>CM074718.1:226021142-226621142 GCA_037306005.1 Rhinophrynus dorsalis | reverse complement strand
TAGATAAAAAAAATGTATATACAAAAACTGGAAGAAAATGACTTAGAGAAAATTACTGACTTCCAGCTCTTCATTTAGTCCATCAAGAGTTAGAGTATTTAATTGAAAAATCTAAAAGCTTCTGTTTTGCACAGTTTGGAGTATCCATTGTGATCAGTATGAGGAATATGCTCTATTCCCAAAATCAGAACATTTTTAGTCCTCCTGAAGAACATTCAATGAAATGTCTAGGGACAGAGTGGTCCCTAGACCTTTAAGTGATAAGACGTTGGTGCTCTCCAGCTCTCTCCCTAAGAGATCTTATTGTGCACCACATCCACACCGATCAAGATAAATAACTAATGTGGTGAGAAGATGTTTAATCTAGAATTTCGTGTGAATTGTGTGGCTTTCAAAGTCAGTAGCTCTATTAACAATGAAAGCACAGTTAAAATATTTTAATTTAGACATTTGTCATTTCCCCCAGGATTAGATGAACCAAAAATACCCTGATTTTTCTTCTTTGTTGCAGCTTTGGGAAGACTTGGGGCTACGTGTCCATGTATGCTTATGGCCCATATGTATATAGTGTGGCTTTTTTCCTCAATTACATCTTTCAGTAGAGGATCCTATAAACTATATTAGAGATGGTGCCTGAGGCTGTACTTTATTATGTAATGATAGTAGGAGGTCTTATTTTGGGTGGCATCTTGAGTTTGGGTGTAATCAACTGTTTTTTGTCCAGTTGTGAAGATTTGTGCATTGCCTTCTCAACAACAGTAGCAGAATGACCTTTCTCCAAGAACTGACTCTTTAGAATTTCACCTTCCATTACAAAATCCTCATGGTTACTACAATTTCTTTGCAGGCGATGAAATTGTCCGAGTGGTATATTTTGGATCCATTTGGGATGATGGCAATTGTCTGCTAGTAGGTATTGATTTCTGCTAACCACCTTCCTAAAGATGGAACTCAAAATGGGAAGGGAATTTATTCCGGTAAGATGTAGATCTAGGAAGTCTGAAGAGGTGTTATTAATAGAGGATGCAAATTTTTAGGCCATGTGATTGGAGTTAAATGTAGAATAAGATTCTGTAGTTTCCCCGTGCTGTCACCTCAAATGATCAGTATATCATCAATGTACTGGCCGTAGTACACCAGGCTACCCACTGTCTGCAGGAGGACCGTACGAAAAGTTCCTCCCACAGTCCCATAAATACATTGCCACTAGAGTGGCAAACCTTGTGCCCATTTTAATATCCTGAATTTGGAGGTAAAAATCTTCTTGGAACGTAAAAAAATTATGGTATAAAATTAATGGCACACTTCAGAATTAATCTGGATTGATTAGTCACTATATCATGATCAGTTTCCAGCAATTGAACTGCCCAGTGGCCCAATACATGGTCTATACATGGATGATACATCCAAAGTTTTTCATGTGTAGTTTTAATCCCATCATATTGTTTCCAACTTCTGAAGCACATCCTGAAAGTCATGAATGTAAGAAGGTAAACATACCACATACTTTTGGAGAAAGAAATCAGTATGCACAGACAGATTTGCTGTGAAAGACTTAATACATGCTATAATTGGTCTCCCTGGAGCGTTGACTTAATCTTTGTGAATTTTGGGACCTCATTTTGAATAGAGGAAGTAAAATTATTTTTTCTTCAATATTCCCGTATCTATTACCTTTTTTTAGAAGGTCTTTCAGGAGATCATCATAGACTTTAGTGGGATTATATTTACATTTTTGGCATGATATACTATCAGACGATAATCTTTGAGCTTCTCCCAAATATGCTGATGTGTCTTGAACCACAATGGACCCACCTTTGACTGCCTCCCTGATAGTTATAGATTCCCACTCTCCCACTTAGGTTGACATGGCATCTTGTAAGTAAGTGGAACCGGACCTGAGCTGGTTGTTGCAGGGAGCATTCCATGTACCTGTGAGTATTTGTGCAGTGATATGGACATGAGTGAACAGGAGTCTTCATCTCTGTTCACTCACGCCCAAATTAATGTCCATAGCTGACACTGAGGGGCAAAGTCATGCCCCCCAGGCTTCCACCTATGGGATAGGTAGAATGTGTTTTCTACTAATGGAGAATTTTAGTCACCTGATGCTGTTCTCTTTTATATGTTTAGATATACCGTACGCTCTGTTATAACCTATACATTGTCATTTGATTTCAAAATATTATAATCATAAATACCTCTACATACTCATGTGTATTGTTTTATACTATGGGATTCCTCATTCATAGTACCTACCTACTGTCAAGCTTTGAGTTAAATGCACACAAATTGAGTACATACTGGTAGTGATGAGCGAGCACCCCAATGCTCGGATGTTCGGGTGCTCTGACCGAGCACCCCCTGAGGCTCGAGTGCTCGGCCGAACACCCGAGCCCCATTGAAGTCAATGGGAGGACTCGAGCATTACACCAGGCACCCCCTGCTCTGATGAGGGGAGGGTGCCTGGTCCATAGGAAAAGGGCAGAAAAAGATGGAAACACTACAGAAATGGTTCAGGGACAGCATAGGGAGGATGTCTGGATGCACCTTGGACTCCAACATCGCTGCTGGGAACGATCTTTCGCCCGTAGTACGCCATTTTTACAGACTGACCGTAAAACACACAAAAAGGAAAATAAAAACGACTTTAGGCGAAAAATTGTTACCAAACAGTATTTGCTGTATATTTACTTGTATATCATCTGCAAATTCTCCCAAAAATTTCATCGATTTTCTGAAGTGAGGCCATGATTAAGAGGGAAACGTGCGCAGAGGCAAATTCTCCCAAAAATTTCCTTGATTTTCAGAACTGAGGCCATGATTAAGAGGGAAACGTGCGCAGAGGCAAATTCTCCCAAAAATTTCCTTGATTTTCAGAACTGAGGCCATGATTAAGAGGGAAACGTGCGCTGAGCTGACCATCTAAAACATTATGGGTGAGGGTCTGCTGCAGAGCTGACCATCCTAAACATTATATGCGAAGGCCCGCTAGTGAGCTGACGCTATAAAACATTATATGAGAGGGCCCGCTAGAGAGCTGACCCAATAAAACATTATATGAGAAGGCCCGCTGGTGAGCTGACCTATATAAAAATTGTCAAACAGGGCCCGCTGGTGAGCTGGCCCTATATAAAAATTATATCACAGGGCCCGCTGGTGAGCTGGCCCTATATAAAAATTATATCCCAGGGCACGCTGGTGAGCTGGCCCTATATAAAAATTATATCCCAGGGCATATGGAAGAGGAGGAGGAGGATGAGAACATTAAGAGTCAACCATATACCCGTTTTTGGGGTGGAAGGGGTGAATGGGAATACAGAGTATTCCCATCATTGTAAATAACATATATAAAGTGAGTTTATGTTCCCCCGGGGCTTTCCTCCAGTGGAGTGGAGAAGTCAGGGGAAATCCAGGCCTTGTTCATTTTTATAAGTGTCAACCTATCAGCATTGTCGGTGGAAAGGCGGATACGCTTATCTGTTATGATGCCACCAGCAGCACTAAATACCCGCTCAGACAGAACGCTGGCGGCAGGGCAGGCCAGCACCTCCAAGGCGTAGAGTGCCAGTTCATACCACGTGTCCAGCTTGGACACCCAGTAGTTGTAAGGCACAGAGGGATCATTGAGGACGCTGACACGGTCTGCTACGTACTCCTTCACCATCTTCCAAAACTTTTCCCTCCTTGTGACACTAGGCTGCGCATCAGGGTGAGGGTGCTGGCGGGGTGTCATGAAGGTGTCCCACGCCTTGGAGAGTGTTGCCCTGCCTTTCTCGGAACTGCTGTGTGCTCCCCTTTTCTCCCCTTCTCGGTTGGCCAAGGTAGCACGTACTCTGCCGCCAGCGTTGTCAGATGGAAAATTTTGGAGCAATTTTTCAACAAGAACCTTCTGGTATTGCACCATTTTGCTTGTCCTCTCCACCGGAGGAATGAGAGATGAGAAATTCTCTTTGTAGCGGGGGTCCAGAAGGGTGAACACCCAGTAATCCGTGTTGTCTAAAATGCGTACAACGCGTGGGTCACGGGAAAGGCAGCCTAACATAAAGTCAGCCATGTGTGCCAGAGTACCAACAGTCAAGATTTCGCTGTCCTCACCAGGAGGCTGACTCTCAATATCCTCATCCTCTTCCTCCTCTTCTGCCCACCCACGCTGAAGAGATGGAACTAAAGTTCCATGGCTACCCTCTGTAGCGGAGGCAACCGTGTCTTCCTCCTCCTCCTCCTCCTCCTCCTCCTCCTCCGCCTCCTCCAATTGTCGCTGAGAAGACGAAGTGAGGGTGCTCTGGCTATCACCTTGTGTAAGCTCTTCCTCCCCCATTTCCACCTCTTCCACATGCAAAGCGTCGGTTTTAATTGTGAGCAGCGAGCGTTTCAGTAGACACAGAAGTGGGATGGTTACACTGATAATAGCGTTATCGCCGCTCACCATCTGTGTCGATTCCTCAAAATTGCGTAAAACCTCGCAGAGGTCTGACATCCATTCCCACTCCTCACTTCTGATTACAGGAAGTTGAACGGAGAGGCGACGACCGTGTAACAGCTGGTACTCCACTACTGCCCTCTGCTGCTCACAAAGCCGGGCCAACATGTGGAAGGTGGAGTTCCAGCGCGTGCTCACGTCACACAGCAGCCGGTGAGCTGGCAATTGTAAGCGCTGCTGCAGCTTCAACAGGCCGGCCGAAGCTGTAGATGACTTACGGAAATGTGCACACACGCGGCGCACCTTGGTCAAGAGATCATGCACATTGGGGTAGGTTTTTAGAAATCGCTGCACCACTAAATTAAATACATGCGCTAGGCATGGTACGTGTGTGAGCTTGCCGAGCTCCAAAGCCGCCACCAAGTTACGCCCATTATCACACACAACCATGCCTGCTTGCAGGTTGAGTGGCGAGAGCCACTGCTCGGTCTGGTGACTAATCCCCTGCAACAGCTCTGAGGCCGTGTGCTGTTTGTCCCCAAGGCAGATCAGCTTCAGCACGGCCTGTTGACGCTTCCCCACTGCAGTGCTACACTGCTTCCAGCTACTGGCTGATGGGGGAGTGGCGGTGTGTGTAGAGAATTCGGAGGTGGAAACGGAGGAGGAGGAGCCAATAACGTAGGTGCTGGTGGAAACCCTGATGGAGGTAGGGCCCGCAATCCTCGGCGTGGGTAGCACCCGTGCCATCCCAGGGTCCGAGTCGCTCCCAGCCTCCACGACATTCACCCAGTGTGCCGTCAGGGAAATGTAGCGTCCCTGGCCACAAGCACTTGTCCATGTGTCAGTCGTTAAGTGGACCTTCCCAGTAACTGCGTTGGTCAGGGCACGGGTGATGTTACGGGACACATGGTGGTGTAATGCGGGGATGGCACACCGGGAAAAGTAGTGGCGGCTGGGGACCGCGTACCGAGGGACAGCTGCTGCCATCAGGCTGCGGAAGGACTCAGTGTCCACAAGCCTAAATGGCAGCATTTCGATGGCCAGTAATTTTGAAAGGTGTGAGGTTAGTGCTATGGCCTGTGGGTGGGTGGCTGGGTATTTTCTCTTGCGCTCAAATGCCTGGGGTAACGACATTTGGATGCTGTGCTGGGACAGGGAAGTGGATGTGGTCGCTGATGGTGCTTCAGATGGTACAGGTGCAGGGCGGGAGGTATGCGGGCCTGCGCCTTCGACAGGCGATTGGCCGGCACCGAAAACAGGGGAAGAGGAGGCAGTGGTGTGGCCTGCAGACACAGATGGGCGATCCAGGCGTTCCTCCCACTTACTACGGTGCTTGGATGCCATGTGTCGGATCATGCTGGTGGTGGTGAGGTTTCTAGTGTTCATGCCTCGGCTCATTCTGGTGTGGCACAGGTTGCAAACTACAAATCTTTTGTCGTCCGCACTTTCCTTAAAAAAACGCCATACCGCGGAACACCTACCCCTTGGCAAGGTAGATTTACGCAAGGGGGTGCTCCGTGGAACATTTGCGGGCCGGTTTGGTGCGGTCCGCCTTCTTTCTGTAGCCACACCACTGCCTCTTCCAGCCTGTTGCGGTGCTGCAGATGGCTCACCCTCAGGACTGCTGTCATCGCTCGGCTCTACACCTTCCCAGGTGGGGTCAGTCACCTCATCGTCCACCAAGTCCTCCTCCACTTCCTCACTCTGATCATCCTCCTCAAGTCTTGATCCCACCACATACTCGGTCATTGACAACTGTATAACATTCTCCTCAACAAGGTCTTGAGAAGGAAATAGTGGTTGATTTAATGGCAACTGTGTCTCATCATCATCATCATCATCCACTACTTCCTTTGACCTTAAATGCCGTTCACATCTGTCATCTTCTTGTGATTGGGTAGCCTCTAGAGGTTGTGAATCAGGGCACAAGATGTCATGTTCCTCTGCAAGCGTGCTTGGAGAGAGGGTCAAATGAAGGATTGGTGATGAGACGAGCTCATCACTATATCCCAGTGTGGGATCACTTCTTTGACCAGACCGTGTATGGTGGGAGGAAGGATGATCAGAGTGAGGATTATGTTGACCAGACTCTTGGCTACTGAGAGTGGACTTGGTGGAAGACAGGGTGGTGCTTAACCGACTGGAAGCAGTATCAGCTGTCATCCAACCGACCACCTGTTCGCACTGGTCGGACCTCGAGAGTGATGTCCTGCGACGCCCTGTGAAATCAGACATGAAGCTAGGTATGGTGGATGTCTTTCTTTCTTGTGCTCTGGCACCAGGCACAGTTTCTCCGCGTCCTGACCCGCGCCCTGAACTTTCAGGATCACGTCCACTTCCCCGTCCCTTTTTACCCGCCTTCTTCATCTTACACGATATATATGACTTTAATATATATGAGTTTGAAAACTTAACAGTATTTCTTACTATTCTGCAACTCTGCAGAGTACACAGAATAGGCTGCTAAACGGCGGTGAAACACACTGAATGGAATATGTGACTTTAATATTTGAGTTTGAAAACTTAACAGTATTTCTTACTATTCTGCAACTGTTCAGAGTACACAGAATAGGCTGCTAAACGGCGGTGATACACACTGAATGGAATATGTGACTTTAATATTTGAGTTTGAAAACTTAACAGTATTTCTTATTATTCTGCAACTGTGCAGAGTACACAGAATAGGCTGCTAAACTGCGGTGAAACACACTGAATGGAATATGTGACTTTAATATTTGAGTTTGAAAACTTAACAGTATTTCTTACTATTCTGCAACTCTGCAGAGTACACAGAATAGGCTGTTAAACGGCGTTGAAACACACTGAATGGAATATGTGACTTTAATATTTGAGTTTGAAAACTTAACAGTATTTCTTATAATTCTGGAACTGTACAGAGTACACAGAATAGGCTGTTAAACGGCGGTGAAAGACACTGAATGGAATATGTGACTTTAATATTTGAGTTTGAAAACTTAACAGTATTTCTTATAATTCTGGAACTGTACAGAGTACACAGAATAGGCTGTTAAACGGCGGTGAAAGACACTGAATGGAATATGTGACTTTAATATTTGAGTTTGAAAAATTAACAGTATTTCTTACTATTCTGCAACTCTGCAGAGTACACAGAATAGGCTGTTAAACGGCGTTGAAACACACTGAATGGAATATGTGACTTTAATATTTGAGTTTGAAAACTTAACAGTATTTCTTATAATTCTGGAACTGTACAGAGTACACAGAATAGGCTGTTAAACGGCGGTGAAAGACACTGAATGGAATATGTGACTTTAATATTTGAGTTTGAAAACTTAACAGTATTTCTTATAATTCTGCAACTGTACAGAGTACACAGAATAGGCTGTTAAACGGCGGTGAAAGACACTGAATGGAATATGTGACTTTGATATTTGAGTTTGAAAAATTAACAGTATTTCTTACTATTCTGCAACTCTGTAGAGTACACAGAATAGGCTGTTAAACGGCGTTGAAGCACACTGAATGGAATATGTGACTTTGATATTTGAGTTTGAAGACTTAACAGTATTTCTTCCTATTCTGCAACTCTGCACACTACACAGAATGTGCTGCTAAACTGCGGCGAAGCACACTGAATGGAATATGTGACTTTGATATTTTAGTTTGAAGACTTAACAGTATTTCTTCCTATTCTGCAACTCTGCACAGTACACAGAATGTGCTGCTACACTGCGGCGAAGCACACTGAATGGAATATGTGACTTTGATATTTGAGTTTGAAGACTTAACAGTATTTCTTCCTATTCTGCAACTCTGCACAGTACACAGAATGTGCTGCTAAACTGCGGCGAAGCACACTGAATGGAATATGTGACTTTGATATTTTAGTTTGAAGACTTAACAGTATTTCTTCCTATTCTGCAACTCTGCACAGTACACAGAATGTGCTGCTAAACTGCGGCGAAGCACACTGAATGGAATATGTGACTTTGATATTTTAGTTTGAAGACTTAACAGTATTTCTTCCTATTCTGCAACTCTGCACAGTACACAGAATGTGCTGCTAAACTGCGGCGAAGCACACTGAATGGAATATGTGACTTTGATATTTTAGTTTGAAGACTTAACAGTATTTCTTCCTATTCTGCAACTCTGCACAGTACTCAGAATGTGCTGCTAAACTGCGGCGACGCACACTGAATGGAATACGTGACTTTGATATTTTAGTTTGAAGACTTAACAGAATGTGCTCTAATCTGCAACTTTGCACACTAAACAGAATGTGCTCTAATCTGCAACTTTGCACACTAAACAGAATGTGCTCTAATCTGCAACTTTGCACACTAAACAGAATGTGCTCTAATCTGCAACTGTGCACACTAAACAGAATGTGCTCTAATCTGCAACTTTGCACACTAAACAGAATATATATATTTTTTTTTTTTTTTTTTTGTTTTTTTCCCCCCACACCAAATAACCTGCTGCCCCCACACACAGTAGTCCTAAAAAGGACTTTTGGTTCTTTTTTTTTCACAATTTTTGTTTTTTTCCTCCCTACACTGCCTTTCCCTTCCTATCCTCAGCTCTCCCTGGCTCAGACTGAGCCGAACTCGCTGGTCAGGTGCTATACAGCACCTGACCACGGGTTCTGGCCAGCCAATCAGTGTAATGCCAGCAGCCAACATGGCTGCTGGCATTACACCGATGTCAGAGCCTCCCTGCACGTTTATTGGCTGCGCAGCAGCCACAAAACGTGCGGGGAGGAGACCCGAACATGGCGGGCGAGCACATGCGGTACTCGTACGAGTACCGCCATGTGCCGAGCAGAGCGATGCTCGAGCCGATCCGAGCATCGGCCGAGCATGCTCGCTCAACACTACATACTGGCAAATGAAGATGAAAGATATAAAATGCATAAGTAGATATACCTGACAGCTCTATGAATGACAGCCTTCTTAGGTAACCCCTCATTTAAAGCATATTAAGAACCTCTTATTCCTCTAGGTCAAGATGTGGTATAAGCAGCAATGTACATAAATAACTGAGAAAGCCCCAATGCTCACAGTTGATTTAGCACAGATTGACATTCCATCCCCCCATTTCCCACCACTCCACCGTTGTTTTTGTCTTGTCTTTTAAGAAAACTGTGTAATTGGTTGCTATAGCAAATTCTAAAATGGATCTGAATTGTTGTCTAACAATATCTCTGTGACACTAAGTAGATGTGATGTTTCAATAAGGTGAGCAATAATTGATGTCTTGTTCTTAATAGGCCTGACATTACACAAGATAGGACAGACTGGGACACTTGCTGTGTGTCTCTGGTGACTTGAATCATGTAGTGAGGTCTTGGAATTTACTCCTTTGCACTCAGAGTTGTGGAGTGAAAAGTGCATTTCTGACCAGTTCCATTTGTCTCCTGTAATAATTTTCATGGTTAAGAGGACAGGGTATTTTACTGTGTAAAGAGAAGTGGTGATTTTTTTACATAATTATCTGCTTTCAGAACTCGAACAAAAGCAATTCTTTGAATATGTCTCTAGGATACATCAGATTACTGTTAAAGGACAATTATCATACTTTACTATCTCTATCATGTTTTTCTAAGAAAACCGCAAACTTCATGGGTTGCATATATAACCGCTGTAATGATACCAGAACACTGCCTCGGAGGCACAGGGAATACTACCTGAGTTCTTGTCTGGCAGTAGTGGCTGGGGTGCATTGCTGGTGTGCATAGCTTGAGAGAATTGACAGCTATAGTCAACCTGAGTTCGGCAATGTTGGTATCTTCCTATAGCTCACCATGGAGCAAGGGGACAGTTTGGTGTCTCTGTTAAAAAGCAGAGATAACAGTTGTTCTCCCTTAATCCGTTCAGTGACATAAAGATGGCAATGCACATCCCAGTGCCATTGAAAGGGTTATGTCTGTCAATGAAGTAATGAGAATGAGAGATGAAAGGAACTCAATGAAGATGACATTTAGTTGAAAGTTGTATCCTTATCGCTTCTTGGCCTTTTGCTAAGATCAGATGTAGTATCTGTTCTTATCAGTTTAATATCTGATACTTGCCCTATCTGGGGACCATATATTAAATGGATTTTTATAACAGGGAGATGGAAGACGAGCTTGCTCTGTCCACTTCACGCATTGACTTGGTATTGCAGTACTTCCAGGACCCCAGAAAAAAAACAAAAAGGATGCAGTATCAGCAGTGAGCACTAAATGCCAGTACAGGATAATGAATGAAACAAATGTGTACTGAAAATTCCCAGACCACCGGGAAGCCTTCAGGAACAGTGGCGGCAAATTAAAAAATGCTTAGGTCTGAAGTGCACAGGAACAACAAGCAGAGACACAGGAATCACTGCAGAAGGGACAAAGAACGTGCATGAGTGAGTGTTCAGGGAAAGTTCTTGAAGGTACAGAGGCAGAAATAAACAGAGTGCAGGTCAAGAGAATGAATTGTGAGACTTGGAGTTCAGTCTCTTCTTGCAGACACAGCAAGGGAGACCATGGGAGGTCTTTTCAGACATGCGTTGTGGTCCCTCACTTGCTTCCCATGGGCCCAGAATTCAGCCCCGGCTTGACTTGACAAACTGTCCCAAAGGTCCAGATCTGCTGACACAGAATTATGAGAGTGATGGCTGCCTTTTAATGGTTAGATGGCACATTAGAAGCTATGGCTCATTGAGGGAGGCATGAATGCAGGAAACATAAGGTATAAGAATATATTTCTTGGCTGGTCATTTAACATGATGCAAAATAACTTTGAGTGCATGTAATGAACCTCCACTGTTCAGCAGTAAAGTAGCAGGCATTGCTACTTTAAATAACCATATCAACTGCTATGTTTTCAAAGGTGCTTATGTTCAAAAGAAAATAGCAATAAGAGAGGTTTATAGGTATGAGATGAGGGCAGCTAAAGCCACAGGTCTTGTCTTTAAAGCTCTTGGCCCAGGCGACCCTATACAAGGCACATTATGCACCATTCGCTCCACCCATGAACACACAGCCTCATTTTATGACCATAGTCCCCAGTCTCATCTAATAATTCCTGGCACAGAAATTACCCTTGGCCTATAACAAGCAAGGAGAATGAAAGAATCTTTAGCCCCTTGGCTGCCAGAGCAATGTGTTGGAGACCTCACTAGCATCCAAGTGATTAAATGATAGTCTGTAAAAGGGTATACAACTGGTGCAGGGCATTGATATTGTTCTGACCACATCCACAATTCAAAATTGTGTGTTTTTAGCAGCGCTTAGGCTCCTCTTAAAATGTGGGCTCTAGGCAGTTGCCTGTTCTGCCTATTCAGAAATCTGACTCTGGTTGTAACTATTCATTTGTGGATCCCAGTGCAAACATTTTCTTTGACCCTTACCCTAACAAAAACAACAAAATAATATTCTCCCAGGGATTCAAAAAGCGTCCTCTGCTCTCCTTGTACCCATGCCTCTGCTGCACATTGTATTAATAATGCATGAGGTTGGGCCTAACACTAGGCCTTGTGGGGACCTATCAACTTACCTCAGAGCTGTTCTGGAGAAAACCATCTATACCACAAGGGAGAAATGTGAAACATATCCAATTGACTTAAATTGGGCGTTTTATTCTATAGAGTTCTCCAAAGCCAATGCGAAGCAATGCATAGATAACAGCACCATTTAAATCAGTGGCAATTTGTTGAATTTTCTTTTAACAATTTGCATGCCATAGAGATACTGTATCTATTAAACTGTGAAGCAATGTGTTGGCTACGTCTCTGGCACTCAAAGGGCTAACTCTCCCTATAGTGCAGTTGATTTGCCTCACAATTATTCAACGTTTCATTTAGACAGCAAGAACTAAATAGTAGAACAAGGAAGGATGTTTTTCTTAAAGGGATAGTAATACTTTGTTTTATCTTTATTTTGTAGGCATTAAAAAAACATGAAGAACGATATAAGTCTTATCTCTCAAACCTTTATGGTTTGAGAGATATTCATAAGCAAAGTTTCCCCTCCTGCCCCTTTTACCTAGTGTAAGCCATCTCTTCTCAGATGTGGAATCTGGTTGTAATACCAGACAGGTAACAGCAGGGGACAAGCTTCTTCATTGAGAACAATGAAATCCCTGCCCCCCTTGACAAGTTTTTCAGGTTTTTCTCTTATCTTAATTGAAGATTGTCCCTCTCTGCAGTCTACCTGGGCACCTCCCTTCTGATCTGGCTGAGCAGTGTTACATCAGTAAAAGGGGCAGGAGGGGGACACTTTGTCATTGAATTACTCTTGAACTACAACTCTGACAGAATCGATACTATGATGATTAATTAGAGCTGCTTTTATTATGAAACATTACTATCCCTTTAAATAAAACTTAGTGATTTGTAGAGTAAATAACATCAGTTCAGAAAATCAATGGTCTTTTGCTTGTTTCTAATTAAAATGAAAACTGATTAGAGGGCTGAATTATGAATATAGCATTAAGATGAGTTTAGTCTGCTGGAAATATCGTTAGTTAAAAGTTTCATGAAAAATGAAATTCCAACACATATAAAGATTGTATTACCAGAATGCTTAGTAAGCTTTCTGATTCCCAATTAGGTATAGCAGAAACCCTGCAAAGAAACACAGCGTCTCTGTGCTGTCACTTTAAATCACTGCTAGCACCATGATAAAGTTGATGCCAGTGGCTTTATGGACCTTCACACCACTAAATGAGTTTGCTTATCAAGCATGGAATGAAATGTTTCTTTGCCTCACTAACAGTGTTTACAATTCGGCTCTTCTCATCTACAGGAATCCGCAGTGCAGCTGGAGGATGTTCACAGGAGATAGTATCTGAATGAAGAGATGCTGTGCTCTGGCTGGCCACTCACTACTCAAATAGGCTTTATGTGAAGTGAAGGCTTTGAGAGATTAGCTTGAAAATCTGTTATGTGCCCAAGTGAATGCTAAGGAGAAGTCAGCAGATTATTTCCTATCTGACAGATGTGGCATTAATCAGCTGAACTGAATGCATCTGCTGGGAAGTTTGAAAAAGTCAAACAATTTAGTGAATCAAGTTGTGCGTTGATGGCCCTTGAAGCCACCCCTTCATATCAGTTCTGTTTAAAGATGCACTTACACACTCTAACAAGGGTGTCCCTATTACCTTTAAAATATGTCAAAATGTGTCCTGGAGTTGCTCTGCACAAGATGGAGTCTCCCTCCTCCCACACTGGAATCCCGTTGCTGCCCAAAACAGCAGCCATCTTATTTGTTTGGTTGGCCCTTAAACTCCTTGTCTACATGGCTTGCTTCTGATTGACCTATTCTAAGCTATGGACAAGCTCCTGGAAGTAACTGTATGTCCAGGAGCACATCACTTTTTTTTAATAAGAGAGAGAGAGAGGTGGCCTTTCCTACGATCATCTCATCTCCCATGTTGCACAGAGCGCCACCCCGAAAACTGCAGATGGCTCCAGAATGTGGCTTAACTTATTTTAAGGTAACAGGGACACCTTCTTTGGAAGCTGTTGGTATCCCTTTAACGTACTTTGTATGGGTGTTTCAGTGTCACATTTTACTTGATTCCCTGGTATAGTACCCTTTAAAGTCCCTTCACTTATTTATTGCTAATCACATATTTTTTTTAAATATTGTATCCTTCTGCATCTTGAGCTTGTAATTTAACCCATTAATGTCCCTTGATGTGCCAAGACCAACATGCCGTTCCTGGCACTTAACCCTTTGAGTGCAGGAGGGGTATGAAACACATTGCAAAGCAATACGTTCCGTACCTCTCTGGCACTCAAAGGGTTAAGGACAGTGACGGTTCTGGAACGTCATGGAACTCTGGGATGGCAGCTCGCCATGGTCCTTAGCGGCCACCCGCACACCAGATCGGGCTGTCGTTAAGGGGTTAATTAAAGGAGAACTACCATTTTCTAATAATAATCTACCACTTACCTTACTAATACCTGTAAATCCTAAAGGCCCCTATGAATTTCCCCCTCTGCTTTTGTTCAAGAGATAGCATCTTTAAATAGTCTTGGATGTCATCATGGACATGGAGGCAGACATGGTAGTTGCTGGCAGGTTTGTTTACTTATTTACTTATTTATTTTCTTTTTTTCTGAATCATGACAGAGTACATGAACTTATTTAACCCTTTATGAACCAAAGGGGTGTGCAAATTGTATATTGTGTATTATTTTATTTAAAAAAAAATAGTTCAGGCCTCGAGGGGGGCATCGGGACCCCTCCTGATAGCCCACCCAGCAATGATCACCAATCCAGTAAGATAGGTGTTCAATGTGAGCGACAACTGCAGGCATTTTCAATAAAGCATATATAACCTATGTGTAACACAGGTTAAATATGCTTTTACTAATAATGTATGCATCAGAGCTTGAGGGTGGCATCAGGACCTCCCCTGATATCCCGCCTAGCATGGATCACCGGGTGATTGATTAATTCATGAAAGCAATGCGTTTCTCGTGAATGAACCCGGTGACAGAGTTCACTACAAGCATTCTACTGGAGCTGGCTTATACAGAAAATGCCTTCCTTGTCACCCATGGATCAACTATCCTTCTGGTGGGATCCTGATGCCCCCCTCGGGGTCTGAAATCAATGTTTATTAAATGAAAGCGCATATAACCTGTGTGTAACAGGTTATATGTGCTTTATTAAAAAAGCTGACAATTGTCGCTCGCATGGATCACTGGATTACTGGATAGGTGATCCATGCTAGGCGGGATATCAGAAGGGGTCCTGATGCCCCCCTCAAGGTCTGAATAAATGTATATTAGGAAAAGCGCATATAACCAATGTTACATATAGGTTATATACACCTGCAATCGTCACCCGCATTGATCGCCTATCGTACTGGATAGGTGATCAATGCTAGGGGGTATCAGGAGGGTTCCTGATGCCCCCCCTCAAGGTCTGATGCCCCCCCTCGACGTCTGAACTATTTATTTAAAGTAAATAAAATATACAAAATACAATAACATTTATTACACATATACAGGCAATATACATTGCAATGCATTGCTACCTCGCTGGTACTCATAGGGTTAATTATGCAACACATATACAATGAGGGCATGTCGAAAAAAATGGAGAATGAACAATTTTGAATGTGAGCAATATTTGTCAAATTAAAATGGGTAAAGATCATGGGAGCACTATATGTCGAATTTCAAAAGAGGAGGGTTAATCTGTCGAAGGGGGGCACTCTATGTCGGATTTCTATGATGTATACTGCTTTTGTTCGAACAACGATGTTTTTGAAACCGTTGTTGTGGCTTCCACGCCTCAACTCTGAGGTGCAGGATTACCAACAGAAAGTGCAACCACTAAACATGCAGTAATACTGACTATAGGTAATAGTATGCATCTTTGAGCGTTGTTTTTAGTTGTTGTGCTGGTAATAGAATCGAGGCCCAGGTTGCTGGTATTATGGTATATTTGCTTCAGTTACATCTCTGCTTAGGCACTTAGATGTTTTCTTCATCATATCTTTGTAAATATGTCACAAGTGCGCCAACATTCCCATCCTTCTACCATGTCTTTTCAAGGTGTTAAAAATCCCATTTGAATTAATGGAAATTTGGTACTATCGAATAATTAATGGCATTACATATGTTACCACATGTTCAGACCAGGAACATTTACACATTCTTCCCCTCTGATGTTATCTTAATCCGTGCACGTGTTTTGTGTGACAAACTAGTGTGCAAAATATTCAAGAGAAAGGTGCACCTCCTGGCATAGCCATATCAAACTCAAATAGAGTTGAGGGCCGAATACTCACCATTTCTCTCTAAGAGGGGCAGAAACATTGGATGCTAGGAACTGCGGTCCGTACGAGTGTGTATGTGTATATCTATATTAGTTTAAAAGCCTGTGTACTCGGGCCCACACTCTGTGCATTTGGGCAGTCTCTACTGCGCATGACTGCATCGCCAGTCTGTACTGCGCATGACTACTTCCCCTTGAATACTTAACTCAAATGTTTATGTGAATGTGAAAGTGCTGCAGGTTTTAAGGGTACCCCTTCCTGAGCACAAGTCTGTCATTTAAGATGCTTCATTTGAGTTTGGGCAACAGTATCTTTCAAGTGGCAATGAACCATTATTTCCATGTGGTTTAAAACAAGGTATATGCTTTCAAATGTTGTTACGGGAGAAATCCCATTTTATTTATTTGTTTTATTTAGAGAGTTTATTTAATTTCTTTTTATTGTTGATATTGTGGTCTATCAACAATAAACACAAGCTGCCCATAGATGCAAGCAAGAGTTCTACCTTGATCTTAAACCGGTATTTGTGAACCTTATTCTGAGCCGCTGATATCCTGATAGATTGAGCTGCAGGACTAGCCACGTTTTCTACATAATATAGGATAATAAAAAGGACAGACCCAAATAAGGATGTTTATAGCCCATTAATGATTAATCCCTGGAACACGACTGCATCCTTCTATTATCACAGTATTTCAATATTATACTCTGCATTGATTTGGTTGATGGTAGCCTAATTTGTGAATGACTCTTGGAATGTAAGATCATTAGAATGCATTTTATGAAAATGAACATAACTATACACATTTACCCCTTGGATACTACTGAAGACTAGGTCATATTTAGGAACAATAATTTAGAGATATCTCAAGCATTCAGCAATTTCTGAAAACCATATAATTGAAATGGCACACAATGGAATAAAAACTGTACAGGTCAGGGTGTGTTGAGGTGCAGAGGCGATAGACCAGCAACCAGTGAGGCATACTGACTGTGTGCTGTCCTTTAACACCTTACTCTTGACTAGTTTCTTATCTTGGCTGGCAGCCATGGACATCATTATACACAACTGCTGCCAGCAAGTAACCTAAGAATAGTGTTGTATAGTCCCTTCTCTTTTCTTAATTAAAGGGATAGCAATGTTTCACAAAAATAGCTCCAATTAATCTTCATAGTATTTGAGCCATAGAGAGAGTTATTTCAATACTCTCAGAGTTGTAGTTCAAGAGTAATTGAATGATAAAGTTTCCCCCTCCCGCCCCTTTTACCTAGTGTAAGCCACCTCCCCTGAGATGTGGAATCTGCTTGCTAGACCAGACAGATAACAGCAGAGGACAATCTTCTTCCTATGAGAACAATGAAAGCCCTGCCCCCCTTGACAAGTTTTTCAGGTTTTTCCCTTTATCTTAATTGAAGATTGTCCCTCTCTGCAATCTGTCTGGCCATCTCCCTTCTGCTCTGGCTGAGCAGTGTCACATCAGTAAAAGGGGCAGGAGGGAGATATTTTATCATTCAATTACTCTTGAACTACAACTTTGACAGTATTGAAAGAACACTCTCCAAGGCCCAAATACTATGATGATTAATTAGAGATGCTTTTATTATGAAACCTTACTATCCCTTTAATCCGTTGCACATCGAAGAGGGTCCAATTAATTGCAAATGGGATCCAGCTTCAGATTTCAGAGCTTATAGCTTTTACTTATGCCCCCTGGTATAAAGGGTTAAAATGATTAAAGCACAGCTTCAGTTCATTTGTAGTTAACCGTTTAATGTCCAGAGTCATATGCTACACATTGCTTTGCTATACCCCTCTGGTCCTTAAAGTTTTGATACATTTCTATTTTCATGCTAAAATGTATTATTATCCGAGGAAGCACCAAAATAAAACAAATGCAGAGTTTTATTCTGTGGTGATAATTTAAAATCTATACCATTTTCTTGGGGTATTTTTCACTCTCAGAGTATATTTTTAGAAATCTCCATGAAACATTTACTTTTAATTAGTTCAATCTAACTTTAATCAATGAATATATATGTATTTTATATATTTTTAGTGGTTCCAACATCTTAGAAATAGGACTAAAGGGAGCACAGTTCAATGGAAATCTCTTAAAAGCAAGGCCCCAACACGTCTGTGATTTTAGAAGTGCTAAAATAATATATATTTTTGGGAGATTTAATTACTAGTAAGCTCTTCACATTTTTTAACTAGAACTTTTCAGACAAGCGTTATCTACACTGTCTCTATGTATCCAATCCAAGTACTTTCCTATTTGCATCTGTCATTTCAGGTGACAAGTCAGAGGAAGTGTTTCAGTTGACAGGACTACAGAAATCAGTCACAAATCCTGCTGGAATCCAGCTTAACCCTCATGACTTTAATAAACTTCTGTTTACCTTCGGACTGTACAAATCCAATCAACAAATCTGCTTATTGTAACTATGTAGTCTAAAATCACACAAATTGAATTGGTCTGGGGAACTCGTAGCAGGCTTTAAACTTATCTTAATTAGAAGAATGAAATATCTTGGAAAGTTTTCAAGTGTTCTCATGCATTACAGATGACAGTTCCTAAGACAAGCCAAATATCGCCAAGCCAAAATCTGCACTGAGACAGATTTTATTTAACACTACCAGTTTCTAGGGCTGCATACAGTTTTGTTTTATTTAATTTATTTTACTTAAATTGTTACAATGTACCTTACACTTAAAAAAGAGGGGGCCGGGACTTGGATCATCATCTCTTCCTTCCTCTTTTTCTTCGGCATTGAGCCTAAGTGACCTACATTTTAAGTTGGTTTCATCCTTTAAAGGAGCAGTAAACTTTTTTTTATGAAAAAATATATATTGTAGGGCATTTCCTGTTGAGTAAAATAAGTGTACTCTCACGGCTGATAGATGCATATTTTCAGAGTTATTACTGTTTAAACCTGTGTTTTTTTACATTAGCAGTGACCTCTAGTGGTCAAATTCCAATTAGTTATTCTGTTACATTCTGATGGAGAAGAAAGTCAGTGACTTACAGTTCTCCATAGAATGGGATAAAAACTGCCAAGTTAGAACAATCAGGAAGTAAACACAGTAAATTTACTTCCTGATTAAAGTTTGAATAAAACAACTGACAACAGTGGGAGTACCCTTGTTTTACTCAGCAGGAAAAGCTATATGACATATAGGTTTTCATAAAAAAAGTTTACTGCTCCTTTAAGAAATGACTGACTCCTCCAGTCCTCAGGGAAATCTATCCTTAACCCAATGCATTTGCGTACCCCTCTGGCACTCAAAGGGTTAAAACAGGTATGTTATATGCTCTCTAGTGATGCAGTTTTACAATGTTCTAGGTTAGGAAATTAATTAGCTTCCCTTGTAGGAATACTGGGGTGCTGGGTCCCAATGCAACCTTGTCCATTTTGCCAGTATAATTTTTCACTGAAGGAGTAGTACAAGCAAAAATATATTGTTGTGTTTTTCATGTTGAATAAAGCAGTGATACTCCCACCCCTGGAAGATGATTCATTGTATTGTTATTACAATTCAAACTGATGCTTCTGTATTATATTAATCTACTATTAACATTCTATGGGAGTTCAACAAGCTACAGTTCTCCATAGAATGTCTTAGTAACAGCTCAGACACATCGTAACAGTTTCAACTCTAATAACTTGTAGGTGAAACATTTCCCAGCGATGGGATTGTAATTACTTTACTCAGCAGGAAAAGTCCTATAACACTTTATTATTATTATTATTAATTATTATTATTATTATTATTATCATTATTATTACTTTGCTTATGGTAATAATTCAGTGTCCCCTGAGGTGCTGGGGCAGAAGTGGGGCATGCTTTCCATCATAATAGGTTAGAAGCATAATCAAAGTGGGTGTGATAAGGAATGAGAGTAGGCAAACTCGCCAGCATAGTGGAAGAGGGATGTGGAATATGTGTAAAATGCTTGTAATTGGGAGAAGAATGGGTGGGGCTAAACGGGAATAGGTGGAACCTGGATACTGAGTCCATGGGGGAGATCTAGAACATTCTCAAAAATGATCATAGGGAACAAATAACATGAAAATATCCCATTGAAATAAATTGGGCTTTTAAGTCGATGCGTGCTAGAGAGGAACAGTGCATATTTGTTCTGTTTCGGGCAGTTGCTTTGCTCAGACTTTGTCCACTTTCTTTATACTTATGCCTAGGGTCAAAAATAAACTGATCATCTCCTTGGAAGACAGTAGGGTAAGTAGCCATTTAATTACTTGATGACATGGAGATTCATGTTGTGTATGTAACCTCTTCATTTCTTAACATTGCTGAAATTAATTAAACTAAAATTGGGCCAATAATTTTCACATTCTGCTGTTGTAATACTGAAACAAAAATTGTTAAAAAAAAAAGCCAGTATATGTTAGATGGATTTTTAAAGCCAGTATATGTACACTAGACTGTCTTGCAATGATCCTCAATTTTAAAATGTTGTTTAATTGTAATTTGGGCCTAGGTTACATTGCAGTTGATAAATGCTATCACTAGTTTAAAGGTTCTTATTGAAGTATACAAAGGCATTTGTAGATAAAACCCTGGAAATGTTACCCATTGACTTATTCAGATTGGAGGATTAGGAAGGCAGAAATATAAACCAGACCTTTACTACATTGAAATCCTAGTGATTTCTAATCAATTATTCAGGACATAGTGAGTGGCATATTAAACTGACAGAGCACCATAGGGGTTAATAAGAACTGTAGCAGTTTCAAGCAAATCAATTGTGCCATAGGGGACAAATACAAATAATAATTTATTTAAATGGTGCTTTTTAACCCTTTGAATGCCCTATAAGGATTAACCCCTTGAGTGCTGGAGGGTTATGCAGCGCTGATACTCAAGGGGTTAACTTTTGAATCCTAGAGAGATCTCCAGTGCATTGTAAAGCATTCTACTGGTGCCCACTCTAGCATTCAAAAGGTTAAAATCACCACTTAAATCAATAAGAAAATCTGTGAATTTATATTTATCCTCTAGGGTGCAGTTGGTTTGTTCTAGAACTGTTATTAACCCCTTAATGACCCATTATGTTCCAGGACCGTCATGGGTAAACTTCCCATAAGGACCCAAGACTGTCCTGGCACGTCATGGGATAAATGATAGCAGCGCACCTCAGTGAAAGCTGCTATCATGGTGTACAGGCTGAAAGTGAGCTCTCTAGGACCGGAGCGCTCAGTTGTGGTGCTTGTCTCGACTGCCAGTACACGTGATTGCTCCAGGAGCTATCACATGTACCGGCATTTTCATTCTGCAGAGAAGCAGAGAGCAGACACATGTTCAAATAAAATCATGCAATAGTTGGGGGCATTAACCCCTTAAGTACTGGTGCTGGGGGCACGCTGAATGCAGGTGCATTTCTGACCTGCTAAGAGCAACTTTTTTAATAAATTTTAAAGAGAGCATATATTTTATTTAAACTAGTCACCAGAATAATTACCTGGTTAAATAGAATGAGACTCTGCTCCAGGGCTGACAGGCAGTAGAGCGCGCAGGCATCTTTTCATAGTGACATCTGCGCACCTGCGCTGTCAGTCCCTTTTGCAGCCGAACAGCTCCTAACAATGCCTCCTAGAGCCGGTTGAGACTGACAGCGCAGGCGCACAGACTTCACTATGGATGTCTGCGCACTCTACTGCCTGTCAGCCCCGGAGCAGGGTCTCATTCTATTTAACCAGGTAATTATTCTGGCGACTAGCGCTACTGAGCAGCTAGTAGCCAGATGGGGAATTAGTTGACATAAACTTTAAAACAGGTGGTAGTTCTGCTTTAAACAAACATGCTGACGTTTAAACAAAACATAATGGGAGTTTTATTGTTGTGGAGCAATGTAATATACTTATACACACTACCAAATCGTATCCTTAAAATAGGGGGAAAATGAGATGGAAAGAGGGACATGAGGATTTTCACCCTGGAGGCACAGTGCCCACTTAAAACTGCCCATTTTGTAGGTATGAATGACTGGTTATACCTTTTATGCAGTCTCCATAAAAATGTAACCCATTGCGCTCAAAAGATAGCAAGAGAAAAAATGAAAACATTGTTTTTTACAGTTTTCTTTAATTTTAATAAAATAAATGGTGGGCTAGCCATATAAGTGCAGTATCAAAAGAAAGCCCTAATTGTGTGCAAAAAAAGGTATATAATTTGTGTGGCTGAAATAAAAGCTTTAGAGGGAAAACACTATTGAACAAAGACATAGTCAAAAAGGTCAGAATTGTTCCCAGATTTTCCTTCTGGACCTTAAACGGTGAACTACAAATTAACTGCTGCTGTGCTTTAATCATTTTAACCCTTTATACCAGGGGACATAAGTAAAACCTATAAGCTCTGAAATCTGAAGCTGGGTACCATTTGCAACTAATTGGACCCCCTTTGGTGTGCAAATGATTAAAGGGATAGTAATGTTTCATAATAAAAGCAGCTCTAATTAATTATCATAGTATTTGGACTTTGGAGAGTTATTTCAATTCTGTCAGAGTTATAGTTCCAGAGTAATTCAATGACAAAATATCCCCCTCCCGCCCCTTTTACTGATGTAACACTGTTCAGCCAGATCAGAAGGGAAGTACCCAGGTAGACTGCAGAGAGGGACAATCTTCAATTAAGATAAGGGAAAAACCTGAAAAACTTGTCAAGGGGGGCAGGGCTTTCATTGTATTCATAGGAAGAAGATTGTCCCCTGCTATAATCTGTCTGGTCTTACAACCATATTCCACATCTGAGAAGAGATGGCTTACACTAGGTAAAAGGGGCGGGAGGGGAAACTTTGCTTGTGAATATGTCTCAAACCATAAAGGTTTGAGAGATAAGACTTATATCGTTCTTCATGTTTTTTTTAATGCCTACAAAATAAAATAAAGATAAAACGAAGTATTACTATCCCTTTAAGGGGTTAAATGGCTTTCTCTACCACTAAAACACTACAGGTGATCATCATGATAAGTATGCCTACAGTAATTGGTTTTATATTATCATACCTCTCAACATTTCAAATGGCCAAAGAGGGACACACTTGTTTTAGCTGGTGTTGCTGGGTGTGTGGTTGGTGGTTTGAGCATTACCGAGAATGTTTAGGTTATTTCTTGACCTATTGACACCTTTTTGTGTAACTAAAAACATTATTTAGAGCAAGACCAAAGTATTTTATGTGTACAGACTAATGTGTAAACACATATACTGACATTCAAACAAACAATCTGAGTTTTATTGCTGCTGAGCAATGTGATACACTTATATACACAACACACAGTCTTATCTCCTAAAAAGAGAGACACCAGGGTAGGAAAGAGGGACAGAGGGATATGGGTCTGAAAGAGGGACTGTCCTTCCTAAAGAGGTATACTAGTAACTCTTATGAAGAAAAAAAATATATTTTTACATGTTCCTGCATAATAATAACAACTAGTATTTATATAGCGCCTTTCTCCAAATGCTTTCAGTGCATTCTCTCAGAATTAACCAAAATCGGAAGCGGAATAATAGTAAATAATAATTATTATTTATTGACCTTGGAAGGATGAAGGGCTGAGTTGACCCTGCTGGGATTTGAACCCAAAATCTCAAAGTTCAAAGAGGCATTTTAGTCAGGGTATTTAGCATAGAGCTATCTCACCAGCTTTGTTCTCCACTTATATCAATTAATCCAGTGAAATGCCTCTAGGAAACTAAACAAGCAATTGCTTTTAGAGAACATAACTAAAAGTCATAGTATGCCTAAGGGCAGCCGAGGAAGCATCTGTGTTGTGTATTGCTAGTACTAAAATTGAAATGAACATGAATCATATGTGTAATGAGCAATGTTGAATTATACATGCATTACATTGCACCAATTGAAATTTAATTTGTCTACGTAAATTATAGAGAATTTTCTCTTGGGATGAAAATGAATAGGATATTTTTTTGATGAATGGATGAATGAGACAATAAGGCTGATGTATTAAAAACAGGAACAATTCTGGGACAAACTAACTGCATCACAGTGAACAAATAAACATTGCCCAAATTATCATTGATTTAAATGAGGCTTTAAAAGGGACACTATCGCCAAAAACAACATTGGTGATGTTGAAAGTTTTCAATGTTACCTAAATAGCCATTTTTTATTTAGAAAACATGTTTTTTAAATATTTAAATGTATAGATTATGTTTTAAGGCATGCTGTGGAGATACTTCCTGTCTTAGCCCTACATTACATACTGACACGTAACCTTTTCAGTGCTCCGAGAGGTGACCAGTGCATTGCTGAGCG
Source organism: Rhinophrynus dorsalis (assembly GCA_037306005.1). Taxonomy (NCBI): domain Eukaryota; kingdom Metazoa; phylum Chordata; class Amphibia; order Anura; family Rhinophrynidae; genus Rhinophrynus; species Rhinophrynus dorsalis. The sequence continues at coordinate 226,596,669 of CM074718.1, read as the reverse complement.
GTCTAGAGAGTGGTATAGGTAATGTAGGCACAAGGCAGGAAGTGCCTCAATGAAATGTCTTAATTAGTATAAGCTATAGATCTAAATAACTAAAAAAAAGTTTTCTAACTAAAAAGTGGCTAATAAAACATAGAAATGATTTTGAAAGCTCTTCCAAAATCACCATAGTTGTTTAGGTGATATTTTCCTTTTAATCTCTTGAATGCTAGATAGGTCTTACAAAGAACTTTCCAATGAACTATTTAATTAAGACTTGCGGAAAAGCGATTTCTACTAAACAAAGGCATGGATTTTTTTACAGTAAGTCATGGAATTCTTTCCCTCGAGATGCCATGCTTGCAGATACTATAACTGCTTTAAAAAAAGTAATAGATACCTATCTAGCACAGAATATTGATAATTATGACACATGGCTCCAAAGCACATAGGATACTGATCCAGGGGAATATCTGACTGTTTGGAGTCAGAAAGGATTTTTTTTACCCACTTGGGTCTTAATTGGAAATTGCTTAAATGGGGATTTTTTTTTGCCTTCTTCTCGGTCAACAGGGGCGATTTGGCATGGGCTGGACTTGATGGACTGTATTTTTCTATCCTCATGAACTGTTACCTCACTTGGAAAGCAAGGCATTGAGACCTTCCTGAGGTCAAGGGTGTAAAAGCTACATTTAATTGAGTGATGGGAAGCAGGTGACCCTGTGGCTGCATGTGGCTCCAAGAGCCTTCTCCTGCATCCCATTATATGTTCTCTAGGGTTCTATTTTCAACAACCTGTCCAAAGAAAACTCCCTAAAATGTTGCATTTTTGTCACAGCATATTTCCCCTCACTCACATAGTGTTCCCCTTTTAACTCCATGGGTGCTAGAGGGCGTTCACTGTATTACAGTGCGATGCAATGAGGACATCTCTAGCATCCAAGGGATTAATATGCTTTTCCCAACCTGTTTAGAATTTTAAACCTTAAAGGAGCTGTAAACTTTTTTATGAAAAAATATATATTGTAGGGATTTTCCTATTGAGTAAAATAAGGGTACTCCCACTGCAGAGAGACATATTTCCAGAGTTATTACAGTTTAAACCCATGTTTTTTTTTTTACATATAACCTACGTTTTTATTTTTTATATGTTAGACACCATAAGTCAGCCATTCATAGTGTGCTATGATATAGGATGAGATTATAAAATAAACAAAAAAAAAAAACTTCACAGTGTTCGCCAACAGAGGGAGCATTGGGAGATTTGTTTGTTAGTCAAGTGACTTGAGATATATAAACTTTAAAGGGACAGTAATACTTCACAAAACCAGCAGCTCCAATTAATCTTCATAGTATTTGAGCCACGGAGTGTGTTATTTCAATACTGTTAGAGTTGTAGTTCAAGAATAATTGAATGATAAAATATCCCCCTCCTGCCCCTTTTACATAGTGTAAGCCACCTCCCCACAGATGTGGAATCTGGTCCACAGGCCAGATAGCTCACAGGAAGGGACAGTTTTCATACTGTGATCATATGGAAAACCCTGCCCCCATTGACAGGTTTTTCAGGTGTTTTCCTTACGTTAATTGAAGATTGTCTCTCTCTGCAGTCCACCTGGATGCCACCTTTCTGTTCTGAGGTGAGCAGTGTTACATCAGTAAAAGGGGCAGGAGGGGGATACTTTATCATTCAATTACTCTTGAACTACAACTCTGACAGTATTGAAATAGCACTCTCCAAGGCCCAAATACTATGAAGATTAATTGGAGTTGCTTTTATTATGGAACATTACTATCCCTTTAAGGCTTATGTATTTAGAAGACTGTGAGCCATTTTGGGGAAAACAATCTGCATCATAAGGAACAAATAAAACTGACCATTACTTTACATGTAACTTTTAAACCCTTGAATGCTAGAGAGGTCTCCAGTTCATTATAAATAGATGTTCTGGAGACCCCATTAACAAACAAGCAGTTAGAAGTCACCTTCTAAATCAGTGTGGATAGTTGTTTATTACCAATGGTGTGGTTGCTTTGCTACCAAATTCTTAGTACATGTGCCTTTATTGTGCCTCACTATAAATCATTCATTGTATATCAAGCAGCGATCACTTACAGTGTATAGGAACTGTGAGATGATGGTTGCAGAGTCTGTCATCTCCTTTCCCTGCAGATAGATTCCTGATGAATCATGGGACTTGCATTCAATATTGACAACTTTTTTCTCTTCAGGTTTCAAGTTTTCAAACCTTTTGACTACAGCACACACTTTTCTCTCAAAAACTGCTGTATCTGGATTTCTAATTTTAAAGGATTAACTGCTACTATGACTCAAAGGTTATGAAGTTGACAATGCTGTTGTCATTTTATTACTTTTTATTTGATTGACGTGAACATATGAGCAAGGGCAGATGCAAAAATGAGGACATACCATTGCTGACCTAGGACATTGTCAAAGAAATCAGATTGATTAATTCAGATGTTGTTCATGGCACTTTTGGAATGGCCTGAAATGTTACTCTTTCACACTCGTGTGGTAGAAATATCAATTTGTAACATATTTTGCCAAATAAATCATTGATAAATAGTTGTCATCGTTTACAAATAAGCTAGATATCACTTTAACAATTTAATTATGCCCAGTGATAGCAGCATAGTTTTCATTTCTAAAGAGACTACAGAGACAGCGATGAAGTGGGGAAAGTATTAGGAAAGTAGAATGGGAAAGCAGAACTGCTGTTTGCTATTAAAAGAAAATATATGTGAAGTGGAAAATATTTTTGTGAGAAAGCCTTAGAGGGGCCTTGGTGAAGAAAGATAGGTGTGTGGATGTGAGGATATTGTGTAAGACAGGTCTTCAGACTTAGGACACTGGACTGAAACTCTGTAAATAAGCCATTCAGAGAGTGAAGGATACATATGTAAAGACAAAACACTTATCTCAGAGATACCGTTTTATTTTTCACTCCTGTATGTAGAAGGTACAGAAAATTTACCCCACCCTGTGCTTTGTTGATAACTTAAACATAAGGTAAAACATAATATAACTAGTGTGAAAGCCCGTGTACACAGGCCAAGGTCCGGTTGATGTCTTACTGCTCCGGTCCTGCTCTGTGTACTGCCGCTACCTCACTGCTCCCTTCCTGCTCTGTGTACTGCCGCGACCTCACTGCTCCAGTCCTGCTCTGCGTACTGCCGCTACCTCACTGCTCCGGTCCTGCTCTGCGTACTGCCACTACCTCACTGCTCCGGTCCTGCTCTGTGTACTGACGCTGCATCACTGCTCCGGTCCTACTCTACATACTGCTGCTACCTCACTGCTCCAGTCTTGCTCTGCATACTGATGCCGCCTCACTGCTCCGGTCCTACTCTGCGTACTGCCGATACCTCACTGCTCCGGTCCTGCTCTGCGTACTGCCACTACCTCTCTGCTCTGGTCCTGCTCTGTGTACTGACGCTGTCTCACTGCTCCGGTCCTACTCTGCGTACTGCCGTTACCTCACTGCTCCAGTCCTGCTCTGTGTACTGATGCCACCTCACTACTCCACGCGATGCAGTCATGTGCAGCAGAGACTGCCCGAACACGGGCAGTCACTACTGCGCATAATGGCTTCTGACAAACATTGCTAGCATTTTATTATATAGGATTAAAGTAGAACGCAGTGTGTGTGTGGGGGGGCTTAGATAAAGTTTTCCAAACTTTTACCTTGAATTCCCATGCTTTTTGTATGTATGAGTATGAATAATTTGATTTAATATGTTTTTTGTCTTATAATTTGCACTGTTTTCAGGTTATTTGTTTGGTTCAATCAAGTTAGTTTTGCACTCTTCGTTATAATTCTGTTTGACTGTGTGATTGATCAAAAAATAAAAAAATAGCTTAGTCAATATGTTTCCTTCATTAGGAGCATCATCCTTTATATAATAATTCGCTAAAACGTGTGTAACGCCGCAGTCATGCTCAGTAGAGACTGCTGCACTTGCTGCTGTCATGCACAGTAGAGACTGCCCGCGTCCCGGCTGATACAGATCTAGCGTCCTGCTCTGTATCAGCCGTGGCCTGGGCAGTCTTTACTGTGCATGACTGCCCCGCCTCCGGCTGGCACTATATCAGCCGCGGTGTGGGCAATCTCTACTGCGTATGAATGCCCCACGACCGGCTGGCGATGGCACTGTAGCCTGCTCTTCAACTAGTTTTCAGTAATGAGTTGCTGAAGGCAAAGTTGGATCTGCACAAGCTCATGAATTGTACCATTTCTATGAACTTCCCACTGCTCAACTAACATTTTAAAATTAAATATTTCAGGAACTAGGACACCTTTTAAAATTGTTGTTCAGTGTATTTGGCTGTAGCCTTAACAGTTTTTGTGACACATCTTTACATTGTTCTCACTACCTAACAGATTTGGACCAAATTTCACAACTAATTTGCCAAATTTCAACATACTTTGTTGTATTAAGAAGTTATAAGTTTAAAAATGTAAGTTTAACATATTGTTATTTGAACTACAGCTATGGCAGTAACATAGTAAATTAGGTTTAAAAAAAGACACAAGTCCATCAAGTTCAAGTCCATCAAGTTCCTTGCCGCATACCCCAGTATGTGGTGTGACAACAGTGTGACCACACAGAATATTTCAAACCACATATAAATGACAGACATGTATAAACTGGTATAAAATTCCCACATTAGACATATACAGCTGGTATAACATGCACACATTAGACATATGTAGAGATATATAAACTGGTATAATATGCACACATCAGACATACATCAGCTGGTAAACATTAGACATACATAAATTGTTATGATATTCACACATTAAGTACTATGGGCTCAAAAGAAAAGCAAGCTGATTAATTATATGATACTATAGGGGAGAATTAAAAAATCCCATTCATAACCCCTACTTAATACGGTCAGAGCTCATTCTGAGATACAAGGCTTGCGAATCAGGTCGGAGCATTTTAAATTGGCTGCATTCGCCGATGATGTTCTGTTTTTTGTCTCCCATCCTATCACCTCACTCCCTCCTCTCATAGAATTGTTACATCATTACTCTACGGTTTCCCAAGCCTTGATCAACTATTCAAAATCCGAGGTCCTTAATGTTACTCTCACTCCATTCTCAGCTTCTTCACTCCAAGGAAAATACCCACTTCGTTGGACTGATTCGGTCATCACTTATCTGGGGATTCGGATATCGCCGGATCTCTCTTCCTTGCCCGAGCGTAATCTTTCCCCCCTCTTAAGCGAACTGTCCCGTGACCTGTCAGCTTGGAACTCCTTATATCTCTCATGGCTTGGTCGAATAAACGTGGTCAAAATGTTGGTACTACCCAAGGTCCTTTACATCCTCAATGCATTGCCATTGCACATCCCTAGACATTTTCTCGATTCACTTACCTCTATCACCCTCCGTTTTATCTGGGCCCAGCGTAAATCTAGACTTCGTCAGGACATACTCTCCAGGCCCATACACTTCGGTGGCTTGGGACTCCCAGACTTCCATAGATATTATAAAGCAGCAACGATATCTAAAATATTCGACTTCATGACTTTTCCTCCCAAACGTTGGACCAGGTCGACCTCTCACCTATTGGGGGATGTTGATTTTATCCAACTCCTATGGTGCGAATCTCCTGAACCTTCTCCTCCGTATATGAGACATAAAATATTAGGTCATATTCTGAAAATATGGAAGGAAGTGAATAAAGAATTCCAGCTGGCCCCTCCCCCTTCACTGCTCCAATCCTTCCTAGGTAACCCATCCTTTCCCCCTGGACTCTGCTCTGAACTCTTCTCCCGTTGGAAATCGCTCAATTTTCATACTCTGGGTTCCCTAACTACGGACGATGGCTTTGCCTCTTTGGGTTATATTTCTTCTAAATTGGCGCCGTCTACTGCTCCATGGTGGCTCCTTTTCCAGCTTCGACATTGGTATCAATCATGCTGCAAACGTGGCTCACCGAACCGCGCCCTTACTAAACTGGAAAGTTACATGGTTCAGCCCCCAAATAAGCTTCGATCTCTTTCCTTTTGCTATTCCATCTTATGTGGAAAAGATTTACCTACCAAGCCCTATTTTCTCACTAGGTGGGAGTTGGAACTCTCCTTTCATCTTGACTGGCCCAGCTGGTCACGCATATTTAGATCGAATTTCCTCTCACACCGAGATACCCACTCCAGAGAATTGAATTATAAGATCTTAACAGGTTGGTATAGAGCCCCTTCGCAAATAGCCAGATATGCTCCCTCTGAATCCTCTACTTGTTGGAGGTGTCTCCAACATAAAGGTTCCCTCTCTCATATCTGGTGGCATTGTCCTTTAATACAACCCTTCTGGGTTGCTGTGGTCGCGAAAATAAATATCCTCCTAGACGTTTCCCTCCCCATCAACCCTCAACTGTGTCTCTTCTCTGACAAAAGTTCTTTGCAGCCCCATGTCCCATCGCTCCAATGGTCACCCATACCACTCCTCCTCACTGCAGCTCGTTCCATTATTCCAAAACATTGGAAGAGCACAACTGTCCCTACTGTACCTATGTGGATTGCCAGGGTTGACTATTTAGTTGATATGGAGAGACTTCACGCGATTACTACGCACAATATTACTACGTTCGTAAACACTTGGACCTTTTGGCAGAAGATTAGCCCTCAGCGTCCTAGACCTTAGAAGTTTCTCTTTCTCCTTGGAACCTCTAAGTTAGTACTCAGGCGGAGTGCCCATGGCCTTGGCGGTGAGAACCGAAGCCTCTTACACTTAAACTTCTTAAGTTGATTTCCCTTCACTCCTTCTGTGCCATACGGAGACTTAACCCCCTCCTCACAATTTTTTTTTTTTCTCTCCCCCCCCCCTTCTTTTCTTTCCTTATTCTTTTCTTTCCTTATTCATTCTTCTTAACCATAGGTGTACTATACAGCCTTTCTTCAATTACCACTACTAGCCCTTACGTGACAACCTTCAATAATTCCTAGTTACAGGTATAGGACTACTTCGATCCTTCCTTAACTATCAAACTTTCATCGCATTGTATTTTGATATACTTCATCCATGGCTTTTTTCCTAACATGTCCATCTGTTTTAACTCAATCACTTTTGGTTTGTATTAGCATATACCTGATGATAATTTGTCCTGTTTAACCACTTTGATTGTAATCCTCTTATATTCAATAAAGCTATTATAAAAAAAAAAAAAAAAAAAAAAAAAAAAAAAAAATCCCATTCATTTATAAGGGACCTTTAACCTGCACTTTAGCGGCCGACAGTTAAGGACCAAGGAGCTTTTTTTCACAATATGGATTATGGGGTCCCTGAGCGGTGTGCAGCTGCGCAGGAACCCCTGAATTCCATGACATGCTATGACCATCATTGGTCCTTAACACGTTTACCCATAATGATCTTGGCACGTCATGGGTCCTTAAAGTGTTTGTAATGTCTGTATTTTACATACGATAATATTGTAGTTATTATAAAATGAATCTAAACAACCCCAGTCCCATCTCTCAAACCCTTATGGTTTTAGAGATATAGAAGGCTAAAGTCCCCCCCTCCCTCCACTCCAGCATTACAGCTGACAGCAGTAGATTTGTAGTTGGCCGACTCGAGCAGCTCTTCAGCAGAGCCAAAATAGCGAAATGTAAAAAGAAGTACTTCATCGGAACGGAGCACAAAGTCTGCCTGGGTTGCACACTTTTTATACCGTTCCAGTGAAGTATCTCTTTTTACATTTTGCTATTTCAGCTCTGCTGAAGAGCCGTCTGCTTGTCCCAGGACCAGGATATCCTGGCGTCAGCTTACAGCTGATGTCAGGGAAAGCGGAGGGAGCGGGAAACTTTAGCCTTCTATATCTCTCAAACCATAAAGGTTTGAGAGATGGTACTGGGGTTGTTTAATTTCATTTTATAATAGCTGAAATATTAGCATTTGTAAAATATAGATATTACTAACACTTAAAGGGGTTGATCTCTGACAGAAATGCACATAGACTGGTCTGGAATGCAAAGCAAAACCCTCATATAACTGCAAAGGACTTGCAGGAAAGTTTAACTGGCACAGGAGTAGTGGTGCACCAGTCCACTGTTTAATGTTGCTTGCACAAACATGATTTGCACGGAAGAGTCATCAAAAGGAAACCTTAATTGCAATCTCATCACAAAAGTCAATGTTTTAAGTAAGCAACACAACACTTCGATAATGTTAAAATGTAACCCTTTGGCTACAATCAACAAAGGTGCATTTGGAGAGAAAAGGACAACTTACCAACTGTTTAGCATGGGGGTGGATAAATTATGCTTTAGGGCTGAAAGGCAGCCAGTGGCACAGAAAATATTATATGGATAGTGGGAAGAATGGATTCTACTAGGTATCAACAAATCCTGAAAGCTAGTGTCCCACAGTCATTGAAGAAACTGAACCTGAAAAGAGGTCGCATATTAGAAGAAAATTATCTAAAAACATACCTCAAAATCAACCATGGACTACTTAAAAAAAACAAAAACCAAAGGCTAAAGGTTTTGGAATGTCCTTCACAGTTCCCACACTTTAATACTATTGAAAATCTGTGGATAGCTATAAATTATGCCGTTAATGAAAGACAAACTAAAAATATTTCTGAACTGTAAGCAATCTGCAAGGAAGTGTAGGAAACAGTGATAATAGAAAAACTTTTAGCTGGCTACAAGAAACAATTGGGGGCTGTGATTTCTGCCGAAGGGTATGTTACTAAGTACTGACTGATAGGGTGCATAATCTTTTTTGCACATGCTACATTATTTTTTTGTCCCTTTCATTCAGCAAATACATAGTAACTGTGCATTAAAATTTTCAGGAATATGTTGAGTTTAAGTTAGTTCACATCATAGGTTGTGCTGATTTCCTTTCACTTAGAAAGTCAACAAAGCATGCAGTTCGGGCAGGGTGCCCAGACGTTTGCATAAAACTGTATAAACTGATAAAACATAACCACATTAGACATGTATAAACTGATATAACATGCCCACATTAGACATATAAAATGGTATACACACATTAGACATGTATAAACTGGTATAACATGCCCACATTAGAAGTACATAGACATAAAGACTGGAATAACATTCCCACATTAGACATGTGTAAACTGATAACATGCCCACATTAAACATATAAAACGGTATACTACACACACATTAGACATGTATAAACTGGTATACATGCCCACATTAGACAAATAAAATGGTATACTATGCACACATTCAACGTGTATAAACTGATATAACATGCCCACATTAGAAGTATGTAGACATATACAAACTGGTATAACATACACACATTAGACATATATTTAAATTGGTATAATATGCAAACTTTAAGTACCATATGTTCAGAAGACAAGTGGACTAATTCTACTATGCCATAGAGGAAAAATAACAAATCCCCATTCATTTAATTGTACTTTTAATCCCTTGAATGATTGATAGCTCTTCAGTGTTATGTGAAGCAATGCAATGAAGGCCTCTGTATCATTCAATTGTTGAAAAGTCCCATTTAGATTAAAAGGAATTTGGGTAATGTGTTTTTTCCTCTTTGGCGCAATTGGTTTGCCTCAGAATTTTACCAGTCTCCTTTTCAACATGCGACCTAAAGAGTTATTGACTGTCACAGAGTGACTTAGGAATAACAACACTGACAAGTACAAATATGGTAAAACAATTATCTTTATTAGAATAGCACAATAATAAAATAAATAGCACTTCCCCAACCTTCACAGGGCCAGATATGAGGATAGTGACTGGACACTTCCTCAACCTTTACAGGGCAGGTTAGGACAAGGACAGGATCACCTGACTGGAGGCAGATAGAATACCACTCTGACTGCCGGTAAGTAGCTACTAGCACAGGAGCAGCTGTAAAGTCAGCCAGAGCCAGGAGTCAGATCGGAGCAGGTAGTCAGCCAGAGCCAGGAATCAAACCAGAACGGGTAGTCAGCCAGAGCCAAGAGTCACATGGGAATGTAGAGCAGTCAGGGATCAAGCGGAGGCGAAGTCAGACGAAACCAGGAGTCATACAATGGAATCAAGCATCAGAATCACAAGAGCTATAGTGCACAGGTACACTACGAAAGGGCAAGGTACTAGTGGCGGGCTGAGGCCTTTAAGGCCTAGCAAGTAGGCAGAGACTGACTCTGGCAACAATAGGTATCCTATAAAAATAGCGAATGTGTTACAGCGCGACAACAGGAAGTAAAGAATGTCACCTGCACACAGACGCTGGAGGCAATCATGGGCACTGTGATATTGACATAACCACTGCAATCTATTACCACAATACTGATACCCCCAGTGCTGTGTTCACTATTATTCCAAAAGGGAAGAATTTATGAAAAGCTTTATTTTAAAGTCAAAATTAAGAGAAAACAATTGATCCACCTTATAAGTTTGGATGGAATTTTAATATCTTCCACTCGGTAGTGGGCCCAATTAAAATGTTGATGCCTGAGAGATATTCTCAAAGGGTCAGTTTTACACCATATTAGATCAATGTAATGGAAGGGTGAATACAATACTGCAAATTCTCTTTAGTTTGCAGTCTAACGAAATGAAATACATGTACTCATGAATATGTATTATCATCACAAACAAATTACAGGCTGCATTCATTTTTAGAATACTTGAGTTATCAGTGCTGCAGAACAAACTGCTATGCTACTGAGCAAGAATCCTTTAAGGAAAATGTATAAGTGGATATTTGGAAGATACAGAGATTGAGGACCAGAAGGGTGAAGAGATAAATTGCATGCCACTTTGGTCCTCAAGGGTTAAATCTAGCCCTTTCAGTGCCAGTACATTGCACTGGATACCTCACTGGAACTGAAAGGGTTGATTTCATTTGAATATACGATCAATACTAAGCAGATGCATTCAATTGAAGCAGAAACTTGCTTAGATTACAGTCTTGAGAGAAACAGATGAAAAGCTATACAAATGTTTGATCAATTAACACATTGTAAATCTATAAGGAAATCGCAACACAATGTAGGTTTAATAAAATAATAAATATAATAAACTAACATGGATATATGGTCAGAACTTGAAAACAAATGATATATTGTAAACACAAGGGGATGAATGTGTGAATCTGCTAGTCCAGCTCATTTTCTGTGCTGGTGCTGGGAAGTTGCCTTACAATCATTCTCCTGCTCTTTGTGGTGTGCACTAAGGCATATCATCACTTTAGTGCATACTAGTGCACACCTACCACTGTTAAGACTTTAATGCGACCCAGTCCTGAGCTCCACCTGTAGCATGCACTTTTAGAGCTGATTTTCAACCAGGCCATGCCGGATCAATGACCCGGTACCTAGTGTCGGTGACCCATTACTATTTTAGAAAATACCCCTGAACCCTTTTCCTCTTTTAGTTACTAGCTTTAAACAAGGAATGGAGGAAAAAATCCCAAAAAGCATGTACACTTCCCCAATGCAAATGGCATAAGGAGGACCATTTTCACCATACGTACCATGGTAAATTGGTGTTAGGTAAACGTGGCACTAAGAAGTCTATTAGAGCACCTATTTTAGAGTAGAATCATATTAATACACCCCTAAGGACACTGTATACTATGAGGAATGGGAGAAATTATGGGACAAACCAACTGTCCCATTGGGGACAAATACAATTTCCCTTTTGGTTGACATGTTTTTTTTACTTCTTGAATACATGAGATGGGTCTGCAGAAAGAACTATAAAATAGATTGTTGTGCTAGGGAAAGGAGCAAGTTTATAACCAGTGCAGTTATCTGCATTGGGCCTTATGCATATAGACAAAGTGGAGCAAACTGACTGCATCATAACAGACAAATACTGCTTCTCAAAATTCATATTCATTTAAATGAGACTATTAAACACATTGAATGCTAGTGAGTTCCGCAGTGCATTTGATACCTCTCTAGCATTCAAGGAGTTAAAGGCCCTGTTTGAATTAATTTTAATGTTTATTTCTCCCCTATATGCAGCTGGTTTGCTCCAATTTGCCTTTCTATATAAGGCCAATTGTGTTGAAACAGAATAATGCACCATAGCCTTAAGCAAACTGTAGATGTTGTCGATTTCCTTTCGTTTTAATATAAAGCCACGAAAAAAGAAACAACACTATGTGTACACCAAGATGATAAATGAAACTATTTGAGTAATAAATTATGAAATATAAAAGGATTTTGTAGTTCTTGTTAAAAATGGGCATATATATTTTATTTTTTATAGAAGTGGTGGAATTTTTCAGACCTAGGGCAATTGTGTGATGATGAGTCTGCACTAAATCAGAGGTGGCGGTCACTGTAAGTCCCTACACCTGCCGAATGCCAATTTACGAAGTTAAGTACATCAAAAAGCTTCCTTTTATGCCATTTGCACCAACTGGAAGGGAATGGGAGAGTCTGTGGATGTTTCTGTATTCAGTTATAAGATATATGTAATGCATTAGTGAAGACAACTTAGTCACTGTCACTGTCCATTTTTCTACTTTGCTGCAGCTGATGTCATTAGAGACCCATGCCTACGGGGACCACATGTCCCGGAATACCCGGGACTGTCCCTTGTTGGGGGTCTGTGTCCCACATCCTGGGTCACCCCCCACCGGGACAACAAAGAGTCCCGGAATGGAACAACTCGCACCAGTCCAGCCAGCCAGCCAATGAAATGTATTTGCTATGTGGTCCTCATTGGCTGGCTGGCTGGACTGGTGCGAGTTGTTCCATTCCGGGACTCTTTGTTGTCCCGGTGGGGGGTGACCCAGGACGTGCCATATGCACTATGGATTAGAGATGCAAGGAGAGGGGAAAGTCCCTGGACATTAGCATATTGTTCTGTTGACAATGTGTTGGGGAGGGTAGTGGAGAACAGAGAAGATGCTGAGAGACTTCAGCACCAAGGACAGCACCATCCCTCATGCAACTATTTGAGTTCTTATGGGGTAACCAACACCTTTCTCGCTCCCTGTGGCATTCAAAGGGTTGAGGTGATTCCTGCCTGCTTTGAAGTAAATGTAACACATGCTATTGATTAACCCCTTGAGTGCCAAAGGGATGTGAAGTGCATTGCATACACTCTAGGGTTAAATTAAACACAGTGGGTCTCTGCTGGCGATGCTTCTATCCCAGTCTGCCAAACAGCTGACTGAACTAAATAGACAAACGTCACAAGTCATACATAGTAGCACCTCTGGCCTTGTAAAGTCTGTTAGCTTTTCAGCAGACGACAATAGGAACATTGCCAGCGGAGACCCACTGTGTATAATATGGCTGTGAATGAGCACTGAATTGCAGAGCAATTAATTGAACATTCCTGTTGTGCTTAAGGGGTTAATCAGTGGGCTGTGTAGCATTTAGTTCCAAGCAGTCAGGAAGCAACATGGTGATGTGATTGTTCTGTAATGTGTTGCTTAATCCCTTAAAGACTCATGATGGTCCTGGCACGTCATGGGTCCAAAATGCGATAAGGACCCATGACGTGCCAGGGCCGTCATGGAATTCAGGGCTCCATGCATGGCTGCACACCATTCAGAGAGCCCTGATTTGTGGAAAAAAATGGTCCGTGGTCCTTATATGCAGGCCGTGTGCTCGGTCCTTAAGGGGTTAACACACTGGCACTCAAGGAGTTAAAGGAGGACTGAGATCATGACTGTAGCTGCATAGAAAGATACAGAGAGATCCCAACTTTGCCACCTTACGGTTAACAATGTTTGTACTTTGAACTCCGACAGTATAGGCAGCTATTGGAGCTTAGTGCATGTGCACCTATATGAATATGAGAATGGCTTATTAAGCTGCATTTCAATATGTGAAAGAGCCATTGTCATAGTAATCACTACATGGCATGGAGGATTCATTACGGTGTTGTGTATTTGTGGCGTATTCAAGAGGATATGATGGGAAGACATTTTGGTGCATATGTCGATATGTCAGCGACACAAATGTGACACAAGATTGTCAAACTGGCCCCTTATTGAACTTTAGTTCATTTCAGCCCAATTCTTCTTGGCACGTCAGCCTTAAACATTTCTTCCTGTATTCTTATGAGTGGAGGTTCAAAGTGGATCTATCACATACAGAGAAGTAATGCTCATCAGTTAGAGCATATAGCGAAAAAGTTTAACATGTTACTCGTTTAAAAAAAAAAAAAAAAGTTATCTGCGCAAAAATGTATACTTGAAAAGTGTCCAGCAGCCTACTTCTGTTTACCGCAGATTGCCGCACAGAGGCTGCTCCTGTCCACTACCCAGCATCCTCCGATGACGGAGGCTGTCTGTCTCTAAGCTGGAGCGATCTTATTGATCTCTGCCAATGAGATTGCTGCAGTTTAGAGGAACAAAGCCGCCGTCATCGGCGGATGCTGGGTAGTGGGACGGGAGCAGAGGCAGTGCTGCAAGACAGAAGTAGTCTGCTGGGCATGTTTTAAACATTAATTTTTGCACAGATAATGGGTTTTTTTTACAAAATTGAGTAACATATTAACCCCTTAGTGACCGGCCGCGTGCACTCGAGGCCGGCACTTAACGCCCGCCGAACATTTTTTTACATTTTTTTGAATGACTTCCAGGATGTACATGTACATCCTCTGTCCACCTGAGACATCCACTTGGGACCTACATGTACGTCCTCGGGCGGTAAGGGGTTAAACTTTTTCGCTAATGAACATTTCTTCTCTATATGTGATAGATCTACTTTAAAGACTAGATGTTAAGTAGTTAAGAAGTCTTGAGATGACTGACCATGACTTTCTGTAGTGGTCTGAGATAAGATAACAGCCTTTTGAATACAAGTGCCATGAGCATTCGTCATAGTGAACTAACAGGCTTAAGCTCTTATCACAAACAGCAGAAACAAAAGTAAATATTCTCTGAGTAGGTCAGTTTACACATGCATTAAAAAGCAAGTTTAAGATTATATTTTAGGGATGCGACATATGAATAATTCATTTTTACATATGCTAGCTGTAAGTATTTAAAGTTATGTCAGCCAACTTCGGTTTTTGGTGAAAAAGTTCATTTGATGAGCCAAGCTGAACAGTTAGTGCGAAAAAACAGCCTCATTATCTGGGTAAATAACCTGAACAAACACATGCCTTGCTGCTGTATGTAAAACTGTTTACTAGACTTCTTCCCTGAACAGGATGTGAATGTTATTATGGGTACAGCTTTAACCCTTTGAGTGCCAGAGGGGTACGCAACGCATTGCAGAGCAATGCGTTGCGTACCCCTCTGGCAATCAAAGGGTTAACCCTTAGTGTGGCTAAGTAGAACTTGGGTACTTCTCAATTTAACCAAGTTACTAGGGGTAAGAAGAAAATGTAATCCTAAAACTATTTTGGAACGCATGTGCAAATTGTCCTTTTTAGAGAGCATTTATTTTATTGTGTTTGTATTGAGAAACCTAAAGTAATTTAACCCCTTAGGGACCCTTGACGTACCAGGACCGTCAAGGGTAAACTTGCTTGAAAGACCCTTGACGGTCCTGGTACGTCACGTACTTTTTACTTACAGCGCTCTACCGGGAGCGCTGTAAGTAAAAATGGGGCATGAAATAGACCGCTCCAAGATCGGAGCGATCTATTTCAAGCCCCATAGTGACGCGCCGATACACGTGACAGGTCACGTGTACCGGCCCGTCAACGTGCCCCTATGCGGACGTTATGGGACGGAAATGTCCCATAATGTCCGGTCCTTAAGGGGTTAATAGATTTTTTAGTAATGTCCACTAGTTTTGTATTGTTATCTTATTGCAGCCCACTCACAGATAATTCTGGACATTTAATTGGAGGCTTGGAGCCCTGGACAAGGCAGTAATGTTTTGTTTAGGGCACAGCTTATGTAAGACTAGATTTTTGGCCTCTGAGAGGTTTTACAGAGGCTAGATTGAACTTCAGGGTGTTTAAATTATATAACACCAGTTCATTTTTAGGTGTTAGTGTTGTTTTAAAAGGCCACATAGATCAAATGCATTGTCTAAAAAGTGATAAACAATCAGATGTAACCTAGACCATATATGTAATGCCTGATATTTTTAGAGGAAAACAAGCAATAACTATGGTTATGGTGAACAAACAAATGATGAAAATCATTCCACCATACAGAATACAATACCTGTTTAATACAATTATGTGTACATCTACATATCTGAACCAGATAAAAAAAAAATCCAAAGCATTCCCAGAATTTCATAAGACAACAGGAAAATTAAAGTTAAAGGGATAGTCATGTCCCAGACATTTTTTTTTTTTTTTTGCATTTTCAAGGGATTAAAAAGTTGACTTGAATGCAAAAAACCTATCTCTCAAACCGCTATGGTTTGAGAGATATCGGCATTCAAAGTTTGATGTTTCCTGCTGTTAGCTCTAAAGCTGTCAGCAGGAGATTCGTGTCGGCCGACACGGAGGCTCTTCAGCAGAGCGGCAATTGCGTTTTTTAAAAAGAATGACTGCATTGTTCTGCAAAGTGTGCCTGGTTTGCAAGCACACTTTGTAGACCGTTCCAGTGCAGTCATTCTTTTTAAAAAAATCACAATTATGGCTCTGCTGAAGATCCTTCGTGTCGGCCAACACAGATCTCCTGCTGGCAGCTTTACAGCAAACAGCAGGAAACGTCAAACTTTGAATGCAGATATCTCTTGAACCATTACGGTTTGAGAGACAGGGTTTTTTTTGCATTCAAGTCAACTTTTTAATCCCTACAAAATGCAAAAAAAAAATTCTGGGACATTACCATCCCTTTAACATATATTCCAATGGAATTCTGGTAATGCAGCCAAAACAATTTAAGCTTTGGATTCTTTGCCTGAGACTGGTGTTCCAATCTGGTTCACACATGTAAATGTATACACAAGTGTATTATATAGGTCAGTGGTTCTCAACCAGGGTGCCAGGGCACGGAAAGTAGACTTGTGCGAATCGGTTCGGCCTATTTCGGAATTTGCACGAATAATGGTCATCTGGCATCATTCGGGTTGTCTGAAAGGAAAAAGTTGTTGTTTTTTTTAAAACCAAATCCGAACAGCCCTGGTCCAAAATGTTGTCAAAAATTTCAGAAATTCAGCGACGACTCCCAGCGCAATACTTTCCCTCCCTCTCTAGTCCAGTTAGCTTCTTTGTTTCATGATGGGGGTTGGACTAATGACACATCAGACACCTAGTCCATTGTTGGAACTCAGAGAGAGCAGTAGGAGATAAGAGTGTCCAGTTGTTATGTAGGCAGGCAGGTAGCATAAGCAGCCAGCATTAGTACCTTATTGCCACTGCAAGGGAGAGTCATCTTTGTTCCTGTGCAAAATATGAAAAATATTAGGAATTTGTTTTATTAGTTTTCAGAGTGACACAGCCAGTCTCACAGTTGTGTAGGCAGGCCTAGTACGTTATTGCCACCTCAAGGGAGAGTCATTTTTTAAAAGTATGTTAAATTAAGCCGAATAATACAGAATGTCATCAAATTTTGTCGAAGTCAAACAGGTCTGGTCCAAAATGCGGATCCTCCGAACGACAAAAAAATTAGTCCAAAATCGAATGTTACTGAAAATTGTTGCCATGCGCAAGTCTAACGGAAATCAACTTAGGGTGTCCCTTTTACTCTACTACAACTCTGACAAACATTTTAAATCTGAGTTTTAAATGCATATTTATGGAGAATATTTTGCACAATTTGTTTATTTTTGTTTTTCTGATTGTGAGACTTAAGAATTACTGAATATTTATGCATTAATTCCCTTCATTACCCTCTTAATAAATGACATATAATATGTTAGGTGTGCCCTTAAAATGACATATTGTGTGTTAGGGTTGCTTTGAGCAAAAAAAAGATTGAGAACCACTGATACAGGTAATAAAGACACGTGGCAATTATTGAAAACAATATTATATAAGGTTTTGAAAGCCTCAGGGCCCATGATGATAATTAGGTAATTAGTAGTGCAGAATGCTAAGAGCCGGTTGATTATTACTGTTAAGAAAGGGCATTTATGTTTATATTGTGAAATGAACTGGTTTCATTAGTTCTGC
Source organism: Rhinophrynus dorsalis (assembly GCA_037306005.1). NCBI lineage: Eukaryota > Metazoa > Chordata > Amphibia > Anura > Rhinophrynidae > Rhinophrynus > Rhinophrynus dorsalis. The sequence continues at coordinate 226,578,665 of CM074718.1, read as the reverse complement.
TTGTTCCATTCTGTATAGGCCCACATAGTAATTGAGGGTAACGTATAAGAACTGTAGATATACTATGGCAAATCAAACGAAATATAGGCACAAATATAAATTCCTTTTGGTTTTAACCCTATACGTGCCAGGGGCAATGCATTGGATAGCCCTCTGACACTCAAAGGTTTAATGGGACTTTTCACCCCTTGAAAGCTAGAGAGGTCTTTAGGGCATCGCAAAGCAATGTGTTGGAGACCTCCCTCACATTCAAGAGGTTAAAATCCCCAATTAACATCAATGGAAATCTGGTTTGTCCTCTATAGTGCAGTTGGTTTCTTTCAGAATTGCTCCATTTCTACTTAGTACCTCAGCCTCTCAGAGACTTCTTCTCTGATTACACTCAGTTGTACTTCCCCATAGAGATTGCAATCACATTTTAGTGCCTGAGGTGCTAGAAAATAAAGTGACTTGTCAACAGTAAGAATAGCTAACATGAAAATCCAACTGGCTTCTCTGGTTCAGAATTCAGAATCTCCACCATTGTTGTTACCAACGGCAACATTCTCTGCCAGTGCAGATAATGGTGTATAGTATGTAATTACATTTGATGCATTGCATCAAATTACAAACTGCAATGGAAAAGTTCTCACGTTATAATGACATGTTCTGCGGTATCCACAATGTCAAAATTCTGCATGATTTTAAAGTGGACCGTCACATTGAATTCAAGTTTATATATATATATATATATATATATATATAGATATAGATATATATAAATAGATAAAGTTTCTAGAGATGAAAGCACTCACTCTTCAAGAAATAAATGCCAGATGCACAATCCTAACAGATTAATGTACATGTCCAAAAAAAAAAAAGAGACCGCACCAGTGGGACTTTTTAAAGAAAATATTAAGAGTATCATTTTATCATCAACGGTTCGGTCCAAATCCTGGACCTTTCTCAAGATGTCTTGATAAAGGTCCAGGATTTGGACCGAAACTTTGACACTAAAGTTATACTCTTAATAGTTTCATAAAAAAGTCCCACTGGTACTGTCTCTCTTTTTGGGACATGTATATAAATGCATATGCATCATGTTAGCCCAAAGACCAGCAGATACTTAGTTACCATATATTCTTATTTTTATTTCTGTATGATTAGCTCTCTGGGTGTGTTACTATATGCTAATGCATGCTAATGAACCTTTTCAGTGCTGTTTCATATGCTAATTAAGATACATGCTTCACTGAGACAATTTTACTTTTCTCAGAAATAAAAGTGTCAATATTCTAAATTCTTATAACACAGACAGTGTTGAATGAAGTTTCAGATATACAAACTTACATTCAATGTAACAAGTTCTCTTTAATGCAGTAGGTTCTAAAACATTATGATAACAGTAATATTTATTCCATTTTGGTTAAAGAATGCTCAGACCTGGACCCCCCCCCAACTGGCTAGAGGGACAGGAGGCTGGCTAGAGGGACAGGAGCAGAGGTAGAGTGATAGACTGTGGGTAGAGAGCTGTACCCACAGTCTATCCAGAATTAGGGTACAGGCACTCGTTAAACATTATTTTTCGGCGAAATAGAGATTTAAAATCTGGAAATAATAAAGACCTTATGAAATTAGCTATATAAGCTATCATTTAAGCCAAACTTGCAAAGGGGTGATAGATCCCCTTTAAACAAGCACATATTTCAGGGCTTATCATGGTAAGAAAAGCAACTGTGTTCCTACTGCTTTTTTGTTCATAAGTTATTGCAGCTCAAACTTCCATTTTTTGGCTACAGTATTTTAATGGCCTGAAATCTGCATCCTATGGAGTTTTATGGTGAACTGACCAGAGCTTTCCAGAGTCTGCTGTAGGAACAGTGACCCCATAAATTCCAGGCCATTTTGTTTCTGCAAGTTTGAGCTGAAATAACCTTTGAATAAAACATCTTTCAGCAGTGGGAAAATCCTTGTTTAACACAGCAGATTAAGAGTAAACCCTGTAATCCATATGGTGAGCTGTCTGAGTGCAGAGCCATACATTCATTTATTACAATGTAGTTTTCCATTCAGAGCAGGGCTTATTTAGTGTTCAGTAGAAACACAGAGAGAGACTTTGACTTTTTCAGACCAAAATATCAATATGTCCCAAACTGTGCATCTGCTGCTTTTTGGCCAATATAACACAAAGGCAGTTTTAAACAAAGTGTCCACATATGCAAACTTAAATTGAAGGTGGTATGTGCATTGTAACCCTTTAGTGCCATTGCTTTACAATGTGTTGCACTCAGCTCTGCCACTGAAAGGGTTAACACATATGCACATGCAAAAACAAAGGGCCATCCTATTCATAATGATAAAATAAATGAAATTCTAGACAGAACCAACTGCTCCATAGGGGGCACTGAAAATTACCTATTATTTTTACCCCATGCATGATACATATCTCCAATGGCTTTTTTCACAATGCTTTGGAGACTTCTCTCTCTTTCAAGGGGTTAAATACCACATTTAAAAGAGTGGGAATTTGGGGAACATTTTTATTTCTCCCCTCTAAGGAAGTTGGTTTGCTCCAGAACTTTACCTCCAGAATTTTCCCAGAAATAGGAATTGTTTATCCCCTGTATTGAGGTCAGTATGCCCCAGAATTGCTCCAGTTTCCTTTTGTACATTAGTCTCAATGGTTTATAGTTATAAACAAATTACTGTTGCATTAGCATTCAAGGGGTTAAAAAGCTCTGTTCATCATGTTTATGGGAATTTAGGAATTTCTATTTGTCCTTTATGGTTCAGTTGGTTTGCTCCAGAATAACTCCAGTTTGCTTTTATAAATAAGGGCCAATATGATTTGAATAGCCCTTAACACTATTTCAAATTCTATATGGGGCTACATTTGAATTAAGTACCCAATGTATAAATCTTGTAGACTGTAGCTCAAGTGAAGCCATTCCAATCAACAGAAGCTGAGCTAGGAAAACAGTTTCTTTATGTTGTATCTCAGTAATAAAATGATTCTTTTATTAGACATGAACTGTTTGTGTTTCTTGGCCTGAACATGCAGTTGAGAAGCATTTATACTGATGTCAGTGTTGCTGTGTGCATGTGTTTATCTGCAGTGAATTAAAAATGTGTTTACCGAGATACATCAGTACTTAATAGTTTCCTCAGCCTGCCTTCATGTATGTGTGTTATCTATTGTTTGAGAAGCGTACAACAGGGGAGTAGATAAGACAAGTTGCTAAACACAATTCTTTAGCCTGTAGTAACATGCAAAATAAATAAACTCTCGAACAAAAATGTATCTTTGTTATATAAATTAGTAAATTGTCTCATTCACATTATTCATAGTATTATTTTGGCTTCTTTTCCATTTAAAATAGTGCAGTGTTAGGGTAGTAATTGGGAGGACATCTATGTATTTTATGCCGATTTAATGACCTGTAAATAAACAGTATAATTAGCATTTATTTGTAATTTTTTGGTTGTTTAGTTGGGTGTGATGTTACAAAAGCCAATAGGAGTAATTAACTGTCTCTCAAGAGAGTATCAGCTTTGAGGAGGAGAATCCCAGGGAAGACTTAAAGGGATAGTAATAGTTTGTTTTCATTTTATTTTATTTTGTAGGCATTAAAAAAAACATGAAGAATGATATAAGTCTTATCTCTCAAACCTTTATGGTTTATGAGATATTCACAAGCTAAGTTTCCCCCTCCCGCCCCTTTTACCTAATGTAAGCCATCTCTTCTCAGATGTGGAATGCAGTCCATAGACCAGACAGATAACAGAAGGGGACAATCTTCTTCCTATGAAAACAATGAAATCCTTACCCCCCTTGACAAGCTTTTCAGGTATTTCCCTTATCTTAATTGAAGATTGTCCCTCTCTGCAATCTACCTGGACACCTCCCTTCCGCTCTGGCTGCACAGTGTTACATCAGTAAAAGGGGCGGCAGGGGGACATTTTGTCATTGAATTACTCTTGAACTACAACTCTGACAGAATTGAAATAACACTCTCCAAAGTCCAGATACTATGATGATTAATTAGAGCTGCTTTTATTATGAAATATTACTATCCCTTTAAAGGGATAGTAATGGATGCCAAGAAATGTAGCTCAGATTAATGCTCATATGTTATGTTTCATATTTCTCTGTATATTAATAATGTCTGACTTGTAGTTCTATAGTAATTCAGTTTTAAAGTTTCCCCCTCCCAGCCCTTTTACCTCTTGTATGTGCCTCCCTGCATATATAGAATCTGGTCTCTTGACTAGACAGCTCACAGCGAGGGACAAAAAGATTACATATCAGCAGTAACCTGAGCTACATTTATTGGCATCAATTACCATCCCTTTAATGCAGATACTACTAGATTTGGTATCAGCAGCAGCTTTTAACTCATAAAAGATTGAGAATACTCAAACACAGGGCAGGATTTATACCCTAGGCAAGGCAATCTAGGTGCCCTTAAGTCCACCCATAGCCACACCTCCATTCCTTGGCCTATAAAAAGCAAGGAAATAACATGATTGTGAAGCAAGGCATTGGAGATATCTGCAGCATCCAGTGGGTTAAATAATAGCCTGTAAAGGAGTTTAATGCTGGTGCAGGGACACTGACGTTGCTCTGACAACATCCACAATTCAGAATGTGGGTATTGCCAGCACAGATAAGGAGCCTCTCAAAAGTTGGTGCTGTAGTTTGTTGCCTACTCTTTGTATAGGGTAATCTGGCCCTGCACAGTCACAAGACACAAGAAAATATGCTGTGCTAGGTCTTTAGCCTACAATAGAATTTTGGCTATGAACTAAAGTGTGTGATCATTGTAGTGCATAATGTCTCATAATATATTAAAAGGATAGTAATATTTCACCAAAACAGCAGCTCCAATTAATCTTCATAGTATTTGGGCCATGGAGAGTGTTATTTCAATACTGTTTGAGTTGTAGTTCAAGAGTAATTGAATGATAAACTATCCCCCTCCCACCCCTATTGTAAGCCACCTCCTCTCAGATGTGGAATCTGGTCACTTGATTGGACAGCAGCAAGGGACAATCTTCTTACTGTGAGCATAAGGAAAACCCTGCCTCCCCGTGACAGACTTTTCAGGTTTTTCCTTATGCTCACTGAAGTATCCCTCTCTGCGATCCACCCAGACAGTCTTGCTGCTCTGAGGGGAGCAGTTTTACATCAGTAAAAGGGGCAGGTGGGGGATACTTTACCATTCAATCACTCTTGAACTAAAACTCTGACAGTACTGAAATAACACTCTCCATGGCTGAAATTCCATGAAGATTAATTGGAGTTGCTTTTATTTTGAAACATTACTATCCCTTTAAATTTAGCATATCCCAAGCACCTCTCCTGTAGCAAGCTTAGGCAAATGAAGTAAATGAATGCAATTTCCTCTGCATATTGTTTAATATATGATGTTAATCAAGAAGCCCATAAACTACAAATGCCCATAATACCCAAATGCCCATAAACTACAGCACCAGTCAATTGATTCTTGTTTGCAAGTGTTTAGCGGTGCTAAAGAGGTGATGAAGAGGTGATAAAGTAGAGGAAGTTTCTCCAGTTTATCACTTTTCCAATTCCTATGTTATTCTTCTAGGAAGCCTATGCGCTAAGATTTCTTCAACTTTGGAGATCTTAGTGAATAGGCCCCAGAGAATAACACAGGAACTGAAGAAGTGATAAACTGGAGAAGTCATCTCTACTTTATCACCTTTTTATCACCGCTTAGTGAATCTCCCCCAAGATGCTGCTTCGAAGGCATGATATAAAATGCACATAGTGTTTTTTTAATCCTGCATAAAATTGCAATCATGGGCATTGCTGTAGTAGGTGTGATCTCTCAGGTGTTGTCAAATAACATAGAGATTGCACAGCTGTATAGACTGGGGTAGATTTTGCAACAAATGTAGTATAATGCTTTACTTTACTTTAATAAGAGAGGGATAAATCTAATTTATATTTTGTAGTTGGAGAAGATTTTTTTTACCCACTTAAGGCAGAATTTAAAATGGCTTTAGTGGAATATGGGTTCCTTACTTCTGGACTGACAAAGAAAATCTTGAAAATGTTAAACCTAATGTTGTGTAGTCTTTTTTTTCAGCCTCATCACCTATATATCTACAGGGGAATTTATCAAGTGACAAATTATGGAAGGTGCGAGAAAATCCCCTTAATGCCTTGTGCATTAGTCATTTGTCTATCAGTCATAAATGATTTGCACGCATTCAGTAACCCCTTAAGGACTCATGACGGTCCTGGACCGTCATGGCTTGTTATACCCTTAAGGACCCATGGCGATCCTGGACCATCATGGAATTCTGGACTCCCTCCGCGGCTGCACACTGTTCGGGGAGTCCGGAATCGGATTCCAAAAAAAAAAAAAAATGCTCCATGGTACTTAAAGGGATAGTAATACTTAAAATGTAAAAAAAAATATGTTGTAGGGTATATCCCCCTGAGTAAAACAAGAGTACCCCCACTGCTGAAAGGTGTTTCATTCAAAAGTTATTAATTTTCAAAGTTGAATTTTAGGTGCAATATCACAGTGGCCTGAAATTGTACAGTGGCGCTGTTGCTACACCATCCTATGGAGATTTATGGTCCCGGGACCAGAGCTGTCCATAGGATCGTGTAGTAACAGTGCCACTGTAAAATTTCAGGCCACTGTGATATTGCACCTAAAAAATACAACTTTGAAAATTAATAACTTTTGAATGAAACACCTTTCAGCAGTGGGAGTACTCTTGTTTTACACAGGGGGATAAACCCTACAACATATTTTTTTTTTTACTTTTTAAGTATTACTATCCCTTTAAGTGACCGCTGCATGCGTGCGCGGCCGGTCCTTAAGGGGATAATGAGTGAGCACCAGTTAGAACTGCCATTTCCCTCTGCATGGTTCAGACTAGTGGATTCCATTACAAGCTATGGGGGTTGGCACAAGTGTAAGCATAACATGGGAATGGAGGCCATATTTTTTGTATTTCCCTGAATAGCATTCTCAGTGCAGTATGACTTATCATTGATAAATACCATAAGATAGCTTTGAATGATGAATGTGAAGACACTCATATTTGATATGTTGCTGTTACCACTGATTGCTGAACTGTGGCCTATATAGGAGAAACTTAGCACCTATCTAACGCTTTACATGTAATTTTATTACTTAATAGATTCAAGCATTTACATAAAATGGTGAAATTGAAAAATGAATGTGACCTGTCTTGAAAAATGATACCATACTAGTATATCACATATTTATCAAACAGTTATCCAGTAAAAATACATGTCTGACATGTCTTCCTTAAGCACATATAAATAATGACTATGCATACTTGTCATTTTATTATTATTGTTATTATTATTAATGATGATAATAATAATAAATAAAAAAAAGTTATTATAATTATTATCTTACTTCTAAAGCACAAGTATATTCCTTGGACAGTGTATGCTTTTTCAGACTTAGTTTTCAAGAAGTTGATCTCTCCAAGGTAACTACATTGTGTCATGCATAGGTTAATTCCCATGACTTTTTTGTTACTAAATCATACTTCATTTTATCAAGTGATTCATTTTCCAAGTGTCATAATACAAAGGTTAATCCTGAATCCATTTTACTGATCCCAGAAGAACACTGAAGAATTGTTTGTTTAAGTCTGAGATGCTGTGCTTGAATGGATACACACTTTGTTTTAAAGGTTAGTGACCATTTACTGTTTTCAGTATTATCTTCTAATATAAATGTTCCATATATTGTGTATTGGCTAGATGTCTCCATTACTGTTAAAGCTCTATATTTTTCATATTCAAATATAGTACAGAGCCAGGATGGTATACTAAGTAGAACCAGGCATTGTAATGCTAGTGGAAACCAACTGCATCATAACGGTCAAAGAAATATAACTACCATTTCCATTAATTTACCCATTGAATGCTAGAGAGGGTCTAACTTAAAATTCAAGGTTTTAAAATCCCATGTAAATAAATGGGATTTTTTTTGTACCCTGTGGTGTGGTCGGATTGCCCCAGAATTGCTCTTTTTCTTCTAAGAATGAACAGTTTAGAGTCTACACTGCTGCAGGTAGGCACAGGAGAAATATTTTGTTCCCCAAGGTAGCTTTTAAAAGCAACACTAGAGCTGCAGTCATATTTCTCCATTTAAAACACCGGGGCCAAAATGTATCAAACAGCTGAGAGAGGAACAAATCTAACACTTTGCTTTCCACTACTACATGATCAGTAAATATGGGTTATTGCAAGTACCCTGCCTACCACTAGGGAAATTCTCTAGAAATCAGTGTAATTAGGATGTTTAACACATTAATATGCATACACATACTCATGTGTACGCTTCTTCGCCAATTACATGCTTATTATGTGCCAGTTCTAATTTAGCAAATGTGTCTTACTAGAGTAGCCAATCCTTGCTTTCACTCATTGATAAATAAGCTAATATAACATGGCTGACACAAACAAAATACTAGCTTATTTTTCAGAATGTTTAGTCATTCACTGTCATATAGGGCACTGAGTAGACTCCACATCAGACAATTTCTGCTAAGGAACACTTCTCTTTTCATTCTACATTATTTAGTTAAATATGTGTACATCCATTTTATGGGACCTTTGGGATGTTCTCTCTGCTTTTTGCTTTCTATTATGCAGGTGTCCCATACCCACCGACTGTAACAAGAGTCTGTGACTCACTTGTTTCAGAAACAAGTGAGTTTGTGATTCATTTGTTTCTGAAAAGATCATAACTATCTCATTATGTTTTCTACTCGGCTGAACAGCAGGTACATGTGATTAGAGACACATAAAACCAGAGGCTGACGTGATAAGAAGAACCTGGGCAAATTTGGGGCCAGCGGACTGCACCATAAGGGACAAATACAAATTTATTTGTATGAGGCATTTAACCCTCTGAATACTAGAATGTCTTCAACACATTGTGGATTATTAGCACTAGTTATATTTGTTCATCTTATAGGTAACTATTGAAATAGAACTCTTCATGGCTCATTTTATACCTCTCCCCATTTTCCCCTTTTAAAATATTATCTGCATCATCCTCATCATCATAATGCACTACCAAAAAACATGCAATCAAAATATTAAAATATGTCTTTTCACGTATAAAAAAAGGAGGCCCTAATTCCGTCATGGATAAAATATTATATTCTAACACTTCTGAATACTACAGTAGGAAGCTGGTTTGAAAGATGCTGGAGGAGGACTCTCACAGAGGAAGACAAATTCCCACTGGTTAACCATATTAGAAATACCAGCATTCCACCACTCTGAAAATAAAAGTTCTTGACCAATTAAATCAGGACAGTAAGCAACTGACAAGCTCAGCTCTTCAACATAAAAGAAACCTACATATAGTCTGTGACGGCCTTCTCCTAGACCAAATGTGAACATTTTGCTGCCTTCTTTGCTGATAAAGTATCCTCTATCAGTGAGAAAATCCCAAAAGAGCTATCAAGTTATTTCAAGTGATCTTAGAAACAGCATAGCACAAAAACAGCATTGATTTGCACTGGCATTGACATGTGGAATATCACAAGAATCCACCTTATCCTTCATACTATTTGCCGTGTACATTCTACCAATGGGTGACATTTTAAGAAGACATGGTCTAAATTATGCTATACAGATTGTCCATAACCTTATATAACTAGAAACCCAGGATCTGTGATTAAAAGAAGTTAAGTAAAGCTCCTAGAGTGAATGAATACCTGACAAAACAGATGGTACTCATAGTTGGAGAATGTCCCCTGACAACGACCAGGCTTCATTAGCTCTACAATACCAGCCTGGAACTCTGTGCCTCAAATCTGTTAAATTCAGACCATATGTATCATCTTTGAGAGGCACTTGAAACAGCTGCCAGCTAAATCAAAACATAATTCTTTCATGTCAGAAATATAGACATAATTAAACACTTACTTTCCCAAGGAGATTACTCAGCCCTGATACGTCATTGTATTCTCATCCTCATGTGGACTGTCCAGATGAAGAATTTCACTGCTTGCAGATTGTACAAATACAACAGTCAGGTTAGTAGCCATCCAGACCCACTCATGGCATACAACTCCCATTCTACATTCTCTGCACTGGTTGCCAGTAAAATGGTAAATATGCTTCAGTGTTGGTCTGTTGAACTTTAAAGCTCTAATAAATCAAGGCCCAAACTACCCAAAGGACCTTCTGGTGTCTTACACTCTCATTCATTATCTTCAGTGTGCAGGCAAATTCCAACTTTGCGTGCCCTGGGTTTGCTTAACATCATCTGGTACATGAGCATTTTGTCATGGTGCTCCAACTCTGGAACTGTCTCTCCCTCTTACACTTTAGGAGTCTCCCTCACTATAAATGTTTAAAAAGGATACTAACATGTTTACTTAGGCTTATAATTAACACCTATCCACTTATCAAGCTTTTTATTCTCTGAATTAACTATTTTTCTTTACATTTAACTTCATCAGTGTTAGATTGTGAAGCACTTGGAGTCCCATTAGGAGAAAATCAGTATATAAGTTCTGTAAGCATTAGTCTTGCAGTTGTATCTCTTATAATAAATTGTCTTTTTAGACACTTTTATATGGAGGGCAGCCACCCATTTTTCTTCTTGTTCTAGAATAGCCAGAGACTGGAATGCAGACAGGTAATTCTCTTTATATGTGAGTTTGTCAGTTTTGGGAATATTCCAGCTCTGATCACTAACTGATCTGAGTACAATGCATGTTTTTATATTGTATGGTAAAATGATATAGCACTATTGGATGCTTTGTTTTCATTCCTGGCTTTTTATGTTTTGCTGCTTGTGGAGAGCAAGTTTGTGAGAGGTTCTGTCCGTACATTGCCATTGTAGTGATCTACTATATTTCAATTAAGGGAGTGAAAAGCGCTGTTTACTGAGGATTTTTCTTCAATGAGTATCCAGCCAAGAGGTGTATGTGGTGCTGGTTACAAAGTGTGACTTGTGATATTGCATAAGAACCACCCCTGTGTTTCTTCTTCTTTATGTGTTTTTGCAGCATATAAGTTGTTGTTATTATTATTATCATTTACTTACCGTAACTCAACTTCTAGTCACCATCTTCTCTTTTATGTGCCTATAAGTTGAACAGACCTTGTTTCATGTGATAAGATCACTTTAAGATATCTATAGCTACATTTAAGAGAGAAGACAAAAGTATTAGATAATTATGAAATGGAAAAAGTTTAAAATGTATTATGAAAATTTGGAACAGTAAATGTTCCTTTTAGGTCATGTTCAGTCCTGGTTGTTTGACTATATGTTTCAGTATTAAAATCTAAAAGTCCATTACTACAACCCAAAATTCACTAATGTTTTCAATAATTGCATCTTTATTTTCGGGTTATGATGCTTGACCTGCCCTTAGAAGTAAATCATTTAATTAATCTCCTCTGTGTTCATACCTGAAAATCATAATGACATCTCCATGCATGGCATATAATTAACTCTCGCAAGTACTCATTGACCTCTCTACAAAGGATGCCAAGAGTTGCATTTTCGCAAAAGTCATTATCTTAACATAGAAAGGAAAATACAACTTTCTTTTCATAGAACAAGATTCAGAATGTACTTCTGGATTTAACTGTCTACCGTTGATCGGTGGCTTTTTTTTAAACCAGTTTTAACCTGTGATGTGATAATTTTAGCATTTGTTGATGACTGAAGTATTTGTGTGTGTATAACTGTATTATAAACCTTTCAGTGTCATAGGGTGCTTTTCATACAACACTGTCCGCTAAGTGTATTTTTTTCTTTATATCTATAACCAGTTGATCACCTCAAAGCTACTGCTTTTTGTTTTAATAATAAATAATTTAAATAATAATTTAAATAATTTTTACAACACTCTAAAATATGTGGTGGCATAGTTTTTTCAGAGAACAGGACCAAAGTGTACAAGCTCTCCATGATGAAAGAGATAGGTATAGGAATTAAGTCACCATAACAAATACAAATTATGGACTTATGGCCAAGTCGGGATATACTATTAACTGGCTATATGTATTTGCTATTTTCTCCTAGAAACATAGATACATGGGGAGAGATTCACTAAGCAGTGATAAAGAGGTGATAAAGTGGAGATGACTTTTCCACTCATATCACATCTCCAATACCTATGTTATTTTTGGAGCCTATTCACTAAGATTTTTTCAGCTTTGGAGATCATATTGAATAGGCTTCATAGAATAACATAGGAACTGCAGAAGTGATAAACTGGAGACGTCATCTCCACTTTATCACCTCTTTATCACCGCTTAGTGAATCTCCCCCCATAGTGTTGAAGGTAGGAAAGAACCATCTGGCTTATCCAGTGTGCCCAGTTCCCTGTCTAATAAAATATGCAGTTGAACATACTTTTCAAAATAGAGTCATGTCGATGCCAAGCATTTTTTAATTTTCTAACAGTATTTGTCCCCAGAACCATTTCTGGCAGGATGTTCCATGGGTTTATCACCTTTTTTTTGTAATGCATGCATTATTTCTGAATCTTTTACCCTCTAACTTTAGATCATGACCTCTTGTTCTAGTATTCCTTAAAAATGCTTCCATCATGAACTATATTTAATCCCTATATATATTTAAAGGTTTCATGTCACCTTTCTCCTTACTTTCTTCCCAGCTACATATATTAAGATATTTTAGTCTCTTATTTTACTCTGTGTCAGGAAGACACTGCATAATTTTGACAGCTGCTCTTTGAATTGCCTCCAATGTATTAATAGCCTTCTGGACATGTACTCTTCAAAACTGTACACAGTACCCCATGTGAGGTCTTACTAGTGAACTCTAAAGGTCATAGGTACATCTTTATTCTTGTTGCTTATTCTTCCTATACAACCAGGAACCTGGTTTGCTTTTTCCCACTGCTTTACTGCGTTGTTTGCCTATCTTCAAGTCATCTGAAATAAGTTCCAAACACTTTCCTCTGACGTTTTTGTCTGCTCTTTGGTGGTAGGATCCCCTTCCCAAATTATTATTCACTTCATTGCACTTATCCCCTACTAATAATGCATTCATTGCACTTTAGCCTGATGCTTTTATCCCTGTCCTCCATGTTTGTACTATTACTGTAAAGTGTACATGTATTACTCTAGATAAGTATGATTATCATGCACATATCCATCACTCAGGCACCATTAAAAAGGTGCCAGGGAATCATATTTTTTTCTCAAACTTTTCTATTACATTTTTCAAGAATAACACAGAACTGAGAAAACAGTACAAATAGAATAGATCATAACATAGGAACAAACTGCAGGGTTAGAAGTGAGCAAAAGACAGACATGGTTAAATGCATCGGGACCCATATGGGGTCCAGATGCTAAAGACAGTTATACAACAGTATTTCAAACTGCGAATGAAAGGATGCATCATTTTGTGGTGAGTGGTAGTAACCAGATATAAAGGAGTGAGGAGGGGAAGGGGGAGAAGACGGAATCAAAGCAGGGGGGTGAGATAAAGGTAAGAAGGGGGTGTATGGATTCTGAAGAAGGATTAATCCTGGGAAGAGGATGGAAGTGCATTGGGTTCTAGGGTCTCAACAGTCCTGGCATCCGTCCATGAGGTTTATTGAAATGCTAAAAGAGATGACTGTTGTTGAGTGTGTTGGAGGGTAGATAGATCTATACAGATTGGATCTATGGTATTGCCATCTATTGCCATCTATGGTATTGCCTTGCAGCCCTCACAAGCATTACCATTGGCTTAAAGGAGGAGACCCTGATAGGACATTGCTGGAAGCGGGTGGCAAATGCAAGAATGCCACCCGTTGTGAACCTGTCAGGCTGTCGGACCAGACTCCAGAGGGGGTGAGAAGGACGAGGGTAAGCGGGGAAGGAGGGAATCAGAGTGGCAGCATAACATTTATTTCTATTTTTTTCGACCTCACATGTATAATATGCACCTTCCATTTCACATAAGGTGAAGAGGGGCAAAATTGTGCTTATTATACGCAAGATTTTATGGTAGTCTTATATTGGGTAAATTAAGCCCACCATCTTTCCTTGCCTGATATAATTTGGCCAGACTAATGTTCAGCAGCTTTCCTGTCCATATGAACATCTGGAACTTCTGATGAATGTACTTAACATCCTTGGTCATAGATATAATGGCAGGATTTGAAGTTTATAAAGGAGGCGTGGAAAAGAAACCATTTTGATTAAGTTGGTCCTGCCTATAAGTTTAAGGGCAAAGGTGCCCAACCAAACAGTTCCTTAGTGATGTGGTGGATAACAGGGGTAAAGTTATTAAGATAAAGCAGGTCAGGAGAGCATGTGATAGTGATACCCAAGAATTTGATAGCTTGTGTGGCCCAGTTGAAGGGAAGAATCAAATAATTTTGTGAGCATATATAAATATTGATCAATATTATAATCAACCTTACTAGAACCAGGGTCTTGCCATCAGGATACACAAGTCTTTCCACTTTGTATCTATGTATTATTATTATTTCACTCAACCTAAATCAATAGGAATTGTGATCATTTGTGTTTACCCCTATGTTACAAGTGATTTTTTTGAGAATTGTGCAAAATCCTCTTTGTACATCAGCCTTTTTTTGTGTCTAAAGTGTTTAAACATGATTTTTTAAATAGGCAATGGTGTAGATAGACAAGTGAAGGAAGACAAACAATGGGTTTTCTTTAAAAAATAATGTGTTACAACAGTCTGTGGTGTGTTTGCTTTAAGAAATCAAAGACAAATAAAGTTCCTAGGTGTTATTAGGATTCAATGCTTTTCCTTAGCCTCTGGATGGAAACACCAGAGATGAGTGATTGTTGTCAAGATGAAGCTGTTGCTTTAGGCAGGCAATAGGAGCACTAGCAGCAGTGATCCTTGTACCTGTTTCTATAGAAACCAGTAAAAAGTCATATATTCCACAGCATACCAACCATGCTTAAGTGAAATAATTAACCACAGAATGTAATTCTTTTATCAGTTTTAATATCTGATTTTGATTTACATCTTCATCAAAGCTAGAAATGAGAATGACTGGCCATTATTAATGAGGACTGGCCATCTGCACTGGACAAAGCTGATAATAAAATGCTGAATATTGGGCTTAAGGGGAGGAGAGATACTAAAATTAGAGATTAACTGACCATGCTAATGTAAATTGATTTACTGTTAAAAAAATGATTCTAGACCACGGCAATTCTAGGGAAAATTAGCTGCACCTATTGGTCAAATTGTTTACACTGAGTTCACAATGTAATGGAGAACTCTCTAGCTTTCAAGAAGTTAAAACCTTCATTTTTATCAATGGGAATGTTGTGAAAATGTACTTGTCCACTATGATGCAGCTGGTTTGTTCAGAATTATTCCAAGTCAAGGTAAAAAATTGTGCATAGTAGCCCTTCCTTTATTAGGACTATGGAATAGAAGTAGATTTGAAATGTGTATGATCTGAGCATGGTCTATGTCTTAGTTTGGTTAAAGATAGCTACTGAGTATTGATTACATCTCATTTTGCCATATTGTATAATACTTATGCTAATTATTAAAATGCGACCATTATGGATAATGAATATCCATTATTATTCACTATACAAAGCTCATTCAATAATGCACGCTGAATTTAAGAAAATCTATATTTAAATTTAACATGCAGAGATTCAAAGTGAACATACACAATCTATCCCACATAGACACACACACACTCCCCCCACACACATATTTATATCGTATTCCAGTTCCATGTTGTGTATCATGTGCTTCTGTTCATATGCATACAGTGACTTTTATGCTCTAAGAGCTATATAGGCATACCTGGGTCCTTCAAACTCAAACAGCCCTTTCCCATTGTATTATCAAGGTGGGATGCTGATGAGAGTATCAAAATGACACAAAGCATGTCATAATGTGAAGCAAGGACTTAATTGGGGTCAGTGGGATTTGAAGGAGGAAAGGTGGAGTTTGAATTGAAATGGATGGGAATATGGACAGAATGGGGTGGGAATGGCAGAACTGGGCTGGGAGGTGGTTGTGTTACCTAGGAACTCAGCTGGAGAATCATCTGGTGTCTACTGAGACTTGGAGAGAGATGCACTAATGATTGATGTTATAGCGATGTTTGTCAATGTGTGGCACTGGCAAACACATCACCTCGGTGAAAGAGACAAATATGCAAGGGGAGGGGGAGAGACTATGATCATTTCCATATCATTCTGTTGTAAAGGTGTTGATGTGTTGGGGAGGGCAGTGGAGAACAGAGAGGATGGAAAGAGATTTCAGCATCAAAGACAGCAGCCCTCATGCAACCCTTTGAATCCCAATGGAGTAAACAACACACTGAAAAGCAATGCATTGTTCACCCCTCTGGCACTCAGAGGGTTAAATGGTTAGTGTCCCAATGTTCTTAGCAAATTTCTGAATAAAATTGTGCAACTTACATATAATTACATTACACATAAAATCGTGCAATTGATCTTTCTTTCTTTGTCGATTATTGTACATTGTTATTTTAACTTTCTTTTTGAGCAATCTGTTTGGACCCATTCCCATAAATGGAACCAACTTATGTGTGTGTGGTCTTTAATATACCTTTGCCTTGGAAGGGTGTCCTTTTGTGAGCTTACACTACACTTACTATACATACTACTTTTTTGGTGTAATTTGTACTAGGGTACTAGAAATAAAGTGCCAGTTTCATACTAGGCTTCTCTGTGCACAGCACACCTATATGATACAAAGTCTTCAAACTTGCAAATAGTGTATCTGGCTTTCATGATTATATATACACACGTACAGCACATTCCCTTAATATACACTGCAGCACATCACCATATTTAGTTACTACTTTGCTCTTGTTTGATTCAGTGCTAACTGTCCATAGAATTGTGCCCCAGCAGAAACCCTTATGCAGAAGACTAGCAGAAAATAAACATTAGCCACACAAGACTAGAAGAAATATAAATAAATCATGCTAAATGAGTGATGTTAACACTTATTTGGAAGTGCATAACTTATTAATAAATATAAGACCTGGAACTGGAAGAGGCTGCAGGCTGACCACCGCTGGTCTATACATGGGCTGCTGCAATTGCTTTTGGAGACGGATGTTACATAATTGTTTTATATTTTAGTAATCCATCTCTAAGTATTATGGGTTAAGGACATGTACTTAGTAAGAGGTTTTGTTACACAGACAGGTTTATGTTAACTTTGATGACATATATAAGGAAATAAGATGGTAAAGACTATCTGGCAGCTACATACTTACATACTATCTGCTAACACATAGATTGATGTAGTAAGACAAGCTGGAGTAATTGTAAAGCGACATTCTGATATCGCCCTTTTTATGCAGGTGACATTATGATGTTGCCCTTTTGATGGTCACCACATAGAGTATGACATTTCAGTAGTAAACCCTTTATTAGTAATGTACACTTTTTTACACCTGAATAATCTCTTAAAATATCTCTTTTAATTTCTACTGAAAATTAAGAAGTGTTTTAACAATATTCTTCTATAGTATCCAGGGAACAGATTTAATAGCAGTAGCATCTCCAAATACTCAAGATTAAACAGGAATTGAAGCCATAGGCATTTATAGAAATTACACAAATTAAACAAATATCACTACAATATATTATAAAACATACTGTAGTTTCACTCAAGCAAGCCATTTTAATATCTTCTAAAGCTCCTAGCAAACTCTTATTAGTAGTGGAGATAAAAAAAAATTATGGTCAACAGGAAACATTGTATACAAAGTTTGCTGTCAACAGGAACAATGACCTACCAAGCTTACATCAACAATATGAACCACAGAGCTGTCATCAAATTAATTAGAGGAAATGATTTATAAAACTTACAATTCAGAGAAGAATTTATTCAAGACTGTGCATTGTAAATAAACCACAAGGCTTAAAATATGCATTATGTGGGAGTGCATTTGAGCCTTAAACTAGTGTTCATAGAAAGTTATAATAACAGCTCTAACTCATTGTGACAGTTCAATTTATAATATCATTTGAATTAAAGGGATAGTAATGTTTCACAATAAAAGCAGCTCCAATTAATCTTCATAGTCTTTGAGACATGACAGCGTTATTTCAATACTACCACTTGTAGTTCAAGAGTAATTGAATGATAAAGTATCCCCCTTCCGCCTCTTTTACCGATGTAACACTGCTCACCTCAGAGCAGCAAGACTGTCCGGATGGATCGCAGAGAGGGACAATATTCGATGAACATAAGGAAAAACATGAAAAACCTGTCAAGGGGGCAGTATTTTCATTATGCTCACAGTAAAAAGAATGTTCCCTGGTGGAGGGACCAGATGCCACATCTGAGGGGAGGTGGCTTACACCAAGTAAAAGGGGGGGAGGGGGATACTTTATCATTCAATTACTCTTGAACTACAGCTCTGACAGTATTGAAATTACACTCTCCATGGCCCAAATACTATGAAGATTAATTGAAGCTGTTGTTTTTGTGAAACATTACTATCCCTTTAAGCATATCATAGTAGTGGGAGTACCCTTTTATTTACTCAGCAGGAAAACTCTTACATGTATTTCCCATTTCTGCTCATTTTAATAAACTATAATTTTATATAAAAAAGAGCTAAGGAAATATACAGGTGATATTGAAACCACCAGTGTTGTTTTGGGGTCACTTTAATGACTTAAGGATTGGGGACATTTGTGGGCTATTGCTTCTCAATGCTATGCATATCAGTCTGGTCCTTGAAGTGTTAAATAGCATATAATTCCTTACAGTGCTGAAGACCATGCAAAAAGGTTATTTTCTTCCTCACTTGATAAGTCTTTGTAAAAACGCTGCCTTTAAGTTGTCAACTAAATAACTCTACCTAGCTTCATTTAAGTAGAGAACAATTTTTATGCTGTGAATACTTTTCACATGTGCATTTGTTTAAAAAAATCTAAAGTATTTACCTTTAAATTGTTCTGCATTATGAAACATTATAAAATGGAAGTCTGAATGCTGCAAGGCATACTTGTTTAAGCTGCTACTTAAATTGCTTACCTTGCATTATAAAGCACACATTATATAGAATAATTGTTCTGCTATAGCTTGGTAAATACTCTTCAACAATCATTCTATTTAGTGGTTTATGCACAGTTAACACTTTTTACAGCTACAGAGCTTCTAATGCTGTTATGTACTGAAAGGGGAAGCTTAAATGGAACTTTAGTTTTGAAACATAATTAAAGTAGGCATAATGTACAGTTCCAGAGACAATTATGAAGCGTGGCCATGGTACTAATGATACAATTATTATGTCTGCCAAAATACTGCCAGAAATATACATTTGAAGGTACATGGAACAGTGTATTATTGAGAAGAAAACCATATGTAGGATTCTACAACCCAGAAAAAAACATCAAAATGTGTTGCTTGTTTAACTGCAGATTGGATTGTATATTTCATTAATTAATCACTTTTGAGTATGTCCTCAAGTCATCTGTCATCAGACCTGGGATGAATATAATTTGTACCCTAATCATAACTTCCCGTCTTGTTTATTTTCAGTTTAAAGTTAAATGAAGCTGATGTACAGAGGAGAACTGGATCATTTATTGAGCATTAAAATTCCTCAAGATCCACATAAATGAGGCTTTTAACAGCTTGAATGCTAGAGAGAACATAAGCCTCAAGATTTGTGTTAGGGCTCTTTCAGATGGTAGACCGAACTGGCATAGCTTCCTGCTACAGTTGGGTTGTCCCAGTTGATCACTCACCTGTCTCCTTCATTCTACTGCTGATCTAGAATGCAGGAGAGAAGTGTCTGAATGGCTGGTGTCCATGTGGGTAGGCCATTCATGGGAAGTTCCTGTGAGTCTTACAACTCAGCTTTTCACAAAGGTCTGCCCACTGACCCACAGCCACCAGGCAGTCCTTACTTATTACAGGTTTACTCTTTTCCTGAGTAAATGCAGTAAAGTTGAAGTATGCTGGACTTTGGTGCAGTCACATGAGGCAGTATTCACCTTTGTGTAAGGCACTATGGTCAAGCAACATAACTTTCATACAGATAAAAGATCCAACACAGCATCGCTATTGGTGTCACCTATGTGAAAGGGGCCTTAAGCTAGTGTTTTATCAAAAGCTGGGTCAAAATTATATAGGATGCATGGATTTTGTTGCTGCTAAGTTGACATCTTCTAACTGAAACCATCTCGAACTGATAAGCAGCTATCTTTCACTTGCAAGAGTATCTATGATACAGATAGTGAGAAAGACTGTCTACAATAAGTGGTTTGTATTTGTGGATATGTAAATTACTGACAGATATATTTTAGCAGTAAAAAGCTGTGTTTTTTATTCATAAATATTCATAAATATAAAGTGGAGCAATTCAACTTCATCACAAGGAACAAATAAAAATTCACAAAATGACTATTACTGTAAATGGTACTTTTAAGCTCATTTAAATCATTGGGAAGTCTTATTTGTCCTTTATGATGTAGTCAGTTTATCCCAGAATTACACCACTTTACCTTTATACATAAATCCCTGAATGAGCTAGACAAACTTGGTTTATTTACTGTAGAGAAAAGATGACTAAGAGGAGAACTTGTTGCACTGTATATGGATATGAGAGGTCAATATTAGGATCTCTGGTGAGCTTTTCATTCCAAGGCCGGAACAAATAACTAGGGGCTACTTTTTAAGTTTAGAGGAAACAAGGTTTCAACTTTAGCAGATGAAGGAGTCTCTTACAGTAAGTTCTGTTGAATTGTGGAATTCCTAGCTCAAGCATGTGGTAATGAGATACAGTGGAAGAAAGGATTAGATTAATTTCTAGCAGAAAGGAACATGTGGGTTTAAACTGTGTATTGGTAGGTAAAACAGGACGTTCTGTCAAACAGGGTAAAACATTTCAGGAGTTGGGAAGGCTTATTTCATTCTCATTTTCTTGTTTATACTTTGGCAAATGTTGAGCTTGATGGACCTGTGTATTTTTCAACTTAATTTACTATGTAACTATGACACATATAACTTATTTATATTATGCTATACAAGCTAATCTGGCACAGCATTGCCCCTACAAACTATAGTGAAAGTGAGGAAGAAGTGTTTGTGTGTGTGTGTGTGTGTGTGTGTGTGTGTGTGTATATATGGGTGTATTCAGCAATGCCTGTCTCTCTGCTGTCTGACCCCATCTTTGTCCTCCTCCTATTTCCTCAGCAATGAGGAACTAATTGGATTTTTTTATTTTTTACTTTTTTACTTTAGTCAAGTGATAGGCAGCAAAGGGGTGAAAGGGATAAAAATGTACATAAGTGCTGAAAGGAAGGGAATGAGGGAGCTTTTTATTGTGGAAGATTATTATGAAACCTGTTCTTAAAAGGTTATGGCAGTACAAGGCTTATTTCACAGGTCAACATGGGTGAAAGGTACAATTCTGGACAGTAAAGATGCAGCAAAGAAGCCAGAGACGAATTAAGGCTTCATAGGGTCCTAGGCAAGGTACTGATTTGGGGCCCCACAACTCTTGATCACGTGCTTCTGATACAGAGTGCTGCTAGCAGGTACTGGCATTTGTCTCTAATGGAAGTTGGAGCAACTGCATGATGTTGGTCTCTTTCAACCAAAAGGGCATCCAACACAGAATGTTAGCAGCAGCAACAGCAGGGCCTCTGTCTGTGACCCATCACTTGTGTCCAAGGCCCCTCATATTTCAATGGTCCCAAGGCAGTAGCCTAGGTTTCAATAATGGATAATCCGTCTCTGAAAGAAGCTCTGCACAGCAACCTATGAGGGATGCCAGAAGAACTTTCACATGAGCAGTCTTGAAGATTATGATGCTGACTTCAACATCCAATGAATGGCTGTCTCACGTAGGCACCAGTCAATAATATTTAGTTGGAAATCATGTGGGGCATCCATCAGCTTTGTCATTGGAACACAATAGAAAGATGTACAGTTCTGTCACCCAAGAAGAAATTAATAGTATTCAGTAACCAAGTAAAAACATTTTTCTTGAACCTGATTTTCCACAGGAATACAATGTATGCTTTGTGCTAAAGAATACTGCGTGTATAAGAAAACACATATGTTACATTTGTTCTATAAACCAATGACATTTTGCATCTGTACTAGATTTCATCTGCTTCTTAGGAATTTAATTAACCTCCTATTGTGTTATGCTATTATTTATTTAATTGTTTTTAATTTTCATTATTCGGTATAAGATAAAGTATGCTGGAAACATGTTCCAGATAGTCTTAAGGGGTCCCTAAGGTGTTGTATCAATTAATTCTAGTCCTCAAGTATTAACCCTTTTGAGTGCTAGCGATATATACAATGCATTGTTGTACACTACTTTGGATATCTATCTGGTACTCAAAGGATTAAACAGATTATTTAGAGATAAGTTGTTTTATTTCTTTTGATGAGATATGACTAAGGCTTAAATAAGATAATACAAATAGATTAAATGCATATACTGTGTGTCTAGTTTCACATAAATTATACCTCAATTGATATGCTAAAAAAAGTGAATAATATGTTGTTTTGTGCACACCTATCAAGAATTCTTAATTTAAATGTGATGGAAAAAAGGGAAAATTAAGTATTAACAATCTTGGAATAGATGTTCATCCAGTATATAAAGATCTCACCGGCACTCAAATTGTCTAAAATCTCAGAAGTGAACTGAATATAGATCTAAATATTCAACATACAATTATAAAAAATCAGGTATGAAGATGGAATTCCGCCTATAAGTAAGGAATCATATCACAAAAACAAACAGATTCTCATATATATATAGATATTAATCCACATGTAGCTATATAAGTATATCTATTCTATATCTATTGAAAAATAAGGAAATGGCAAATAAAGTTCTTAATATAATGCAGTTCTATTATTCACCTTGTCTCATAAGGACACGTGATCTAACAAGATAGATTATTCTGATCACATAGAGTCATTCATTCACACAGAAAATTAAATATTAAGAACTGTCTCTGGTTGTCTCTGTGTATCTGACTTAAAAAATAAATAAGATACTTCCACCTTAAAATACACCTCTCAAAAAAGCGGATCTAATCAATAGTAGTCAGTCTTACTTATCAGATAAGATCAGTCACAGTTGTTCCTGCTTCAGAATGATCGTGTTCACTGAAGTAAGTCTGTGATACCGATTAACGCTTTGATATTCTAGAAGAAGTATCAGATGAATTTATGTTGATTTCGTCTTAGACAATCAATTGTTTCAAGTATGTTTCCCTTCCAAAATAAAGAGAAAGAGATATTGCAGTATCTTTTGGTCAAGGAAACTCTCCCATCCCGATCGTTCTACTCACACTATGAATCTTTATAATACACGTATCTCAAGTGGATAAAATTGCCAACTTCAAAAGGTCCAAAGAATATATAATTTATTCTACAAGCAAATGTTGAAAACACATATGAGCAGTATCAGTGAGCATGAATACAACACAGACCCGCAGTATATTATCGTGTCAGCAGATGGTATATAGCTCGGAACACTGAGTAAAATTTGCGTCTGAGGTCACTACCGGTTAACTTCCTGGATACAGACTTGTGGTCCGGTTGTTTATTCTCTCACTGTCCGCTAACTCCTCCCAACGCGTTTCATACTGGGTACTTTGTCAGGGGTCAGTCAATCAACACCTGCCCATATTTATACCTTTTGTTTAAATAATAGTTGGCAAAAAATTGTTATTCTCTAATAAAACAATTCAAGTCAATATTAACATTCATGCCTAAAGGTTGTAGGCTCTTTAAATTAAAAATCCAGTCTGTTTCTTTTTGTGAAACTTTTTTAACCATATCACCACCTCTCCAATTTTTCTCTATGATGTCTATGGCAGTGAAAGATAGGAGGCTGGCATCGCAATTATGGAATTGTTTAAAATGTTCTGAAACATTATGTGGTTTCGGTTGTGTTCTTATGTTCCACATTTACTCTGTTCATTTACTCTTATATGTAATGGTCTAATCGTGCACCCTACATATTGAACAAAAACTGGAATGTTTATTTGTCCTCAGTGATACAATTGGTTAATTACATAATTACTTCCGCTCTTCATATAACATTAGACTCTTAGACTTGTGTTTACATCACACAGGTGACTTTGTAGCAGCAATATTCACACACCATGAAAAACACATGAATTAATCATTGGGGCATATGTATCAAAATGTCAATAATTAAAATTATGTTACAAATGCCATTGTGAATAATTTGCTTCTAGTTATTAGACAGAACTGTGGCATAAATGTAAAATTAGTGATTCATGAGACAGATCAAAAGTGAACTACCAGAAAATTAATCCATATCAGTTATAGTGTCAAAAACAGACAAAATGGAGACCATATCATATGAGTCCCATGCTTGCTATCACATTGCATGCTGTAGACTGATGAAGCTTTCTGCAACGTTCTTCTTTTCAGAGCATCTAAAAATTTGATGTATAGGTTTCAATGGAATCACAAAAGGATCACATAAATATCACAGGTTTTTTTCACATACAATTCTATGTATATTGAGAGGAAGGGATAGTGGGAAAACATTTAAATGTGATGCCATGATTCAAAAATATTGCTACAAAATAAGTTGTCATTGTGAACCTTACCTAAGCTTACACTGGAACATCTTTAAATACCACATAATGACCAATGGCCAGTCCACACTGATGTCAGCAAAACAAGATTGGCTGATGCCCATGTAGGCCAGCCATTCATTGAGAGGTTGAATTGAGCATTCTGACCTCCATTGTTGTCCAAGTGAATGATCTGCATGGCAGCCCTTTAGTATGGCAGCAGGTCATCTATGCTGAACACAAGCATGATGAACCATGCTACATGGAGTGCATTTGTGGGAAGCAATAACTATAGTGTACACAACTCCCACCAACAGCAATCTTAGTCACTCCAAAGGGGAATATAGTACACACATCAGTGGTGTTCTGGTGTCAATTGGAAGAACTCTTTAGGAACAAATTAATTGTTGAGCAAAAATCATCTATCAGGATAGAACAAGTTTTTTTAACCTCACAACCTAGTGCATTTTGAACTTGAGTTTTATAACAATTGTTTAACAATATTATGCAAATCTTTATACAGATACCTTTAAGCTGTTTAAGTAGCTATAAAAGACTTGAAAAGCAATTACAAGTAGAATACGCATGGTGACACCTATAAATGTGATATCTCTGCAAGCTTTGCTGTGAAGTGACCCACTGTATTTTTATCACATAATATTCATAAGCCCCGAGCCATCAGTACCCAGGTATCTTTTCTTTTATTAGATAAGGTAGAACAATAAATGTCCAGTAATTTTATATCCCATTTAATCCTGCACTACTTACGCAATAATATCTCTCTCATATTGAAAATTAATAGAGGTGGGAAGTAAGTCACTGCTGTTCATGTGTAAAATTGTTGTAAAAGTGGGATATGAAATAATTGTGGCCAATGTGAGATATGGGGGTTAAACAGAAATGTTACATTGCCTACAGCCCATGTTATCTCTTCAGCAGCGTGTTGTTGTCACTTTTTCATAATATCACTCTGCTTGAATTCCATTTTGAGTTCACCGTTGCCTGTGTGCATGCATAAACAGTAGCTGGTTGCATTGTGCAATGACACCTAGAAGGCACACTGACCCATACGTATAAGGGCAAAGTAGAGCAATTCTGATGCAAAGCAACTGTGCTATAGTGACAATTATTTAAAGGGATAGTAATACTTTATTATTACTATCACTCATATTGTAGGTATTTGTAAAATAATTTAATAGCCCCCAGGTTCATCTCTCAAACCTTTATGGTTTGGGAGATAACCGAAGGCAAAGTTCCCCCCTCCCTCTCCCTTCCATGAAGTCAGCGTTGTACTGACTTCAGGGGAAGTCTGTTGAACGACAGGCTTGCGGCTCTGCAGCTGAGCTGAGATCCCGTTAGTGACAAAGAATTATTTCACTGAAACGGTCTTCTACATGTGCTTGGTTTGCAAGCACATGTAGAAGACCGTTTCAGTGAAATAATTCTTTGTCACTAACGTAATCGCGGCTCTGCTGCAGAGCCACATGATTAAAGTCAGACCAGATATCCCTGCAGTCAGCACAACGCTGACTTCAGGGAAGGGGGGAGGGAGGGGGGAACTTTGCTTTTGGTTATCTCTCAAACCATAAAGGTTTGAGAGATGAACCTGGGGGCTATTAAATTATTTTACAAATACCTACAATATGGGGGATAGTAATAATAAAGTATTACTACCCCTTTAAATGGTGTTTTGACCCCTTGAATGTTAGCAAAGTTGCCAATGTATTGTGAAGCAATGAGCTGGAGACTTCTCCAGCATTCATGAGATTAGAAGCCCCATTCAAATCAATGAAAACGTGATTTTTTTCCTCCTGTAATACATTTGGTTTTCATCAGATTGCTCCTCTTTGCTGTTTAACATAAGGACAAATATTATAATCTCCAGATTTTGGTGTTAACACAAGAGCAACATTATTGCTACATCTGCAAAAGATATAAAAGTATAAAATTATAACGTATAAGCATAAGAATTGCATAACTGTGCAATATGTAAACATTGTGCAATAAGTGTTCACATTGGTGAAACAGACCAAAAGTTACAAACCCACAAAATCAAAACATACATGAAATAGCACATGATAAAGAAATTAAAGTACAGTTGGACATCAGTTGCCACAAACATACCACTCAATGAACATTTTTACAGGTCAGATCTTTAAGGGGAATCTTAAGAGAATCATTTGAACTGGGGTTGATAACTTTCTTTAAGATAAGTGAAAAAGAACTCAGTATTATACAGTTCATGGAAGAAGAGACGGCACCCGCAGGGATGATTTTGCTTCAAAAGACAAGCGTTGTCCTTTGCTATAAGGCTAAAACAATGTTGCTTCTTTCTCCGCAACATTGCTAAAATCCGCCCGTTCCTCTCCCAACAAACTACTAAAACTCTTATACATGCCCTCATTCTGCCCCACTTAGACTATTGCAATATCCTACTAACTGGCCTCCCTGCTACTCATCTTTCACCTATGCAATCTGTTTTAAACACAGCTGCACAAATCACCACACTCTCCCCAAAAACTGAACCTGCCCACATAATTCTCAGACATCTGTCATGGCTCCCAATTCAGCAGCACATCAATTACAAAGTCCTTCTTCTGATCTTTAACGCTCTCCACACTGCTACCCCTCCTTACATCTCTTCCCTCATCTCCAATTATGTTCCTGGCCACTTCCTTCGCTCAGCACACAATGCACTTCTTGTTGTACCATCCACACCCTCTGCCCTTTATAGTTATTTATGAGTTAAGGAATCAGTAAATGTTTACTATGTAAAAATGAAATATTTCCTGATTAGTCCAACAAGGGTACTCCCACTGCTGTCAGTTGCTTTATTCAAAAGTTACTCCAGTTGAAATCTTATTAAGTGGTAAAACCATTCTTATCACATTCCATAGAGAACTGTAGCCAGTAACTCACCTCTACCATAGAACACAACAGTCTCCAGGGGAACTGTAGATAATATAGTTTAACATCACGAGGCATACTGCTTGAACTATAATAACATTGGAAAGATTCATCTCCTAGCAGTAGGAGCTCCTATGTACTATAATAATAATGTTTCACGTTTCCTTTAACGTCTTTTTTATTTTCAATAATACTTCTTCTTAGACTTTCTTGTTATAACATTTCTTGTGATGTTGCTTATAAAAAGCCTAAAGACTGCAAGTGGACTCATCAGAAATAATAGCAGCCAATGTTAGACAATCTTTTAAATTCTAAAGCTTAAATTAATTTTTCAGTGTACATTTTGCTTCAGAAATATAGAAATACAATAAATGTTAGGATTGTTCTTAGATCTCTCATTTGTGGCAATGGCATGATCTAGGATTATTGCACACACAGACACACACACACACGCACACACAAACACACACACACACACCATAGAGACATGCACATACCACAGAGAGACACACACACACCATAGAGGCACACACACATACCATAGAAGCACACACAACCACATCATAGAGACACATACAAACACACCGAGACAGACACATGCACACACACTCACCATAGAGACAGACAAATGCACACACACACCCACCATAGAGACATGCACATACCACAGAGACACACACACACACTCACACCATAGAGGCACATACAACCACACCATAGAGACACACACACATACCATAGAAGCACACACAACCACATCAAAGAGACACATACACACACACCAAGACAGACACATGCACACACACACCCACCATAGAGACAGACACATGCACACACACACCATAGAGACAGACACATGTGCACACACACATAGAGGCAAACATATGCCCACACACGGGCACACACACACCATAGAGACAAACACATACACACACACACATAGATATTCATGTTATTTATAAATATATCAGGGCTTATAATTTTAAGTCCTTTTCTACTAGCCAGACCTGAAAAGTTGCTCGCCACTGCAAGCCATAACATACCAACCAGGGCTGAATTTCTACTCGCCAGGGCAAAATTTTCACTCACCATTGGCTAGTGGCGAGTGGAAATTTTGAGCCCTGAATATATACAACACCCAGAGCTCAAGGATAAAATATGCAAGGCAAAATCAGCTTCGGTATCAATGGTACAGTTGAAATTGAGTCATTGAGTCAGATAAAATACAATACATGAACAAATATGCATAACAAGTATAATATGTAAATATATGGTCAGCACCTAATATTTATGCACTTGCCAAGTCTAAGCCTCAAGATTGCTGTGAAATGAAATGTTAATTTAATGAATATAAAATTGAGAGTAATAGCAGCTACTGAGAGAGTTACATAAAGTACTGTAAAAATGTTAAATAATATAATTATAATTAAATTATCCACAACTATGATTCAGAATATCTAACATTTCTACAATAAGTTTGTTTGATAATGTAATTCATTTTACTGTCTTAATGGCATTTTTATTTAACCTTTCATTCTACCATTGATTAGTTAATGAAAATATGTTGCTCAAGTAGCAGTGGGAAAATTATTCTTTTTATTTTAAATTGTGTATTATAAAAGTATAATATAAACAGAGCTGGAACTACTTGTGGTGCAGCCGGTGCAAGGACAGGGGCCTGTAGATAAGGGAGAACTGTTGAGATGGGTATAACACAAGTCATCAGCCCCGCATCAGACTGGGACCTGATCTTGCTACTATCTTCCCTTCCTCATGGCCCTTTAAAGTTGAATGTGCTGTATGGAGTATTGTGGTGGTGGTGGTGGTGGTGGTGTGTGTGTGTGTGTTTGTGTGTGTGTGTGTGTGTGGGGGGGGGTGTTTGAAAGAAATGCTCTACAGTCTCAGACAGCATGATAAATACAAATATGCTGCACACTGGTCTGACTGACTGTACTAGAACTGCAGTCTATCAGTGTGCTTAGTTCCAGGACTGATACTGTACATGTGGGCTATAATGGAGATGGGAGCCTGTACCAATGTGGTTAGTTATGCTGCCATCAACCCTCTGAGTACTAGAAGGGCCAGGAAAACATTACTGAGCAAAGCATTGCTCACTCTGGGCTCAAATGGTTGCCAACCTTGCTTCACATAAGATCCATCTTTCTTGTCTGTCCGGGTTCAGTCAGGTAGGCTTGGGTCGGAGGAGAGAGTAATTGTACAGGCTGCAGGGTGCAAATTATGTGAGGAGTACTGCATGTTGTTGCAGGAGAGGACATGTGGACACAATGAGATAGACACAATATGAAGGATCCCAGTCACCTCAAAACAGTTGGTACAACACCTGGGAAGCTCAATCGCCCATAAACTTGAGTAGATATTCATCAGGTAGCTGTGTCACCCTTAGAATAGTCCAGAAAACCATCTGGTAATCCAATCAACTTTACACTAGCCCAGACAAGTATCAGGTAGCCAAGCCATTTTTTTACTAACCCAGACCACCAGGTATTCATGTCAACCTTACACTAACCTAGACATCCATCAGTTAGTTCACTCATCCTTACACTAGCCCAAAAAACTGTCAGGTAGAACAGTCACCCTTACACTAGCCCAAACACGCATCAATTTGCCCAATAGTCAAGACAACTCTCAGGCAGCACAGACATTCTTATACTATCCCAGAGAACCATTATTCATGTAACCCTTACACTAACTCAGACAGCCATCAGTTGCTTCAGTCATCCTTACACTAGCCCTGAAAGCTATCAGTTAGAACAATCACCCTTACACTAACCCAGACAAACATCAGTTAGCCCAGCCATTCTTATACTAACTCAGACAACCATATGGTATTCACATCACCCTTACACTAGCTCAGAGAACCATTAATTAGCCTAATCACCCTTACAATAGCTCAAATAGCCATCCTGTAGAACAAACACCTTAACATTAGCCCAGACAACCATAAGTTAGTCCAGTCATTCTTACATTAGCCCTGAAAAGCATCAGGGAGAACAATCACCTATGCACCTGCTCACATAACCATGAGTTAGGACAGTCATCATTAAACAAGCCCAGACAACCACCAGTTAAAACAGCACAGACATCCATCAGTAGCCTAATCATCCTTACATTAGTAAGACAAAAGATACAAATATCCCTTTAATCTTCACCCTATCAGAAAAAGGCTGTTGTAATGAACTATATTCCCACTATAGAATATGAAAAAGCTAAATAATGTTTATAAATAAGTTCAAAGCGCCTGTATAACATCAATGAATGATCATCTTGCTTAATAAGCTAAATAAAATATAAAAATAAAATAACTAATAAAAAAACTACCTATCAATTGAAGTGTCACAGAGAGCTGAAACCAGCAAGGAGTCTTTTTTAAAGATGGGCACTGCAACAATTCATACCCCTCATGTGAAATGTACCGAAAAAAGACCTATATAGAGGCTACAGACAGGGGAACTATAACTATCAAAAGAACACTGACACAAGAAAATGAGGTAGAAGAGGAGGGAAGCAAACAAAAATAAAAAATGATCACATTATAAGAATTAATAATGAGGCCAAAAACAGCAAATTTCTAATTGAAGTACAAATCCATTTCAACGATTGAAAAAATAATACAAAGGGGACTAAAATATGCTCCTATAGTTGGGTTTAACAAATTTGAAGCATATAGTAGCACACAAAAATTTGTTAGGAATTAAAAAATATTTTGTCAAAACCAAGGTTGAATACAATCCAAAAGATGATTTATTTTTACATACAGAGTTGAGATTGAAATCCAATTTTTTTTCCTAGGGAAGAACTGAGTGATAGTATTCAAACATTTAGTAATTTGGGAGAGGGATATATTAGAAAATCAGATAAAAAATAATTGTATTAATAAACTTAATATGACTAAGATAGAAAAGGAGCGTGCTAGGGAACTAAAAAATAGCAAATTAATAACAAACTGACCAGCAGACAAAGGTGGAGTAATAGTATCTTCCTTATATTAGCTCAGGCAACCATCAGGCAGCCTAAGCACTCATAAACTAGTCTATAATTCTCTCAGGTAATCACGTAACTTATACATTTACATACAACACACTCCGATACCTCCGTCTTGCATACAATATTCTAGATTGTCCAAGGTAACCACTGAATCCATACACAACCATATATAGCTCCCAAAAATTCTGGTAGTATACAACTGAAAAGCAGGACAACATCTCCGTGTCACCGAGTGAGCAAGTATGGAGTGTGTACCAACCACTGATAAGAGTTAACCAACTGGGCTCCTCTAAAAAGGAGATGTTTTGCTTTTTTATGCAACAAAGTGGTACAGATTTTGTTATGTTTCAGTTTTAAAACAAGATAGCTTTCAAGGACAATTGTTAAAATGGTGTGTGAGGGGGAATTATTTCCCAAGATTTCTTAAATCTAGAGCCAGAGCCAGTTCTTAGTAATTTATTGCAAATTGCTGAATGAAAGGCCTGACAGATGGCAAAAAGGAAAAATTGTCACAGGTAAAATTAAATAAAATATAAAACCAAACAAAACATCTCAGAGAAATATAATTTTTGCCCCCGGTACCAGTAGTACTGGTACATTTCTATCCAGAAGAATAGCAATCATTAGTTATACTTACATGTGAATGTGAAATTGATCACATTTCTGTGGCAGTGGCACAAAGCAATAAAGCTCATCCTGGCACTATAGAGAGGAGCAAAGAAAATCAACTGAAATATCATGTAATCAATGTGTTGTATGCCCCAGTAACACTCAAGGGTTATAGTTTAGGAAGACTAAGAAGAGAGAACACCATTATTAAACTTGAATTTCCCTTGTTGGGGGGGTTCACTGATGGAGCATATCTCTTGTGTTGAGCTCACACTCAGACCTGTGTGAGGCAGGAATTTGTTCTAACAGGCAGCTCTTTTCTCTCTCTATTTGACCTCCACTGGTTACATGGTAGAGGAGATAGTCTACGAAAGATGGTGTTTGCGTGCACACAGATCATCTTTTCCTAATCCTCTCCATCTTCTACTGGTCTGGCTTCAAATTACAGACATGGCCACTAATGCAAATTGAGTGGAACCAGGGAGAAAGGAGATACTAAAGCCATCACTGACACCTTTCACTGAAGATTCCAAATGTGTTTAAATGTAAACTATTTTCTGCTGGGCTAATTTCTTTCCAAACCAGATATCTAATGCTGGACATTTGCTTTATGATGCTCCAGTGTGAGGAGATATCCACTCTCCCCCAGGACTGTCCTTCCAAGTTCTGAATGGGAGCTAAATGCTGTACTGCAGCCTGTGAGAGAGAGATGAAGTGAGAAACTGAGAGAGAGAGAGAGAGAGAGAGATGCAGCTTAGCTCCCCCTCTATTCCACTCACTGCAATGGGGGTCTCCTTTTCTAGCATGAGATTCTAGGATGACATAGAACTCCATTTGTAGTTAGGTATATTAATATGATTCAAATTCTCCTCAACTCCTACAACCATGAGCACTCAAAGCGTTAAATGTGCTATCAGAAATAAAGTGTGCCTTAGTATGAATACGAATTGTACAATCTTTATATTTATTTTAGGATAAATATTAGAATATGGGGGAAAGTGAGTAGGAGGTAGGGTCAGGCCACAGTGAAATGTCCCTGCTGCCTCCCTCTAATCACCTTAAGCTGTTCCATTACCTGCATAGTGCTTGCACTGTCCTTGTATATACAACTAGCACACAGTGCTGATTGCCAAATTGATCAGTTGGCTGTAGTTAATAGCATTTTGAAGACCAACATTATCGTTCATTAAAGATAGGATAGCATATTGAGTTTTCAGGGCTCCATAGGTTTCTTCTGAAAGAACTTCCTAATAGTACAAAATAACAAGTTAGATAACATTTATTAAAATAACATTTTATTGGCTCATTCTACGTGAAACTTTCTTTATTTTTCTCAGCCACGGAGTCAGCATGCTTAAATCTAATTATCTGTTATTGAAATGGATTAAGGTAAACTATCCATCCTTACTTGAGAAAGGAACACTTTCAGATATGCTTTACATCTGCTGGTTTCTAACAATAGAAAATGTATTTGTAAATATAATCGTATATTGTGTGAGGAATGACCGATATATATATATATATATATATATATATATATACACACACACACATACACACATACCAAAGAAAATGGACAATGTATTGGGTTTCTTCAGTGGCAAAGAAGTACCCAACACATCGCACTGCATGGAAACCTCTTTGGCTCTCAAACACTTAACCCTTTCACTCATGGGCGTCCGGAGGGGAGGAGCAAAAGTACAATTAATCCCTTCATATAAACAAAGGGGCTGGATGGGCTGGCCTGGGGGCCCTCCCCCTGGAAAAATGTCTATGGACACCCCTGCTTTCACTGCTGCAAATGTAGCTAAAGCATGGCCCATCAATTTGTTGAACACCCCTCAAGCGCTCAAATGACTTAATCCCCACTGGCAACGCTGTGCTCCTTTTGCTTGTATCTATATACTTATTGTCTACTCAGTGCAGGACACAATGCGTTGGCAGAGACGGCTCCTTTTCGTAAAAGTGTGCACTTTCCTCCGTACATAGTGATCCTGCTACTTGACTGGCCCTCACTTTCTCCTAGTAGGTTAAGAATATGATAGAGGATATTAACTCTTTCAGTGCCAGTGCAGGATGCAACGTATTGGCTCCTTTTTGTAAAACTGTGCACATTCCTCCCTGCATAGTGATCCTGAAGCCTGACTGCCCTCACCTTCTATGAGTACGTTGACAAGAGGATATTAACTCTTTGAATGCCAGAATGGGATTTAATGCATTGCATCCTGCACTGGCACTGAAAGGGTTAATATGCTGTATATCGTCTTCTCAACCTACTTGTAGAAGGTGACAGCTGGGTGACAGTGAGAGTCCAGGGGGCACCGGCAGACTTGGAAATACACAGCTTAGCCCATGGTATGGGCACAGAACTGAAAACAGAGGACAAAAGCACTGAAGACACAGAGATGCTGGGCAATAGACTCACCCACTGATCTCAGCATGGCTCCAAATGGGTGCTGCCATAACCATAAGTGAGCGCTGACATACGCAGAGCATGCTGAGAGTTGTAGTTTGGGAAGTCTGGATTCTTGAAACAGATAGACAAAGATCAGATAGATAGAACAGTGATAGAACAGTGAGTGTAGCCTCATCTGAAGAGGCAGATATAAAAGAGACACTGTCCATTGAGACGATGAGTTACATATAACGCGGTCACAGGTTTTCTGACTCTATTGTAGCCCTCTATTCAGGCTGGGAGGGAGGCGGTGAGTTCCATATTTTCGTGGATTGGGCGAAAGTGTTTATGGCTCATTGGTAGAGGCTGGAGTGTCTGGTATGTATGTATGTTTATGCGGGTTTGTGTGTCAGTGGTGCATGTGTGTATTTTGATGTATGTAGTGCCAGTGGGCCATGCGGATGCAGGTGAAGGGTGATTTGTTTGTTAAGATGTGTGTGAGTTGGCCATGTTTTTTTGTGGTGCACATAGAAGTTGAGGGAGCGTCAACCCCAAGCAGAGATTTTGACAGTAGTGGTCAGGGGCATTCGGCCCCCTGACTCCTGTCAAAATCACACCCAGTGTATGTCCCAGGAGAGGCAGTATGGAGGAGATATGAATATCTCCTCCTTACTGCCCCCCCTGGGTGTGTGTACATAAATTGCTTTCTTATATATATATCACGGTGCCCGTGATTTGCTGCAGTTACTTGTCTGTCACCAGTAGGGGGCTTCTATTGGCTGTCTGCAGATAGCCCGCCTCTTATTGACTATTTAAACCTGGATTGGGCACCCTTTGAGTGCCCTTTCGTGTTGTTTCTGACCTTCTTGCTATCACTATGCTAGTGATAGCTGGGCCTCTGTTCCAGTGTTCCTGAGTTCCTGATCTCATGTGTTCCTGAGTTCCTGATCTCTACTGTTCCAGTGTTTCCTGCATACTGAAGTACTTCCAGTCCTGGTTCCGGCCTAGTCTCTGGTGTTGCAGTTCCTGCTGAACTTCTCTGCTGTTTTCTGACCTGACTGATCGTTGCTGGTTCCTGTCATCTCATCACCTGTCTTCAGTATCCTGGCGACCTTCTGCCTGGTCGCGTTGGTGACATTGCTACAATTCCGTGTTGGTCCCAGCGTGCGGACGCTGGTTTGCTCCCAAGCCTTGCGGCTATACAAACTCGCTTGTTACACCAGTGTGCGGTCACTGGTTGGCTCCAAAGCCTATCAGCTATACAATTCTGTGTTGGTCCCAGCGTGCGGACGCTGGTTTGCTCCTAAGCCTTGCGGCTATACAACTCACTTGTTACACCAGTGTGCGGTCACTGGTTTGCTCCAAAGCCTTTCAGCCATACAAATCTGTGTTGGTCCCAGCGTGCGGACGCTGGTTTGCTCCTAAGCCTTGCGGCTATACAAACTCGCTTGTTACACCAGTGTGCGGTCACTGGTTTGCTCCAAAGCCTATCAGCTATACAATTCTGTGTTGGTCCCAGCGTGCGGACGCTGGTTTGCTCCTAAGCCTTGCGGCTATACAAACTCACTTGTTACACCAGTGTGCGGTCACTGGTTTGCTCCAAAGCCTTTCAGCTATACAAATCTGTGTTGGTCCCAGCGTGCGGACGCTGGTTTGCTCCTAAGCCTTGCGGCTATACTACTCGCTTGTTACTCCAGTGTGCGGTCACTGGTTTGCTCGCTAGCCTAACGGCTATACTATTCAGTGTTGTTTCCAGCGTGCGGACGCTGGTTTGCTCCAAAGCCTTGCTGCTTAACGATTCTGCTAATTTGCCAGTTCCATCTGACTGCTGCTATTATCTCTGGGCTGCCCTGCCCGGTATTGGTAAGGCCGGTAGAACCTTTTGCCACATTCCATCTGAGGTTGCCTTACCCGGTATTGGCAGGGCCGGTAGAGCCTACATTGTGTATCTATTGAGGCTGCCTTGCCCGGTAATTTGGTAAGGCCGGTAAAACCGTTATGCTATTCCATCTGCAGGTTGCCTTACCCGGTATTGGCAAGGCCGGTAGAGCCTAAAGACTGTCCTGTCCGGTATATTGACAGGACCGGTAGAGTCTGCCTTCTGTCTGTGCTATATTCTGTATATATATATATGTATGTTATTGCCATCCTAAGTTATCATTTATTATTTCAATAAAATTGATTTTTTTTACCTAAAACTTGTGTCTGAGAGTCATAATAAACCGTGACAGTACGAAAGGGCCATGACCTCAGACAGCAAGGGTGAAGGTAACGCACAGAATATCCATTGGAGGATGGATGTGCTCGAGCAACGTTTGGATCAGTTGGCAGTTGCAATTCAAACGATCCTTGAACGCACGGTACCTGCTGACCAATCTAGCTCTAGCCCGGTGGTCTCGCCAAGTCAGACACCGGAAAGTGATACCAGACCCCTAGGGGGTACTGTTAAAGGGTTAACGGCTTCTGCACCCTTGCCGCTAAGATATGATGGTGACCCTAGTCTCTGCAGAGGGTTCATCAATCAACTCGAAATCTTTATGGAATTGACGGCACACGCATTTCCCAATGATCGTAGTAAAGTGGGGTTCACGATATCACTGCTCACTGGCAGAGCATTGGCTTGGGCTAACCCCTTGTGGGAGAATGCTAAACCTTGTACTAAGAACTTTAGTGAATTTGTGCGTTCCTTTCGAAGAGTGTTTGAGCCTCCTGGTAGAACCACCTCTGCTGCCAAACGCCTTATGGAGATACAACAGGGCAGGCGTACAGTGGGCGACTATGCCATCGAATTCCGCACATTGGCAGCAGAGGTAGGTTGGAATAACGAGGCATTATTGGCAGCCTTCTCTCAAGGCCTGAATGACCACATTAAAGACGAAATCGCTGCTAAAGATCTACCTATTGATCTAGATGATTACATTGAGTATGTTATGATAATTGACTCCAGAATACGTGAGAGATCAATTGCCAGAGATCGTAAGTTACGGTCAAAAAATAATGAGCCTAGTAGCATGTTTTGCCCACCCATCCCTCCCTTGGCATTGAAGTCTAGTGAACCAGTATGGGAAACAAGTGAACCTATGGAAATAGGCTTCACTAGACTATCCAAGGCAGAGAGACTATATCGCAAAAAACAAGGGTTATGTTTATACTGCGGTAAAAAAGGGCACTTGCTAAATTACTGTCCGGTACGTCCGGGAAACGCACACACCTAGGGTATCTTGGGGGACAGGCCCTAGGTGGTGTACAATCGTCCCCAGTGTCGGGCATAATGAAACCCACCATACAGGTGGTATTGTCTTGGGCACAACGCTCTGTGGAGGTTTTGGCCTTGGTTGACTCCGGTGCAGCAGGGTATTTTATGGATAATACCTTTGCTGAATTGCACGGAGTTCCACGCATTGAAAGAGAAAACCCCTTGACTATTGAAGCGATTGATGGTAGACCCTTAGAACCGCCTCAGGTTATATTTGAAACTATGCCATTGTCTATGACTATTGGGGCACTTCACAGAGAAGAGCAGCAGTTTCAACTGATTAATTCCCCGCACCATGCGGTGATATTGGGATTTCCGTGGTTACAGTTACATAACCCACAATTCGATTGGAAAAAGTGTGAAATTGCTGCTTGGTCCCAGTTTTGTATGGACAAGTGCGTCATCCAGCCTATTAAGGTCATGTGCACCTCCTCTGCTATGCCGGATGTGTACCAACAGTTTGGCGATGTTTTTAGCAAAGGAGAGGCTAGTATGCTACCCCAGCATAGACCTTATGATTGTTGCATTGAATTGCAGCCTGGTGCAGTACCTCCGAAAGGACGCACTTATCCATTATCTTGTGATGAAAATAAGGCTATGGAGGATTACATTTCTGATGCCCTTGCTAGAGGGATCATACGTAAATCTACCTCTCCAGCTGGGGCTGGGTTCTTTTTTGTAAAAAAGAAAAATGGCGAATTAAGACCATGCATTGACTACCGGGGCTTGAATAAACTAATGGCAAAAAACGCATACCCAATACCACTCATCACCGAGCTTTTTGACAGGCTTAAGGGCGCTTCGATATTTACCAAGTTGGACCTACGGGCCGCTTACAATCTGGTTCGCATTCGAGCAGGTGATGAGTGGAAAACTGCCTTTAATACTCGAGCTGGGCACTACGAGTATCTAGTAATGCCTTTTGGGCTGTGTAATGCACCCGCAGTTTTCCAGGAACTGATAAATGATGTTCTGAGAGATATGTTACAGACATGTGTTGTGGTGTACCTCGACGATATACTGATTTACTCCCAAAACATGGCACAGCACATCAAAGATGTATCCGCAGTATTGCTACGACTCCGTGAGAACAAATTATTTTGTAAAATGGAAAAATGTGAGTTTCATAGAACCAGTGTGCCATTCTTGGGGTTCATAATTGGCAATGATGGCATTGCCATGGACAAAGAAAAGTTTTCAGCTGTCCTACAATGGCCAAAACCCAAGGGTCTTAAAGCCATACAGCGTTTCCTGGGTTTCGCTAATTATTATAGGAGGTTTATTAAGAACTTTTCTTCCATTGTCAAACCTCTGTCCGATCTTACGCACAAGGGTGCTAATCCTTCTTGTTGGCCGGTATCTGCTGAGAAAGCCTTTGAGAATTTGAAGCTGGCATTTGCTGCGGCTCCTGTGTTATCCCACCCCAATCCTTTACTTCCATTTACGTTAGAGGTTGATGCCTCAGATATTGGGGTCGGGGCAGTACTTTCGCAGCGACACGAGAAAGGTGGAACTCTCAGACCTTGTGGGTTTTTCTCTAAAAAGTTGACTGTCACTCAAAGCCACTATGAGATAGGTGACAGAGAATTATTGGCCATTATCCTTGCTCTTAAGGAATGGTGTCATTTGCTTGAAGGTACTAAGAATCCTGTCTTAATCCTAACAGATCATAAGAATCTGACCTATCTCTCGGAGGCCAAGAGATTGTCCTCTCGTCAGGCCAGGTGGGCACTGTTCCTGTCTCGATTTAATTTCATTGTATCATATTTACCAGGGTCAAAAAATATCAGGGCTGATGCACTGTCAAGACAATTTGAGGCCGACAGTGACAGAGTGGAAGCACCAGCTCCTATCATCCAACCTGATAGAATACTGGCTACTATACGCACGAGTATCACTTCTCCTCTAGGGGAGGAGATCCTGGCCTCTCAGGGGTCCGCTCCCCATGAAACCCCAGTGGGCAAATGTTTTGTCGCTGAATCATTTCGTACTAGGCTGCTCGAAACCTACCATTCCTCTAAGGCTGCGGGACATATTGGTAGAGACCAATTGTTATGGTCCCTTTCTCAGTTATTTTGGTGGCCTTCCATGAGAAATGATTGTGCCGAATTTACGAATGCCTGTGCCACCTGCGCCCGCGCTAAGACCCCGAGACATCTCCCTGTGGGCTTGCTTCAACCGGTGCCTAATGGCGAACGCCCCTGGTCTCATGTTTCCATTGATTTTATGGGAGAGTTGCCTATGTCGAAGGGGTACTCCTTTATATTCATGGTGGTGGACAGGTTTTCTAAAATGGCTCATTTCGTGCCCCTCCGTGGTCTTCCTTCAGCGAAGGAATTGGCAATGGTGTTCGCCAGAGAAGTATTCCGGTTGCATGGAGTGCCTAGGGTACTGGTGTCTGACAGGGGGAGCCAGTTTGTGTCTAGATTTTGGAGGGCATTTTGCCAACAGATGGGCATACAGCTGTCCTTCTCCTCTGCCTACCATCCCCAGACCAATGGAGCCGCTGAACGAGCTAATCAGGGCTTGGAACAATTTCTCCGTTGTTTCGTTACTGACCATCATGATAATTGGTCCGACTTGTTGCCTTGGGCAGAGTTCGCCAGGAACTGTGCGGTCAATTCTTCATCTGGGAGCTCTCCGTTTCTGATTAATTATGGGTTCCAGCCCTGTTTGCTTCCAGACTCATTTCAGACGCAACAGATTCCAGCTCTGGATGAGCATATCGAGCAACTCCGTTCCACATGGGCACAAGTTCAGAGGGCACTTGGTCAGTCATTTCAGCGTCATCAGCGCCATGCTAATCGCAGAAGGCTTCCAGCGGTTTCCTTTCAGGTTGGGGATAGAGTATGGCTTTCCTCCAGAAATCTCAAGCTGCAGGTTCCGTCTAATAAGTTGGCTCCTCGGTTTATTGGTCCATACAGAGTTATTCGCAAAATTAACCCTGTCTCCTATGCACTAGACCTACCTGCATCCATGCGTATCCATAATGTGTTCCATGTGTCCCTTCTTAAGCCTCTGGTTTGCAATCGCTATGCTACCACACCTGTGGTGCCAGGATCTGTTGAGGTCGAGGGCCAGGAGGAGTACGAGGTTCAGAGCATTATTGATTCCCGTAGGCTTAGAGGAAGGGTGCAGTACCTGGTACATTGGAAAGGGTATGGTCCTGAGGATCGATCATGGGTGGATAGTACGGACCTTCATGCACCTAGGTTAACTAGGGCCTTTCATGCCAATTACCCGCAGAAACCTAAACCCTATTCTAGGAGAGGGGGTCTTTGAAAGGGGGGTACTATCACGGTGCCCGTGATTTGCTGCAGTTACTTGTCTGTCACCAGTAGGGGGCTTCTATTGGCTGTCTGCAGATAGCCCGCCTCTTATTGACTATTTAAACCTGGATTGGGCACCCTTTGAGTGCCCTTTCGTGTTGTTTCTGACCTTCTTGCTATCACTATGCTAGTGATAGCTGGGCCTCTGTTCCAGTGTTCCTGAGTTCCTGATCTCATGTGTTCCTGAGTTCCTGATCTCTACTGTTCCAGTGTTTCCTGCATACTGAAGTACTTCCAGTCCTGGTTCCGGCCTAGTCTCTGGTGTTGCAGTTCCTGCTGAACTTCTCTGCTGTTTTCTGACCTGACTGATCGTTGCTGGTTCCTGTCATCTCATCACCTGTCTTCAGTATCCTGGCGACCTTCTGCCTGGTCGCGTTGGTGACATTGCTACAATTCCGTGTTGGTCCCAGCGTGCGGACGCTGGTTTGCTCCCAAGCCTTGCGGCTATACAAACTCGCTTGTTACACCAGTGTGCGGTCACTGGTTTGCTCCAAAGCCTTTCAGCTATACAAATCTGTGTTGGTCCCAGCGTGCGGACGCTGGTTTGCTCCTAAGCCTTGCGGCTATACAAACTCGCTTGTTACACCAGTGTGCGGTCACTGGTTTGCTCCAAAGCCTATCAGCTATACAATTCTGTGTTGGTCCCAGCGTGCGGACGCTGGTTTGCTCCTAAGCCTTGCGGCTATACAAAC
Source organism: Rhinophrynus dorsalis (assembly GCA_037306005.1). Taxonomy (NCBI): domain Eukaryota; kingdom Metazoa; phylum Chordata; class Amphibia; order Anura; family Rhinophrynidae; genus Rhinophrynus; species Rhinophrynus dorsalis. Next base: position 226,536,877 of record CM074718.1, on the reverse strand, counting down.
TCACTTGTTACACCAGTGTGCGGTCACTGGTTTGCTCCAAAGCCTTTCAGCTATACAAATCTGTGTTGGTCCCAGCGTGCGGACGCTGGTTTGCTCCTAAGCCTTGCGGCTATACTACTCGCTTGTTACTCCAGTGTGCGGTCACTGGTTTGCTCGCTGGCCTAACGGCTATACTATTCAGTGTTGTTTCCAGCGTGCGGACGCTGGTTTGCTCCAAAGCCTTGCTGCTTAACGATTCTGCTAATTTGCCAGTTCCATCTGACTGCTGCTATTATCTCTGGGCTGCCCTGCTCGGTATTGGTAAGGCCGGTAGAACCTTTTGCCACATTCCATCTGAGGTTGCCTTACCCGGTATTGGCAGGGCCGTTAGAGCCTACATTGTGTATCTATTGAGGCTGCCTTGCCCGGTAATTTGGTAAGGCAGGTAAAACCGTTATGCTATTCCATCTGCAGGTTGCCTTACCCGGTATTGGCAAGGCCGGTAGAGCCTAAAGACTGTCCTGTCCGGTATATTGACAGGACCGGTAGAGTCTGCCTTCTGTCTGTGCTATATTCTGTATATATATATATGTATGTTATTGCCATCCTAAGTTATCATTTATTATTTCAATAAAATTGATTTTTTTTTACCTAAAACTTGTGTCTGAGAGTCATAATAAACCATGACAATATAGGATTAAAAGAAAGACAGTACTTTACCAATCATGACAATGACCCCAGAGAGATTAGAAACGTTGGTAGAATAAAGTATCACGAATTTCCATCTTCTATCAGAAGGTTAGTGAAACCTTCTGTGTCTCATGACATGTGACTGGAACCCAGGCAAGTGGCTTTAATGGATGAGTGAGTACCCAAACTATATGGATATCCCAATATATATAAAATGCATTGGAATTGGTTTTAAGGCCCACTACTACTAGTGCCCCATTATATTCTTTCATATATTCTTACATCAACTTGCATATTGCCATATTATATAGTTGCAATGACATTTCTATAGACTGGAAATATTGCTACATTGCCAGTGAACTCTGTCTGCTGCAAACAGATTTCATAACAGGGTGGACTTTGGTTTCTGTAATCCCAATACATAGGAATATACCTTTACCGTATCACATTTGGCATATGTAGCCATCTAACCTCCGTTTGGAATCATATATGAATGGGAGAGAATGTGAGAGCACTCTCCTTTTTTCTTTTTTTTCTTGATCTGTTTTCTTTATGTAGTAGTTAATACACACATATTACTTCTGTAAGATTGTAGCTTTGATCCTTGTGCTTTTTTTCTTTGCTTCCCTTTACAGTATCATGTTATTATATATATTATTATATATACATTTTTTTTCTTATTAGTATCATTTGCAATTACCACACCGACAAATTTCAGTTGTATTGCTTTTTTTTTTTTTTTTTTTTTGGCTTTCCCTAAATGTTTAATTCCAAACAATGCATACTGAGATAATAACTACAGAAGCCAAATAATTCTGAGCAACACACCAAGTCAAATGCTTGTGAATTAGTAATTGAAAATACGAACATAATGTTCATTATCAATGACTCATATTGCTTAACTATTCATTGGAAGAGTTTACTTGCACCCATGAACACTAAGCTGTGAGTTCCAAATGTTAGAAAAAAACCTTTGTCATGAGTAATCTGGCCTTTATTATAAAATATATATTATAAGGCTTTTTTTTTCAGAGTAAAACACTCCCATTGGAGCAGTTGTATCATTCAAACTATACAAGTGATGGAGAGATGATGTTGTTACTATCCCATTGTAGGCAGAGGCTCACCTGTCCCTTAGAATGCAACAGAATAACTTGCATTACACCAAGTGAATTGTAGGTGAGCTCTCTGGACACTAGAGGGCAAAACCGTAATTGCAGACTTGTTCCTAGTTGAGCATCTCTAACTAGCTCTTTGCAAATGCAAATTACCCTTGGGATTGGTCACCCTAAGGGTAACAGGGTAATCCAGACGTGGACACCTTGTTCACAGTGCCAAGAGAGATCAGCTGCACCTCACTGACGAGGCCTAACAAGGCCAAAACGTACAGCTGGGGTTGGTTGCTTTTCTTGTTCAGAGAAGAATTGCCTGGCACTTAGTGGCTGGACTGCCTTTTGGTAGGATCTGTATGATGTGCTTTAGGATATTTCCTCTCAGTGAAAGGTACTAGTGAGCTAAAAGTGATTGCATCCTGGGTAGGATACTTATCCTATACAGCCTCATCAATTAGAGGGCAGGCTTCTTCCTAGTTGAGCTAGCTCTTTGCATATGCAAAATTTTAAAATCTTATAACTTTGGAACAAAACATCTTCCAGCATTTGGTGAAACCCTTCTTTTATTCATCAGGAGAAGTCATACAATATATGTGTTTTCATAATAAAGGTTTAATATTTTTTTACAAATATTAATTTACACAAGCTATGTACTTTTTAAGTTGCACTATTGCGGCTCTGCTGAAGAGCCTTCTCGTGTCGGCCGACATGGATCTTCTTTACAGCTGACAGAAGGAGAAGAGGAACATTAGCGGATGATATCTCTCAAACCACTATGGCCTATTTTTTTAAGCTCTTCAAAACTCTAAAAAAAATTTATAGGACATTACTGTCCCTTTAAAGCAACTGGAATACTGGTAAATTGTACTTGTTGCCTAAGGTGCAGTTGGTTTGTCTCAGAATCGTTTAAGTTCTGCTTAGGATATCAACCTCAATATTATGCTATAAACATCAGCCAAGAAGCAGTTATTTACTTTTCAAACAGTAGATGTCACTGCTGCTGAGACTACTATTGGAAGAGAGAGGTAAATAACAAAGATAAGCTAAGACATTAAAATAAGCAAAATCACTTGAAGAAATGAACATAGAGAATAACTTAGTCCAGTTCAAACATAATAAGAATAATTTAAAACAAGTCATAAAACAGTAAATCATCACATTTGTTTATATCTGTTGTCTGTTGCATATGTATTTAGACATATTCAGCTTCAAAGAAATGAAAAGTAGACAAATAAAAAAAAAAAAGTTTGCCTAGTGATTGGAAATTAAGACAGGGCTCAGAATTTCCACTCGCCACTAGCCAATGGCGAGTGAAAATTCAGCCCTGGAGAGTAGAAATTCAGCCCTGGTGGGTATGTTATGGCTTGCAGTGGTGAGTAACTTTTCAGGTCTGGCTAGTAGCAAAGGACTTCACATTTTAAGCCCTGATTAAGAGATTACATTATTGTTTTTTGTTTTTTTTTAAATAACACTGTTTTCTTTCTTTAGTTTTATGGTTGAACTTTAATTACCCTTGGAATTAGTTGACTGGTGACTAGGTGACTCAATAATGTACCAAAAAGTAAGTACCAGATGGTGGTGGTGTTGCTCACCTCACTGGCACATTACTAATGAGTATGTGTTTCATTACCATGATTACTTACCTGCAGTTTTTGGCTTCTTCCTTAGGCTGATCACTTTTGCATGGCTCCAATGGCCAAAGAGGGACAATTTAGTTTTAGGAGGTGTTGCTGGGGGCTTGAATGGTGGGCCGGGGCATTAACAAGAATTTTTAGGTTTTGACCTATTGACAGATCTGAATGTAATTGAATACATTATTTAGAACAACACCAAAGTATTTTACATACACAGACTAATTTATAAACACATAAACTGGATTGGACTTGTCACCTTGATTCAAGATTGCGTATTTGAAATCTTAATTAAAAACTGCCTATGTGTCAAATAACAGCAAATGTACAGATAAGGAAATATTCATACTTGGTACCATACACTAATGTATTCTAATTGTGGTTCTTGTGTGATACCAGTGACATTTCATATTCTAATTAAGCTTTTTCAAAGATATTTCATAACTCCTAAAAAGTTGGACATCAGTTTAGGAAAGTGGGATAGATGGATTGGGTTGTCAAAGATGGACACTTATGAGGTATCAGAGAAAAGTATGTATAGATGGGCGTTGTGTTAAATTAAAGGTGAACTCTCACCTCTAGTAAAGTCCCTCTTATATGAATCTCATATGACAATAAATATTCAATCCAATTCTTTTTTTTTTTTTTTTTTAATGTGGTATGATGGAAAAATTAGGCTTTTTAATAGCCTATTCTGGAAAGGCTGTGGTACAGATCTATACCGCAGTCTGTCAATCTTTGCCTCTTCCCCTACCCAGTTGCTCCCTGTTACCCCCCTCCTCCCATGACTGAGGAATCCAGCATATGTGCTGGAGTGCTCTCATTGGCAAAAGTATCTCACCTTTTGAACATACAGTAGTAGGGTAGCGCTGTACAAAATAATCTAGAAGTATACGGTATGATAGGGTACATGAGTTAAAATAGAATAAAATAAATCTGAAAATTATTATAGTTTGCTAGCAAACTCAGCAAAGTCACTAGAAATGTGTATATATGTCTTATATTAAGTCCAATCTGAGTGTAGCATAACTACACAGTTCTTATTGGTCCAAAGATGAGGATGAGATGTAGATGAGGTAGCTGAAAAATGAAAATGAAATGGATCAATGATGATATTGTATCAGTTAATGTCACTGGATGCCCACTTTCTCTGTCACCTGTGCTGCTTCTCCAAATGTGGTTCTGCCAAGCACCGATCAAGGAAACTAGCAAAAGGAGAAAAAGAGCATGCATAAGGAAGACAAGAAGGGGAATAGATCTAAGTGTAGTATTTATTAAACATCATAGTAGATAAAAACATATACAATAATGTACTCGCATGTTCCACATCTTGGGGTAATGCATATCGTAGTCTGTGCCCCCTATTAGCCATGAAAACTGCATCCTTACGAATCCTGGAAATCCATAGATGAGCCTTCTCCAGATGTTGTCCAGTTCTCCTGGTGATGTTTAAATTCCTGTAACTGTATTTAACTGCAAGAAATGTGTTGTGAGTGTCGGGACCAATATGGACATGTCAGCATTCCAGCTACAGACGTGGTCCAGGTAGTGAACCGGTGAACCTGCTCAATCTGACCTGGATCGAAGAAACCCACAGGGGGCGTAGGGCGGGACTCTTCGGAGTGCAGTGGCCACCCAATGTGTCTTCACAAGCCCAACTGCTTGCTTCATCAGGGGTAAAGGACTAACTGAGCGGGTTCACCTGTTCACTTCCTGGACCATCAGTGCTTGGGTGGTGCCCATGTGAAAGGGTTCTAAGTATGTCCTATTTATTGAGCTACTGAGGCTGATGTATAAAAGGAGCTTGAGTAATTCTAGACAAATCCAAATGCACCACAGGAGAAAATACAATTTCCCAGTGATTTAAATCTGACATTTAACCCCTTGGATATTAAATAGGTTTAAAGCATACTTCTTTGGATACATGATTGTATGAGTATCCTTGAAGGTAAGCATGGCCATTTTATTCCTATTTGCTTATTCAAGCTCCTAGATATGATGTAACTTATGTCATACTTGAAACAGACAAAAATAAAAGACTACTTGAATGAACCAAAAAAGATATGATTTTAATGGCAGTGTTTAAACACTTGATAGTAAATATAACCACTAGCCATGCTACACATCAAAATATAACAGACGCCTATTTACTAATGTGGGCAAAGAGTACATGATTATTATGACTATCCCAGGCACTTACCCCTACTGTGTCCAAACAAACAAAAATACACTTAAACAGATAGTAATGTTTCAAAATAAAAACAGCTCCAATTAATCTTCATACCACGGAGAGTGTTATTTCAATACTGTCGGAGATGTAGTTCAAGGGTAATTGAATGATAAAGTATCCCCCTCCTGCCCCTTTTACTGATGTATCACTGCTCCCCTCAGAACAGAAATGCGGTGTCCAGATGGCTTGCAGAGATAGAAAATCTTCAATTAGCATAAGGGAAAAACCTGAAAAACCTGTCAAGGGAGCAGGGTTTTCCTTATACTCACAGTAAGAAGATTGTCCCTTGCTGTGAGCTGTCTGGTCTCAAGACCAGATTTCACATCTGAGGGGAGGTGGCTTACACTAGGTAAAAGGGGAGGAAGGGGGACACTTTATCATTCAATTACTTTTGAACTACAACTCTGACAAGACTGAAATAACACTCTCCCTGTACTATGAAGATTAATTGGAGCTGCTTTTATTTTGAAACATTACTATCCCTTTAAACACTCACTGGTTTAAATATTAGATGTATAAGAATAAATAAGCCTAATATGCTTAAATCTGGATGTGATACTAACAAGTATAAAATCAACTTGGAACCAGTCCAAGCATCAAGGAGTGCCAATGTGGATCTGAAATAGATGGTTCTAAAATAAGTATATGTAAAATGATTAATGTTGCAAACAACTCTATATATGGATAAGTCTTCTCTTAATACTGACACCAATATAATCTAACGTCCAATACTTAAAGTGATAGTACTACTTCCCAAAAAAATTATTTTATATTGTAGATATTTAAAAAACATTAAAAATTATATGTCTTATCTCTCAAACATTTATGGTTTGAGAGATATTCACAAGTAAAGTTTCCCTCTCAGTGACAGAAACGGTCAAGTCTGCCATCTAGTGGTTGGATTTGGAATCCAGTCCGTAGACCAGCCGGCGGCTGTTCTGCAGAGCCGAGATTGCAAGATATAAAAATAACTACTTCATTGCAACGATCTACAAAGTGTGCTTGCAAACCAGGCACACTTTATAGATCATTCCAATGAAGTAGTTATTTTTATATCTCTCGATCTCTGCTCTGCTGAAGAGCCGCAGCCAGTCTGCGGATCGAATTCAATATCTGACAGCTAGAACAGTGACATCACTCAGGCGGAAACTTTGCTTGAGGAAACAGTATTAAATATATCACAATATGACCATAAGATTACATCCATACATAAAATTCAGGCTCAATAATCACTATTCAAACTCCCCAAACAATAAATAAATAAAATTGGAACGTCTTTGTTACAGCTTACCTTGGTTTCAGTGTCATCGGCAGGCGCGAGGCTTCTAGCATTCAGCAGGCCTCTGTTTTATGTGTTTGCTTCCTGTAGTCTGCTCCTACCTACTTCCTCCCTCTGAGCTGCTGCTCCTACCTACTTCCTCAGGAGGGGTTTAAAGTGCTGACTGAGTCCTGACTCAGTTGCCCTTGTGTTGTTGTACAATACAGTTCTGTTTCCCTTGGGCTCTGTGCATGACCTGGCTTGTCTGATCATCCATTCTGGTGCTGACCTGTGGTTCTGTCTGACTACTCTTTTGCCTGCTCCCATTGTGTAGTGGACACCCAATCTGGTGCAGGCCTGTGGCTCTGGCTGACTACCTGAACTGAGTATGACCTGGCCTGTCTGTCTATCCATTCTGGTGTTGACCTGTGGCTCTGTCTGACCATTCTCCTTGTGCATTCTGATTTGGCTTAGACATCCTTTGTGGTCCAAACCTGTGGCTCTGGCTGACTACCCGCTCCGTGTATGACCTGGCTTGTCTGACTACCCACTCTGTTGTTGACTTGGGGCTCTGTTACAATCCCTCCGTCTCCTGGGCATCGCGTTTCCTCTCTTACTAGAGGCTATGCTCTCTCGGATTTTAATATCTACCCTCTTCTATTATCATATCACCATCTTCTAATATTCAGCACTACTTATACACCTTCTGCAATCCCTGCTACCTCTCCCCGCTTCACTCGTAACCTCAAATCCCCTAATCTCACGGCTCTCCAATCCTCCCTGGCTACTGGACTTTCATCTATTCCCATTAATCCTAACACTAACAGCCTTGTCAAAACATACAACTCAGTTCTATCCTCCTCTTTGAACCTGCATGCGCCTCTCTCTTTCCAATACACTCACAGAACTAACCCGCGGCCATGGCTTAATAAAGACACCAGCTTCCTCTGCTCCTGTACCCGTTCAGCTGAACGACTGTGGAGAAAGTCTAGTTCTCTGGTTCCTCCTTTCCTGATTTAACTCTTCTCTGTCCCTCGCCAAAAAACTTTACTTTTCACAACTTATCAACACTCATAAATCCAACCCCCTACGACTTTTCTCTTTCTTTGACTCCCTCCTCCGCCCTTCATCTGCTTCCCCCACAAATTCCATACAGCCACAAGACTTTGCTGACTACTTCAAAGCCAAGGTGGACTCCATCCGGGATAATATACCACCTTGTACATCTCCTCCTAGCCTCCCTCGTTCCCCTCCTGGCACTCTCAACTCTTTTTCACTAGGAGGAACTGACTAACCTACTATCCTCCGCTCTGTCCACTACATGCTCACTTGATCCGCTCCCCTCTCACCTCATCCAGCCCCTCTCCCCCACACTAATCCCTATCCTATTACAAATCTTTAAGTCTTCCTTTGCCATTGCTACCTTTCCTGATGACTTCAAACATGCCTTAGTAACACCCATCCTCAAGAACAACTCTACTGACAGTAACACACCCTCTAGCTATCGACCCATTTCTCTTCTGCCTTTTGCCTCTAAACTCTTGGAACACCTAGCCTACTTATGCCTGCTTGACTTCCTTAACACATACGACCTGCTGAACCCTTTACAATTTGGATTTTGCACTGCTCACTCCACCGAAAACTGCTCTTACAAGAGTGGTCAATGATCTTCACATTGCCAAATCTCAAGGTCACTATTCAATACTTAACCTCCTTGATCTCTCAGCAGCTTTTGACACTGTTGATCATGCTGTCCTCCTCCGCATTCTTCACTCCTTAGGAATCCATAACACAGCACTGGACTGGCTCTCCTCTTATCTATCTAAGAGATCCTTCAGTGTCTCAGCTGCCACTTCTTCATCCTCTCCCGTCCAACTATCTGTTGGGGTTCCTCAAGGTTCTGTTCTAGGACCACTTCTGTTTTCTCTTTATACAATAACACTTGCTGATTTTATTAACTCATTTGGTCTCAAATATCACCTCTATGCATATGACACCTAGATTTGCTTATCTGCACCTCAACTGCCTTCTAATATCCAGGCTAAATTCACAGATTGCCTCTTGGCTGTCTCAGACTGGATGGCTCATAGGCATCTCAAACTCAATAGTCTAAAACTGAGCTACTCCTTATCACACCTAGGCCTGGCCCTCATATCAATGCCATTGCTAAATCCTGTCGCTTTCTTTTGCATAACATTGCTAAAATCCATCCCTTCCTCTGTTCCTCCACAGCTAAAATTCTTATACACGCAATCATCCTCTCCCGCATGGACTACTGCAACATTCTTCTGTCTGGCATTCCTGCCTCCCATCTCCATCCACTTCAATCTATACAGAATTCTGCAGCACAAATTACTCTTCTGTCACCTAGTTTTGTCCCTGCCCCACTCCTCCTCAAAACTCTCCAGTGGCTGCCTATTAAACTCCAGATATCTTACAAAATCTTACTTGTCTCTTTCAAGACACTTCTCTACTCTATGTCTTACATTTCCACTCTCATCTCCTGTTATACCCCATCCCGCCACTTACGTTTGGCCAATGATTGTCTTCTCTCAGCTCCTTTTGTGTCTACAGCCCTGTTATGTATCAAACCTTTTTCTATCATTGCTCCATATCTATGGAATGCTCTACCATCCAACCTGCGCCACTGAACCTCTCTGATAATCTTCAAATCTCACTTACAAATGCTGCTCATGGATAAAATCTCAACATGCTAGACGGCACTGATGTTGCACAATGAATGCTCTTATAAATTATTTACAATACTGATGTCCTCTATCATGATCAGAACTAGCACTGTATTCAGCACTTGACCCTCATGTAGTCTGTATGTCTCCCATTACCACTTTAGATTGAAAGCTTTTGGGCAGGGACCTCCCACTCAATGTTTCACTCTACAATGCACAGTAACCCAGTATTCTTTAAACCCTTAAATTGTAAAGTGCTGCATATACTTGTGGCGCTATAAAAATAAACATATTCATTCATTCATCTGTTGGTTGAGCCCTGGGTGTGAATCACAGGTATTATGTGACCAAGAACAGTGCTTTCACCTATAGGTAACACACACATTGTGGCCTGTTAACTCACTGTTGCCATCTATTGGATGAGCTCTGAGTGTGAATCACAGGTATTATGTGACAGAGAACAGTGCTACCACCTTTTGGTTGCTCAAATTATGGTCTGTGTACTCACTTAAACTATTTATTGGTTGATGCTGTTGCATAGCAGTATTGTGTTTCCTGTGAGTCTAATGCTAGTAGTCAGTAGCCAGGCAGTATGCATATCATTTATCTTTGCCAGTCCCATACCTCCAGAGGGTTACTGACCGTGCTTCACCCATCCTACACCCCAACCATTGGTATATCCTGTTATGTTGGTGATAGTTTCAGTGTTCTCCACATTATGTTTTTTTATATTCATGCTGTAACACACTAAGTTAACTGTCTGAGTTGTAGTTCAAGAGTAATTCAATAACAAAGTATCCCACTCCCGCCCTTTTACTGATGTAACACTGTTCAGCCAGATCAGAAGGGAGGTGCCCAGGTAGACTGCAGAGAGGGACAATCTTCAATTAAGATAAGGGAAAAACCTGAAAAATTTGTCAAGGGGGCAGGGATTTCATTGTTCTCATAGGAAGAAAATCGTCCCCTGCTGTTATCTGTCTGGTCTATGGACTGCATTCCACATCTGAGAAGAGATGGCTTACACTAGGTAAAAGGGGCAGGAGGGGAAACTTTGCTTGTGAATATCTGTCAAACCATAAAGGTTTGAGAGATAAGACTTATATCGTTCTTCATGTTTTTTTAATGCCTACAAAATAAAATAAAGTTAAAACGAAGTATTACTATCCCTTTAAGTAAACACAAGGGGATGTTTTCTTTACTTCTGAAGCAGAATGTTAAGTTTTGTTATTGACGTGGATTTGGACGAGTTAGTACTTTGTATGCACTAGGCCAATCCCAGTGGATAGAAGTGTGAGTCCCTACTTAGGTCACTGCACAAAACAGCTGCTGTAGGGTAGCTGTACCTGAAGGTCTTCCATTCCAGTTGACTGCTACATGTGGTGCAACAGGATCCAGGATGTAATTGTCTGTGTCTATCTGCTGGTCCCTTGAGGCCAGTACTGGTAAATGACCTTGTAGTTATCACCTGACCTAGGAGGGAGGTTACCATGACATTAAAGATATTGAATGGATAGAAACCCCTTTTCATTTTCGGAAGATACTGAAGCTGATAAACGAAGGAAAACTGGAACGATTATGTAGCAACCCATGTGCAGCATCGAGAACAACTTTCCTCTAATTACTATTCATTGAAATGGGGATTTTAAAGATGTCTCCAATGAATTGCAAATCAATACATTACAGACCTTTCTAACATTCAAGGGGTTAAAAGCCTCATTTAAATCTATATGGATTTTTGTTTGTTCCCTGTAATGCATATGGTTTGCCCCAGAATTGGTCCAGTTCTTTTTACTACATGTGCAAATATGATTCCATGCTAAAACTAGGTCTGGAATTCCAGTTCACTAAATTACTTACTCTGGAAATTCCACCCAGCAGAATGTGTAAGCTGATGTGATCACACACTACACTGCACTGGCAAATTCATATTCAAAGAATGTCTTTTTAAGTCTGGATGCTATGTACTGTAAATAAAGTCCTTTATTTTTATTATAATGTTCTAGAAAGTTATTGCACATTTTGATATGACATTTCATTTTGTCTACAAAATAAGAGTTATTGTTTTCTTATAGGATTAGCTTTTGTGTGAAGCAGAAATTTGGAGTGTGAAGCATTGCATTCTAAACCCTTCTGGTACTCAAAGGGTTAACCCTTTGAGTGCCAGTGGGGTACGCAAATCATTGCTTTGCAGTGCGTTGAGCACCCCTCTGGCACTCAAGGAGTTAAGGGGATGGTGTGGACATAAAACACAATACTAGCTTATGCTATCATAAAAATCGGCAATGTTATCTGACTTGAGGACTGTAAGAAAATCTTCTCTGTTCTCATGTGTTCTCAATTCTTCTGGGGAAGTTTCAAGCACAAACCTTACAAAGCCAGGGGAATGATCTTAATCTGGCGCACCAGAGCCTTGAAAGTCTGCATTGTTTCCTGTGTTGGATGATTATGGATCTGTGGTAGTAAAACATATTTCCCTGTGGAAATGCTTCTTTGCAAAGTAATGGTAAACTGGATATATTCACAGGCTTCCACAATCATCAGTGTGTTTATAGATCATCAATTTTAAAAATGATGGAAGACATGGAGGCTGATGTACTAGGAAAAATTGGATGAATACTGGAGTAAATCAAGTGTACCATAGACAGCAAACAAATCTTCTCAAAACCGCCATTTGTTTAAATGGGACCTTTAAGCCCTTGAAGGTTAGAGAGGTCGACAGTGTGTTACTTCACCTCATTGAAAGCCCCATTTAAATTAAAGGGATCGTAATAGATAATTTCCAATTCAGTTTGTTTATCATAAGGTGCAGTACTGCCAGCTGATTCTTTTATTGTCCACAACTGTTTAGTTTCGATGTTATTTTATGCTAAAATTGATCCCTCCCTCCCCTGTTCCTGACATCAGCATTTTACTCTGAGATATGACAGCGGATCACAACGCGGGACAATCATCAGTTAGTATTAGGAAAACCTGCCCTCCTTCCTGCCCTTTTTGTGAGTTGTCTGGTCTGGACTGGACTTCAGATCTAAGGGGAGGTGGCATCAGAATGGGAAAAGGGGTGGGAGGGGTAAACTTCTGCATAAAATAACTTTGTAACTGTACAGTTGTGAACAATAAGAGAATCAGCTGGTGGTAGTATTCCTTATGATGAACAAACTGACCTGTGCTGGAAACAATCTATTCTAGTATAGTTGGTTTACTCCAGTATTATTCCAGTCCTTCCTATTACATCAGCCATTATGGCCTTAATTTACTAAGTAGCAAGAAAACCTCCTACAAAAGAAACAGTCCAAATATGATGTTTTTAGTGGCTGATTTATGAAACCTAAAACCTTCAAATAATACTGTTTCTTAATATCATTATATTGCAGCCCTATGAGCCATAGTCATCGTATGGAAATTAGCTAGTATTGGCTGGCAGTGAGTTCAGGCTTGAGGGAGATTATTGTGGAATGTTAGTATCTGGCTGGCATGCTGGCTGAAATCTATACGTAGGAACTCTGCAGATGTGCCCTGGAGACTTAATATTTAGAGTTAGTTATGGAGACTCCAGGGACAAAGGCTGATACTCCAACTACAGTGAGTTTTCTGGATAACTCTGCCCACTTCTCATCCTTTCTTCCTACTACCCACCATGTTTGGCCCACTTCCCGGACAATGTTGTTTAAGCCCTGCCCACTCATTTAAGCCCCACCCACTTTCTCACAAGATTTGCTTAATTTACACAAGCCTAGTTACAGTCCATGAGCCCTCACCGTGAGCTCCACGGAAGAAAATACCCAGGTATGCTGGCATGGTACAGTCTATTTTGCATAAATAAAGCTAAATATCTCATAAACTATTGTCCTGAATATATAAATCAAACACAAATGTAAGCGATTTTGAAAGGTTTCATTATCACTGTTTCGATACGAGTGATAGTTTTGCTTCCTTATAAAAAGGCATATTTAGCGCTGCACTTATTTAACCCATTTAGTGCCAGAGGAGTATGCAACGCATTGCAAAGCACTTGTCTGAAAAATATTTTTTTTCTAAGCAGCTTCTATAGATACATAAAATAAACATAAATATAAATGTCCATATTTAGATGTACATTGACAAGTTTAAGTAAACATGGATATGTAATTGTTTACACCATTGGTCCAGTGCTAAATTTCCTGTCATACCATCACTTATTTACCAATGCAGCTATTATTTCCCCTGTCATCTGAGCACCGAAAATTCCTCCTCCGTGACCTTTCATGAGCACTGCATGAAAAACATCACAATACTTTTTATAGAGATGAATGTGACAGAGAGGAGGACGAATTGGGCATGACTGAAATATTTTTGTGAAAGTCAAGTTGAAATGAGCTAAAAGTAAGTGCCAAGAAAATGTTTGTTTTCATGAAAGAGGGATGTTTCATCAAATGCCACAATAGTGACAACTCTGCTCCAACAAATAACATGTACTATGAAAGATTAAGTCCATGCTGCTTTCTCCGGACACCTGAAAACATTTGACGTACAAGGAATATACCATGGGTTTTTTGTATAAATGCAAACTGGATTTATTTTGGGCAGCCCACATCCAGCATAAGAGATAATGAAAAATTCCCATTAATCTAAATGAAGCATTTAACTCTTTAAATGCTATAGAGGTCTTCAATGCATTTTTTTCATAATGTGATGGAACATTTCCTAGCACTGAAGGGGTTAAAAGCCCTATGTAAATCAACTGGGATTTTGAAAATATTTGTTTGTCCCTATAGTTCAGTTGATATCCTATTACAATGTTGCCACCTAAATGCATACCTCACAAGTGTCCCTCTTTAGGAGGGACAGTCCCTTTTTGAGACCCAAATCCCTCTGTCCCTCTTTTTTAGGACATCAGAATGAGTGGTGTGTATTACATTGCTCCACAGCAATAAAACATACATAAATGTGTTGTTAATTGTCAGTATATGTGTTTATACATTAATATGGGCAATTAAAATACTTTGGTCTTGCTATAAATCATTTATCAGTTACAGGTGCAGGTGCAGAAGGGTCAAGAAATAACTTAAAAATTCTTGGAAATGCCTCACCTACCAGCCACGCCCCCAGAAACGCCACCTAAAACAGAAGTGTCCCTCTTTCGCCATTTGAAATGTTGGGAGGTATGTAATGGCGTGCATCAAAACTGCACATTCAAAACATTGCTCCCACTGAAATGGCACATTACAAATAGAACATTTTAAAATGATACCGCCGGAATCTGAGTATCTGTTGCGTTAGGGTAATTTTGGTGGGCAGACATGCTGAGGAGGATAGAGAAAAAAGAAAACAAGAAATTTGAAACAAGCAGAAAGATCTGGTTCTAGTGTGATTTAAATAAATTGAAAATTGCTAATATCTTCAATTAGAAAAGTGCCACTTAAAGGAGCAGTAAACTTTTTGGCAAATAATCAGGAAGTGAATTTACTGTATGTTTACTTCCTGGAAGCTCTGACAGCATGACTCAGTAGTTTCTACCACATTCTGTGGAGAACTGCAAGTCACTGTCTTTCCTCTCCATTAGAATGTAGCAGAATTACTAATTGGAATTTAACCACTAGAGGGCATTGCTAATGTAAAAAAAACACAGGTTTAAACTGTAATACTGCTGGAAATATGCATCTTTCAGCAGTGGGAGTACCCTTATTTTACTCAACACAGAAGTTGAAAACTGTCAAATAAATGCTAATATTGCGGGAGCCAGGGAGCTCAACAAAGGCGCCAAAAAAGTGGTGAATTGAAATAAGTTCATTTCTATATAAGTGCCATTGGTTTATAACCTAATCAAGGGAGGGCACTGTGGTGACATTTTAAAAAGGGACATTTTTAATGTGTCCTTTTGATGCTGGTAGCATTTTAAATTCACAATTTTGATGCTCGATATTACAGCTACAGCATTGTAATAGTCGGTTCAGTCGCCTTGTCCCATAATTGCTTACATTTGCTTTTATATGTATGGCTCTGTGAGTAGGCAGAGATCATAAACAGATGAACAATCCTGGACCATACCACATGTACCATAGGAGACAAAAAAATCCTAAAATTTTCTTTGCTTTAAGTGGGGGTTTTAACCTCTTCAGCATTAGAGACGTCATAAACACATTGTAAAGCAGTGCACTGGGGACCGCTAGCATTCAAGGAGTTAAAGCGGAATTACCACCATAGGTAAAGTTACCCTGCAATAATTAGACAGGTGACGACTAGCTTAATAATAGTTATATTACCTCTCAGAACGATATGATTCTACAGAAATCCTTAATCTTCTGAGATTGATGGCCAGGTTAGTGCAGTCTGCACACCTGCACCACCAGTCCCTTCCGGTTACCTTGTGGCACACTGCAATGCTTCTTAATGGAGACCGGGACTGACAGCATAGGCATGCAGACAAGATGTCTGCTCTGATGCCTGGCTTCCGGTCTCAGAAGAATAAGGGTTTCTGTAGAAATGAGTTGTTCTGAGAAGTAATATAACTATTAGTGATGAGCGAGCACCCCAATGCTCGGATGTTCGGGTGCTCTGACCGAGCACCCCCTGAGGCTCGAGTGCTCGGCCGAACACCCGAGCCCCATTGAAGTCAATGGGAGGACTCGAGCATTACACCAGGCACCCCCTGCTCTGATGAGGGGAGGGTGCCTGGTCCATAGGAAAAGGGCAGAAAAAGATGGAAACACTACAGAAATGGTTCAGGGACAGCATAGGGAGGATGTCTGGATGCACCTTGGACTCCAACATCGCTGCTGGGAACGATCTTTCGCCCGTAGTACGCCATTTTTACAGACTGACCGTAAAACACACAAAAAGGAAAATAAAAACGACTTTAGGCGAAAAATTGTTACCAAACAGTATTTGCTGTATATTTACTTGTATATCATCTGCAAATTCTCCCAAAAATTTCATCGATTTTCTGAAGTGAGGCCATGATTAAGAGGGAAACGTGCGCAGAGGCAAATTATCCCAAAAATTTCCTTGATTTTCAGAACTGAGGCCATGATTAAGAGGGAAACGTGCGCAGAGGCAAATTCTCCCAAAAATTTCCTTGATTTTCAGAACTGAGGCCATGATTAAGAGGGAAACGTGCGCTGAGCTGACCATCTAAAACATTATGGGTGAGGGTCTGCTGCAGAGCTGACCATCCTAAACATTATATGCGAAGGCCCGCTAGTGAGCTGACGCTATAAAACATTATATGAGAGGGCCCGCTAGAGAGCTGACCCAATAAAACATTATATGAGAAGGCCCGCTGGTGAGCTGACCTATATAAAAATTGGCAAACAGGGCCCGCTGGTGAGCTGGCCCTATATAAAAATTATATCCCAGGGCACGCTGGTGAGCTGGCCCTATATAAAAATTATATCCCAGGGCATATGGAAGAGGAGGAGGAGGATGAGAACATTAAGAGTCAACCATATACCCGTTTTTGGGGTGGAAGGGGTGAATGGGAATACAGAGTATTCCCATCATTGTAAATAACATATATAAAGTGAGTTTATGTTCCCCCGCGGCTTTCCTCCAGTGGAGTGGAGAAGTCAGGGGAAATCCAGGCCTTGTTCATTTTTATAAGTGTCAACCTATCAGCATTGTCGGTGGAAAGGCGGATACGCTTATCTGTTATGATGCCACCAGCAGCACTAAATACCCGCTCAGACAGAACGCTGGCGGCAGGGCAGGCCAGCACCTCCAAGGCGTAGAGTGCCAGTTCATACCACGTGTCCAGCTTGGACACCCAGTAGTTGTAAGGCACAGAGGGATCATTGAGGACGCTGACACGGTCTGCTACGTACTCCTTCACCATCTTCCAAAACTTTTCCCTCCTTGTGACACTAGGCTGCGCATCAGGGTGAGGGTGCTGGCGGGGTGTCATGAAGGTGTCCCACGCCTTGGAGAGTGTTGCCCTGCCTTTCTCGGAACTGCTGTGTGCTCCCCTTTTCTCCCCTTCTCGGTTGGCCAAGGTAGCACGTACTCTGCCGCCAGCGTTGTCAGATGGAAAATTTTGGAGCAATTTTTCAACAAGAACCTTCTGGTATTGCACCATTTTGCTTGTCCTCTCCACCGGAGGAATGAGAGATGAGAAATTCTCTTTGTAGCGGGGGTCCAGAAGGGTGAACACCCAGTAATCCGTGTTGTCTAAAATGCGTACAACGCGTGGGTCACGGGAAAGGCAGCCTAACATAAAGTCAGCCATGTGTGCCAGAGTACCAACAGTCAAGATTTCGCTGTCCTCACCAGGAGGCTGACTCTCAATATCCTCATCCTCTTCCTCCTCTTCTGCCCACCCACGCTGAAGAGATGGAACTAAAGTTCCATGGCTACCCTCTGTAGCGGAGGCAACCGTGTCTTCCTCCTCCTCCTCCTCCTCCTCCTCCTCCTCCGCCTCCTCCAATTGTCGCTGAGAAGACGAAGTGAGGGTGCTCTGGCTATCACCTTGTGTAAGCTCTTCCTCCCCCATTTCCACCTCTTCCACATGCAAAGCGTCGGTTTTAATTGTGAGCAGCGAGCGTTTCAGTAGACACAGAAGTGGGATGGTTACACTGATAATAGCGTTATCGCCGCTCACCATCTGTGTCGATTCCTCAAAATTGCGTAAAACCTCGCAGAGGTCTGACATCCATTCCCACTCCTCACTTCTGATTACAGGAAGTTGAACGGAGAGGCGACGACCGTGTAACAGCTGGTACTCCACTACTGCCCTCTGCTGCTCACAAAGCCGGGCCAACATGTGGAAGGTGGAGTTCCAGCGCGTGCTCACGTCACACAGCAGCCGGTGAGCTGGCAATTGTAAGCGCTGCTGCAGCTTCAACAGGCCGGCCGAAGCTGTAGATGACTTACGGAAATGTGCACACACGCGGCGCACCTTGGTCAAGAGATCATGCACATTGGGGTAGGTTTTTAGAAATCGCTGCACCACTAAATTAAATACATGCGCTAGGCATGGTACGTGTGTGAGCTTGCCGAGCTCCAAAGCCGCCACCAAGTTACGCCCATTATCACACACAACCATGCCTGGTTGCAGGTTGAGTGGCGAGAGCCACTGCTCGGTCTGGTGACTAATCCCCTGCAACAGCTCTGAGGCCGTGTGCTGTTTGTCCCCAAGGCAGATCAGCTTCAGCACGGCCTGTTGACGCTTCCCCACTGCAGTGCTACACTGCTTCCAGCTACTGGCTGATGGGGGAGTGGCGGTGTGTGTAGAGAATTCGGAGGTGGAAACGGAGGAGGAGGAGCCAATAACGTAGGTGCTGGTGGAAACCCTGATGGAGGTAGGGCCCGCAATCCTCGGCGTGGGTAGCACCCGTGCCATCCCAGGGTCCGAGTCGCTCCCAGCCTCCACGACATTCACCCAGTGTGCCGTCAGGGAAATGTAGCGTCCCTGGCCACAAGCACTTGTCCATGTGTCAGTCGTTAAGTGGACCTTCCCAGTAACTGCGTTGGTCAGGGCACGGGTGATGTTACGGGACACATGGTGGTGTAATGCGGGGATGGCACACCGGGAAAAGTAGTGGCGGCTGGGGACCGCGTACCGAGGGACAGCTGCTGCCATCAGGCTGCGGAAGGACTCAGTGTCCACAAGCCTAAATGGCAGCATTTCGATGGCCAGTAATTTTGAAAGGTGTGAGGTTAGTGCTATGGCCTGTGGGTGGGTGGCTGGGTATTTTCTCTTGCGCTCAAATGCCTGGGGTAACGACATTTGGACGCTGTGCTGGGACAGGGAAGTGGATGTGGTCGCTGATGGTGCTTCAGATGCTACAGGTGCAGGGCGGGAGGTATGCGGGCCTGCGCCTTCGACAGGCGATTGGCCGGCACCGAAAACAGGGGAAGAGGAGGCAGTGGTGTGGCCTGCAGACACAGATGGGCGATCCAGGCGTTCCTCCCACTTACTACGATGCTTGGATGCCATGTGTCGGATCATGCTGGTGGTGGTGAGGTTTCTAGTGTTCATGCCTCGGCTCATTCTGGTGTGGCACAGGTTGCAAACTACAAATCTTTTGTCGTCCGCACTTTCCTTAAAAAAACGCCATACCGCGGAACACCTACCCCTTGGCAAGGTAGATTTACGCAAGGGGGTGCTCCGTGGAACATTTGCGGGCCGGTTTGGTGCGGTCCGCCTTCTTTCTGTAGCCACACCACTGCCTCTTCCAGCCTGTTGCGGTGCTGCAGATGGCTCACCCTCAGGACTGCTGTCATCGCTCGGCTCTACACCTTCCCAGGTGGGGTCAGTCACCTCATCGTCCACCAAGTCCTCCTCCACTTCCTCACTCTGATCATCCTCCTCAAGTCTTGATCCCACCACATACTCGGTCATTGACAACTGTATAACATTCTCCTCAACAAGGTCTTGAGAAGGAAATAGTGGTTGATTTAATGGCAACTGTGTCTCATCATCATCATCATCATCCACTACTTCCTTTGACCTTAAATGCCGTTCACATCTGTCATCTTCTTGTGATTGGGTAGCCTCTAGAGGTTGTGAATCAGGGCACAAGATGTCATGTTCCTCTGCAAGCGTGCTTGGAGAGAGGGTCAAATGAAGGATTGGTGATGAGACGAGCTCATCACTATATCCCAGTGTGGGATCACTTCTTTGACCAGACCGTGTATGGTGGGAGGAAGGATGATCAGAGTGAGGATTATGTTGACCAGACTCTTGGCTACTGAGAGTGGACTTGGTGGAAGACAGGGTGGTGCTTAACCGACTGGAAGCAGTATCAGCTGTCATCCAACCGACCACCTGTTCGCACTGGTCGGACCTCGAGAGTGATGTCCTGCGACGCCCTGTGAAATCAGACATGAAGCTAGGTATGGTGGATGTCTTTCTTTCTTGTGCTCTGGCACCAGGCACAGTTTCTCCGCGTCCTGACCCGCGCCCTGAACTTTCAGGATCACGTCCACTTCCCCGTCCCTTTTTACCCGCCTTCTTCATCTTACACGATATATATGACTTTAATATATATGAGTTTGAAAACTTAACAGTATTTCTTACTATTCTGCAACTCTGCAGAGTACACAGAATAGGCTGTTAAACGGCGTTGAAACACACTGAATGGAATATGTGACTTTAATATTTGAGTTTGAAAACTTAACAGTATTTCTTATAATTCTGGAACTGTACAGAGTACACAGAATAGGCTGTTAAACGGCGGTGAAAGACACTGAATGGAATATGTGACTTTAATATTTGAGTTTGAAAACTTAACAGTATTTCTTACTATTCTGCAACTGTGCAGAGTACACAGAATAGGCTGCTAAACGGCGGTGACACACACTGAATGGAATAAGTGACTTTAATATTTGAGTTTGAAAACTTAACAGTATTTCTTACTATTCTGCAACTCTGCAGAGTACACAGAATAGGCTGCTAAACGGCGGTGACACACACTGAATGGAATAAGTGACTTTAATATTTGAGTTTGAAAAATTAACAGTATTTCTTACTATTCTGCAACTCTGCAGAGTACACAGAATAGGCTGTTAAACGGCGTTGAAACACACTGAATGGAATATGTGACTTTAATATTTGAGTTTGAAAACTTAACAGTATTTCTTCCTATTCTGCAACTCTGCACAGTACACAGAATGTGCTGCTACACTGCGGCGAAGCACACTGAATGGAATATGTGACTTTGATATTTGAGTTTGAAGACTTAACAGTATTTCTTCCTATTCTGCAACTCTGCACAGTACACAGAATGTGCTGCTACACTGCGGCGAAGCACACTGAATGGAATATGTGACTTTGATATTTTAGTTTGAAGACTTAACAGTATTTCTTCCTATTCTGCAACTCTGCACAGTACACAGAATGTGCTGCTAAACTGCGGCGAAGCACACTGAATGGAATATGTGACTTTGATATTTGAGTTTGAAGACTTAACAGTATTTCTTCCTATTCTGCAACTCTGCACAGTACACAGAATGTGCTGCTACACTGCGGCGAAGCACACTGAATGGAATATGTGACTTTGATATTTGAGTTTGAAGACTTAACAGTATTTCTTCCTATTCTGCAACTCTGCACAGTACACAGAATGTGCTGCTAAACTGCGGCGAAGCACACTGAATGGAATATGTGACTTTGATATTTTAGTTTGAAGACTTAACAGTATTTCTTCCTATTCTGCAACTCTGCACAGTACTCAGAATGTGCTGCTAAACTGCGGCGACGCACACTGAATGGAATACGTGACTTTGATATTTTAGTTTGAAGACTTAACAGAATGTGCTCTAATCTGCAACTTTGCACACTAAACAGAATGTGCTCTAATCTGCAACTTTGCACACTAAACAGAATGTGCTCTAATCTGCAACTTTGCACACTAAACAGAATGTGCTCTAATCTGCAACTGTGCACACTAAACAGAATGTGCTCTAATCTGCAACTTTGCACACTAAACAGAATATATATATTTTTTTTTTTTTTTTTTTTGTTTTTTTCCCCCCACACCAAATAACCTGCTGCCCCCACACACAGTAGTCCTAAAAAGGACTTTTGGTTCTTTTTTTTTCACAATTTTTGTTTTTTTCCTCCCTACACTGCCTTTCCCTTCCTATCCTCAGCTCTCCCTGGCTCAGACTGAGCCGAACTCGCTGGTCAGGTGCTATACAGCACCTGACCACGGGTTCTGGCCAGCCAATCAGTGTAATGCCAGCAGCCAACATGGCTGCTGGCATTACACCGATGTCAGAGCCTCCCTGCACGTTTATTGGCTGCGCAGCAGCCGCAAAACGTGCGGGGAGGAGACCCGAACATGGCGGGCGAGCACATGCGGTACTCGTACGAGTACCGCCATGTGCCGAGCAGAGCGATGCTCGAGCCGATCCGAGCATCGGCCGAGCATGCTCGCTCAACACTAATAACTATTATTAAGCTAGTCACTACCTGCCTAATTATTGCAGGGTGACTTTACCTATGGTGGTAGCTCTGCTTTAAAAGCCCAGTATAAATGTTTTTTTTTCTATTTCCTGCTATGGTGCAAGTGGTTTGCTTTAGAATTGCTCATGTTAAGCTTCTTGAATATTATGTTCACTAATCAGCCTAGCAGGATTAGAGAAGGTTAATCATATACTATATGTAGAGTTTGGAGAAATGGGGCTTCCATCCATGAAGAATATGCTTTAAAATCCTATTGGCATCATGAATTTAACACTAGCAGATTCATTTCATTATGCTTGCTTATGTTCAAATAAAGAATCATGTCATTTATCTGTTCCAGCAGACATGCTGTGCTCCCTTGGTTTGTCTGTACTAATCCTTGACTTTTATACAAAATTATTAAAGTGTAAGTAATTTTTGATATTGGTAAAATAACATTACTTCTGTTTGAAGGAAAAAATCCTAATGCAAACATAATCTTTGTAGCTTAATCATACCATGCAAGAGTTTTTTTTCTTTTCCATTAAAATTAAATTAGATTACTTTACAATTGAAATGGGTGGCTAGTGATAATTCAGTAATGTTACATGCATGTGTACATGGCAGTGCTGTGGATCAAGACACCTTACTGTTCAATCTCTTTTAAGAACTCTTGGGATAGATATATGGCTATTCTAAGAATAAAAGAAGTCTGAGCTGACTAGATAAGGATATTGGTTCTTATCTACTATCAGATTCTATGTTTTTATGTTTCTGTCTTTGGAATACCCTCCCTCTGAATGTTAAAATGTACCCTCATCTTCAAACATACCATGAAATCTTATCTGTCAAAGCACAGGCATGATTCTTCCATATTGGCAATCTCATGCCAGTGTGGCTTGCACTATTATCAACAGTACTTAATCTTTTCTTAGCTGCCTGTGAACACAACACACCTTTTAGAATGTAAGCTCAAGTCTCTGATCACAGGGGTGACATAAGAGCTATGTAAACTTACCTTTGATCTTCAGGTGTTCCCCTCATGATCCTTTTTCCTATAGCACATTCCAGAGGTGTGGATAGTAATGTTTCATAATAAAAGAAGCTCTAATTAATAATCATAGTATTTGGGCCTTGGAGAATGTTACTTCAATTCTGTCAGAGTTGTAGTTCAAGAGTAATTGAATGATAAAGTATCCCCCTCCCGCCCCTTTTACTGATGTAACACTGTTCACCTCAGAGCAGCAGGATGTGTCCAGGTAGATTGCAGAGAGGGACAATCTTCAATTAAGGGATAAGGGAAAAAGCTGAAAACCTGTCAAGGGGGCAGGGTTTTCATTGTTCTCACAATAAGAAGATTGTTCCTTGCTGTGAGCTGTCTGGTCTGTGGACCAGATTCCACATCTGAGGGGAGGTGGCTTACACTAGGTAAAAGGGGCGGGAGGGGGGAAACTTTATCATTCAATTACTCTTGAACTACAACTCTGACAGTGTTGAAATAACACTCTGTTTTTGTGAAACATTACTATCCCTTTAATGGGTAGAAGATCTACAACAAAGAATGTGACGATCACTCATTGAGAATGAACAAAATAATGTGTCTAATGTGTTCTAAGGCATGGTGGCCTCTCATTGATGCTATAGTCACATTTTTCACTCTCATTTGCCATTTCAGAGAGGACATTTCCATATCCATATCAGACTGGTCTTGCCCACAGACAGTCCATGTCTGATATGTCAGACAAAACCTCTCTGCACGAGATAACCAGCAAAACCAGAGACATACATTTTGGCCTGTGTGGACCTTGTTGATGTGGTGCAGTTGACTCTCTCTAGGCACATGGAGAGCAAGGGCCCATTCCTGGTTAGAAGATGCTGTCATCTAACAGTCATGATTGTTTGCTGCCCAGGAACGACACCATGCAGATCAGCTCTTCACTGTTCTTCACTTCCTTCTGTATAGAACACAGTAAAGATGCAGCATGCACTGACTTACAAGGAGATTGTTTGAACAGCCTCTTACATAGCAATCTGATCTAATTATTTGGGAACTTAGCACAGCATGTGAATCTAGCCTTGATAAAGGCCACAAGTGCTGGCTAAAATATTGATTAAATCCAGAGGGTGCTGTATATCCACACAACTGTATATATATATATATATATAGAGATATATATATATATATATATATATATATATATATATATACATACATACTTACGGTTGATTCCTAAATCACAATGGACTTCTACTGCCGTTTAGTGGAGAAACCTGCAGCACTGTTGCCCCTAAGCTGAAACCAGATTTATGGTTGTAGATATGAAATCAGTCAATAGTGAAATTTAGTCAATGTTATTATATCCATCACTGCTTATTGCTTTTTCTATCTAGCATGAATTGTGCATGGATTCATTTTTCTCCTCTCCATGCTATCACTATGATCATACACTCCTTCCTAATACCTCTCCCAATTTATGCACAGGAGGAACCCAACAAATGTTTTAATAACATAACGAATCACATGCACAAAATCAAAACAAATACAATTCTCATTGTTTCATATGAGGCTTTTAACCCTTTGGATGCTAGATAAGTCTTCATCACATTGCAGGCCATCTTAGTAAATAGGATATTTAAAACGACCATCTGGAGCATATGTAAAACAGGTAAAGGGATACAGTGCTGGGGGCTAATCAACTGCCTTGAATGGGCTCTTAGCCCCTTAGATGTTAGATGCTTCTAAATACAGAAACCTCTGTAGCATCCAAGGTTTGAAAGCAATATTTAACCCCATAAGGACCAGAGTGGGGAACAACACATTGTAAGCAATGCAGTGAGTACCCTTCTGGTCCTTAAGGGGTTAAATCAGTAAGGGATGTTCTTTTTCACAGAGGTGTAGTTGTGTATCCCCAGAATTGCTACACTTTAGCTGTTATATACATATGACATAGATAGAACATCCTCCATAAATATCCTCTAAATGTTCCTCCAGTGTGTTAAAGACATCTCTAGCAGCCAAGAGGTTAAAACCCCATTCAAGTCAATGGGGATTTGAATTTGTTCCATATGGTACAATTGTTTTTTCCTAGAATTGCTCCTCTTTTACATTGTGCATATAACCCCAATTTTATATTTGAAATCCCTGCTCATTTATATTATCCAGTACGCGGAATGTACTTCTCCTCAAAACAAAATCTTTTTCCCATTCTAGTCACCAGTTTCCCTTCACGGTATCCGTGTGCCGTTGCTTATATTGAAACTGACACTGTCGTGGTGACCTATACTGAATAAAAGATAGGGCAAAGAAGCATTGAAAAGGGAAACAGAGGACGAGAGAAGCATTGGGATGAGATCCAACAGACAAACATAGACACAGGAGAAAAGGAGATAAGAAAAAAGGGTTTTTACAAAAGAACTAAAGTATCTGTAGAAAGACAGCACAGATGAGGGGGGAGTAAGAGACCATGGTTGAGACAAAGAGGAACAAATGGAAAGGGACATCAGAACAGTAAGAGATGAGGAAAGATGAGATAAAGGCCTGACTGATGAAACGTTTACAGAGGCACATCTTAAGGAAAAAGGAGTCCTGATATGAAACATCACTAATCTCTGCAGCTTTAATTCAAACAGGAGTGATTCCTTTCTTTCTCATTAAAACAGTTCTATAGAAAGGAGAGGGTAAGGGGGGGATCTGAAAGTACTATTTATTTAATAAGATAAAACACAGACGGCAAATAAACACGTTCAATCTTTCAATGAAGCAATTACATAAAAACAAAAATCCCAGCACTTATAGCCATGAATCGTGTGTACCTTGTCTGTCCCAGTCTCTTGCACCACTCTGCAGGACTTTAATGGTGATATAAGCCCCTTTTCCGCATTGCTATATAGTCCTTTGATGCAGGATTCCAGCAACAACAATTTTAATGAAAGGGATTTTTTTACATACATCCGATATCATGAATACTTGGACCTCTAAGTGGTCGAACTGGTGCTTATACAATTAGCTGTTGAGCATGGTCCTGCAAAGCTCAGCGTGCTACTCTGCCAATTTACTGGTTCTCTTGGGGAGCATGGCTGTTAGTGACTACATAATCTATGTCAGCGGAATGTCCAAAGTGTATCACAGACTCTTGTCTGCCTCAGTGGTTATGGTGTTTGTTTGATGGATTGAAGAGCTCTTTATTATTCAAAGGGGTTAAAAGACCCATTAAATCAATGGGAAACTTTCTGGGAATTGTATTTGTCTTTTATGGAACAGTTGCTTTGCTCCAGAATGTCAGCACCTTAGCTTATTGAATGCTACTCTAGGGAATGTATTCATAAAGCTAAACATGAGACATTTTGGAGAATTTTCATTTTATTTAAATTGAGTTTTATAATCCCTTGAATACCAGCGGGGTCTCCAGCACATTGATTCACAGTTTGTTGGGGACCTCACTAGCATTCAAGGGGTTAATAGTTTTTTTAAATCAAAATGTTTGGAAAATGTTATTTGTCCCCTATAGTTCAGTTGTAGTGTTTCACAAGCATTGCTAAGTACAGTTGCTTTGCTCCAGAACTGTTCCACATTGAGCAGAGACATTGGGGGTTATGCGCTAAGCTGTGATAAAGAGATGATGAATTTTAGATAACTTCTCCAGTTCCTCTGTTTTTTCTATGGAGCCTATTCACTAAGATTTCTCAAGTGAAAGAGATCTTAGTGCATAGGCTCTACAGAATAACATAGGAACTGGAGAAGTGATGTGACTGGAAAAGTTATCTCCGCTTTATCTCCTCTTTTTTATCACTTCCTTTTAGTGCATAACCCCCATTGTGTGTGCTGCTTCTCGGTCTCTACTACTGCCATGGCTACCTCCCAGCCTCAGGCTAGGGAGAGTGATATGCTGTCTTATGTGAAGCCCTTGCTCTGTGGTCTACTTTGGAGGGATACGTTGCTGGCCTGCCTAATAAAACATGTGATTATTTCTGCTCAGAAATAAAAGGATATGAATGTTTTGACTGCAAACATCCAAGTTTGCTTATAAGACTTAAAGAAAATAGTCTCAGCTTGTACAAAAGGATATGGTGATCCTTGGATGGCACCCCTAATGCCACATCTGAGACTTTGAGACTGATAGAAGCCTGTTTTATGTGCTGGATGGGGATTAAAGACTGTGCCTTTTAACCCCTTAGTGACAGCTACGTTCGTATGCGGATGTCACCTTAACGCCTGACGAACATTTTTTTTTTTTTCAAACAAGTCCGGAGTCTCCGAGCAGAGACCCGGGCTTCCGTGACTTACCAGGTATGTCCTCTGTCACTAAGTGACAGTTTCTGCGGGACGTACCTGGTAAGTCATCCGTCGTTAAGGGGTTAAAGGATGTTGATTATCCTAAGGCCTAGCTCCTTCTGGAAACAAAGCAATGGAATGGGTGTTTAAAGGATACCAAGGCAAGAAGAGATTCTATAGTTAGGGTTACCACCCAGCCGGTATTTTACCGGCAGGATGGTAAAAAATTGGCTTCTTTCCAATGTTAAGTCTATAGAGGGAATGCCTTGTCCGGTATTTTTTTTAAGAAAAGGTGGCAACCCTACCTACAGTATGAGTCCTGAACAATTATTATTACACTATATCACCCATTACACTGGACCAGGCATATTACAAAATAAACATCAGGCCCATATGGCTCAATTAAACAAAATACGTGAACTAAGCCATCGTACATTTAGTATGGCAAGTGGTCATGTAAGAAAGAAAATAAAGATCCCTGGATGATTGTTTGTAAGTATTAAAAACAGAAATACATTTTCTGAATATTTTGCAGAGACAAGTTTCTCCGTTCAAACTCGAAGTCAAAACCCAATTTTGAGAATGAAAAAGGGATCTAGAAATAAAAAAACAGCAGCCTAACAAGTGCACAGTAGTTAATAATATCAAGATGAGCCAGATTTGGAGGTGTCAGAGGTGTCCATTGGTCTCCCCTCTAAGAGCAAGAATAAGAAGTACCTGGTAGTTGCTTCTGGGGCTTCCCCTCTGCATTATTTAGCATTTCCTGGTACTGGCTGCTGCTGAGGATGAGGATGTCATGGCTCTGGACAGCCTAGACCTGTTGAATTGTCTGTGATTTGCAATGTGCAAGAAGAACTGTGTAGTATGCTGGTGGAACTGTGAAATCTTTGCAGTGCGCTAGAGGAAATATGAATGCTTACAGTGCTCAGAAGCACTGTGTATGCTATGCAATGCTTTGGTGTTTCAAGTTAAGCAGGTTAAGCAATCTCACGCAATGCACTTCTTGTCACATGTTTGAACACTTGGAGCAATCGTTCCAGGTGTCATACCACTGTGTTGGATTTGGGAAGAAATATTGCAACATTGCGAGACATCGGAAACCTGAAAAGGAGTTTAGAACTCACAGAGCAGGTAGTATGTGGGGTTAGTGGTGAAGAGGGTGGAGTTGTAGAAGAGGAGCAACAGGTAGGCAGCTGGGTAACAGTAAGGAGGGGAGGTAGTGGGCAGAGGAAGAGGAAGGCCAGTTCTGAGTTGACTCAATCCAACAGATTTGCAAGATTGTGTGAAGATGTTGACGAGGATAGCTCAGAATTGGCAACACTGGAGAGGGCTGATTCCTCTAGCAGCCAGGGGAACAGTCCTCCTTCCAGGCTAGATGATGCAGAGTAGGCAGAAACCAAGGCAGGTGGTGGTAATAGGGGACTCGATTATTAGGAGGGTAGATAGGGTAATCTGCCACCAGGAACGTGAATGCCAAACAGTATGTTGTCTCCCGGGTGCTCGGGTTCGGCATGTTGCAGACAGGGCTGACAGATTACTGGAAGTGATCCAGCTGTCTTGGTACAAATTGCTCCCAATGACAAAGTAGGAGGAAAGTAGGAGGAAGATGGAGGTCATTAAAGAATGATTTCAGGGATTTAGGATGCAAGTTCAAGGCAAGGACCTCTATTTCTGAAATACTACCTGTGCCATGTTCCAGTGCAAGTAGGCAGAGGGAGCTCAGTGAGCTTAATGCATGGCTCAGGAATTGGTGTAGGAAGGAGGGTTTTGTGTTTTTAGAGCACTGGGCTGACCTTGCTCTTGGGTACAATCTATATGGAAGTGATGGATTGCACCTAAACCTCTGTGCTAGGGGAGACAATGCTAAGAAGCTTGGAGGAGCTTTTAAACTAGGAAAAGGGGGGTACAGATAGCAAAAATTAGGTACATAGAACAGATAGGAACTGGGTCCAAGTAAATTATCAGGCGGGCAGAGAAAGGGTGGGGATAAATGTAGTAAATAGGGAGGAACTCCTAGTAAATAAAGATGTAGATAAAAGGCATGTATGGAGTGATATATGTAAAGACTTCAAAATTAATTGTATGCTAGTAAATGCAAGAAGTATGGTAGATACAATAGGAGAACTAGAATTGCTGGTGGTTAATGAGCAATTGGACATAATTGGTATAACAGAAACATGGTGGAATGATACACATGATTGGGCTGTAAATATAGAGGGCTATTCCCTGTTTAGGAGAGACAGGATTAATAGAAATGGGGGGGGGGGGTATGCTTATATTTGAAACCAGAGCTAAATCCAGTTTTGAGGGGTGATATTAGTGAGGAAATTGGCCAAAAAGTGGAGTCCTTGTGGGTAGAAATTGAAACTAAATGTGGTGTAAAAGGTAAACAAAAGGTGTTGGTGGGTATATGCTACAAACCACCAAATATTGATGACAATGTTGAGGCAACTGCTATTGCAAATAAGGAAAACTGCCCAGCTTGGGCATACTATAATTATGGGAGATTTTAATTATCCAGATAGCAACTGGAAAAATGAGAACTGTCAGAGTGCTAAGGGTAGCAGGTTTGTGAAAGCTACATGTCACAAATGGTGGAAGTGCTGAAAAGAAATAACAATATATTGGACCTAGTGATAACGAATAACACAGAAATGGTATCCAATATTAAGGTAAGTGAACGTTTGGGAAACAGTGATCACAACATGGTTACATTTGAGATCAGTCTGGCAAAGCACAACTATAGGTTCAACCAAATCTCTTAATTTTAAAAAAGCTAACTTCAAATTGTTAAGGGCTTCAATGCAACACATAGACTGGCATATATTATTTAAAGACAAAAATACTGAGGATAAATGGTCAGAATTCAAATTTAGGTTGCAGAAATGTACCCAACAGTATATACCAATGGGGAACAAATGCAAAAGAAGTAAGTCACAGCCAATGTGGTTAACTACACATGTAAAGAAGGATATGGCAAAGAAAAAAAAAGCATTCAAACTATTTAAGTCGGAAGGAAGTGAACATTCTTTCTTAAAATACAGAGAGTGCAACAAAGATTGCAAAACGGCATTTAGGGTAGCAAAAATAGAAAATGAAACTCAAATTGCAAGGGAAAGCAAGACTAATCCCAAAAAGTTTTTTAAATATATAAATAGCAAAAAACTTAAGAGGGAGTGTACTGGACCTTCAAAAATGAGATGGGTGAGTTGATTAGTGAGGAAAAGGAAAAGACTGATGTTCTAAAAACACTTTCTTTGCATCAGTATATATAAGGGAGCAAGGAATGGTAGAAGAGCCTCAAAAAGTAACTAATAAAGCAATACAATTATCAGATATTGGGTTAACTCAAGAAGATGTCATGGGTAGACTGAACAAAATTAAGCACCGGGTCCTGATGGCATACATCCAAGAGTTCTTAAGGAACTCAATGCAGTGCTAGCAAAACCCCTGTATTTAATCTTTAAAGATTCTCTCACCACAGGCTCAGTGCCACAAGACTGGCAAACAGCCAATGTAGTTCCTCTATTTAAGAAGGGAACTAAAATAGAACCTGGAAATTATAGACCTGTGAGTTTGACCTCTGTAATGGGAAAACTGCTAGAAGGGATAATAAGGGACTATATTCAGGATTACAACACAAAAAATAAGATAATTAGCAGGAATCAACATGGATTTATGAAGAATAGATAATGTCAAACTAACCTTTTCAGCTTCTATGAGGACGTAAGCAGCAACCTTCATAATGACAAGGCAGTTGATGTAGTATATCTAGACTTTACAAAGACATTTGATACAGTGCCACACAGAAGGCTGGGGTATAAAATAAGGAAATCAGGGCTAAGAAATTACCTTCGCAATTGGATACAAAACTGGATGAAGGGTAGGGAGCAGTGTGTGGTTGTAAATGGACAATTCACCAATACAGTTAAAGTGGAGAGTGGAGTACCTTAGGGTTCTGTATTAGGTCCGCAGCTGTTTAACATGTTTATAAATTACCTAGAAATAGATATAGAAAGCAAAATTTCAATATTTGCAGATTACACTAAATTATGCAGGGTAATTCATTCAGGACAGGATAATTGTTCCCTACAGAGGGATTTATATAAAATGGCAGATTGGGAAACAAATGGAATATGAATTTTAATGTAGGGAAGTGTAAAGTCATGCATTTGGGAGAAAATAATCCCAAGGTTACTTATGAACTTAATGGAATAATTTTAGGGAACTCGTTGCTAGAGAAAGACCTGGGTATCCTTGTCAACCACAAACTTGGAAACAGTGACCAGTGTCAAACAACAGTAGCAAAGGCAAACAAAATCCTGTCTTGTATAAAAAGAGGTATTGAAGCCAGAGTGGATAACATCATTTTGCCATTGTACAAATCTCTGGTAAGACCTCACCTTGAGTATGCATTGCAGTTTTGGACACCAGTTCTGAAAAAGGATATACTAGAACTAGAGAGGGTACAACGAAGAGCAACAAAATTAATTAAGGGAATGGAGGACTTGACGTATGAGGAATGACTAAACAAACTTGGTTTATTTACTCTAGAGAAAAGACGACTAAGAGGAGATCTTATCACATTGTACAAATATATGAGAGATCAATACAAGGATCTCTGCGGTGAGCTATCTATTCCAAGGCCTGATCAGGTGACCAGGGGAAACCCCTTGAGATTAGAGGAAAGGAGGTTTAGACTTCAGCAGAGGAAGGGGTTTTTTTACAGTAAAGTCTGTTAAATTGTGGAATTCTTTGCCCAAGAGGGTAGTTATGGTAGATACAATGGATACATTCAAGAGAAGATTAGATACATTTCTTTCAAAAGGGAACATACAGGGTTATACTGTTTATTAGTAGGCAGATCAGGAATGTCTGAAAAAGACTAACTTATTCTTGTAGAAGGATACCTATACAGTTCTCATGTCACTAGGGTATGAGGCAAAGGTTGAACTTGATGGACTTGTGTCTTTATTCAACTTAATTTATTATGTTACTATGTTACTGAGTAATCTTCATCTAGCTAAAAAAGAGTATAGTGACTTGTGCATAAATTCTGGTCCTTAGCCAAAGAGTATTATAGCATAATAGCTATAACTGTTTATGTATAGGGATGTCGGTCTGATTGATGTACATATTAGACAACCACCAGATCACAATGGGTACACCTTGCTTAGCAGTAGATGGCAGAGTAGGATAGATAGGTTTCCTTATTAAGGTGAGATCACTACTTCTCAACAGATTTTAAAGTATCTTACCTATCTTAGTTTCAAGAAAAGGTTGAATCATCTGGTCTCAGAGAGGTGGTAGCCAAATTAAATATCTAGAGTTCCTCACTATCAAACTACTCAGATAGATGCACTGTTATTGTAGCCTGCTCATGAGCTACCCCAGTTCTTGCATGGCGGCCCCGCTACATTAGCTGAAACTCTATATGAGGCTTGGGGGGAGTTGAAGAGGTTGCTGGGGTATGTGGCCATGGACCCGGACACCCCCCTGTGCGGCGCTGCGGGGTTACATCATTTACTTGGTAGTGAGTTTGGTCCTCTGTGAGCTAGATTTGGGATTAATACTCTTGGACAATTGTATCATGATGACCAGTTGAAATCCTTTGCACAGCTACATGACGAATACCGTATGCCACACAATCTTTTCTATTCTTATTTATGTACCAGACATGCTCTTAGAGCCCAGTGGGGTGATCGAACACCGATGATTGCTACATTCCCGCTTCTTACTAGATTGATGACCCTTGAGCCTCCGAGACCTCTCTCTTTTATTTACCAGTGGTTGGAATCTCACATGAGATATCAGGAATTTCCCTCACGGAATAAATGGAAATTGGATCTGGGCCCACTGGAGGATTGGGAGTGGAACATGGCTAAGGAGGTGCCAGCTCTGATGGCGACATCGACTAGGCATCAAATGATACAGCTGAATATTCTACATAGAATTTATTATACACCAATCAGACTGTTTAAAATGGGGAATTCTGGTACTGACCATTGCCATCGATGTGACAATGTTTGAGGCACGTACTTGCATATGATTTGGGAGTTTCCTGAGGTTGGGAGGTTTTGGTCGGAGATAATGCGTATTGTGATCCTGGTGTTGGGAAGACCTGTTCCTGCGACTCCAAAGATTTGTTTACTGTCTATCTTCCCCGATGAGATTGAGGATGCTAATGACAAATCTCTTCTGCGTGAGCTCTTGGTGATGGCGAGAAAGGCAGTGGCCTTGAACTGGATATCAGACAGAGCTTCCAGTTGTAGGGAGTGTATTAACCTGGTTTCACAGTGTTTTCTACATTATAAATTGGTTTACTTACACCGAGGTACTCCGGCTAAGTTTGATAAGATCTGGGGACGGTGGCAGACCTGGTAGACAGCTAGAGCAAGTACTACTGTAACTCCCGGCAAGGTGTAACTTTTTGGAACTGGTCGACTGAGTTCATATCTGCTTGCCGTGTGGATGCTTGTGGCATGTACTTGTTATACACCTGTGTGTATGACTCCTATATGTGACGGGATTTTGTGGAGTCACTGGCTGGTGGGTGGGGGTTTGGGGGTGCTGCGGGCTCAGGGGAGAGAGGAACTGGGATCGAGGGATATAGTTTTAGCTCAGTTTGGTTAGATGTTTGGACAATAGTATGGACAATAGTATGGAAGTTGGCCTGGCCAACTTTAATTTGAAGTGAGTTCCATATAAATGTAGGGATATTGCATGGCTTTCTTTCCAAGGCAAGCTCTATATCTGAGGGATTATCAAGTATAGGAATATCGATGATTATGAATGCCCACATGAGGAACGATCTTACAGAGTAGAGACTATGGATCACTTTTTTGCTTCAGGGAGGTTTGTAAAAGAGTTTTGAGTACCTTAGGAGTACATAGTCTCTCAGATCTAATTTATTCTGAGTGGGGTTATGGGAATTTTCAGAGGTACAGTTGATTTGATTTGCATGCTATTTTCTAGTTACTGCAGTAGTTCTCTATGTCACATATATGACATGGTGTCAGGTTTCTGGCAGACAAAAAGTCCATCCCTGTCAGATGGTGATATTTGGGTGAGGTGGAGGAACTTTGGGAGCTTCAAAAGTGTACAACATTGAGGGCTAATTGGCTATCTTTATGGAGAAGTACCAATACTGATCCACCCTGAATTCGCAGGATGTCTTTCTGAGGTGAAGATTTCCATTTGTTATGCACTTCCTTAGATTTTTAATTATTTGTGGATTTTTATGAAAAGGTTCACAGAGTTTTAGTAAGTAGCATGTTTTTATTACTTCTTTCTTCTTGTTTTATATTTGTACTGTTTTTTCTGATTTTATGTTTCTGTGTCTTGACATATGTTTTATTTTGTATAATCTCGAATAAGTGTTTCAAGTATTTATGAAATAAAATATTTCCAGAAAGGCTCCAAAGCTTTTTCGTATGTCAGCCTCAAGGAGCCTACAGAAAGAACTACACAATTAGACCCTTGTGCTAGAGAAAGAGGCAAGTGAGTAACTCCTGCAGTGATCTTCACTGTGTGTTGCTCAAAATGGATTAATACACCATAGCCTCAGACAGACTACAGCTGTTACCATTTTTATGAAGTTTTCAATATAAAGCCACCAGAAAAGAAGTAAAAAATGCTTATATCAAGATGATAAAAAAATATATTATGGAAGAGAATGTTGTTTATCATTCAAGGGGTTAAAACCCTATGTAACCCTTTGAGTACCATAGAGGTATCCAACTCATTGTGTTGCAATGCATTGGATGCCTCTCTGGCACTCAGTGGATTCAATCAATTTCCCCCCTCTGGTGTTTCTCCTATGATCCAGCATTGCCATTCATTCGCTTTCTGCATAAGGCCCTAAAAGCTGAACTGCAGGGCTTTCTATGTAATTATGACTTAAAACAGAATTTCCACCATTACAAAAAGTGCTTGCGTGATAAACTCCAGAGGTGTTGCACAGGAATATAATATTTTTAGCATTCTAGCCTTGCCTGGTTGAAAGAATATTATGACTTTGATGTTGTATGGCTATAATACATCAGTGGATGTCATAGCATTTTTCACTTTTCTAATATTTAGCTTGCTTACTCTGCCAATGCTTGGAGAAAAATTGGACTTCATATGTACTTGACAGAGAACTCTCTCAGGCAGTTGCCATTTATTATGATTTGGATGTCTAAATATTGAAGTTATGGAGGACAAGTAAGAAGGAACATCCATTCAGAGAACCATGCATTCTAATAAGTGCAATATAATTCTCTGAAGTAATAAAAAAAAATGAAAGCGTATAACCATAATAACATATTACATATATTTTTGTGAGAAATTAGTATGTGTTAAACAGCTTTTGGCAAGTGTCTGATCACTAAAATGATAAATAGGTGGGATATTGTGTACGGGTAGCTAAAGCCATGTTTTGGATACAGAAAGCTCATTGTTGTGACTAGAAAAGGAAAAGGAAACCTTTTGGGCATAAACGTCTGTGTGAAATGGTTGTATTGTTCCAAGGAGTTAAAGGGGAAGTTACACATTCTAATAATAAACCTTTGCTTGCTTTGTTTTCCTTACTTCTTGATTCAATAGATAAAATTGTTTGTTAGTACTGGATTTCATGTCCATGGAGGTGGACATGACAGTTGGTAGTGGGACCACAGGACACAAATGCTACCCACTACACATGGTAATCTTAAAACCCTTTGAGTGCTAGAGGGGAATCCAAAGCATTATTGGATATGCATCGCATTGATCACACCTCTGGTCCTAAAAGGGGCACTCACATCTTCCCAGACCCCATTCCAGATAATTTTCATAGTATTACAGCACATAAAATGGGCTGTAATACTGTGCATAGAGGGAGCTTATTTCACTGCATGAGGGCTTGGGAGGTGGGGAGAAGGCAACAGGGGACCCAACCCCTGGAAGCCATGTACTGAATGCCTGTGCAGGGGACATAAGTCACTGTAATATATTCTGGAAATAGAATGAGGCTGGGAAAGTCTCTTTCTACTTCTAGTGGTTGATTTATGCCAAGCCTCTTACTGTTTCCAATGGTTGATTTATCATGCAAATTCACTTGATATGAGCTAGGTGTGTGGCATTATGTGGGGTTTGGTCCTCTTTCTGAACAGACACCATTGAGAGTACAAGGACTGTATACTCACTGGTGTAGAAGCTCCATTCAGAGATTCGGAAATTAAGTTTCATTGAAGCTGGCTGATATAAACTACATTAATGATTAAAAGACAGAACTGCTGGCTGACATAGATTTAAAGCACCAGGGCTGTCCAGAGGATGGTGTAACAACATCTCCACTGTACAATTTCAGGCCACTGTAATATTGCACCTAAAAAATTCAACTTTGAGTTGTAATAACTTTTGAATATAACACCTTTCAGCAGTGGGAGTACCCTTGTTTTACTCAGGGGATAAACCCTACAACATATTTTTTTTACATTTTAAGTATTACTATCCCTTCAAAGTGATGTTAACGCTTTAGGTTTTTGTTACTTTTTTTGTATAGGATATTCATGAGACAACTTTAATTTATCTCTACCCTACTTCCCGTTTCAGTGACATCGTCTGATTCACTGACAAGGAACTGATTCTTTTCACTCAACAAGATATAACCCATGGAACTAAGTCAGCTATGGTTAACTCTACTTGATATTCAGACTAGGGGAGATATTTGCTTGTCTGAATTCTTTCACTGAGTCTAGAACACTGACTACAACAAACAATAGTGTAAAAACTCCATCAAAATATTCAGATGAGGGAAATATCTTTCTTGGCCTCAGTACTCAGTAGGGTTAGTATAGCTGCCCTGTCAAACAATCAATCAGCTCCTTTGACATCACTGAAAGGGGTGAGAGGGATATTTAATGCAAACTTTCTCATGGATTGTTTTATAGAGAATGATTGCTACCAGTCATTCCCTAAAGTCATATACTATTAATTAAAAAACAGAAATATAATTCATTACTATCTCTAAAAAAAGGAATGCTAAAATCATTTTAGTTTCTCTTCTGCAATACTAATGATGGAAACTTTTATCTCTGAGCTTGAAAAACATATTATATGTAATTCATCTTACTTTCTTAATTCAATGCTGTGTTACACATGTAATGGAATAGAAAGTAAACTTTCTGGTTAGGGCTATTTTATAGTTAAAGGGTTAGTAATACTTCATTTTATCGTTATTTTATTTTGTAGGCATTAAAAAAACATGAAGAATGATATACGTCTTATCTCTCAAACCTTTATGGTTTGAGAGATATTCACAAGCAAAGTTTCCCCTCCCACCCCTTTTACCTAGTGTAAGCCATCTCTTCTCAGATGTGGAATGCAGTCCATAGACCAGACAGATAACAGAAAGGGACAATATTCTTCCTATGAGAACAATGGCTCTTCCCCCCTTGACAAGTTTTTCAGGTTTTTCCTTTATCTTAATTGAAGATTGTCCCTCTCTGCAATCTACCTGGGCACCTCCCTTCTTATCTGAACAGTGTTACATCAGTAAAAGTGGAGGGAGGGGGATAGTTTGTCATTGAATTAGTCTTGAACAAAGGTTCTATGTTATTTTACATTTTTATTTGGCCTTACATTTTATTGCAGTAGCAAAATTGATTGCAATTTTGGATTCCATGTCTGATTAGCAGACCCTTCAAGCCCTGGAAGTTTAACAAAATTGGTGATTTAGTTTCTGAGTACCAAACTGTTTAAAAATACTTTTTCTCATTCCGAGCTATGAAAGGGTAGGCAGACCAGCAACCCAAACCAGATTATGAACTTTTGTCTAGAAGAAGAGCACTGATGAGTACTGTATGGTTTATTTCTTTAATTTTTTAAAGCTAGTAAATCAGTTCAGTACAACTGGCAATATGTAAAAAAACCTGAGAATTAATTACCAAAATTTAATTGGTGCATATTCAGTAGAGAACTCTGGGAAACATTAATCACTTTAGGTATAGTACCATTTTTGTTTAGTAGATGGCACTGCAGGACTACAAATGAGATTTGATGAAAACAAAATGTCAGGATAAACCTAACCACCAGTAAATTATTGAACAAATGGATAAAGATTCAGTAAACCCAGGAAATTCAATGATAAGATAAAAAGTAACAAAAAGTGTGTGAAAAGTACCAAAAGTCCTAGAAACATGTATCCAATTACACACAAAATGACTAACAATAAGGTAAGGATAAAATAAAAAAGAAGAAATACTGTTGTAAATCTAGGACAAGTCCCTCAGTTGTATTGTGGACCCTATCCAGATAACAACAGGCAGAGATCAGTTCGGTTCGAAATAATGTCCATATATATTAAATACCGGTTAAAAATCATATACTTTATTATCTGAATTTAAAAACTAATCAGTGTATTTCCCTTCACAGTGGAATGCATCAATAATGGGAACCACTAAAAAATAGTGAACCTAAATGGCCACCATAAATTGGTATAAGTCTCAGGGATGTGGGAAAGAAAAAGGATCAATTTGTCAAAGATCACATATCTGTATTAACGCTCTACATATGTATATTAACGTAGTGCCTACACCAATAGAAATCTTGTGTGTACTCCAGGGAGATGTTGTTTCAATTCTTCATTATCACAGACATTTGTGGGGACTGTTATGTTATCAGCACCCATTCATCAAGTTTATTCAGATGTAATCATGTAATCATGTGCACTTGTAGGCTTTTGTATTGTTACATTATCTCACACACTACAATCCAACGGCTGTATACACTTACAACCTATAAGGATATGTAGCACACTAGATCTATGAAGTAGTGTACTTCATAGATCTAGTGTGCTACATATCCTTATAGGTTGTAAGTGTATACAGCCGTTGGATTGTAGTGTGTGAGATAATGTAACAATACAAAAGCCTACAAGTGCACATGATTACATGATTACATCTGAATAAACTTGATGAATGGGTGCTGATAACATAACAGTCCCCACAAATGTCTGTGATAATGAAGAATTGAAACAACATCTCCCTGGAGTACACACAAGATTTCTATTGGTGTAGGCACTACGTTAATATACATATGTAGAGCGTTAATACAGATATGTGATCTTTGACAAATTGATCCTTTTTCTTTCCCACATCCCTGAGACTTATACCAATTTATGGTGGCCATTTAGGTTCACTATTTTTTAGTGGTTCCCATTATTGATGCATTCCACTGTGAAGGGAAATACACTGATTAGTTTTTAAATTCAGATAATAAAGTATATGATTTTTAACCGGTATTTAATATATATGGACATTATTTCGAACCGAACTGATCTCTGCCTGTTGTTATCTGGATAGGGTCCACAATACAACTGAGGGACTTGTCCTAGATTTACAACAGTATTTCTTCTTTTTTATTTTATCCTTATTGGAAATTTAAGATCTGCGGTTCATAATATATACAAACGAGTTTTTCCACTCTTCATTGTTGTTAGAGCATATAACAATAAGGTAAACATACCTGTCCACTTCTTCTAATTCTTGTCCATCTACTGGGATTTTCCACGATATGGCACATTTGTTAAACATGACTTGCATTTTGTTGATATCCATATTTAGTAGGGATGAGCGAGCACCCCGATGCTCGGGTGCTCTGACCGAGCACCCCCTGATGCTCGAGTGCTCGGCCGAGCACCCGAGCCCCATTCAAATGAATGGGAGCACTCGAGCATTAAACCAGGCACCCCCTGCTCTGATGAGCGGAGGGTGCCTGGTCAATGTCCCCCTTCATCTCCGCTATGCCCCTCTTCCACAATGTCCCCCTTCATCTCCTATGCCATAGCGGAGATGAAGGGGGACATTGTGGAAGAGGGGCATAGCGGAGATGAAGGGGGACATTGTGGAAGAGGGGCATAGACTCTATGCCCCTCTTCCACAATGTCCCCCTTCATCTCCGCTATGCCCCTCTTCCACAATGTCCCCCTTCATCTCCGCTATGGCATAGGAGATGAAGGGGGACATTGTGGAAGAGGGGCATAGCGGAGATGAAGGGGGACATTGTGGAAGAGGGGCATAGCGGAGATGAAGGGGGACATTGTGGAAGAGGGGCATAGAGTCTATGCCCCTCTTCCACAATGTCCCCCTTCATCTCCGCAATGCCCCCTTCATCTCCGCAATGCCCCCGTACCTCCATTCCCTGGTGGTCCAGCGGAGCGTCTTCGGATCTGTGCCTCTTCCGGCACAGATCCTCTTCACCCGAACATGTCGGGCGAGCACATGGCGGTACTCGTACGAGTACCGCCATGTGCCGAGCAGAGCGATGCTCGAGCCGATCCGAGCATCGGCCGAGCACGCTCGCTCAACACTAATATTTAGACCAAAATGTTTGCTTTTCTGTTATAGTGTATGTGTGTGTGTGTATGTGTGTAAGCATTGTGTGAATCAATATGAAGACCTTTAAAAGCATCTATGGGAGCTGAGAAAGAAACCTAAGACTAAACTGCAAGACTTAAAGGGATAGTAATGTTTCATAATAACAGCAACTCTAATCATCATAGCATTTGGGCCTTGGAGAGTGTTATTTCAGTTCTGTTAGAGTTACAGTTTTAAGAGTAATTGAATGATAAAGTATCCCTCTCCCGCCCCTTTTACTGATATAACACTGTTCAGCTCAGAGCAGCAGGGAGGTGCCCAGGTAGATTGCAGAGAGGGAAAATCATCAATTAAGATAAGGGATCACAGTAAGAAGATTACCCCTTGCTGTTATCTGTCTGGTCAAGCAACCAGATTCCACATCTGAGGTGAGCAGTGTTACACTAGGTAAAAGGGGCAGGAGGGGGATACTTGATCATTTAATTACTTTTGAACTACAGCTCTGACAGTATTGAAATAACACACTCTATGGCTCAAATACTATGAAGATTAATTGTAGCTGCTGTTTTTGTGAAACATTATTATGCCTTTAAGGTTTCTCAATTTAGCCTCTGTCCTGGGACCACAGGAGGTATATTTTCATTCCCCAGTTCATCTGCTTCCGGTGCCTAAAGGGTTAAACAATACTGGTCTTATAGTGCATAGAAAAGTTTGTATGCTCTTTTTAAATGTATTTATCTCAACAACACAATGTTGGCAGTTAATTAGGAGCCATTCTGGAGCATAATTTCACCTTTGTTATTATATTTTAATGAAGAGGTGGAGATGAGGCTGATGGTGTTAGAGGTTAGTAATTACAAGAGTCTAAGCTCACGGAACTATAGAAAAGCCAAAAAGTACATTTGAATTAGATAGTACTCTTACAGGATATTAAATTTCTTTTACTTACAGGAACCCTAAGGCAAACTCCATATTCCATATTAGCACATCAATTCCTATTTTAAATGCCCTGATACATTACAAGCTCTTAGAAAGAATATATAATCACACACATTTTCAAGATATAGTAAATTATGTCTCTAAATCTATTACGTTCTTGCTCTTAAAAAAACTCGTTTAACAATAACATTAGATTCTAACTTTTTTATCTGCTAATAAAATAGGATATATTTTATACTTTTTAACCATTTTTTTGCAATTTCTATCTAATATGAAAGTGAATTATTATCAGGATAGGAAATTCATCCATGGAAACATATTTTTATTAGAGAAAAAAGATGAATCGTGATCTGTGGAACCTTGAGTATTGCTAAAATATTTTCTGTTGTTCGTTTGGGTGTCAGAAAGGTCTACAATTCATTGTTGTTGGCTGAACACTGTGTACTAAGTAATGAAAATTTTGAGAACTAATTTTCGTAAAGTAGAGCATATATTATTTTTAAACAGGCTCCAATAGATGCAATCTAATAGTCACCATTTTGCAATGGGTCATATGTTTTCAGCAACCAGCTTAATAATATGTAGGAGCTATATTTTCAATAACCTTTTGACCATGATGTGACTTACCAGGTGGCAACAGGGATGAGAGAGCTCAGTGGTATTGCAAGCCTTTTATATTTTCCTTGTGACTGTTTTGTATCATATTGTTATAACCCTTTCTATTTTTCATTTTTATGTAGATATGTGCATTTATTTTGTAAGTATCTCAAGATGACAGAAGACACAAACACTGTACACCACCCTGGTCATGGAAGAATCACACTGAAATACAATGCAGAAGAGTACAGAAGCCAAACTACTTTTTTTAAATGGGATAGAATTGTGAGGTCTACTGATATCATGCCAAGCCCCCCACCTATTAAAACACAGACCAGGTGGTAAACAAAGATCTATGATTGAAAGTAGACATGTCAAAATAAAGTATAGTTACAGATCTCAGAGAGTTACAGATTTCATTTACCACATTTAACTGTATGGAGGGTCATCAAAAATTATGGCTTTAATTGTAATTTATAAACACAGAGGCAGATATTACTTCAGAGGTGAATGGGAGATAAATACATAGATCAGAGATGGGTGGAATAATAAGTACTCCAACCTTTTTCGACATTCTGTCCCTTCTAGCCATTTAATCTCTATCTCCCCTTTCCCCAAAACCTCCCTGTAATCAGAGAAACACAGCATTGCAACAAAGATCATAAATAAAAACATTGACGTAATAGTGGCAAATAAGGACTCCACTTTAATTTAGGGATTTTACCTGTTTAAGACACCCCTAGGTAGAAACCTCCTAATGACTCATTAGAAAACAAGGTCCTGTAGCTGCAGAGTATGTCGGTGCTCAATTGCATGTTGTTGGAAGAGAGGTGGGAGCATTACTTCATTCAGCTGCCCAGGCCCCATTGGTGGCTACCTAAAACCCAAGAGGACAATATGGCTTGTCTACCATGGCCCATCTGCCATTTCCCCCATTACCTCAGTGCATTATGACAATAACTTTGCCTTAAAGGCAGTATGACCTGGCCCACTGCAACCACAGTGGTCTTGGGTTAAGCCTCATTGGCTTGG
This sequence comes from Rhinophrynus dorsalis, assembly GCA_037306005.1. Lineage (NCBI taxonomy): Eukaryota > Metazoa > Chordata > Amphibia > Anura > Rhinophrynidae > Rhinophrynus > Rhinophrynus dorsalis. The sequence goes on along the minus strand of CM074718.1, from coordinate 226,493,254 downwards.
CGTGGGAGTATCCCATTTCAGCCTTAAATGGATGCTGACAGGCATGTTTTTTAGTCCTATGTGTGGCATATTTTGTTGCAGATGTTACTTTCCTGCAGCAGTTCTAGTAGGTACAGAGAGATACATTAGGATGGATGGCTTTTGTACTTAAAACATTTGTTCTATGCCTGCTGGGTAAACAAATTGCAATTATAGTCAATACTGTATAACATATTTTCTGTATTCAATCTACCTGAGTTTTCCTATGAGTACCTGAGTGTACTTCAATCAGTCAAACATAACTCACTGTAAGTTCAGGGTAACATACAGTGCATTGAATTTGAGGCTGAGCCTTGTGCTTAGTGAAATGTGTTTTGCTCAGAACTGTAATTTTACATATACTAAGTCTGCCTTTAAGTAATCAGACTTAGTATAAAGTCCTGGGTTGTGCTGTGCAGCCCCAAATGGCTTGGCCAATTCAGAAAACTAAGCAGGGACTGAACTGAAAGACTGAACTGCAAGACTTCAGGATTGTAGTTCAGTCTCTTTTTCGAAAGGTGGAATGTACAACCTTAGCTGAAATTTGGTAAGTAGTCTGGATTACAAAACATGAGGAACAGAGCTGGATACAAGCAGTAGGTCTCAGCAGGCAGAGTACAATCACTATCAAGTGTCAGGCTTGAGGTAGAGTGGCCCGAAGTTAACAGAAATTCATGAGACAAGACAAAGATCAGGAACCAGGGAACTAATGCTGGAGTTAAAGAAACTAAGTTTTTAGCACAACACCTAACTACTAAGTAGGAACGCATGAGTACTGAAATAGCAACAGATCCTGAAATCATGGCACTCATTCAGTAGCATATACATAATTACTACGAACATAGCTTAACATGTATGAGTATATCTGCATGTAGGTGAGGGCATAAAGTGAGAAGACTGCTCCACTGATGTCATGAAGGCATGGAATTGCATTCACAAGGATGCCAGGCTCCAGGTAAGGAGTAACATGACCCTCTCATTAAGGATACTGCCCTGAAGACTTGACCAGGCCAATCCAGGTGACAGCAATGAACTGTTTAGAGGTGAGCATGAGTATGAAGAAATGAGGTGGGCTGCTGGAAACTATCTTCAGTTACTGGAGTTGACCCCAATGAAGGCAAGAATCAGTAAAGGTGGTAAATGGAAACCAAGTACTTTCCAGCAAATAGTGCAATTTTTCAAGGATTAATTTCATAGCCAATAAATCCTGATCACTAACATCATAAAGTGTTTCTGCTGGGGAAAATGTGCTGGAAAAGATGTCTACAGGATAAAGAAGAAACATTTTTGTCCCTTTGCTTTGAGTCAGAACAGCTCCAAGGCAGTATCCGAGATGTCAGTCCCTAAGATAGGGAAGCACTGGGGTGCCTTAGGGTGGGAGCATCAGATAAACGCTTCTTTATTCTGTCAGGAGTTGAGCATCCTGATTCCAAGTAAAATGGAGCTTAGAACTGGTGAGATGGGCAAGTGGAGAAGCAATTCTAGAAAAGCTGTGAATGAACTGCCTACATAAATTATCAAATTCAAGCAACTGTTGCAAAGCCTTCTAGTCATAGGGTGCAGTCCAGTTGGTGATGGCTGACACTTTCTTAGGAACCATCAGGATTCCTTCGGGTGTAATGATGGATTCCTATAATCCCACTGAGGAGATATTGAAGATGTACTTCTCAGGCTTAGCATACAAACCAAGTAAGTATAAATGAGATAGGATGTTTGTTACATGAGAGTGGTGTTCTTCTAGGGAAGTTGAGAAGATAACAAATCTTCTGATTCACCATGAAATGGTCTACAAGATACCATTTATGAAGTACTGAGAACATTAGAAAACTAGCTGTAGGTTTAAGGCACAATCAAATTCACTCCATTAACTGATGACAATCAAGTGTCTTGTTTAATCTCGGTAGATTGAGGAAAGCAATAATGGTGACAGTACAATGCTTTGCAAAAGTATTCACCCCCTCTGCATTTTTCATATTTTGTTGCATTACAACCTGGAATTAAAATGGATTTTAATATGGATTTCATGTAATGGACATACACAAAATAGTCCAAATTGGTGTAGTGATTGTGAAATGAAGAAAATAACTTGTTTTAAAAAATTCTAAAAAATAAAAAATGGAAAACTGGTGCGTGCATACTTATTCACCCCCTTTGCTATGAAACCCCTAAATAAGATCTGGTGCAACCAAATACTTTCAGAAGTCACATAATTTGTTAAATAAAGGCCACCTGTGTGTCGCATGATCTGTCACATAATCTCAGTATATATACACCTGTTCTGAAAGGCCCCAGAGTCTGCAACACTACCCAGCAAGCAGCACCATAAAGACCAAGGAGCTCTCCAAACATGTCAGAAACAAAGTTGTGGAGAAGTACAGATCAGGGCTGCAAAGCTCCAAAGCGGAGATTGGCGTATCTGTCCATAGGACCACTTTAAGCTGTACACTGCACAGAGCGGGGCTTCATGGAAGAGTGGCCAGAAGAAAGCCATTGCCTAAAGAAACAAATAAGCAAACATGTTTGCTGTTTGCCAAAAGGCATGTCGGAGACTCCCCAAACTTTTGGAAGAAAGTACTCTGGTCAGATGAGACTAAAATTGAGCTTTTTGGCCATCAAGGAAAACACTATGTGTTGCGCAAACTCAACACCTCACACCACCCCGAGAACACAATCCCCAGAGTGAAGCATGGTGGTGGCAGCATCATGCTGTGGGGATGTTTTTCATTGGCAGGGACTGGAAACTGGTCAGAAATGAAGGAATGATGGATGGTACTAAATACTGGGAAATTCTTGAGGGAAACCTGTTTCAGTCTTCCAGGGATTTGAGACTGGGATGGACGTTCACCTTCCAGCAGGACAATGACCCTAAGCATACTGCTAAAGCAACACTCGAATGGTTTAAGGGTAAACATTTAAATGACTTGGTATGGCATAGTCAAAGCCCAGACCTCAATCCAACTGAGAATCTGTGGTATGACTTAAAGATTGCTGTACACCAGTGGAACCCATCCAACTTGAAGGAGCTGGAACAGTTTTGCCTTGAAGAATGGGCAAAAATCCCAATGGCTAGATGTGCCAAGCTTATAGAAAGATACCCCTAGAGACCTGCAGCTGTAATTGCTGTGAAAGGTGGCTCTACAAAGTATTGACTTGGGGGGGGTTAATAGTTATGCACGCTCAAGTTTTCTGCTTTTTTGTCTTTTTTCTTGTTTGTTCCACAATAAAAAATATTTTGCATCTTCAAAGTTGTAGGCATGTTGTGTAAACCATTGTCATGTTCATCTGGGTGTGTTTACATTTTATAATAGCACATCGCCACCTGCACTAAGCACTGATAGCAGCCTTTGCTGTCTGAGTTCACAGTCCCAAGATTGGCAACCTAAGGAGTAAGGGAGGCATCCCTTACACATCTCCATCAGTTGGACAATCATCTTTGCTTTGAGGAAATCCCTCTTCTTACATACCTTATTCTTACTGCAAATGGCACTGTTTGTGTCCATCACTAAGGTGATCTGCTTACAACATATCACCAGACACATATCACCATAACATTGCCTCTTAGTGCATTTCCCCAGCTCATTCTTCAAAGCATCAGAAAGCAAGATGAAATTGGACTTTAACCCCTTAAAGACCAATACACATGTGCACGCTGGCATCTAAGGACCACAAAGCTTTTTTTTTTTCAGAATCTGATTCAGGGCTGCCCAAACCGCGTGCAGCCATGTGGGGAGCCGTAAAATCCATGACATACATGTACGGCATGGGTTCTTTAGGCACTATTACCCATGACGTACGGGTTGGCTAATTCCAAAATGTGTAAGAGATCCACTGTTGAAACTCAGCTGCATATTCCTTGGCTGTGCGCTAAGAGCCTGGAGAGCAGATTCAGCATAAGAGGTCCAGTATGAATCATCATAAAACGAACCCATTGACTTGAAGATGTAACTCCATCTGTTCTTTTCTCTGCCTATGTTCTGTTTGGAGCTAAGCCCTTTAAAGCCTTCCTGGTTTGAGCTTCCTGCTCCCGATCTTCGAGCTATCAGTGTGATTTGTGAGTTCTGGAGTTTGCGCCTATCTTTGATCCTAATCCTAATACCAATCCTGGCTTTGTTTCCGACTTCTGCCTTTGTCTGCTTCCTGTACCGATTGTATACCCAATTCGACCCGGCTTGGATACCTCAACTATGACTTTCTCTATCGTCCTCCCAGTTGACCTCAGCCTTCATTCCTGACATCTTCTTCAGCCTTCTGTCCAAAGTACTCCACTGGTTGCTGGTTGATCTCCAACTAGGCTTGCTACCAACGTTCGGCTTGTAGGATTGATCCAAGAGCGGCAGGTCAATATCCCGCAGGGCTAGCTACACACTGATGGCCTTTGGGGTAGATCCCAGTCAGGTACCTCAGTAGGTCGATCTCCGGTTAGACCTTACACCATCGACGGCTGACTGGATTGATCCCAGCCTCTGCGACTCCATGTCAGAGAGTGCTACTGTTGTTGCCTTCCGACCATCTGACCTCTAATCGATCATCGACAGAATCCCCTACCAACTCCAAGAGTTCCTGTGACTACCAAAGCTCATCGACCTTCTAGTTTTCAACTTCCCTGATCGCAAGCCCTGCTACTGACACCCTGTGGGTTCTGACTAATGCTCTTTAAAGAGGTCTTCCACCAACAATTAGGCCTCAACATCCTCCGGGCTGCTCTGACTATCTGACTATCATAACAGTGTTCAGTCTGTACATCGAGGTCCTGACATCTTTCCTTGGCCTTATTAAAGAAGAAAGCAGAAAAGTTCATAGGTAAAGGATTATTGCCCTGGAGCAGGCAATGACCTCAGGCTTCAGGATCGCCAAACAAGAACAGTACTATATGGACTTTAACTTTCTCTGAATGTTAGGTCCTGGGTTTCAAAGAGAAAATCATATTACAAATGTACATGAAGCTACAAAAAGTCTTCATCTCACCTGAATTTGTTTCCAAGAAAAGGGGTCCTGATATTCCAGGGCCAGCAGAATCATATAGAGGTTGGGATCAGAATTTGGACCCTTCAGAACTTTAGATAATGGTAAGGGCCAGCAGGATCATATAGAGATTGGAATCAGAATGAGGACCCTTCAGAACTTGAGTAATGACAAAACCTGTGGGATTTATGAAGATTGTTTAGTATTTCTCTAAATGTGGAGAGTAGAGGATTGGAACCTGATTGTATGTTGCTACAGAAATAAAAGAAGAATGATGAAGAACACCTCTGCTACAACAGAGAGCATAGCTTAAGAACAATGCTTAAGAGATACTTGTATATTCTTTCTATTGCTTATCACCAGAAGATAAGTGTGTTGAAGGCAATGCCCAGTAATCTGGGGTCAGACCAGGATGAATATACCCAGTAAGTTTAGTACTAGTAGTCTAGCTCACCAAACATGAGAAGCATCACAGCAAAATTGCAAAACAGTCCGACACAAGCAGAAAGTCAGGCCAGGCAAAGTTCAATCAACGTCTGGCGTCAAGCTGAGAGTTCAAGCATTGTCAAATAATAGGCCAAATTCAGGGTGGGCTGAAGTAAAATAATGATACAGGCTGCGCATCTGGAACCAGGAAAGCAATTCAAGATAAAAGAAACTAAGTTCTCAGCACAAAGGCTTATGATTGGAGTCCAAGTAGGAACACAAGAGTGCTTAAAACTGGACTTGAATGATTGTGTGCATGCAGTCACCAAGAATAAAGCTGAACATGTCAGCACTCATTCAAAGCATAAAGCAGGAAGATTGCTTCCATTCACATGTGTGCAGAAGGTGTGACTATATGGAACTGCACCCACAAGGATGCCAGCCTCCAGGCAAAGTATGACATTGACTTACCTGACAGTAAATATCTTTTAAACAGCAGCATGGTATAGCAATCTCTTTATTTTTTGCATTTTGTCTGCAGTTTATTGATTATAGTGATCTGTAGTCAAGTTCGCCAGTGGGTCACACTTTTTTACAACAAACAGTAGGCATCAATAGACATTAAAGTCTCCTAAGGGACACACGTTGGTATTAGCCTTTATCAGATTGTAAACAGAAACAACTAGCAATGAACTACAAGAGAGATTAAATTATCAAAAATAATCAGATGTACTTGACAGCTTTGTGAAGGATAATTACCTTGTAAATTAATTGTGTTAAACAAAATCAAAGCTGCTTATTACTAGGGTATAGATTACTTTCCTTTTCCCCTTGTCATTTCCAGACTCATTAGGATGCACCCACAATAAAAAAAGTCTTTTCCTTCTAAATATTAGGTGAAAACTGGTTCTTGCACTTTTCTTCTATATATCATTAATGAAGCTGTATTGAAATATAGAAATAAGCTGATTAGTATTCCTTGATCCCAGTCACCTCTTTCTTGCATAACTCTAATTAACATTTTAAAATACAGAAGTCACACTCCAAGTGTTGTTGCATTGTATTTCAATAATAAACAAGAACATAAACCCACTAATTCAACAGAAACTATTTCAACTGATTCCATATTAATTTCATATGTATGCCAATTCCAATCACAATTTCTTATTTGTTTATAAAAAAAATACCTCTTATATACCTCCTAATAAAAAACCCTACTTACTTTACTATGGCTTGAAAATCCAAATGGCTCCTGTGAATCTTGCCCTTGTGCCCTTTTACAAGAGATACCATCTTCAATCAGTTCTCGATGTCAGGTCCATGGAGGCAGACATGACAGTTCTTGGCAGTTTTTTCAAACTGAAACAGGCAGAATGTATAACCTTATTTAAACTTTTAAGAACTAGAGGGATGTGTAAATCATTGGAGTATTTCATTTCATGTTATCCAGATATGTACATTTCAGACATGTTTTGCAGAGGTTTTCAGTGTCACTCACATTTTTCCCATCAGATAAAGCTTATTAGAAGTGGGATTTGAAATTACATAAATCCACTTATTCTTATGTTCATCATTGTAAACATGACCCATTGAGGTTAATGAACTAAGAAGAACTGGGGGACAAGATTATAATGAACCGGGGGAGTATGCACTAAGGAGTGATAAAGAAGTGATAAAGCGGAGATGACCTCTCCAGTGATATCACTTCTCCATTCCTATATTATTCTGTGAAGCCTATGCACTAAGATCTCATAACATAGGAACTGGACAAGTGATAAGAACTGGAGAAGTTATCTCTACTTTACCACATATTTATCATGCCTTAGTGCATAAGCCACCTGGTGACAAATAAAATAATATCATTGATTTAACAATAACATCCTATATAATAATTCACTAAGTTGTGTGTAACACCCAACATGCGCAGTAGACACTGCTGCGAGTGCGGCAGTCATGCGCAGTAGAGACTGCCCGCGCCGCGGCTGATACAGAGCTGGGCGCTCCGAAGGAGCATCCAGCTCTGTATCAGCAGTGGCGCGGGTAGTCTGTACTGCGCGTGACTGCCCCGCGACCGGCTGCCAGAGGCACTGTGGCCCGTGTAACGGCTGTTCAACTAGTATCTTAATAATAAACCTTCACTTGCTTTAATCTGTTCAGAAAATCCCAATGACCACTATGGGCCAATGCTTTTCAAGACCTTTAAATGCCTTACTGAAGTCAGTCTAAATATTGTGAATAGATTTGTCCCTTATGATGCAGTGGGTTTGCTCCAGAATGACTCTAGCATTTCCTAGTACATCAGCCTCATAATGTTTAGTCTAATGCGATAGACCACTTGGGGCAGGGTCTCCTTGTAAAAAATCGAGATGGGTATAGTAGCTGCTCAGATCCCAGCCAGACCACTCAGCTCAATATCTTCCTTTAAATTTCCTTCGGTAGAGTAGGCATTTGATCAGCACTGGGATATTTAAAGAAAGTATTGAAAACTAACTATATATTTTTCTAAGTTTGTAAGGCCATTTAGGAACGTCAAGGATAAGCTTCCCAATATTGTATTTATTAACCCTTTGAGTGCCAGAGGGGTATGCAACGCATTGCAGGGCAATGTGTTGCATACCTCTGTGGTACTCAAAGGGTTAAGAAAAACATTTTCTTTCTCTTTCTTGAGTGCGCATCCCTTTTTATACTAGAGGGAGATAGTTCAGTGTTAGATTGCATCACTAAGCCAGTATTGTGCGCGCTTCCCCTTTAATACTAGATAGGAAGATAGTTCAGTATTAGATTGCATCACTAAGCCAGTATTGCGTGTTCTTCCCCTTTAATACTAGATAGAAAGATATTTCAGTGTTAGATTGCATCACTAAGCCAGTATTGTGTGCGCTTCCCCTTTAATACTATATAGGAAGATAGTTCAGTATTAGATTGCATCACTAAGCCAGTATTGCATGTTCTTCCCCTTTAATACTAGATAGGAAGCTATTTCCATGTTAGATTGTATAACTAAGCCAGTATATACCGTATATGTGTAATAGACTTTGAGTTAACGGAATAAAAACTTTCTGCTACCGCATGCTGCAACCAGCTGCAGCTTCAGATTCTTGTCAGCATTCACACACGATGAAAAATCAGAATGTGCATAATTTATACAATATGTTAATTTTTATGAAGCAAGTTCGATGTTCTGGTAGACCAGCATGGATTCACTAGCTATCCTGTGTATAATGAACCACTTCAAATCTAATATTTTACCAAATAACTCATCCAACTTTAGTGATGATGGTATAAATAATTTGATTTACGTCTGTATTCATGGTTTATTTTTGAGCAATGGATGTACATTTTTTGCTGTGTTGAAGCTGAGTATAAGTTTTACTGTGATGATTGCACAGTTCTGTTGAATTAGTTTGTTTGGAATCCAGACACACGGTTGTTAAATGGAAGTTATAATTTTAAACTAACACTATGTGAGCAGACTATACATTTTTCAGTCCTCTTATGGCTTCTGTTAGTCATTTTAGAAGTCAGAAAGGTACCCAGTGGGCATGGCCAGCTATTTAGGTTTTTGGGGGCTCTAAGCAAAAAATTTAAATGGTGCCCTGCTTTACTCCTACACCGATTTTGTTTACATGTGGAGGTGCTATGGTATAAGTGCTCAGGGCTCTCTGACCAGTTGGGGGACCTAAGATGCTTATTTTGCTTATATTGTAGCACTATCACTGCCAATGGGGCTAAAATACATGAGCCCAGGACTACAATCTTTGACTTTACAATGCTGTCATTCTGCAGCCTTGGACTTTGGTCAACAGAGTTGAATTTCATCTGTTAGAGTCATAGGAAGGCTACAGACCCATGTTATGGAAGCTATGAGATCATCACCTAAATACAAATGCAAGACCTAGTTGCATACCTCCCAACATTTCAGACTGCCAAAGAGGGGCACTCGCGTTTTAGAGGATGTTGCTGGGGGTGTGGCTGGTGGAAGGGGCATTACAAAGAATTTTTAGGCTATTTCACGATCTATTGATACCTCCTTGTGTAACCTAAAAAATAATTGATAACAAGACCAAAGTGTTTTATTTACACAGACTAATTTATAAACACATATACTGAAGTTTACACAAACATTAAGATGAGATTCATTACTGTAGAGCAATGTGTTACACTTATATACACACCACACAATATGATATCCTTAAAAGAGGGACATTAGGGTAGAAAAGAGGGACAGAGGGATTTAGGTCTAAAAGAGGGTCTGTCTCTCCTAATGAGAGACACTTGGGAGGTATGTAGTTGTTCAGCTAGACAGTGACAAAAGTCTCTTCTAGGATAGACAAGATAAGGCCTTCCATTTGCTACCAGAATAAAACTCCCACCATTTCCTGGCAGCTGGTTGGGAATTATGGAGTTTTGGGATGGCAGAGGTTGGCTGGTCTCAGCTGTGCTGGCCACACCAACATTCTCCATTGTGGCTGTGTTCAGAGCAATCTCAGTGTCCCTGCAGCAGTCTTATACCCATTTGGGCTATTATTTAACCCTTTGGATTATAATAGCAGAGCAATGCTTGGTAGTTCTCTCTAAAAACCAAAAGGTTAATGCTTTTTTCTTTCTTGCTTTTTATAGACCAAGGGTATTTTCTGTGTCAGGAAACAGGGGATGGGACTGGGGGTGGGGTTTTGTTAGGAGTGGGCTGATACGGGAGGAGTTAAGAGTGCCTAGAGTGCCATGAGCCTGGAATCTAAACCCAGCCCTGCTGATTTGCATGATGCTACTTTAGTGATTACACTTAGGAAATGTGTTTTGACAATTCTTTTTGAAAGCATTTATGCAGGGGCGGGCTGGCCCGGGGGGCAGGGGGGCAATTGCCCCCCGGGCCGCAGGGCCAGTGCGTGTAGCGGGCCGCCATGTTAAAAAAAAAATAAAATAAAATAATCAGTAGAAGTGTGGTTGCGGGCCAGAGCGGAGCCCAAAGTCTTGTGCTGGAGCGCCAAATTGAGGATATATATTTTTTTGTTTTGCATTTATTGATTTTTTCAATGTACCATGAAGCTCCCCTGGGGCTGCCTGCTTCTTAACCCTTTGAGCGCCAGAGCGGTCGTACCACTCTGGCGCTCAAAGGGTTAAAAAAAAAGCTCCAGTCCAATTAAATGTATCCGCTGGCGCCTGGCCGCGTCTAGTGAGTGGGGGCAGGCCGGGTGTAGACTCAGTGACGAGCACTGCGTCTGCTGCACACCGGGTAGGCCGGCTGCCCGGCCGGCGGCCGCACCTAACGCAACTGCAGTGGAGACAAGAGAGAGCTTATCTGAGTGGGAGGCCAGCGGGAGCAGTCAGCAGAAGCCAGTCACATCAAGAGTAGTAAAGAAAGGTAAGGGGGAGAAAGGCAGAAGGGGGAGCATTCAAATCAAGAGGGGTAAAGAGAGGTAAGGGGGAGGAAGGCAGAAGGGGGAGCATTCAAATCAAGAGGGGTAAAGAGAGGTAAGGGGGAGGAAGGCAGAAGGGGGAGCATTCAAATCAAGAGGGGTAAAGAGAGGTAAGGGGGAGGAAGGCAAAAGGGGGAGAATCAACAGGGGGCAATAAGAGTGGGTGAGAGGCAGAGGGGGGTCAAGAGGGAGACAAAAGAGGCAAAAGGAAGGGTGGAATCAAGAGTCAAGTAGGGGAGAGACAGGCAAAGGGGGGATCAAGAGTCAATGAGGGGGAGAGGCAAAGGGGGGATCAAAAGAGGGGGGAATGGTGGGGAGAAAAAGGCAAAAGGAGGAGGATCAAGAGGGGGAGAAAGAGGCAGAAGGGGAGAGAGAGGCAAAATGGGGGATCAGGAGGGGGAGAATGGCAAAAGGAAGATCAAGAGGGGTAAAGAGAGGCAACTTGGTAACATGGGGCATCAAGAGCAGGTGAAAGAGGCAGAGGGGGTCAAGAGGGGGGAAAAAAAGACAAATTGAGGGGGATCATGAGGCAAAAGAAGGGGGATCAGGAGGGGGAGGAAGAGGCAAAAGGGGGGGATCAAGAGTCAAGGAGGGGAAGAAAAGGGGTTCAAAAGGGAGAGAAAAAGGCAAAAGGGGGGATCAAGAGTCAAGGAGGGGAAGAAAGGGGGTTCAAAAGGGAGAGAAAAAGGCAAAAGGGGGGATCAAGAGTCAAGGAGGTGAAGAAAGGGGGTTCAAAAGGGAGAGAAAAAGGCAAAGGGAGGAGGCTTAAGAGTCAAGATGGGGAGAACGAAGCGAGAGGTGGGAATCAAGAGGGGAAGAAAGAGGCAAAAGGGGGAATCAAGAGGTGGTATATGTGTGTGTGTATATATACAAAATCAGGGCTTAAAATTGGAAGTCCTTTGCTACTAGCCAGACCTGAAAAGTTACTCACCACTGCAATACATAACATACCCACCAGGGCTGAATTTCTACTCGCCAGGGCTAAATTTTCACTCGCCATTGACTAGTGGCGAGTGGAAATTTTGAGCCCTGTGTGTGTATATATATATATATATATATATATATATCCTATATAATAATTCGCTAGGATGTTTGTCAGAAGCCATCATGTGCAGTAGAGACTGCTGGAACCCCCAGAATGCACTGGGAGCATTCTGTGCTTTCAGGCAGTCTCTACACCGCATAACTAAGTCGGCCGCAGGACGCAGAGCAGGACCAGCCTCTTAACCCTTTGAGTACCCCTCTGGCACTCAAAGGGTTAACATCACCTGGACCTTGACCCATGTACACGGGCTTTTACACTAGTATGTGTGTATATATATATATATATATATATATATATATATATATATATATATATATACCAAACTTTAATCAACCAGCAACTGCAAGGTTAAGTTCAAATAAATCAGTGTTTAATGTGGTGTCAATGCTTCAGTGCAGCCATGTTCACTTTCATCAGCACATGGCTGCACTGAAATGTTGACACTCCACATTAAACACTGTTTTATTTGAACTTAACCCTGTAGTCCAACATTGCTGGGGTATCACAGATTGGCCACAACTGCTGTACACTGACTTGTCCCCCTACACAAGTGATAGGAAGCATGTAGCCCTCCAAAAGTTTTGGACTACAACTCCCATCCTGAACTTGGCAACATTGGGATAAAGTTGATAGGAGCTGCAGTACAACACAGCTGGAGGGTCACAGCTTGCCCGCAGATTTTGTATGCTGATTTACCCTCTTGCATAAATAATGCGAAATCTGTGGCCCTTCAACTGTTGTTGGACTACAACTCCAATCTTCTTCAGCTGATACTTGTGTTACTTCACAACATTAATGAAAGTTATGAACTCAACAGAAGGGGGTGGAGTGGGATGGAGGGCTGGAGCGATAGTGGAAATGGGCCACTTGATTAAATTTGCCCCCCAGGCCAAATGTTGCCAGCCCTCCCCTGCATTTATGTATATATAAATAGACCCCATACATATTGTTTATTATTTTTACAAATTTTAACAGTAATATAGCTTAATTTGTAAAATGTATGCTTCTTCATTACTCCCTAGAGCTGTTGTCACTATCTTTCTAGGTATGAGTACTGGATCAAAGCTATTTAGTGTTTGGCCTCAAATATATAGTTTATTCTTCATTTAAATCCTATATAATAATTCGCTAAGATGATGTCACGATGCAGTCATGCACAGTAGAGACTGTCTGTGTTCGGGTAGTCATACGCAGTAGAGATTGCCCTTGTTCAAGCAGTCTCTACTGCGCATGATTGCATCGCGTGAGTGAGGCGACGCAAGACTGCATCGCGTGGAGCAGTGAGGTAATGGCCTCTTAATCCTTTGAGTGCTAGAGGGGTACACAACGCATTGCAAAGCAATGTGTTGCGTACCACTCTGGCACTCAAACGGTTAACATTATCCGAACCTTGGCCCGTGCACACGGGCTTTTACTCTAGTAATAAATAAAAGTAGTAGATTCCCTTATAGTCTTTCTCCCTACCATGTCCTCATCACTAAAAAAAATACTGTTTTACTGTGACTAGTGGCTGCTCGGTGCTTGGCTTCACCCATGAGGATCTCTAAGGAATGTGGCTGAGCTGTGGACCTTTTTATATAGAGCAGGAATCAAATATTTCACAGCTTTAAAGGGATAGTAACATTTAATAGTCTCTCTCTCTCTCTCTCTCTCTCTCTCTCTCTCTCTCTCTCTCTCTATATATATATATATATATATATATATATATATATAATCTATCTAATGAGGAAATCTATGAGGAAAAAAAAATTGCTCAATGTGGTTAATCCTTCGAGTGCCAGAGATGTATCTAACACATTATGTTGCAATGCTTTGGATACCTTTCTGGCATTCAAAGGGTTAATAGAAGGTTTCCTAATTATGCATTTTTTCATAAGTGTATACACCATCTTTTTGTGGTGTGTACACTCAGGGGTGACATATTTTCAGCACGCTTCTGGCATCTGTAAACTATTTAACATCTGGGATTGCCCATTATCAGTTGTCCCTGTGAGGACCAAAACATTGACCAAATAAAACTGCTTTTATGCCATTTAAAAGCCCCATGGGCTTTTTTTTCATTAATTCAAACTGTGTTGAAGCCTATTGCTGGACAATGACATGACTGTAAAGAATCCTGGGTGGAATTTTTATCAAACATTAATCTAATTTAGCCTGTTAATGCCTATTGTCTCTTGTGTGGAGGTATGAACCACATATAGACCAAAATGAGGGTCAGCAAATACAGGTAACCTTGAATAATAAAAAAAGAAACATCTTTGCCCATGGTATTAAGAACCTACCAGTGTATGTCATTCTGTTAATCAGTGGTATAGTTGACATTATATATATATAGGAGATTACGCTCTAACGTGTGATAAAGAGGTGATAAAGCAGAGATAACTTCTCCAGTGATATCAGTTTTCCAATTCCTAAGTTATTCTATGGAGCCAATGCACTAAGATTTCTCCAGTTTTGGAGATCTTAGTGCATAGGCTCTATAGAATAACATTTAAACTGGAGTAGTGATAGCACTGGAGTAGTCATCTCCTCTTTATCACCTCTTTATCATGCTTTAATGTATAAACCCCAAAGAGTTTATTCAAAAATAGGTATTGCATAACAACAGCTATGCTGCACTTTGCTGCAATCATTGACAGATACCTATTTTTTTCAATGCAGAGTATTTGTATGCTTGTGTCCATGTGTGAACTGGTGAATTGCTAATTGTTAAGGAAATAAAAGGATTCCCCTGCACAATAAAACACTTGCCATTTTAAAAGTCCCCTATTAAAATGTGTAAATCTTGGCAATTTTAAAAATTTAATTTTAATATTATTTATCCAAAATTCTTAAAATTATATGGACTAATGTCCCTGTTTCCCAGTGAAATCTGAGTTATGTGAACCTAGATCTGAGATGGTAAATGTGTTTTTCTATCTCATAGCTGTTTTGTCTGAAGCAATGGTAGTAAACCTCTGGACATACAGCTGTTGGAGAACACGACTCATGTCGTTTCCTAATTGATGTTAAGAGATGATGGGGGTTTTAGTCCCCAGTAGCTGGACGTCTGAAGTTTGACAATCCCTGCTCTTTAGTCTCTCACTTTTTTGTTCTGTGTAATTAGTTTTCAAGACCAAATGACGTTTTTATAAGGAAAATAAATGTTAACAGCTTTTTTTTAATAACAAGCAAAAACAACACTAAACAAATATTGTTTTAGTGTAACCTACTGGATAGGAAATATTAAACATATTTATTGTTATTTGGATTTCCCTACTATTTACTTCTGTTATTGACTACTAGCTTACAATATACTAATTCCTAAATTAGTTTAATATAAATAGTGTTTTGAACAGTTCATAACGGGTGATTGTATTTTATGTCATTACTTTTTAAAGTGTTAGAGTGTGGCTGTTGTAGTACATCACAAGGAAGGGGGTTAAATGAATAATAATACTTCGTTTTATCTTTATTTTATTTTGTAGGCATTAAAAAAACATGAAGAACGATATAAGTCTTATCTCTCAAACCTTTATGGTTTGAGAGATATTCACAAGCAAAGTTTCCCCTCCCGCTCCTTTTACCTAGTGTAAGCCATCTCTTCTCAGATGTAGAATCTGGTTGCTAGACCAGACAGATAACAGAAGGGGACATCTTCTTCCAGTGTGGACAATGAAAGCCCTGCCCCCCCTTGACAAGTTTTTCAGGTTTTTCCCTTATCTTAATTGAAGATTGTCCCTCTCTGCAATCTACCTGGGCACCTCCCTTCTGCTCTGGCTGAGCAGTGTTACATCAGTAAAAGGGGCGGGAGGGGGATACTTTGTCATTGAATTACTCTTGAACTACAACTCTGACAGAATTGAAATAACACTCTCCAAAGTCCAAATACTATGATGATTAATTAGAGTTACTTTTATTATGAAACATTACTATCCCTTTAACACACAAGATCAAGCAATTGTCATGCCAGCCCACCCAAAATTCACTAACACTGAGTTATTTGCTTCTGCTAGTAGTTTTACAGTTTCTTGTGCATTGGCTGAGCATTGGTCAGTGCCCAGTATGTATTAACATGACTCACATGGAGACAAATACCACTGTGTGAGAGAAGGGAGGACTGCCATGGCAGGTAATCAAGGGAATGTTCAGATGGTTCTCTGGAGAGCAGCAGACCAACTTCAGGGAAAGGAATGGGAGGGGAAGTATTAAATGCTTAAAAACCCTTTAATATAACCCCTTAAATAACTGACTGACATCATAAGTACTCTTCAACTCTTTACAGTGCAATAAGAAAAAAATATCCAACCATTATTATCCCTTTAGCAATCTATTATGAATTATGAAAGGAAATATAGTTATAAATATAAAAAACAGTCAAATGTGTCCCTGAGATAAACCACATAGCATATTTTAACCCTTTGAGTGCCAGAGGGGTACGGAACGCATTGCTTTGGCATTCAAAGGGTTAACTCTGAGGGACTTGGATGTCAGGATTATTGCATAGTAGCTTAGTTGTTTTGTCACTGGATTGAATTGACTGACACTTCATATTATGGGCCTTATGCAGAAAGCAAAAGTGTAGCAATTCTTTAGCAAAGCAGCTGCAACTGGGGATTTGAAAACCCTTATTAATTTAAATGGCGTTTTTAAACCCTTCATTGCTAGAGAGATTTCCAAGCCATTGCAAAGCACTCATGTGTTAGAAATCTCATTTAAATCAATAGGCATTTAGGGTATTTTTCATGTGTCCTGTTGGTCCAGTACTGCTACTTTTGCTTAGCTGATAAGGCCCTATTTATCTCTCTGTGTTTGTAGATCAGGTTTAGATTATAAATTGTAAACGTATGCATAATATGAAACACTGAAAAGCACATGTATAAACCATATTGAGCAAATCAGAAATAGGTCAATCACTTGACTTTAGATGTAAACATTATTTTATAGTCTACACATGTGCTTCATATTGATGCTTTTTTTTTCCAGAAATCTCTGTTTACATTTATCAAAAGACAGCAATCATGAAGATAAGTGCCCTCATGTCTACCAAGTGCCCACCAGTCCATCTGTTGAGTGGGCCTTCTCGCAGGAAGAAAGCACGGGCTTGGAAACAATACCGTTCAGATTGATGATGCAGGACTGTACATCTGTAAAGACTTTGCTGCTCAAAATGAAGAGGATCCTGCAAGAGGTAATGGCTTCATTATCTATGAGATTCATAACTCTCAGTGCCAGTGGGTTGGTTTATGGAATTATATAAAAAAGGGAAGAGAAGGAAAAAGGAAGAGAATTTAATATCCTGTATGTATTGCTGAGAATTTAATATAACTGGTGAGAACAAATAGTCTGTATTGCTATTTCAGGAATGTAGTTCTAGTGTGTACAGGGAAGAATTGTGGAGAATGTCAGCTAACTTTATCTTCAGAGGTAGAACTTGCAGATTGATTACATGTAATAAGGTATTAGCATAAAGCCATATGTTGTGTGGATATTACTGGAAAATGATTCTCCATTTTTTACAATGGCATATTACTTATTCAGTATTCTTCCCTTCCTTCAGAGAAAATAAAAGGATGTGCCATAAAACTTTGGGCAGAAAGCAAAAGTGGTACAGTTCTGAAACAAACCAACAGCGCCATAGAGGACAAATTAAAAGTCACATTGAGTTAAATGAGGCTTTTAACCCGTTGAATCTCATAGATATTTCCAACGCATTGCAAAGCAATCTATTGGGGACCTCTCTATCATTCAAACAATTAAAAGCCACACTTCATCATTGTAGATTTTTGTGAATTCTCATTTGTCCCTTGTGGTGAAATGCATTGCCAGAGCTTGCCAACTGCACTATAGGTGAAAAGTTTAATTGACTGAAAAGACTCTTTGCAATGCGTTGCGTACCCCTCTGGCACTCAAAGGTTTAATCCTTTTAATGCCAGAGGTCTTTCAGTGCAGTGAAGACCTTTTGAGAATTCAAGTGGTTAAAAGCCTCATTTAAAGGGATAGTAATGTTTCACAATAAAAGTAGCTCAAATTAATCTTCATAGTATGTGGATAATGGAGAGTGTTATTTCAATATTGTCCAGAAGAGTAACTAGAAGCCTCCAGGCCTTGGTACAAGAAGTGCCACGGGCCCCCACCACCACCACCACACTGGCCCCCCTCCCATCACATTGACCCCCTCCACAATGCCCCCATCTCCTACCTGGAGCTCTCGCGCGGTCCACTTAGTAATGCAAAGCATTGGGAGATGATGTCATCTCCCAGCGCTCTGCATTACTAGACTGCCGGAGGGAGATTGCATGTGCCAGGTGGAGGGGTCGCAGGAGTGTACGGGCCCGGTCGCAGGTGTGACCCTGCAACCACTATAGTTACACCACTGATACTGTCAAAGTTGTACTTCAAGAGTAATTGAATGATAAAGTTTCCCCCTCCCTCCCCTTTTACTGATGTAACACTGTTCACCTCAGAGCAGCAAGACTGTCCGTATGAATCACAGAGAGGGACAATCTTCACTGATCATAAGGAAAAACCTGAAAAACCTGTCAAGGAGGACAGGGTTTTCCTTATGATCAGTTAGAAGATTGTTGTGAGCTGTCTGGTCTTAAGACCAGATTCCACATCTAGGTAAAAGGGATGTGAGGGGGATAATTTATCACTCAATTACTCTTGAACTACAACTCTATATCAGTATTGATATAACACTCTCCATGGCCCAAAATATTATGAAGATTAATTGGAGCTTCTGTTTTTGTGAAACATTACTATCCCTTTAACATGGCTATTTAATGTATCCCCTATGGTGTACTTGGTTTGCTCCAAAATGTCTCATATTTTGTTCCCCGCATAACAAAATAATAAGGGAGATTCATGCCATACTAACATAGTTTTAGAAGTTTAAACTAAGCTAAATCTGAATACATTACATAGTGGATAATGACAAAGTTATAATGTGCTGCATCAAATAATGTAATAGTTGCTATCATTTTCCCACTCTATAGTCACTTAGTCAACTAATCACTCAATCTCCTGTTCTTCCATATTATAAGTGGAGATGTAGTTCCTGAGTCATTAGTCACATTGAAGCTGTTTTCAAATATATAAATAACAATCAAGTTGTTTGGTGCTGTAGAGACAGGATTGGGACAGATCTTTACTATGATATGTATTCATACAAACCTTGTTTGAAATTCCGATTACAATTTTATGGAAAAGTGTGACTGTGGTTATGCACTGGAACATATATATCATTTATAAAGTGTCTACGGATACAGAAATTGAAAGCCTATGACTACACATTTAACCCTTTGCAAACCCCTCTGCTTCTTAAAGAGTTAATAGATTTACAAAGACACAAAGCCTATATCTTGGTAAAAATTGCAATACTCTCTCTAAAGTCACAGCTAGTTTTCTTGGATCAGTTAAAGTCAGAAATACCTCTCTAATTAAATGTCACACAGCAGTGTATATAGGGTTCTTTGGCTACCACTGGGCAAGGTAACAAGGCTGCGGGGCAAGTGGTATCCACAAATCCGCATAGATGCTGCATGACCCCCAGTCTTGTGAGTGCTCAACGTAATACATGATACATAGGTTATGAGATAATTGTGTACTGCTTGGTGTACTGTTTTTTTTTTTATTTATTATTTTAACCCTTTGAGTTTACCACAGGGATGAACAATGCACATCCCTATGACACTCAATGTTGTGGATGGTGCTGAAAGCCTTCTCTTTATTCCCCTACTGGCCAAGTAGGGAAGCAGAGAGAGAATGCTGTTCAACTTCAGAATTGGTGTAGTGCTGGTTATGTGTGAAGGGAGGACAGGTCACAGCCCTCCCTGCCTCTGATTGCTTGAAGGCTGTTACTGCATAGGAAAGTACAGGGAGATCCCAACTTCAGGTAGGTGAAGTTGCGACTGTGAACACTGACAGCAGAGGCGGCTATCAGAGTTTAGTGAATGTGTCTAAGTGTCACATTAAAGGAACAGTAATGTCCCCAAAACAAAAAGTCCAGTTTTGTAGAGGTTAAAATATTAATCAATATGCTCCAAACCCTATCTCTCAAACCGCTATGGTTTGAGAGATATAGGGATTCAAAGTTCTCCCCTTCTCCTAATGTCAGCTGTAAAGCTGACAGCAGGAGAATCGAGTCGTATGACTCAAGGAGGTTCTACAGCAGAGCCGAAATCGTGTTATTGCTAAATAATTAATAAATTGGAAAGGTCTACAAAGTGTGCTTGCAAACCAGGCACACCTTTTAGACATTTCCAATAAATTAATTCTTTAGCAATAACGCGATTTCAGCTCTGCTGCAGAGTTGCCTGCTGGTCCGTGGACAGGGATCTCCTGCTGTCAGCTAGACGCTGACGTCAGGAGAAGGAGAGGGAGGGGGGAACTTTTAATCCCTATATCTCTCAAACCATAGTGGTTGGAGAGATAGGGTTTGGAGCATATAGATTAATATTTTAACCTCTACAAACTGGACTTTTTTTGGGGGGACATTACTGTCCCTTTGACATCTCAACACACCCCCTTGCATATGAAAGTATATGAAAGTGTCCCGTGATGCCTCATTTCCATATGGAAATTTGCCATTGTTGGTGTGATGAATGAAAATTTGTAAACCTGTCGGATTGATGTCAATGTGGCCATATTTTTGTTGAAGTGCTGGTGATGTGATGGCACAGACACTTTAGTGAATACTATTGATGTGCCTACGACACTGCTCCAATGTAATTCTGTTACATTGTCTAAGGTTATTTACAGACAGTCTGCATTATCACTTCTGAGAAACCTATCAAGATTGCTATGGAAATGGGAGTCACTAAAGCTTTATAAAGAGGTGATAAAGAGGAGATGACTTCTCCAGTGATATCACTACTCCAAGTCCTATGTTATCCTATGGAGCCTATTCACTAAGATTTCTCCACATTAGCAGCTCTTTATCACGCCTTAATGCATAACCCCCGAGGAGTAATCCAAAATACATGAATTAGTGTCAACACAAAAGATATATAAGACTAGATTTTAGGCCACTGGAAACAAACATACAATTTTTACAGATGTCAGCATGAAGTACCTGGTACTTAAGTTATAACCATAGTTAATTTTTAGATATTACTATTCATGTGAAAGAAAAAAAAACATGGGTGCAAGACTCACATTTATCAGATTGAAGATTTGTTTCAACTTCATGCCTGGTTATCTCTCTGAGGTTCTGGTCAGTTACAGCAGCAGAGCAAACTGGTCTTTGATTGGTGCATTCCCCTGTATGACCACTTTATGGTCTGTGTCTATGACATACTCTTAAAATTGTGACTAGTGTTTATAGCCAAGTAGGTGACAGAGAGAAGCTGCTGATAATAAAATGATGAGTTCTGCGAGGGAGGCTGTACTTGACTGGACATGCTTCATTAAAAAAAACTGTTATTATAGCATGAACTTGTATTTTATTAATAGTTCTATATAAATGTCAGCAGATGGCAGTGATGCTATTGCTGTGTATGGAAACGCTTTGGTCACATGCCAGAGCTCTCCCTAGATGGCAATATCAATAATGCAACCTGCTCATGGGCCATTTAAAAAAAAAAAAAAAAAAAAAAAAAAAAAAAAAAAAATATATATATATATATATATATATATATATATATATATATATATATATATATATGCAAGCTATTGCTGCAGTCACTTGAATTAAACATCTAACAGAAATGGAGTTTCTTTGTCTTACTAAGCAGAAAAAGCTCTACCATACTTCATATACATGTTTTCCTTATAAAATAACTTAATTAAAGGGCAGCTATAATCTAATTGTGCCCCATAATCAGAGTTGCTTCCTTGGAGGCAAACCTTCCATTGAAATCAGAGATGCAATATTAGCTCTTGTTGAGCACTGTGGGAGCACAATGGGAGTCTGAAAAGAGACCTCCATTGTTCTCCTGAGCTCAATTATTAAAGTACTTAAGTTCCCTGGCAGGATTTGAAAGGAATCTTCAATTATGTTTGATTACTTACACCACTAGTCCAAGCCACACACTTTAATCTTAAAAAGAGGAACACATATGATGATAGGGCTCTAGCTACTGATTTTGTCATTCAGAATGTCATATTTTCTGAGTTAAGCCATTTCAGTCTGGTAATCAACTTCTGCTTACTTGCAGAAAATGTACAGATAATGAGGGACATTCTCTTCAGTGTGTAAAGCTATGTCTGTAGGTGATAATTACCTTTTAAACATTTTAGTTTCTTACCTAAACTTTTTGGGTTACTTTATGGCCATAACAACATTTTTGGATATCGATCATGTGGTCATTTCTGCTAATCCCTCTTTGGCTCGCTCTCATGGGATTCTATTAATGTATTGCCTTTTTTCCACTGAGGGACAACAATATTTTATTGGATGCTTCTTGGTAGAAGCGGGACTGATTTGAGTCTCAAGAGGCTTCTGCCTCTTACCACCTCTAAGATTTTAGTGTATGCTTAAGGGTTTACAGATTCATTCACAGACTCAAAAACATGACATGCAGAATCCTCAATTGTCCTTCCTATCTGTGAACATTCCACCCAGCAAAGTTCCCCTCTTGTTTAATTTATACATAAACACAAAGACACAGATATGGGTAAAAATGGCCACAGCCTTTTATTTCCAATGAATAAATAAATAAAGAGGACCTTGCCAGTACTACATATACTGAAGAATAAATTCCATAACCAGCATTCAATGAGAGTACCCTACTATGCCGTGCCGTCCTCCTTTGAATATTTTGACTGCTGCTGCCCCCAGGTGAGGGCAGCACCGATAAGAGTGGATCAAAACATGCAGTAATCTAGCACGGGCAGTAGTAGCGTCTCTCCCAATCATTCCATCTTTTATAAGCGGGGGATACCCTCCTTACTCACCCCGTCAAACTGATCTTACATGCATTTCTCTGGCAAGGTCCTCCCGCGACTGTGACAATAAACAGCATTCCATTAAGTTAAGAAACAAATTAAGCCACTGGACTCACCAAGATCCATCCTTCAGCACTCAGGAGAGGAAAAACCCCCTGTGGAGGAAAACTCTCGGGAACCATGGCTGAGAGGACTGCCTATTCCCCTAGGCATTAAGATGTGAATGCAGATAATAAAACAGACTATGCTTTGTCCTTTATACACACAAGTTACTAGAATAAATCATATATGCACAGACATATATATAAATATGCATACACACAGACAGATATGTACACAGACATTGTTAAATACACATGTGCAGGTTACTCATAATGATGACACCTGGACAAATAAATTATAACATTTCAAGCAAAATTCAAAAGTAAGGCAATACAAATTGCAGGAAACAAGAGAAAGGGAAGATGTAGACACATCCCAACAGTGGTAGTGAAAGAGTAGAAGAATGCATAAAACGGGTTAGGAAGAATTTGACATTGGTTAAACCAACCTGCCCCACAATCAAAACCTATGCCCCCCACCCATACATATCCCCCATAACAGCAACTCCCAACTTACACCTCTTCATATTAACCCAGGATGAAATGAAAAAGTTTATAAGGGCCCCGCAAGCCAGGAACAAGGTTCCCATCGCCTATCCATAAGTGGCTACAGAACAGTGGGAATTACATTCCATAAAGGAAGTAACATTGAATGCAGTTAGCAAGTTACATATCAAAGATTGCTTTTGCCCCTTCTACCTAACCTGTATAAGAAAATTATAAACAGGGCGGGAGGGTGGGTGTTACCACTTGCTCAGGCCCAGGAAGACTGAAGTATCTTCACTTCCTCTAAGCCATTTCCTGCCATAGCTCCACCCCACACAGCCAGCAGGCTTCTTACTTAACCCTTTGCTTCCCAAATCCATGTGTAGTTGCTTTTTCAGTTATAGCCCACTAATCTTCATCTATAAGACCTGGTTACAGGACATTCGATCTGCTGTCATGTGTCCTTACGCTTATGGCTCCTGGGCTTACTTGACATGCAGAATCCTCAATTGTCCTTCCTATCTGTGAACATTCCACCCAGCAAAGTTCCCCTCTTGTTTAATTTATACATAAACACAAAGACACAGATATGGGTAAAAATGGCCACAGCCTTTTATTTCCAATGAATAAATAAATAAAGAGGACCTTGCCAGTACTACATATACTGAAGAATAAATTCCATAACCAGCATTCAATGAGAGTACCCTACTATGCCGTGCCGTCCTCCTTTGAATATTTTGACTGCTGCTGCCCCCAGGTGAGGGCAGCACCGATAAGAGTGGATCAAAACATGCAGTAATCTAGCACGGGCAGTAGTAGCATCTCTCCCAATCATTCCATCTTTTATAAGCGGGGGATACCCTCCTTACTCACCCCGTCAAACTGATCTTACATGCATTTCTCTGGCAAGGTCCTCCCGCCATAACGAGATCATTGAACACCTTCAATGGTCTCGTCCCCACCAAACAAGCACATGAAACCTAATCCTCACCCTGACCAAAATATGTAAATTGCATGCAACGGAACACAAACTACATGTGGTGCAAATTAACCGATATCATTATTCCAGACACCCTCCCCCCTCCAAATTGGCTATTGTAAACAGTGTCCACATCACCCAGTGCCTATTCCCTTGGGTACAACCAAAGCTATCCCATTCCAGGTGCATAGCGGAAGCAATACCTGATCTCCAGCCAGACTAAGCAGGCCTTGTCAAACCAGCTTTAATTTTACTCAATCACTTCTTTCATGTTTTTTTTTTTTTTTTTTTTTGTTTAATAAATATATGCACAAACTGAGCCATGGAACCATGCCCGTAGGGTTAATGAAAATTAAGAACCCCAGAAAAGGGACCCGACTCCCACTCTAGCACTCTGTACAGCACTAGCATCACCCGGGATTGTCTGAACCAGCCAGTCATAAAGACCAACAGACACATGCAGAGCTATATGAACAAGCAGATAAAGTCATTCACTGCATTAAGTAGTTTTTGTTTGTAAACATAATTGCAATTCATGGCGTTAGAGAAAGATGTGTTACTATGAGCCACATATCCACATTAGCAGGTAGTCACATAAAACAAAATGTAAAGTTGTCCACCACCAAGTCCCAGAGACCGTGCCCGTAGAGAAAACGTGCGACTACCAGCCGTATATTCACCATAGCATGTAGTCACGTACAGCCAAAAGGTCATGTTGTCACTGCCGTGCATTGCTTGTGGTACTACCAGCCGCATGTCCATATTAGCAGGTAGCCAGGGAAAAACAAAATTGTATTGTCACCATCACCCTCTCCCAGGGACTCCGTGCCCTTAGAGAGACAAAAAATTTCCAGGAACCATGCCCATGGAAAAGAACACATGACTACTAGCCGCATATCCACAGTAGCAGGTAGCCAGGTAAAACAAAATTGTATTTTCGCCATCACCATCTCCCAGGGACCCCGTGCCCATAGAGAGACAAAAATTTCCAAGAACCATGCCCATGAAAAAGAACACACGACCACGAGCCGCATAACCACATTAGCAGGTAGCCAGGTAAAAACAAAATTGTATCGTTGCCATCACCATCTCCCAGGGACCCCGTGCCCTTAGAGAGACAAAAAGTTCCAAGAACCATGCCCATGGAAAAGAACACATGACTACTAGACGCATATCCACCTTAGCAGGTAGTCATGTAAAACAAAATTGTAATATTCACCATCACCACCGCTCAGGGACCCCATGCCCTTAGACAAAAATTTCCAGGAACCATGCCCATGGAAAATAACACATGACCACTAGCCGCATATCCACATAAGCTGGTAGCCATGTAAAAAACAGTCATGTAAAACAAAATTGGAATGGTCACCATCACCACCTCCCAGGGACCCCCCACCTGTAGAGAAACAAAAATATCCAGGAACCATGCCCACGGGAAAAGAGCACAGGACTACCTTCCGCATATACATATTAGCAGGTAGCCATGTACAACAAATGTAGTGTTTGTAATCAGTGTTACCCACATGCCCTCTTGAGAAACCTGGGGGGTATTTATAATTATTATTCATTGATTGTTTAAAAATGTTTTCAAAACCAGATCCCTGACCACGACTAAGACCAACGTCTCTAGGCCTGAACAATAGATAACTGAATCCTGAAATGAAAGCCAAGCAAAAGTAATACAACAAAACACCTAGCACTGACCAGGACTGTCACCAAATAACACAGAATATACTGGTCACCAATCATGCCCAGCCCAGATACAATTAACCAGGCATGTGAGTGATTACATTTCCATCAAACAACACCAAGTTAGCTCCCTGTCTGTCATTTCCCAGATCAGAAATCAAATCACCACTGGCAATACACCAGACCAGCTTAATAATGTGAAATCTAGGCTAGAATCTTCAGGATCCAGGAAAACGTGAACGTACCTGTCTGTACCATACCCTGAATGTGCCAGAAAGAATCTGACGACAGATATTAATGTAAAAAAAAAGCAAGTAATCTGTCTTTCTCACAGTAAGCCATTCCCAGCAACCATACAGTCAAACAGAATCTAGCACATCTCACAGCAAGCTATTCTGCCCAACAGATCTCCGGCACATCCCACAGCAAGTTATTTTGCCTACAGATAGCCAGAGCATCCCACAGAAAGCTGCACTGCCTACAGATAGCCAGAACATCCCAAAGCAAGCCATTCTGCCTAAAGATAGCCAGAACATCCCAAAGCAAGCCATTCTGTCCACAGATAGCCAGAACATCCCAAAGCAAGCCATTCAGTCTACAGATAGCCAGAACATCCCAAAGCAAGCCAGCCTGCCGACAGATAGCCAGAACATCCCAAAGCAAGCCAGCCCGCCTACAGATAGCCAGAGCATCCCACAGAAAGCTGCACTGCCTACAGATAGCCAGGAGATCCCAAAGCAAGCCAGTCTGCCCAAAGATAGCCAGAACATCCCAAAGCAAGCCATTCTGCCTAAAGATAGCCAGAACATCCCACAGCAAGTCATTCTGTCTACAGATAGCCAGAACATCCCACAGCAAGTCATTCTGTCTACAGATAGCCAGAACATCCCAAAGCAAGCCAGTCTGCCCAAAGATAGCCAGAACATCCCAAAGCAAGCCATTCTGCCTACAGATAGCCAGAACATCCCAAAGCAAGCCATTCTGCCTACAGATAGCCAGAACATCCCAAAGCAAGCCATTCTGTCTACAGATAGCCAGAACATCCCAAAGCAAGCCAGCCCACCTACAGATAGCCAGAACATCCCAAAGCAAGCCATCCCGCCCACAGATAGCCAGAACATCCCAAAGCAAACCATTCTGTCTACAGATAGCCAGAACATCCCACAGCAAGCCATCCTGCCCACAGATAGCCAGAACATCCCAAAGCAAGCCATTCTGCCTACAGATAGCCAGAACATCCCAAAGCAAGCCATTCTGCCTACAGATAGCCAGAACATCCCAAAGCAAGCCATTCTGTCTACAGATAGCCAGAACATCCCAAAGCAAGCCAGCCCACCTACAGATAGCCAGAACATCCCAAAGCAAGCCATCCCGCCCACAGATAGCCAGAACATCCCAAAGCAAGCCATTCTGTCTACAGATAGCCAGAACATCCCAAAGCAAGCCATCCTGCCCACAGATAGCCAGAACATCCCAAAGCAAGCCATTCTGTCTACAGATAGCCAGAACATCCCAAAGCAAGCCAGCCCACCTACAGATAGCCAGAACATCCCAAAGCAAGCCAGCCCACCTACAGATAGCCAGAACATCCCAAAGCAAGCCATCCCGCCCACAGATAGCCAGAACATCCCAAAGCAAACCATTCTGTCTACAGATAGCCAGAACATCCCAAAGCAAGCCATCCTGCCCACAGATAGCCAGAACATCCCACAGCAAGCCATCCAGCCTACAGATAACCAAAACATCCCACAGCAAGCCATCCTGCCTACAGATAACCAGAACATCCCACAGCAAGCCATTCTGCCCACAGGTAGCCAGAACATCCCACGGGAAGCCATCCTGCCTACAGGCAGCCAGAACATCCCACAGCAAGCCACTCTGCCCACAGGTAGCCAGAACATCCCAAAGCAAGCCATCCTGCCTACAGATAGCCAGAACATCCCAAAGCAAGTCATCCTGCCCACAGGTAGCCAGAACATCCCAAAGCAGTCTGCCTACAGATAGCCAGAACATCCCAAAGCAAGCCATCCTGCCTACAGATAGCCAGAACATCCCAAAGCAAGTCATCCTGCCCACAGGTAGCCAGAACATCCCAAAGCAAGCCAGTCTGCCTACAGATAGCCAAAACATCCCACAGCAAGTCATTCTGTATACAGATAGCCAGAACATCCCAAAGCAAGCCAGTCTGCCTACAGATAGCCAGAAACATCCCAAAGCAAGCCATCCTGCCTACAGATAGCCAGAATAACCCACAGCAAGCTACTCTTTCAACAGACAGAACATCCCACAGAAAGCTACTCTTCCACATCAAGCTATTCTGCGCTACATATACTAGCATTCCTATCAGTGAGCTACACAACACAAGAACACTATATAAATACCACAGACTTATTCTCAGAATAACCAATTCCATGTATAACAGAAGAAAACTTCAATATCATCAGGCAGAGTACACCAAGTAAAACACTCAGCAGAGTAATGTACATAACATACTCAGTATCAGCTTACATTTATCACAGAATAAAACCCAAATCCAGACATACACCACAGAATACCAAAAAAACAGCATTCATTTCACACCCAATAAAATCAAAACAGCCAGCAGAAATCTCAATAGCAAAGAATATTAGCACAGAATATCACCAAGAGACACAATAGAAATCACCAGTATGTTAAACAACCTGTATAATTTTATATCCCCAGATAACGTAGTGTATAACAGTATTGCAGTTAAAAACCCATATTTATAATTTTGATATCTGTGTTTAGCACAGCATAGAGGTGTTACCACTTGCTCAGGCCCAGGAAGACTGAAGTATCTTCACTTCCTCTAAGCCATTTCCTGCCATAGCTCCACCCCACACAGCCAGCAGGCTTCTTACTTAAAGGGGAACTTTCACCCCGCAATAACTAAATCTCCCCTTACTGCTCACCTGGCGACTAGCTGCTTAGTAGCGCTAGTCGCCAGAAATCTTACCCCGTTCTCAAGATTTCGGCGTTTTAAAAGAGCAGTGAAGAACTGTGAAGAGACGTCCGTGCTTCCTGATCCTTTAAAACGCTGAAATCTTGAGAACGGGGTAAGATTTCTGGCGACTAGCGCTACTAAGCAGCTAGTCGCCAGGTGAGCAGTAAGGGGAGATTTAGTTATTGCGGGGTGAAAGTTCCCCTTTAACCCTTTGCTTCCCAAATCCATGTGTAGTTGCTTTTTCAGTTATAGCCCACTAATCTTAATCTATAAGACCTGGTTACAGGACATTCGATCTGCTGTCATGTGCCCTTACGCTTATGGCTCCTGGGCTTACTGAATTAAAGGCACTGAAATTTGATGGAATGGAAGAGAGTTGCTTCAAAAGCAGAACAATTAAGCTGGGAAGAAAGTACATCACATGCTTTTAACAAACTCAGAGGCGTAACTAGAAGCTTCGGGCCCTGGCACAAGAAGTGCCACGGGTCCCCCACCACCACCACACTGGCCCCCCTCGACCACACCGACCTCCTCTACAATGCCCCCATCTCCTACCTCTCTGGAGCTCCCACACGGTCCTCTTAGTAATGCAAAGCGCTCGAAGATGATGTCATCTCCCAGTGCTCTGCATTACTAGAACGCCGGAGTGAGATTGCGGGTGCCAGACGGAGGGGTCACCCCCTGCGACCCCTATAGTTACGCCACTGAACAAACTATTAAAATAATTTTAAGGGAAAACAGACTATATAATGTAAAACAATTAAACAAACACACAGTCGTATTCTTCAAGCTAAAGATGTGCAATTCTGTGGTAATCACTAAAGCACTGACAAGCGAAAAATAAACATTCCCATTGAGTTAAATGGAATTTTAAATTTGATGGAATGATAGAGAGTTGCTTGAAAGGCAGAACAATTAAGCTGGGAAGAAAGTACATCACATGCTTTTAACAAACTATTAAAATAGTTTTAAGGAAAAACAGACTATATAATGTAAAACAATTAAAAAAAAACACACAGTTGTATTCTTCAAGCTAAAGATGTGCAATTCTGTGGTAATTACTAAAGCACTGACAAGCGAAAAATAAGCATTCCCATTGAGTTAAATGGGGTTTTCAACTCCTTAACCCTTTGAGTGCCAGAGGGATATGGAATGCATTGCTTTGCAATGCATTCCATATCCCTCTGGCACTCAAAGGGTTAAATGCCAGATAAGTCCGTAAAACATTACTGTGCAATATGTAGGAGATCTCTGTAGCATTTCAGTTGTTAAAAGCCCCATTTAAACCAGTGGGAATTAATGGCATATTTCAATTCAACCCTATGAAGCAGTTGGTTTGCCCCACTAATGCACCTCTATAGCCTGATGAAGAAGTGAATATACCTGGATACAGCTTTAAAATATGCAACTTATGTTAGGTACCTTTTGTTTGCCATATTTTAATGTTTGCCAGTGGTTCATATTTATACATATACATAATATACATACACACCTAACAAGCAGTAGAACTTTTCATACTGAAAGTCCTAACCACATTGGTTTCTTACAGTATTTCATTGACTACGGTAAACTTGTATATGTTGTAATTTAATACAATAAATTATTGATAAATACCCAAACACTAGTAGCAATGATAGCGTCAGAGTGCAGCATACCTTATGTAATGCCAAACTCTCACCCTCATTCAAGATTAAAGGGATAGTAATACTTCGTTTTATCTTTGTTTTATTTTGTAGACATTAAAAAACATGAAGAACGATATAAGTCTTATCTCTCAAACCTTTATAGTTTAAGAGATATTCACAAGCAAAGTATCCCCCCCCTGGTCAGCTAGACCAGAAGGGAGGTGCCCAGGTAGACTGCAGAGAGGTACAATCTTCAATTAAGATAAGGGAAAAAGCTGAAAAACTTGTCAAGGGGGGAAGGGCTTTCATTCTTTTCATACAAAGAAGATTGTCCCCTGCTGTTATCTGTCTGGTCTTACAACCTGATTCACATCTGAGAAGAGATGGCTTATACTAGGAGAAAGGGGCGGGGAGGGGAAACTTTGCTTGTGAATATCTCTTAAACCATAAAGGTCTGAGAGATAAGACTTAAATCATTCATCATGTTTTTTTAATGCCTACAAAATAAAATAAAGTTAAAATGAAGTATTACTATCCCTTTAAAGTGGTGTATCTTTCTGTTCTCCAGTATTCCTGTCTCTTGTCTTTCTCTGTTATAGTTGACATTTAATGCAGATGCTAAAGTCACTAGCCTTTTTCCCATAAATCCTCCCTGTCATCTCCTTCTGAAGTTCCTCTTCTGTCTTCACATAAGTTCCATAATTTCCTAAAAATATTCTCCTCTCCGTTAAGTATTTTTCTTTCTCGGCCTCTTATTACAGTTCTGCACTTATCTCTCTATACTCCTTCCTACACTTGTTCTTCTCTCAAGGTTTCTTGATGTTTGCTTTCTAAACAAACAAGCCATCTCATAGCTAAAAGTATTTTCATTGGCTGCTACTCTAAGTCATCTAACAAGCCTACACCCACCAGCTATAAGTAACTCTAAAACACATCTGTTGAAGTAGGTGATTTATTAACATTCTTTATATGAGCAGTTATAGTATCAAAACACTTGTTAAAACTCCTACAATGTCATTGTACCTACCACCTCCTCTTGCCTCAGTAAATTGTCACTATTACTAATTAGCTGTGTGGGCAGGGACTCTTTTCCTAATGTTTGAATCATCTGGTTACTTGTATTCTTAGCTAATAATGGCATTCAGGCACTTTAGACTAATGTCCTTGTCCTTATCTTGTGTTTATATATTTTCCTGTTACCAGTTTTGGTGAATGAGTACAGTGCTATAGAAATAAAGATGCTTACATATATACCTAGAATATGTACATGGCTTCCATGTGTATTCTAGGATTTTTTTTTCTTAAATGTTTTTTCGCTAAATTTTGGCTCTTGGACCATGCAATAATTTAGATTTTTCTTTACTCTATTTCTTGAACTTATTGTTTTCGGTGTAATTAAATAACCCTTATTGTCTCCTAATAGTACATGTCATTATATTGAAGACTGTTGGCACACTACTGAAGGTCAATCTTAATCTGAAATGTCATCACAAGCTCAAATGTCATAATATTTTTTAATTCTGTTTAAGCCTGTTTTTAATTGGTGTTGTATGATATGACTTCCACAGTCTGGCTCTCCTTATCCTGCATAACATTCCAGTTAGGAGGCAGGCATAACTACAGACATATTTTGGTCATTTTCAATCAGTATTCTCTAGTATAAGAATATATACACACACACAGATACAAACACACAATGGTTGAGACTTAGGGATAGACCTACTATTCTAACTCTAACATAAGTCTGAGCTGACTAGTCAGAGAAATGGGCAATCAGGATGGGACAATTGCTCCTTATATGTTGTCAAATTCTATGTTCCCATATCAAGAGTTAAAATGCATATGCTTAAAAAGTATATTTCCCAAACGTATTGCAGTTATAGGCTTAATTATTCTAATTCTGACCCCAGTATAACTGCAGGGATATACATGAATAGCTGACAAGTTTCCAAAAATATTCCAGGTACACTTAGCAGTGCAACATCAGGGGGTTTATACACTGAGGCATGATAAAGAGGTGATAGCGTGGAGATGACTTCTACAGTGTTAACACTTCTCCAGTTCCTATGTTATTCTATAGATCCTATGCACTAAGCTCTCCAAAGTTAGAGAAATCTTAGTGCATTGGCTCCATAGAATAAGACAGGACTTGGAGAAGTTATCACCTATTTATCACGCCTTAGTTTATCTCCTCCAAGATGCCCATAGAATCATGTAGTAGACTAATAGGATAGCCTTGAAGAAAAGCATTAGAGATGAGCTTCTGCAACAGAACAGACATGATTATAACAAAATAGTATATAAAATAATACAAGGTCATGGAAAATAAGCAGAAATAAACGCCTCTAATACAGCTGGGAATAGCACATGCTATAATAACTTTATTGTTCAGCATAGCATAGCATTCTGCTAGAGTAAAGTGAGCCATATATCCCATGAGACTAGGAAACCCTTAATGCGCCTATTGGTGATGTGTTTCAGGTGTGTTGACCCTGCCTTCTTTGTCAAGTTGTAGGCATGGCTTTTCCCAGTTCCCAACTCTGGTGATTACTATTTATACTATGAACACTTCCAAATATTCATGTCCCTGAGGAAGTATACTTGTTATACAAAATGCGTCGGATGCTATACATTTTTGATATATGTCTTCAGTGAACTCACTGCTTTTCATAGTGTTTTTTATATCCCCTTTGGACACAAAGGGACTATTTATTATTAGTATTAATATCTGTATCCTTCAGTTTTATTTTTTCTTATCCCACATATACCTTTATTAAATGTATTATTTATTTTACTAGCGCTTTCCCACCCTCTTCCTTTCTTTCTACTTTCTATTGTTGTTTCTGTAGTTTTAAAGTGTACATGGAAATATATTGGCGCCCTTTTCCAGTGTTGTTTTTGTCTTGGTTTCCCTTAGTTACTATGATTTGGATAAATGTTCCTTATAATTGCACGAATTAATATGTTTGCAGTGGAGAATTTATATGTGAAAACTGTACATTTTGCATGTAGTGGGGCCAATTAAAGCTCTCTGCGCAAAATGTATAAATTAAAGTTGCAAAATAAATGTATGTATATGTACGTATATAAAAGAAAAGAGAAAAACTCTCGCTCTGCCTGGGTGCTATTTTCAAGCCAACAGATAAGCCGATAGACAACAAAATTAAAAAGCACTCTCAGGAATTAAATGATAGCCAAAATGATAAATATTTTGGTTATAACATATTATTATTATTATTATTATTCTTTATTTATATAGCGCCAACTAATTATGCAGCACTGTACAATAGGGAATAGACATATAGAGGTATTAAATAGTACAATCAGATGTGGAGAACAGAAGGATCAGAGGGCCCTGCTCGTGACCGCTTACAGTCTAGATAACCATAATAATAACAATTTATTTATTTATTAGGTAAAAAACTAAAACAACAAATAATGATAACTATTTTAAATGTACAAGTCCCTTTAGGAATCAATTTCAGGAGTATATGTGATTAAAATCCTATTTAAAATTCCAAAATAAAAGAAAGTGGGATACTGAACAAGAAAATCAAAACTAGACATTTCTTACAACATATTTGGCAGGTAAGCTTTTAAAGGAGGAGTATACGCAAAATAGGCTTAATCAGTCATAATATACATATTTGTCCTTTTAAAGGGATAGTAATACTTAAAATGTAAAAAAAAAATGTTGTAGGGTTTATCCCCCTGAGAAAAACAAGAGTACTCCCACTGTTGAAAGGTGTGTCATTCAAAAGTTATTAATTTTCAAAGTTGAATTTTTTAGGTGCAATATCACAGTGGCCTGAAATTGTACAGTGGCGCTTTTGCTACACCATCCTATGGAGATTTATGGTCCCAGGACCAGGGCTGTCCATAGGATCGTGTAGCAACAGCGCCACTCTACAATTTCAGGCCATTGTGATATTGCACCTAAAAAATTCAACTTTGAAAAGTAATAACTTTTGAATAAAACACCTTTCAGCAGTGGGAGTACTCTTGTTTTACTCAGGGGGATAAACCCTATAACATATGTTTTTTACATTTTAAGTATTACTATCCCTTTAACCAAAATTACTAATTAAAAAAATGCAAAGGAAGTTGAAAGACATTTGCAGCTGGATTATAAGAAGTACTCATTTGTTAAACAGCTTCATATACACTTCATGGACAAAAGTATGTGGACATCTGCTTGTCTCACATGCCATTCCAAAATCATGGCTTTAGCATGGAGTATCTCCCCCCTTTTGCTGCTATAACAGCCACCTTCTGGAAAGGCTTTTCACTAGAAGTTGGAGCATTACTGTGGGGATTTGCTTCCATTCAACAACAAGAACATTAGTGAGGTCTGGCACTGATGCTTAGTGATTAGCTCTGGCTCATGTTTGGTGATCCAATTCTTCC
Organism: Rhinophrynus dorsalis; assembly: GCA_037306005.1. Taxonomy (NCBI): domain Eukaryota; kingdom Metazoa; phylum Chordata; class Amphibia; order Anura; family Rhinophrynidae; genus Rhinophrynus; species Rhinophrynus dorsalis. The sequence continues at coordinate 226,458,265 of CM074718.1, read as the reverse complement.
CAAAAGTGTTTGATGGGGTCGTGGTACTTCCACACCTATCTCAACAAACCATTTTTGTATGGATATTGCTTTGTACATGGGGGCAATGCCATGATGAAACAGGAAAGGTCCTTTGCTAAACTGTTGCCACAAAGTTGGAAGCACAGAATCATATAGAATGTTATTGTATGCTATAGCATTAAGATGTCTCTCCACTTAAACTAAATGACCTAGCCCAAGCCATGAAACACAGCCCTAGTCCATTATTCCTCCTATTTATAGTTCACACTATACAGGCAGGTAGCTCTCTCCTGGCATCTGGAAAACCGAGAGTTGTCCGTCAGACTGGCAGATGGTGAAGTTTTAGTCTTCATTCCAGAAAATGCATTTCCACTGCTCCATAGTCCAATGGCAGTGAGCTTTAGAACACTCCAGCCGCTGATTGGCATGGTGAATGTTGATCTTAGGCTCATTGTTCATCCATGGAAACCCATTTCTTGTGCTGACTTTGCTTCTAGAGGCACTTTGTAACTCAGTAGCGAGAGCAACTGAGGATATATGATTTTTTTAAACACTACTTGCTTCAGCACTCGGCTGTCCCATTCTGCGAGCTGCTGTGGCCTACCACTTCACAGCTGAGCTGTTGTTCCTCCTAGCTGTTTCCACTTCACAGTAACGCTACTTGCAGTTGACCAGCGCAGCTCTAGCAGAGCAAAAATTTTATGAACTGACTTGTTGGAAAGGTTGCATTTTATGATGGTACCATGTTGAAAGTCACTTGAGCTCTGCAGTATGGGTTATTCTGTTGCCACGAGCTCTGCAGTATGGGTTATTCTGTTGCCATTGTTTATTTATTGAGGTAGCATGGCTCTGTGCTTGATTTATTACATGATTTTATGTCAGAGCTGGGTGTGGCTGAAATAGCTGAATACACTAATTAGAAGGGGTGGCTACATAATTTTGGTAATGTAGTGTATATACATATGTATACCGCAGAATAAAGAAGAAAAACACATTTAAAAACAAAGTATGAGAGAGTATATATTCTTGTGGTGAATTATCACTACATTACAAAGCTTGAAAAAAAAAAATCAAAATTAGGCAAACCTAGCACAGAACTACCAAACCAAAATATATTTTAAAAAATATAAAAGCACAAATGAAAAATAAGTTAAACTAGCTTAACTTATTTTATATTTGCTGTTTTAAAATTTTTTTTTATATATTTTTGTATATTTTTATTTTTTTTCTTTATTCTCAATTTTTCTCTTCATCGTTTCTATCTTTTAATCTTTCTACGTGTTCGTTTTCTTCTTTTTTTATTTTTTTTTTGCTTTATGCTTACATTTTTATTTACTTTTCCACCTATTTCCTCATGGAGAGTGCCAATTTTGCCAGGCTTTCTCATTATTGTGTGTTTTTGAAATCTGGGAATAAGCCCATTATAAATTTTCCCTGAGGAAGGTCGGATGAAGGGCCGAAAACATTTAACTTAATATAAACCAACTTATACATATTTTAATTACTCAGGATAACTTGACATTGTTTGGACTCATCTCACTGAATCTCTGATGTATAATGCAGTTCATATTTAAAAAAAGAAAAAAAGAAAATTGCAAATAAGCAATAATTAAAAAGAAACATCTAAATGATTGTAAATGTAAAATCCCTAGCTTACTTACCTTAATAATGAGCTTCTGTCTATGTACCACTGTGTCAGTAAGCAGCACGTTGGAGAGAATATTCTTAGTATATAGATATTGGCTGCATATTATCATTATTACCATCATTAATAACTCTGGAGCAATAGCTGCCATTTACATTTTGCAACAATGATATTTAGTTGGAGGAATACTACAAATACAAACCGTATCTGATTGGAAATCATCTAAACCAACGCTATATAGCTGTATAAGAAGACCTCTGCCGACTTGGAGCTATATTGCCCTAGAGAAGTATGTATATCTGTATTACCTTTCCTTCTGCGGTAGCTGTTCCATCACTACGATACGTATTGGAAGGCTTAATTCCATCTTACAGATTTCCTCCACCAGCAACAAACGACACAAATTTACATCACCCATCAAGAATAACAGATGGTAGAAATAAATACTATACTATATATTTTTTATCGGTATTGATGGGAGAGGTCTATCCATCCACCCATATGGAACTTTGAATAGACTTACTTTTGAAGACTTGTAGTATCTCCTGTTTTTAGTTTTTTTGCAGCATCTAGCTTTCAGTCTATACTGTTACTATGCAATTGATATTTTGTATATGGTTTTATTAGAGTACATTTTGTAGTATATTATTTGTATTTTGTTTTGTCTTGTGCCTCATTGCTTCATAGGGTACTTTGTGTGTCTTCATGGGGATTCTGGACATTGTACAGGATCACGTGCACAATATACACATACATTAGTTATATATTAGGTACATATTTTAGTGTCCTCCTTTTGTTTACTTTGTCTCTCATAATACATTGTGTTATCCTTTAGGTATACAGTGTGAGACCATTTTGTATAGTCAGTAAAATAATCAAAATAATCACCTTTTATCTAGACAAGTTCTTTAAACAGTATTGTCCATCCCACATATCCTGGACATATACTTCTAAGGGATGTTAAAACAATACATTTGTGTAAACCAAAAGACTATAACTTATTTTAAGCTGACATTTATGGCAGTTATACAACAAATACATTAAGATGTAAACCAAAAACTGTCTCTCTCTTCAAAAATATGTTTTTGTTCTGTAGGTAATTCTTTTTGACAGTCTATTAGCACAGTGATGTTTTATGATAGTGTAGCAGACTGTTGTTGCAACACATTGTCAAAAGAGTTCCAGGTTGATCTACTAATAGAAGTGAAAATGGGTCTGTTAAAAGTAACGTATTAAATGGCTTATCATTTATGTTAGTCGAAAGTAAGGCTGTACAACAATAAACATTTATTTCTCACTAGCTTCAATATGAACAAAAACAGAAACAACATAGTTCAATATTGCTGTTTTTCTTCCTGCAGTAACCTAATCATAATCTGTAATAACAGATGTTTATACAGGATATCTGTATTTTCAATTCTGACAAGGTTTAGATGTTCTCTAAAAACCAGTTTATCAGTTTATATCTTTTATATACATTTGAATCAGAAAAGTACTATCCAAAAAGGTAATTACTTTTCTCTACGCGTAAATATCTTTCATGTATTTCTTAAAGCAGAGGTTCTGGCTTTTCATTTTATTAAAGGTGAAACAAGGTCTTGTTTTTTCTCAAGTTGTCTTGTTTTACAAATTATACTTGTGACGGAATGGTTGTCACCCAGAGAATGAAATGTGTCTGTTTTTAGTGATTGCCATTGTCTTAACATGTGTTCCCATTCTTGAAACATTAATGTCCCCTGTGTGTGCATGCATTAGAGAGTGTTGGCCATTTACCGGCATTGAATAGGTTGGTTAGTGTGTATGATGTACAGAGGGATGGTGCCATCCAGTCTAACTGACTACAGAGATTGTGTTATGAGTGTTGGTCAGAAAGAGGGGGGTAGGGCAAATCTGTGTGTGGAATGTGTGTATCTTCCCCCTCATATCAGGCTAAGCAGAAAGAGACCTGGTAGATGGTACCTGTGACATCAGATCCTGTAGGGAGTGGGTAGAAAAAAAGGCTAGGAAGAGAGAGAGGAGACAGAGTGGAAAAATGTAGGACCAGGAGTAAAGGCCTCTCCATAATGGTGTGAGGCCTAGGGTCCATGAGCATTCTAAATGAGTACTGCAGAAACTGTGACTGGTGAGTGCCCTCACCGGAAGAGTTAGAGTGAGTGGGCACTGTAGTGGCCAGGTGCCCTTTTCAGTTGTGGGCTGTAATTCAAGGCTCTTCAGCAACAGAGAGAGTACCCTGATGTACCCACCACAAGGATCTTAGGAAGTCTTCCCCAACTCCTCTGTCAGGACTAAAAGATACAGGGAAATGTCATGCAATCCAGCAACAGGCGCAGTGGGCGCCCACTCTTGCCTTTAGTGGGACTATGAGTAAGCTCCAGATTAAAGCTAAAATGGACTGTGAGTATTATTTGTAACCCCTGACAACCTGTGCAACTTTGCTGACACACCAAGAAGAGAACAGCAGAAGTGTTTAGTTTTTATGCTTTACACCTGTTTTGTTTTCCTTTAATTGTTGTCCTATGTTTTTTTGCCGTGACCTCTCTAATAAATGCAATTTATTATCTTTTTGTCTGGCTGGATAAATCGCTAAACCCTCGGTCTACTAATCAGTAAACCCTGTACCCCTGTCACAGTACTTTTGACAGATTTCTGGTTACATGTCTGATAAATAGGTTAAATTAGTATATATTGGAAATTAAATAAAATGGCACTCAATCGTAAAGTTTGTAGTGTTGTTTCTTCCTTACCCCAAATGTAAGATGCTGTACACGTTTGTGATTATCATGTGAGAAATATTAATATACTAGTATAAAGCCTTTCATTTGTTGAGGTTTTAGATATAAGATGCAACTACATCAACCCACAGACTCACACATACTCTCCTCCGAATAAAATTCTTTAACCCCTTAAGGACCGACCGCGCACGTACTTTGCGGTCCATTAAGGACCACAGAGCCTTTTTTTTTTTTTTTTTGTGCGATTCGATTCCGGACTCCCCAAATGGCTTGCAGCCACGCGGGGAGCCCGGAATTCCATGACGGTCCAGGACCGTCATGGGTCCTTAAGGGTATAACAACCCATGACGGTCCAGGACCATCATGGGTCCTTAAGGGGTTAAAGATGTGCACTCAACAAACTCATATACATACAATACACAAAAAATATACACTGTCATTCATCTTTTTAGACACAGGTACACACACATTCAGACTTCATGGCACACACATTCACAAACAGACATTTAATGTTACTTATTGTAGACAGAGTTTAATTGATGGTCCTAAATCACTGTGTAAAAGTAAGATGGGGGGGTACTATTTATGTTTCTGAGGCATAATGGCTGCCACCACATGTTCCTTAAAACTATATTAAAAAACACATTCCTGTAAGTTTTTCAACTGCTATATTCAATTCATAGACTATAACAGTATGTGAATGAATTTAGGGCTGTGAAATTCACTCCTCTAATAGGAGTGCTTAAAAGCATGTGAATACAGGCTTCTTTTACTCATGCATTGCTGTCTCCTTTCTTAACATGCATGTCACACACTTGCATGCTTGCTTTCAGTCATGCTTTGTTGTAAAGTCTTGATGTCTGAGCCATGGTAAAAATAATGCAGGAGACCAAGTTAAAACAGATGCTTTAGTAGATCTGAGTCTCAGTCTATTTGTTTATCATGATCATTTGTTTGCTTAACCCCAAACACATTTTTTTAAAGTTATACACATTTCTTTCCATTTTAAGTGTGGAGTTCTATTTGCCAAATTATCGATTAAGAGGCTCTCTGATGAGCCTTTTAATGCCTATTCATTCTCTGCAATGCACTAGATACCTCTCCGGGACTCAAAGGGTTAAAACTTGTCCTTAAGGGTTACCTGATTACATACAGGTGTGTTTACCAGTGGCTTCAGAATATCTGGGCCTATAGAGAGCTAGCTGGGTTAAGCTTATTAAAAAATAATTCATGTTTTTAAATCACATTTATAAGACTGAAAGAGGTTTGCACCTGCTACATTTATTGCATAGAATGTGACAGTCTGTGAATGAAATTGAAATTTAGGAAGCTAAAAATATGCTTCTCTATTAGGATTTCTTAACGAGATGTGCATACAGGCTTGTGTACACGTGACTAGTAGTCATGTTCAGTACTGTATGGTTACCTGTGGCTTGTTACCTCCCTAACTGATATGTCAGCCATATGCATGTTTAGGTTAGCTTTCTGTGGGGCTCAGTAGTAAAGATTAGTAAATTATAATTCTTAATATCTGAGCCATTTTAAAGTAGCCAGTTTAAAAAAGATACTTAAGTAGATTTGCGCATCTGACCATTTGTTTATTGTGATTTCCTGTTTACTTACCCCAATTTTTTGTTGTTTTGTTTAAGCTATAATCTTTCCTTCACATTTTACATGTGTGGAGTTCTTCCCCATTCATCTGACAAATCATCAGTTAATAAGATCTCTGATAAACCCATTAATGTCCTACTGATTCTCTGACTACTTCTGTCCTCAACTGACACTAACAGACTAGGATTTGAAAATGAGTAGAGGTAGGTCATTGGTGTTAAAACTTGTCCTTAGAAGCTGTTATACACACACCAGAATTAGAAAAGTTACTTGACTACACACAGGTGTGTTTAACAGTGGCTGCCTAAAGGATACCCTTCAATACTGGCCCTGCAGACAGGTTTTAATACCCCCAGAGGTAGATCAATCAAAGTTAGTGACAAAGTATAGATAGTTTTGCAATCTGTGTTATTGGTGTCCCTCAAGTATTAGAGTTCACTTCCTCTGTTTAGTGGAAAAATATATACTGGGAAACACCTACTAAGAGGTAGACTCTAAGGCCTCGATTCAGTTAGGTCCAATGGCTGAAAAAACAGCCAACAGCATTTTTTCAGGTATAGTAAGCTATTCAATTACCTGTGCTGTGAACAAATGCTGGGAAAAAAAACCTGCTGCTGATAAAGTTAGATGCATGTTTGCCCATAGAAAAATAATAAAAAAGTCACAAGAGTCCATTAAAATTACTGTGTTAGACCTTAGATCCGATAAGGGACTCACTTTATCGTTGGAAACAAAAAAATGTTTCCAATGTTATTAGAATTAACTCTATGAGGGCCAGTGGGGTATTCTTATCTCTCTGGCACTAATAAGGTTAATCCAACTAAGTTACAAAGCAACAGCCCCTGAAAAAAACACTTACCATTAATCCAGATGTCCAGCAGGGTCTTCAGCACCATGGTCAGCTACTGTGCACCTTCTTATTCTATCTTCTCTCTTCTTTTTCTTTCTTCCATCATCTCATCATTAATCTGTTAGAAAAATCAAGATATATTAATACATTATCCATACAAATAACCCTCACATCCATGCATTAACCCCTTGAGTGCCAGAGGGGCACATGTGTTGCGTACCTCTCTGGTACTCAGACAGAAAAACAATGATGAGATGTAGTCACAGAACCCAAACATACTCTTTCTGATGCTCCGGCCATGTTCCCTATCCAGTTGGTAGTCAGAGAAACACACAAATACTCTGTCTGACACTCTAGCTGTGTTACACTGTCCACTGGGAGTCATTTACTGTCACTCAAACCTTGTTACACTGTCCATCATCACATTTGCTCTAGGGCAGTGTTTCTCAACTCCTGTTGTCAGGACCCACTAACAGGCCAGGACTTAGGGATTTCTCTGCTAGAGCACAGGTGTGGTGGCCAGAGGCTCATTCACATTAATTCACCTGTGCTCTAACAAGGAAATCATCAAGTCCTGGCCTGTTAGTGGGTTCTGAGGACAGGAGTTGAGAAACACTGCTCTAGGGAACCCCTTGCACATACTCAGGGAAAACACGGTTCCCATGGAACCCAGTTTGATTACCACTGCATTAAAGGGATTTTTTCAGTGCAACTCCTATGGTGCCTGAAGCAATGGTGCATCACATCACAGTACATTTTTTCCCCAGATATCCACTGTGAGCCTGTTGCAGTGGAAGTATGGTAGGGTGAACTGCAGGAAGTCAGGAAAAAATGTAAAAAATAAAGAAAATTAATCAAGCATACATAGGGGGGTTATACACTAAGGCATGATAAAGAGGTGATAAAGTAGAGATGACTGCTCCAGTGATATCACTTTTCTGGTTCCTATGTATTTTTTTCTCCAGCTTTGGAGATATTAGTGAATAGGCTCTATAGAATAACATAGTAATTGGGGAAGTGATATCACTGGAGGAATCATCTCCGCTTTATCACCAGTTTATCACGCCTTAGTGCATTACCCCCATAGTGTGAGTGAGAACTGCATCAGTAATACAAGGGAATGAGAGATTTGTTTTACATGTTTCAGCTTAAAGGGATAGTAATACTTCGTTTTAACTTTATTTTATTTTGTAGGCATTAAAAAAACATGAAGAATGATATAAGTCTTATCTCTCAAACCTTTATGGTTTATGAGATATTCACAAGCAAAGTTCTCCCCTCCCACCCCTTTTACCTACTGTAAACAATCTCTTCTCAGATGTGGAATGCAGTCCATAGACTGGACAGATAACAGAAGGGGACATTCTTATTCCTATGAAAACAATGAAAGCTCTGCCCCCTTGACAAGCTTTTCAGCTTTTTCCCTTATCTTAATTGAAGAGTGTCCCTCTCTGCATTCTATCTGGGCACCTCCCTTCTGCTCAGGCTGAACAGTGTGACATCAGTAAAAGGGGAGGGAGGGGGACACTTTGTCATTGAATTACTCTTGAACTACAACTCTGACAGAATTGAAATAACACTCTCCAAAGTCCAAATACTATGATGATTAATTAGAGCTGCTTTTATTATGAAACATTACTATCCCTTTAAGAACGAATCCCAGTAGTTCCAAAGTGTTCATACACAATTGTCATTCCAGTATCTTACAATATGACTGTCTGCAGTTCAGTTGATTTCATGTTCTTTTTCAGTAGCTTTTTTTTTTCTAATATTACTTTTATTCATATGCATTCAATTCTATAACCTTTAGGTAAATTTACTTATGGTTCTAGAGGGCAGTAAATGTATGACCTAAAACAAAGCTATAGAAAGGAAAATATATTACATTGCTATTTGTGTCTTAAGAGCTTTCCACTAAACAGAAAACATGCTTTAGGCGTTCACTTAGCCTATACGACCTATAATGACAGAAAATGATTTAATATTGGCATTAATCCTGTTAACATTTTAGCATTTGTTACCCCGGTGTCATTAAGCCACAGGTAAATGTTAATTAGTTCATTTATTTTGACAGGAGAGAGTTCTAAAGTATTGATTTGCTGAAATGATTTTGTCAGAAGCCAGTTTTACATATAATATTGTCCCAACAAGCATTTTGTGCAACAAGCATCTTCAATTTCTAACAAGCAGTTTCCTTTAAGGGAAATTTATGTCATAATTGTCTTAAAGAGGAACTGCTGTTCATATCTAACCTAGTGAAATATTAATCCTTCATGTCTGATTAACTGTTAAGCGTCATTGTGCCCAAATGCTAGCCTGTCCTTCTTCAAGGTATAGTAATGTTTCATAATAAAAGCAACTCTAATTAATCATCATAGTATTTGGACTTTTGAGAGAGTTATTTCAATTCTGCCATAGTTGTAGTTCAGGAGTAATTCAATGACAAAGTATCCCCCTCCCGCCCCTTTTACTGATGTATCACTGCTCAGCCAGATCAGAAGGGAAATGTTCAGATAGATTGCAGAGATGGACAATCTTCAATTAAGATAAGGAAAAAAGCTGAAAAACTTGTCAAGGGGGTGCAGGGCTTTCATTGTTCTCATAGGAAGAAGATTGGCCCCTGCTGTTATCTATCTAGTCTTACAACCAGACTCCACATCTGAGAAGAGATGGCTTACACTAGGTAAAAGAGGCGGGAGGGGGAAACTTTATCCTTCAATTACTCTTGACAGTATTGATATAACACTCTCCATGGCCCAAATACTATGAAGATTAATTGGAGCTGCTGTTTTTGTGAAATATTACTATTCCTTTAAGTGTATGAGTAGCCTTGGGATTATTTCCTCCAAATGCATGACTTTACATTTCCCCACATTAAACCAAAATTGTTTTCTCTTCCTATATGCTATAAAGATAAGCAGCTCAAAATCTTCCTAGATTCCCCTCTGCCTCATCTCTAGTCCCTACTGCCTTATGCAGCAAGTTACTATTGAACTCATGGTCTGACCCCTAATTCTGCAAAATGCAGCCTTATATTTCATCCTTTTGACATTTTTGCTTCTTACCTGAATTTCTTGGGATCGGTTTTTGATGTACAATCAGGGTAAATATTGGTTTGCTTTTAGCTCCTACTGTGGTACTTAAAAGCTAACTGTAGGTAAAATAATAGAGGGGAATAGCAACTCATTTTAATTTTTTTGGGCAGAAAACATCTCTAAAATGCTTAGAAAAACTGTAGGAAAAAGTTAAACAAAGAACCAAATGAATCACAAAAGATGCACATTTGGGGCAGTACTGCAGTTGTTCATTTGAATTTCAATTATCAAAGAATATAAACTAGTAACAATTTTGGCAAACTACTGTAATATTCAAATGATACTTCTGATTGTTTAAAAGGCTGCAACAATAGTGAATATTGAAATTATTAAGAAATGAAACAAGTAACCATAACGTGTAATCTATGGGTGGTTGGTTTTGAATAAACTCAAAGTAAGAAATACATGTAAACAGTGACATAGGTCATGTAACATGTGATTACATATTTAAATTGCAATTAAAAATAAATATTTTAATCTGACTTGATTTATAACAAAAAAATAAGGATATTTATTAATGAATACCAAATGACTAGTGCTAATGATGATTTCTATAATTCCAAACAACTTCCATTTCCTGTTACCAGACAATGGAAAATGTTCCCATTCCCTCCAGTCAGAAAGTCACCATAAGAATTGTTGAAATTAAATTAATAGAAAATTAAAATTGTGTGTGTGTTTCTGCATGTTGCACTTAAGGAATCTTTATTTAGATGAACTTGAATATGTAAAGCATACAGTGATCCATACTTTATGGGCAAGAGTTATATTAGCCAGCAATTTATATTCTATGGCTTAGATATTTTTCCTGACATAATACTTTATTATAAGTTAAATCAAGTGCCCATTTAACTGTAATGAAATATTTGACTGCTCTGTTTGAAGGAGAGAATGAATTTAAGACAATGTGAACTATTTTATTCTTGAAATAAAATATTTGCCATATAGTAACAGAGTATAGAATCAGAATATAGAAGTTTATCTTTTTTATATTCTCCAAACAAAATGTTTAAGTATTACAATGTATATATTCATACACACATCATGTATGAAACTTGAATGCATTACTCATATCATATTCTTTTTTATTAAACTTGCATGAAGTAATTAAAATAGTTTACAATGTTGAAAAAAACAGGCAAAATATATTTGCATCTTATATTTTCACATGGTGCCAAGACATTTTATTATGTTTTGTGAGAAAGAAGGTCAGACATATTGACTGTATCACTATCCATCAGTTTAGATATGATTCCCATGGATAACTTTCTAGATATCTATATGTAAAACTCTATCTATCTATCTATCTATCTATCTATCTATCTATCTATCTATCTATCTATCTATCTGTCTATCTATCTATCTATCTATCTATCTATACAAGGTGAGCTTTATAAATATGTATTAGAAGGAAATTAGCTGTTCCACATTATGTTATATATATATATATATATATATATATATATATATATATATATATATATATATACACACACTAGCAATGTTGAGACGGCATTGCCCATCTGTAATATGCCGTAATTATCAAGGTGGACCCTAAATACAGGACTTAACTAAATACAGGACTTAACGTGCGTGTATGTGTGTTGTTTTGTATTATGGTGGGTAGGTATTGTAAGTGAGTGGCAGTTTCAGTGTTGCAGGATTTCTTGGTATACAATGTTTTTGGTAATGTTTTCATAATCTACAAAAATGTGCAGTGGGTTGACACACGCAGGCTCACATGTTGAGACAGGCTCACATGCTGAGACACAAGCTTACACATTGAGACACACAGGCTCACACACAAACACACAGGTTTATTGATGGAGAGTGGTGTAACGCAGTAGCTTGCAAGGCATTGCAGACATTTTTGGAGGTGAAATGGGTAAGCACTGCTAATTGAATAATGCACTAATTAAAGAAGTGAGTATAAACTGCATGGGCAACACAGTGGCAATATTGGTAGTTTACTCTATCCAAGACTGTTGTTGAATTAATGTTTCCCATAAGCATCTGAAACTTGACATGACATGCAGCCTTATCCATTTACGATTATTGGCGCCATTGGTGTTTGAGCACCTCACGTTCCATGAATATCTTATGCTCCCATTTAAAGTCATTGCAATACATTATTTACTTGAATAAAATATTTCTTGTCACACATTGGTCTTGAGGCTTAAAAATGTAACCCTTTAAGTGCCAGAGGGGTACACAACACATTGCATACTCCTCTGGCACTGAAAGGGTTAAATAAAAACAATTCTGTTTCGTCTGATGCTATAATGTGACCCCTCACCCCTTGTGATTATTATAAAAGAAAAAGCTCCCGTGTCCTCCCGTGCACTCATCCTCTTTAGCATGGACACCTAGAGCAGAGGCGGTTTTGGTAGAAAAAGGAGCCGTGCTGAGAACGTTCAAGCGCTTAGATGGGGAGATGACACAGATGCTCCCAATTACATGCATATAATGTCTGTGTTTCTGTCTCCTGTCAGAGCAGAAAGTACAGACATAGCACAAGTAGAACTAGCTATGTAGTAGGCAGTGTATGTATGCATTGCATGGTTCTGTGCAACATAGTTACGTTTGAGAGATGAGAATGGTACCCATTTGATGGGGGAACATTCTGATGTGGCTCTTTTCATTAACCAATAGAGTAGCAGAGGGATAAGGAATGCATGGATTTGCAATGCATTCTGTACCTCTCTGGCACTCAAAGGGTTAATGCAACATTGTTAACGTGCCTTTCTCATGGTGGCAAAATACATGGCAACATTATTATAGTGAACCTCATACAATGAGGTAAATGCGTGAATCCTATAAATAATTGCCTAAAGTAAAGTAATGACAGAGGTGAAAATCTATCTATATCTGTATATATATGAAAAAAGAAATCTGTGTGTCTGGCACATACACACCCAGGGTAGCAGTAAGGAGGAGATATTCAAATCTCCTTAGTATTGCCAGTCCAGGACATAGAGAAAGGTGTGATTTTCACAGGAGTAGGCCCCTGCCCACTCCTGTGAAAATCTGTGCAAGGAGTTTGCCCTCCCCATGATAAGTTTTGATCCCTGAGAGGGACATTATTCCCTTGGTGGGTATATGACAAAGGATATTGATCTCCTACAAAGCAATCACATGGTTACAACCCAGCACATGCACACATCTCACAGATCCTACATACTGCATGCATTTAGCAGGATCGTGTGGCACTCACATGGTTAATAACCACAGTCGGGTTACTCCCACCTTTAAGGAGCAATTCACATATCTCCCTCTGTGGCATGTGGATTTCTGCTGCCTCCCTCTGTTTTCCACCTCCGGTCAGAAATGCTGACCCTATGCCCTTCATGCCCCATTCTCAGATGTGCCCACCTTACTGCCCATGCTGGAGCACTTGCTCAGGAGCCAAGCTTCCATGGTGCTGTGTCCAGGACTCTCCTACACCCCTCCCCTTCTGCACAGACAGCTACAAGACCCCTAAAGCCCAGTAACACATGCACACACACAGAGCTAGCCCCCCTCCCCTGAGTACACACACATTCACTAACTAACTGTTTGGGCTCCAGCAAAGCCCCCAAACCCATTCAAACAGTGGAGCAAGGTGAAAACCTGGACCAGAGTGGCTGATGGAGGGGGGCAAGCACTCAAAGTACTTAGTGCTTGGTTATCACATACATGTAGGTGACAGGTGAGGCATGGGCTACAGAACATCTCTGGCAAAAGTATTATACTGTGTACGAAGTGGCAGATTACCCCTTTGTGGATTAATGTGGTGAAAGCAACACATGCAAAAGGTGAACGATACTAATTAATGTGCATTATCAGACACATCCATTCATGTGCTGAACTGTAATAAACGGGCTCAGTGTGTGGATCATTCATTATTAATTAAAGGGATAGTAATACTTCGTTTTGTCTTTATTTTATTTTGTAGGCATTAAAAAAACATGAAGAATGATATAAGTCTTATCTCTCAAACCTTTATGGTTCGAGAGATATTCACAAGCAAAGTTTCCCCTCACTGACCAAAATGGTCAAGTCTGCCATCTAGCTGTCAGATTTGGAATCCGGTCCGCGGACCGGCCGTGAAACTACAGCAGAGCCGAGATCTCGAGATATAAGAAGAACTACTTATTTCGAATAGTCTACAAAGTGTGCCTGATTTGCAAGCACACTTTTTAGACCCTTCCAATGAAATAGTTATTTTTATATCTTGCAATCTCGGCTTTGCTGAAGAGCCACTAGTTGATCAGCAGACCGGATTCCAAATCTGACGGCTAGATGGCACACTTGACCATTTTGGTCAGTGAGGGAAAATTTTGCTTGTGAATATCTCTCAAACCATAAATGTTTGAGAGATAAGACTTATATTGTTCTTCATTTTTTTTTTTAATGCCTACAAAATAAAATAAAGATACAATGAAGTGTTACTGTCCCTTTAAGGGGAAAGGATGATTAAAAAAAATGGTGGCTCTTGATCATGTATTACATTGCTGGTAGTATGTAATGGGTGGTAGGCAATCTTTAGCTGACTGCTGTTGGGGACTACAACTCACATCTTCTTGGTCAGAATGCGCTCCTCTTCTTCTGTGGTACGTCCTCTTGTGTATGAACCCTTTGAGTGCATTGGATACATTTTTTACAGTCAAAGGGTTAATTGTCAGTGTTCTTTGATGCCGCATGCTTCACTCCGCTCCCTCTTATGTTTCCAGCTGAGAAAATAAGAGGGAGTGGAGTCAAGCCTACAGCATGAGAGAACACGGACATTTAACCGTATGAGTATAAAAAATGTATACAGTGCACGCAAAGGGTTAACAAACAAGAGGAACTAGCACAGAAGAAGAGGGTTGACTTTTAAAAGGTCGTGCAGAAAACAGCTCGCGGATAGGCAGCGAATTAAACATGGCCCCCTGATCAAAAGGGCGACATGCAAATCTCACGCTGCATCAAAGTGCGAGATTCTCATGTCGCGTCCTGAAAGGTTGCTGCAGCCCCATACTTTTAACTCATTGCCCGCATACCTTGGCCTGCATTAGAATGTGAGTCGTTAAAAAACATGAGCACAGATGAGAAACACAGAAGCAGATACCTAGATTGTGCAGAAATGGCAGATGAAATTGTGGAAGCTCCATTGGACATGTACTGTGCTCCTCCTGGGTAGAGTTTGGTCTGTGAATGAGAGATGCTGGCAGCTGTTGGAGCTCTGCAAATGGTCTGCACCAAATAGCTCCCTGTATGGCCTCATAGTACTGAGAGATCAGGGTCATACCTAGGTGTCTGAAGTGAAGCCAGCACAGAAAGTTAACTGGCTTCACTTCAGACACCTAGGTATGGCCCTGATATCTCTGTACTATGAGTCCATTGCAGTCCACAATTCCACAATTTCATCTGCCATTTCCACCACCAGTCCTGTAGCACTGAAAGGGTTACTGAAGTGGTCATGTCTCCTGCTCTCCCCTCTTTTTTTTCATACCTGCAAACTTTTTGCTGAAGTCTCCCCAGAGAGGGGAGTCCTATGGTGCCACAGGGGAAGAAAAATAATGCAATTTAGGTCTAAAGGGGCGGGGCATAATTGTGAGTGGGGTGGAGCTTAAAAAACCCTCTGCTGAATAAGCTGGAGAAGAGGCCTGGGAGTGGGAGGAACACAATGGAAGGAGCTTAACCCTTTGCCTACTGCTTACTGGCTGCTAAGGGCTCCAATATCCAGCTGTACAGACAGGTACAGAATGTATGGGAATATATTCAGCACACAAGGTAAATGTGTAGAAGGGGATGAAGAGTTTGAGTTTCAGAGTGGTATAAAGGACATTGAACAGCAAAGGCTTGTATAATTGCCTGGTAGAGAAGGGGTTAATGTGAAACATTTGGTTTGTTGCTGTGGAGGCGAGGTGTAAGATGTGGGAGGCGATTGTGAGAAGAGTATGATTGTGGAAGGAGGAGAAGTGTGCAGAATGAAAAGGTATCATGCCCCCATTGAATCACCCAATGGCAGAAGCAGATTAGAGGTGATGTCAAAAACTCCTTCTTGCTGCCACCCCTGGGTGTGTTTGCAGGCATACAGAATACTTCTTTTATATATATATAGATACTAGTGTAAAAGCCCGTGTACACGGGCCAAGGTCCGGGTGATGTTAACCCTTTGAATGCCAGAGGGGTACACAACGCATTGCTTTGCAATGGGCTGCGTACCCTTCTGGCACTCAAAGGGTTAAGAGGCCGGTCCTGCTCTTCATCATGCACTCTAGAGACTGCCCAAAAGCACAGAATGCTCCCAGCACAGAACTCCCAGCATTCTGTGCTCTCAACATTCCGTGTGTTCAGGCAGGCTCTACTGTGCATGACGGCTTCTGACAAACATCTTAGCAATTTGTTATATAGGATGTGGCAAAACCATTTTTACAACTTACATTTTCAGGGTGATAACCATCCATACTATAAACATCCAGTATAAGGTATAACTATACAATAATGTCTATATAATACCATTAAGACATAGGTTTATTGTGATGGCCATGGCACACCAATGGATTTTGCTTTTTACACTCAGAAATTGTGTCCTAGATCAATCAAGCACAGCAGTAAGATTGGTCAGTCAAATATATGGTTTGTAAAACTTAATCAGCAGAGAAGGAAGCATTTGGCTGCTGTGATTGCAAAACACGCTAGATGGAATAAAATAATAGCAGTTTAAAAAAAGTGGCTCAAATCTTGCTCAGTTGAACAAAACATTGCACTAAGAAAAATGTACTGTAAAATCTTAGGTATAATACACACATTTTTCCCCCATTTCACCTTATGTGAAGTGGGAAGTGCAAATTATACACAAGTGAAAAAAACAAATACCAAAAAAGCCCCCTCAATGTCTCTCATAGATCTGCTCATTGAATCTAAGGTTGTATCCTATCAAGAGATGCTGGCAGGGCACAACTGATTTCCTTTGGAGAGGAGTTCCAGCAGTGGAGAAATGGGTGACGAATACAAGAACGCTGCCCACTGCCCCATTGTCATGGTTGCCATGGTTGCCTCCGAAGGGGGGGTCCTGGTTATTCATGTGCATTCAGATAGATAAAAGGGGGCACACAAGCTGTGGAGGAAGTGAGTAGTGAATGGAAGAATGCTGTCAGTGCACCAATGTCCCTGCTGCCTCCTGAGGAGGATCCTGGTTATGGCAAAGGGTACAGGGTGGGAAAGGGGAGCATGCAGGTAGTGGTATTGAAGAGTGGGGAGGGTGGGAAGGAGGAGAGAGATTGAGGGGGACATTTACATTTTTGGGGGGTAGAAGGAGGAAAGGGGTTGTGTATTATACACAAGAACTGGATATTTTAACAAAAATCTTGGGTATAATTTATATCTGAATATTATACACAGGTGCATAGTATACTCTAGATTCGACTGTATATCATGGATATGAAGCACACTTGACTGAACAAAATATTATGGGAAAAAATTGAGGAGCATTAGATTGCGCTACAAATTTTATTTAAAGTGGAACTTTTACCTTGTTTAACACTTTGAGTGCCAGGTGGGTACACAATGCGTTGTGTACCCACCTGGCATTCAAAGGGATAAAGTCACCCTCCTATAATTAAGCATATAGAGATCGGCTTCATAATAATTCTGTTAGCTTTCGGAAGTACCCGATTCTGAAGTAATCCTTAATTTTTGGAGACCGACGGCCAGGTTAGTGCTGTATGCATGCCTGCGTCATCAGTCCCTTCCGGTGCCTTTCGGCACAGTGCAGTGCCTCCTAGAGAAGACCAGGACTGACAGCGCAGGCGTTCAGATGTCTCTAAGACAAGATGTCTGCGCTGATGCCTGGCTTCCGGTCTCCGAAGATTAAGGATTACTTCAGAATCAGGTACTTCTGAGAGCTAATAGAACTATTATGAAGCTAGTCACCATATGCTTAATTATTGGAGGGCAACTTTATAGAAGGTGAAAGTTCCTCTTTAAAGAACATGTTAACACACACAAAGAACCCACTATTCATCAAACAAAGCAATAATTGAAAATTGATTGTGCATGTGAAGACCTTTTAAACAAGTAAGACATTAGAAAAAAGAGTAAATTTTAAGGTGTGAATGGAGGATATTCATAGTAACAAAACATTTAATGACAAAAGTCTTTCTTCCGAAACAATCAAACGAAGCAGTATACAAAAAAAGGTTGACCCAGGCTCAATCAATCAAACAAAAAAAAACATTTTTGCTTGAGCAATTGATTATGTTCATTCTCAATCAAACAAAAGCTGTCTAAAAAAAGTATGGAATTTATAAGGCAAAAACTCACATTTAAAGGGATAGCAATGTGTTGTGTACCCCTCTGGCACTCAGAGGGTTAATTTTCATAATATTTGGGCCATGGAGAGTGTTATTTCAATACTGCCAGGGATGAAGTATCCCCCCACCCCTTTTACTGATGTAACACTGATCACCTCAGAACAGAAAGGTGGCATCCAGATGGATATCAGAGAGGGGCAATCTTCAGTTAGCATAATGGAAAAACCTGAAAAACCTGTCAAAGGGGGCAGGGTTTTCATTGTTCTCACAGTGAGAAGATTGTCCCTTGCTGTGAGCTTTCTGGTCTTAAGATCAGATTTCACATCTGAGGGGAGGTGGCTTACACTAGGTAAAAGGGGAGGGAGGGGGACACTTTATCATTCAATTACTCTTGAATTATAACACTGACATTTTTGAAATAACACTCTCCATGGCCCACATACTATGAAGATTAATTGGAGCTGTTTTTATTTTGAAACATCACTATTCCTTTAAGCTTCATGCTAATTTAATTAAACTGCTAGGTTTATGCTTCAGAGAACATCAGCTCCATGATCCTCCTGAATCACATTGGTTGGTTGTATCACTAACAAAGCACAGGTTTGTGTGTGATTGATGCTCAGTACTTTTCAGAGGCAAATAAACTATATCTGTAGAATATAATAATATTCCAGTGATCAGTGAAACTTAGTTTTTTTAACAGGAATGTCAAATACATATCCTTAGAGGATGTAATCTGGACAGGATATTTGCATATTCCAGCATAAGGCTTTGACATGGCTGACATGTTTCATTGCTAAACTTAGCACAATTAGCATAGTTATAAGGAATAGATTTTTAGAACTAAAAACTAATTTTACCAGGCATCTCATTTTGTAAGAGGTATTTCAATTCTGTGATTTCATCTATCTATAGAGACGTTGGCATATAAACATATCATAGTTCCTTAACTGATACAGTATACTGAAACGTCAAATTATATTTTTAATTACATTTCCCTTCTGTAGTGTTTTATATTGTTACAGACAACATTTCTCAGTGATGTGATCAGCCATAAAGTTCACAAATGGTCAATAGCTTAAACGGCAATATTATGTTTTGCTAAAAGCACACTTAGTAAAATATTTTGGGGCTACACTGTTGAGCCCCAAAAAGGCTTATACCAGCTGCTTAGTGAGGGTTGTCAGAAAACTGCCCCTTTATTGGATCACAACCCAGAAATACAAGGCCCTTAGCCACATATGTTACAGGTTGTTCATGCAGCTTTCATAGACCATTCTGCATCAAGTTTTCAAACCAAAAGCAGAGGGTCTATGAGGACCTGCTTGCAGGACTAGTAACTGAACTTAGAGACTTCAGTTTTACAGTTCAGTCTCCTCTCGAAGGACCAAAAAGGAAACCCTAAGGATCTGAAATTACAAAAAGAATGGCAAAATGATGTTACTAAATATGGGACCCCTACATGATTGCAATTTGGCATTCACTGCTGAGGAGGTGTTCTGTATTGTGAAAAAGATTACTACTCAATACCAAAATCCTTCTGGTATGGCATGCTAAAGTAATAAGCGGACATGCACAGGAATATTTTTGTACCAGGTTCATAAATACAGTATTTAAGGGAGCCAGTAATGTATTTAGAGACACCAAATGAGGAAAGCAATTAACACAATGGCATTACTAAATTCTTCCATTGTAGCTTAAGAAATAAATGGACATTTGCATACATAATGACCTTATACTGAATTCATGAAATCTAAGATTTAGAGGTGGTTCAATCAGACAAAAATATGTCTTAAACCACAAACTTCCCACTTCCTAGCTCAAGAAGGTCTACTCAGCCTGATAAAAGCCTAGTCAGCTAAAACACATCAGAGAAGAGGGTGGCAAAAGTACGGTTTAAAAGAATCTGATCATTTTGCCTTACTGAACCACTGCTTGATTTTAGCAGTACACTTCATGTGACTGTCTTGGAATACTATGCTACCCTTAAAAATAAATAAATATGTGTATACAAGAGTGTGTCAGGAAGTATTTGCAATTCCTTTTTTTGTTTCATATAATATCATTAGAATGTATATGTCCTATAGTATAATTTTTCTATGTAGCCCCCTCCTTTTCAACACAGTCTCTCAGTCCACAAGCCTCTGTTAAATGTTTTTAGGTGAGCGACAAGCCACCAATGCACTGCTTCTTTCACTTCTTGGTCACTTGGTCATGGATGCTGATGCTTAGATGATGTGTCACTTCATTGATAGTCACAAGACAATTATCAAGAATCATGACATGGACTCATTCAGTGTTTTTTGTGGTGTATGTGGATTAGGGACCATGCCCTAGGAATAAGTGGTTGTGGTTTTTAATTTATTTACCTTATTGAATTACCTAGTAGGTGCCCTCTATACATCATTCAAGTTTATTTGCATTGTTTCTGCAGTTTCTTGACTATAGTGATTTCTGTTAGTCTGTCTAAGGGTCGCAGCTCCTCTCAGCAAACAATGTGCTTCACTAGACTGGAATGACACGTAAGAGATGCAAGGTGTTTTCAGCTTTTTCAGTCAAAGTAGACTAAAATATTAAATGTTTTAAATGCAAATAAAATTATTAAATATTGAATAAAATGTGTACGTACTATAGGATGATTTTACTATATAGCCCCCTCTTTTTCAACACAGTCCATCAGTCCACAAGCCTGTGTTTAATGTTTTTAGTTGAGTGACAAGCCATGGATACACTGCTTCTTGGTCACTTAGTTATGGATGCTTAGATGATGTGCCACTTCTTTGATATTCACCAGATGATTATCGAGAATCATGACATGGACTCATTCAGTGTTTTTGTCGCGTATGTGGATTGGGGATTTAAATTGTTTTACATGCAAATATTAAATAGAAATAACTGTTGTTGAAGGAGACCTGCCTATGTAAGCCCTTATGATAAACAGTTAAGAGGCACTTTTTCTTAGGGTACAGTTCCCATTTAAAATATAAGTTTAAATCAATGGAAATTTTAATTTTTCCCCTATGAGGAAGATGGTTTGCTTTTGAATTGCAACTGTATAACTGGCTGAATAAAGCTCCCTATTTGTAATATTCAGAAGAACAAGGGGGGATAAATAAAGGAATGGGTGAGGGTGTGGGTTACATTACTCATTATGATTAGGACATTTCAGTGTAATTAAACAACATAATCAAAATACAGAGACCATGTCTAGATATTTAGAAGGGTACATTGTAAAGCAACTATGGTAACACTGCTTTATTGAGTGTGGGAGTTTAAGAATAAGTGAGCATTATGTTAAAGTTCCAAGGGTCCTACATTTTAGGGAATTTAGCATATTGTGTAACTAGGCCATGATTCTTTATATTGTTCTTTTAATTAGAGGTGTGAAAATGTTTCTACCTCAGGAAGTTGTCATAAAATTGGGCTTTCTGACTTCCGTCTGTATGCGCAATCTGCTCATGTATATGTAATGATACATGTGTGTGTCTGCATCTTGCAAATATCATGACATCACTGTGTGAATGAAAGTCATAAATGATACAGGGGAATGTGTAATTTGTCATGACAACATCTTTCACCTTCCAGAGCTTACCCTTTAAGCACCAGAGACTTGGGGAGTTTTCTGAACTCCACTGGCCGGACATATTATCAGCATTTTTTGCTATCTATCTCTTTAGGTATGATTCCTGTTTGTAACTTTGTAGTCATATATGGAAAATTATATATCTTTTTTTTTCTAGAACAAATTCAGCTTTTTTTTAATTTTGCATCTTTCCATAAGATATCATAAATAGAAAAAAAATTACTTATTTTGCCACTATTTTCCATTTTGGAAATAGACATTCACCCGCATCAAATGAAGGACCATTTGCCTTTTTAGTGCTGTGCTAATGTGCACAGCTCATACCAAAAATTGGTGTTATAGGGAAAAAAACATTCTCTTTTACTCTTTAGACACTTCAAAGATTCTAAAAACTTTCAACACCATAGGATTTCCCAGTGTATCTAGTACCTGGTGCTAGCCTGAGAAAAATGTTACCCCATTGGTATGGGTCGATATACTGTAATGGGTTCCAGGAGCATGGTTACTTCGGAAGCAGACATAATATGTGCGATTCCATGACTACCAGTGGAAATAGACTGAGGGATGAAAGTGTGCATGCAGAGGTCTGCGACTAACAGTGGGCAGTAGATCCAGGCTGGGGGGTTAGACAGTATATGTGAAGGGGGAGTGGAAAGTGGATCAGGAGGCTAGGGTGGTATGTATAAATAAATACCCTTCTGGCACACTTTTTTATTATCATTTTTTTTTAATTATTGTAATATTTTGTATTTTAGCCCTTTGAGTGCCAGAAAAGTATTCAATGCATTGTATACCTCTCTAGCACTCAAAGGGTTACATTCAGTCCTTGTGACCCCCCCCCCCATACACACACACACAGATTTTGACACAACTACTGATCTCCCAGCTAATTCAGGTGGGAAATTAATAGAGGCAAAACAGGGGAGCAACACAGACTAGCAGTTAGTAGTGGGATAGATCAGGAGAAGCCTTTCATATCACATCCGATCCCTCCCACTCCTACCAAGAAGTTTGCCTAGGATAAAAGCAGGGGAGCCACACTTCTCCCCTTTATCCCTTTTATTGATCTCACAGCTGAATCGGCCGGAACAGATCAATAACTGCAGGGGATGCCCTCCACTCCATGAGGGCTGACACATTTTTTTTCTTTAATTGCAGCCACTGCAATAGTTCCTGCTTATGCATCGGTCTCAATATGCAGGTACAATGTCCAAGCCCATACATCGTTCTGGTATGATACTCTAGGGATTTAATGTCATCAGCATTTCCTCCCTGCAGGAATTTTTGCACAGATAAGGAATATAGGGCTGTAATAAGCAAGTAGGTACAATTCTGGAGCAACAAGGGGGGGGGGAATAAATATTCCAAAACTTCCTTTTGATTTAAATGGAAATGATAACCTTTTGACTGTTAGTGATAAATTCCCTGGAGATCCATCTATAGCATTCACAGTGTTAAAAGTGTCATTTAAGTCACTGGAAATGCTCATTTCTCCTCTACGGTGCAATTGGTGTGATACTGAATTGCACCTCTCTAGCTTATTGAATATGGATCATGGTTCCTTTTCTGTGAAATGCCCACAAGCAGGAAATGTAAAAATGCGCATCCTAGTTTTAACCCAGTACCTTGAGACCTCTGTAGCATACAGATGAACTGCTGGTGAGATTGATAAGTTGGCTAAAGGGATAGTAATACTTCGTTTTAACTTTATTTTATTTTGTAGGCATAAAAAAAACATGAAGAATGATATAAGTCTTATCTCTCAAACCTTTATGGTTTGAGAGATATTCACAAGCAAAGTTTCCCCTCCCACCCCGTTTATCTAGTGTAAGCCATCTCTTCTCAGATGTGTAATCCAGTCCATAGACCAGACAGATAACAGCAGGGGATATTCTTTTTTCTATGAAAACAATGAAAGCCCTGCCCCCCTTGTCAAGCTTTTCAGGTTTTTCCCTTATCTTGATTGAAGATTGTCCCTCTCTGCAATCTACCTGGGCACCTCCCTTCTGCTCTGGCTAAGCAGTGTTACACCAGTAAAAGGGGCAGGAGGGGGACACTTTGTCATTGAATTACTCTTGAACTACAACTCTGACAGAATTGAAATAACACTCTCCAAAGTCCAAATACTATGATGATTAATTAGAGCTGCTTTTATTATGAAACATTACTATCCCTTTAAAGCACCATCTATAGAATCTGTTCCAAACCACAAGAGCACAGGCTCTACTCCCAGCAGGGTCAACTCTTCCTTTTGAGGTAGATAAAATGAGTATCATTAAAATTTGGGTAATAATATCTATACCATCAGAACATACTTGAAAACAAGAGACAATCTCAGTGTATCCTTCCTGGTAGAATACTTTGATATTAATATTAATTACATTTTGCCCATCACCTATGTTGCCCATCACCAATTTGAGAATTAGAGCTCTAATTCTGTGCTGGTCCATATTTGTTCTGTTCTGATACCACGCATGATACAAGCCAGTAAAATAACATTGATTTCTTTTTTAACCCCTTAGTGACAGCCGCGTTCGTACGCGGCTGTCACCTTAACGCCTGCCAAACTTTTTTTTTTTTTTTTCCAAACAAGTCCGGAGTCTCCGAGTGGAGACCCGGACTTCCGTGACTTACCAGGTACGTCCTCTGTCACTAAGTGACAGTTTCTGCGGGACGTACCTGGTAAGTCATCCATTGTTAAGGGGTTAAAGGAGAGGTAACACATCCCAATAATCATCCCACACTTACCTTACTATAGCTAAAAAATCCTAATGAGTCTCATGAATTTTGCCCTTGTGCAACTTTGTTCAAGAGATCCATGGATGTCATGTCCATGGAGGCAGACACAACAGTTCTTGGCAGTTTTTTTTTCAAACCAAAAGCAGACAGAGTATATGAGGCTTTTAATCCTTTAAGGAACGAAGGGGTGTGTAGGTAGCACACCCATCTGGTCCCTAATGGGTAATGATTAGCTGGTCTTTATCTGATTTAGATCAGTCTGGTTTGCACACCTTCTAGATCATGGGTATGAAATCTTTCACTCTCCAGCTGTTGGATGGGTTGGAGATGATGAGAGCTGTATGTCTAACAGCTTTAGAGTCAAAGGTTTCATTCCCCTGTTCAAGAGGTTAGCTAGATACCTGCTTATTATCAGAAGAGACAGAGAAGAGGAGCAAACTATTTACATTTCAACCCAATCCCCATCAAAATAACAGTGCAAACATTGCCAGGCATTACTGCTGCCCTCTTTAGAGGGAATGGTTGAACATGCAGCCCTCCCTAGAAGCAATTGTGTAAGAATCCCTCAATTATATTTGATCTGAAATGCCTGCACCAGAACATACTGGATGACAAAGAGAAACAGAAACATTTGGCATGCACATTAATTTATTCTTTGCAGAGTGAAAGTGAAACTATTTATCAAACTGACAACTTACAGAATTACTGTAGATAAAAGGAACAATAAAGCTGATGTATAAAAACTATGTATGTTTAAGAATTGTTGCTAAAATTCACACAACCAGGGTGGACTGAACTTTTGAACATTTGGTCATGAATCGAGGACCTGCCAGCAGGAAGGGGGCACCTCCGTACTGTTGGCGCAATTTGGGGACCAGCTTAGAGCTCAGTTGGGCTGCCCATCCAGCCAGCGGGCAGCCTGAAAAAGGCTATATGTGTAGCAGGTGACAATGTATCAAGATCTACCAGTTGTACAACCGGGAGTGACATCCTGTTGTGCAAGGGATTCTAAGCACGCTCTTGGCAAGTCCCACAAGAGCAGCAAATCCAAGCATGTTGCCTGCTCTAGAAGTGGTAGGGTGGGGGGAGAGTTAGTACCACATACCTTACAATTGCATGGGAACAATCTAAGGAATACCAAAAATGGGGTCTACATAAATGATACACAGGTTGCAGTTGACATGAAGCAATATAAGTCATACAACAGAGCTTATATTTGAACTGGAGCAACACAAGATATACCACAAAGCCTTCAACTGAAATATAACTACAATAGTATTGTGTATCACTTGTGTATCACCATGTCAATTGTAAGCTCTGTGATACTCTGTAAACTTTGTGGTATCACTAGTGCTCCATTTCAAATGTAAGGTCTGTGGAATTAATAGGGCAGCTACATTTCAGTTGTTAGGTCTGTGAGTAATGACCTCTTTTTCCTCAGTGACCCTGAGTGCTGTCAGTCTGCCCCTTTACACAATGGTCATATGTATAAAGAAATAAAGTCAAGTTTATAAATATGTCTCCATCTGAGAATATTCTGAGAAAATTTGCTATTAAGAATTTTGTTTACATATGTAGCTCATACACTGTCACTCTATTCTTCCATTAAGAACAGTATATACCTGGTGTTAAGATTTAATCACTAAAACTGCCTTTATTTTTGGTGAAATTTGCAAATGTCTTTATATGTACATACATGACTCTATTCTTATTTGGACAAGACTATTTCTACTCCACTTTTTTAAAAAGTCAACTGAGTGTAAGAATTACTTAGTGAAAATGTCACTTAACTTTTATACATAGTTTTTATCTCGCTTTGCACAATTTTGCAGACACTTTCTTTATCACTTCTGTTTTATACATCCTCCCTATGAATTTATGCAAGTGGATCACATTTTGTTATATAGACAGGTGAATTTCACTACTGTACTGAAAGATTTTAGGATGCAGACAAATTGAAAAACATTTGCAGAACGTGGCACATCTATTTACCTCTTGAATGCCAGAGGGGCCCTCAAACCTTTAACATTAAGTGCCATAAGGTAGCCAATGCATTGCAATGCAATGTGTTGGATATCTTTCTGGCATTTAAAGGGTTATATGAATACTGTCAAACAATTAAATCAAACTAATTAAACAAAAAAACTCCCTAAAAAAACAAGTAACTAGTGTTGAGAAAGATATTTTCTGATAGCATTGCATATAATAAGCTTAAATAGATCCTATTACCTAAAAATAATTCAGTAATTTGAATAATTAAGGCATGACTTTGAAGCATCTCTTAGTCCCAGACTTGCATATTCTTAACCTTTTCAGTGTTGGGGGGGTTGGGGGCGGCATGGGATTGTTGAGCAAGATCAGTGAGTGTGGGAGATAATGTATGGCCAAGACAGGAAGTACATGCATGGCATGCCTTGACCCTTTGAGTGCCAGAGGGTTAATTAAGATAACCCATTAACCTAAATAGCTAAAACACTAGCTTTCTAAATAAGAAATGGCTGATATTACATATAGGCTGATTTTGGGTTTGTTTTAAGTGCAAATGTCTTTTTTAGCTCATATGCAATCAGCAAACCCTTTCTCACCTCACTCACCTGAAAACTGATTTAATTGTTTTTGATTTCAAAATAAATGGTTGTATTAATCTGAAATGGTTACGGGAGGCTTGAAAGTATTCATAACCAGTGGTAATATGGCATAATGTGTCATTAAACCTTTATTACAGGTTTGCTGTGAAGTATATTATAATGAGAACCAGTACTGAAGCTTACATGCTAATTGCTATGTTTTCAAAAGAACTAAGAAAAATCTACTGATATTGGTGATCTTCCATGCTTCAAAGTTGTTTTCCAAGTTCATTTGTCTTGAACACCTTGGGGACCAGAGTTGTGTGCAATGCATTTCTCCTCAATTCTTTGCACAAATTTCCGAT
Source organism: Rhinophrynus dorsalis (assembly GCA_037306005.1). NCBI lineage: Eukaryota > Metazoa > Chordata > Amphibia > Anura > Rhinophrynidae > Rhinophrynus > Rhinophrynus dorsalis. The sequence continues at coordinate 226,430,799 of CM074718.1, read as the reverse complement.
CTTAATTGGTTTTAAAGGCACTATATCATATCTACTCAGGCTTCTGCGTATACCAGGAGACCTAAAGGCTGCTGTTTTAATAGCAGCAGAAATTCTGGGGCAAACTGACTGCACCATATCTGATATTAAATCACTTCAACTATAGAAAGATATCTAGTTCATTGCTTCACAAAGTTTTGAAGGCCTCCCTTGCATTGAATGGTTCTAAACCCCATTTAGACAAATAGCAATATTTTAAATGTTTTTTGATCCAGTTCTTAGTACATAATCCTATCTGTGTACTTCAAAATGGTAAACCACATTGACTGAGAGTAAATAATATCCTTGAGCATTATTGTGCCCGCTTTTATTGCTCTAAACTGTTTAAATATGCATCAACTCCTTTAGACATGCAGAGCTCAAAGTAAGAGGGTCATAAGAAAGACTATGAATAAATGGTCTAGTTATTAGTGGATTTGGCAATTTATTTGCTTTGAGGAAATGTATGGGTGGTCAGAGCTAGGACAGAGTTTAGCTTTGTGGCCATTTTATAATTACTCATCATTTTCACAGATGGGTTCATCAGGAGACAAATGTCCTGATTTTTAGTATTTTGTGTACTTGTGGCTTAGTTTAGTAAAAATGGGACCATATTAAAGCGTATGGTTAGTCATTTTCCTCAGCATTTAATCTTGGCTTAGGTCAGGATATTTTTTTTCTGGATAGTCAGGTTCTATGTTAAATTGACCGTTGGATGGCAATGGAAGTTCCAAAACATGGTTAGGCTAATGCACTAAGAAAAATGTAATCAAATGTGGGGTAAACTAACTGTACCATATGGAACAGTGATTTAAATTGGGCTTCATCCCCCTTCAATGCTAGAGATGACTAGGGATGGTCAAAATGTTTTTTGTCTCAAACTGAAAAAGGTAAAAAATGGTACTTCCTGTTGAGCAGGAAATTTCCACAGAAAAGTCCAGAATTTCTATTTTTTCCCTATATTTCTCATTGCATTGAAACCAATGGTAATAATCAATTTCCCCAATGTGGAAAGTTTCCCTTTTTTCCTTACAGGGATAGTTTAAAAGGGGGTTCTCCAGCATGTCATTCTTTATTTGATAGAGCAAGACAAAGCAATACAATTTGAGGAGCTAGAGAATGGAGGCAAATAACTCAGAGCTGGAGTTCAGATTTGAAGGGATAGTATTACTTAAAAATTACTATCCCTCATATTGTAGCCCTTAATAAACTGAGTTAAATGACACCAGCGGCATCTCTCAAACCTTTATGGTTTAAGAGATAGCCGCTTTCAAAATTTCCTCTCCCCTGCTGTCAGTGTTCTGCTGCCAGCAGGAGAATCCGGTCTCTGAATCAAGAGGAGGCTCTATAGCAGAGCCGATATCTCGTTATGGAAGGAAAAATGATTAACTGAAACAGTCTTCTACGTGTGCTTGGTAACCAAGCCCACGTAGAAGACTGTTTCAATGAATCATTTTTCCTTCCATAATGAGATATCGGCTCTGCTGAAGAGCCCCCGCCTGTCCCGGGACCGGATTCCCCTGCTGGCAGTAGAACGCTGACAGCAGGGGAGAGGAAACTTTGAAAGTGGTTATCTCTTAAACCATAAAGGTCTGAGAGATGCCGCTGGTGTCATTTAACTCAGTTTATTAAGGGCTACAATATGAGGGATAGTAATTTTTAAGTAATACTATCCCTTTAAACAGTCTGTTCAGCAGGCAATTTGTTCTGTGTTAGGGGTGTCTGGGGAAGTGTGAAAGGAGAAAGGAAAGTTACTTAAAATACCCAAAACTCTTATTTGACTGAGAGGAGGCTGGTAGGTGATCCAAGATCCTTCCCGAGCCTCTGTGACTGACAGATATACTTTATGGACTGATACTCAGGAGACAGACAAATTCAATTGACACTGACTCCTACAATGGCCAGAAGAAGAGGGGCCAGCATTTTATTGACTAAGGTCTAATCTCATCATGTACTGTAAAAAAAATAAGTCTGTAGTGACATTGGGAAAGGGAGAAAGCAGCTGCTGAGATGCTCTTGAGAATAGGTACAGCAAAGAAGCAGTTGCATTTGAAGAAAGAGTATATTTTTGTAGACAGTGATTGATATGGTGAGTTAATAATTTAAAATAAGGTAATCTATTTTGAATGGTAGGTGACAGAGACAGGGACCCTGACATGGGCTGTGACTGAAGATGACAGCACAGATACAGTCATAAATAAACAGTTCTGATGCCTACTTTACGGTTAAAATCAAGACTACTTTGATAATGTCCACAAACAGATTAGGGGTGGGGGAAAGGAGTAGGAGCAGAACATTAATATGTTGGTAGTCCAAACTACAGCCATTGTTGCTGCAGTGTGTGCAATAAATGATGATGATCCTTCTCCTACTGAGGATGCTGTTTGTGAAAGTGACATAAAAGCTTACTGTACCTCCAGTAGTATTAATAAACCATTCAAGAACACTGACAATGACAGTGAGTCACATTCTAGTGTTGATGGCCTAGTGGAGGAAGGTGTAGCAGTTCAGCCAACTTCTGCATCTCACAGTAAAAGTAAAAAGTACAACACCTGTCCTGAAAGCGGTAACAAAGATTCTGAAAATCCCTGTGAGAGGAAAGGTAAAAAGTAATATTTGAGGCCTCAAAAATCATAGAGGAATATAAAAGTAGTGGGGAAGGAGAGGCAGATGATGCTGACTATAACATAATGATTTTGATCTAGAACATATCCCTCCAGCATCCTCTTCATTTGATACAGATGACATTGAGAGTGAAATAGACAATGACATTTTCACAAAAATAGCTTTATGTTTAATTTTCCACCACTGAAAAGGAGCATTCTGGCTTTTTATAAACTGTTTGAATAATCAGTTGGAATAATCATGTTAGTCATCATCATCATCATTCATCATCACTAGTACTTCCAAGTCTAGCCCCCACACAGCCACCCACACTACTGTTGAGTAATCAGCAACACAGGTCATCAAAATTCACAACCCTAGCTATGATGAGTGCTTCTGCTGCTCTTAGAAGTGCAGCACCTTTGAGTAGAACAATTGAATGTAGTATTAGCCCCTCAGGAACCCCTCAGTCTTACGAAGTGTACAGTATGGAGATGTTTCACTGACAGTCCAAAAGCTGAACATTTTGCTATTTGTTGTCTGTATAAGAAGTATGTGAGAAGGAGGAAAGCACACTCAAACTTAGGCACACCCTCTTTGATATCCCACCTGAAGCATAATCACAGGTCTGATTGGGTGACATACCATCAGCATGTTAGAGGTGCCATGGCTAGCAGCAGTAGAAGCACTCCTAAATGTCCTGGGCTCTGGGTCACATAAGTGCTGTAGATGTGTCAAAATGTGTGCCAAAATTGTATTAATGTACACTAACAGCCATAGCTCCTACTACTATTCTGCAAATGCAAAACAGTGTGCAGCTAGTGTGTTTGATTTGTTGATTTGTCTGCAGAGGGCTTGTGCTTGTGTGTGATGTGAGTGGATGCCGATGAACTTGAACAGGAGCAGACAGAGGATGGTTGTTAGCAGAAGGAATACAAGAGGAGGGTCCTGTATTGCTGCGGGATATACCACAGACCCACTTACTTTGCATTTCAGTCCTCTCTCTCTCTCTCTCTCTCTCTCTCTCACTTTTGCCAGTTTTCATCTCACCCACTCATTATAGACACTTTAACCCCTTCAGTGCCAGAGGCCTACACAACTCATTGCACAGCAATGCTTGCATACCCCTCTGCCACTGAAGAGGTTAACTCCTGTTATCTTCCTTTCACAGCTTCCCTCTTTAGCCCCCACACTCCTTTGCATGTTCGCCTTCATATGCCACACAACTCTGCATACTCCTTCCTTCATAACGCATTGCCATACCCGTCATGTTCATCTTTAAAGGAGCAGTAAACTTTTGTTTATGAAAACACATATTTTATAGAGCATTCCTTGCTGAATAAAACTAGGTCACTCCCACTGCTGTTAGATGTTTCATTAAACATTTATAACAGTTCAAATAATCAGGAAGTGAATTTACTGTGTTTACTTCCTGATAGTTCCAACTGACAGGAAGTGACAGACAGTTTCTATCACATTCTATGGAGAACTGTATGTCTCTGACTTTCCTGACTTTCCTCTCCATTAGAATCTAACAGAAAACCCAATTAGAATTTAACCACTAGAGGGCACTGCTAATGTAAAAAAAACATGGATTTAAACTGTAATAACTGGAAATATAAATCTCTCAGCAGTAGAGTTACCCTTATTTACTCAATAGGAAAATCCCTACGATATATATTTTTCATAAAAAAGCATTACTGTGCCTTAAAATTCTCACCCCTGTGCCCTACTTGCTTTCCGCATCAAACAATATATTGACTTCAGCTGACCTTCCATTATATGGCATGACTGGATGGACCACTTACTGAAGCTGTACTTGCTCTGACATGCAACGTTCACATATCAGAGCAAGTACAGTTTGCATACCCCTTGGGCACTCAAGGTTTAAGCATGAGACCTGAAGTTTTAGCCCTTTAAGCCTCTATGAATTAAATCCATGGATGCACATCAATGCTTTATCAATGTACAATGGAATTTCGGTTGGAACTGATTTCTTAGAAGTCTATTTAATAATTATGCTATGCCAGTACTGAACAGATATTTTTGCTCTTTATTTAATAATTCATTAGTGCCAATGTTTCTCACCTCTCACCCTAAAAGTACTCTTAACTGGAAGACATTCTCCATGTCTCTCTTACTGCTATAGCTAATGAATTATTAACTAAAGAGCAAAAAACTGTTTAGTTCTAATCTATTATCGACCTCTTACAATGGATTGAGAAATGTGCAGTCAATGTAAATCCTACCAGACTGAATATCCCTAAAACATTATATATTTTTTCATGGATGGGTTCTTGAACTATGACGTTCCTCATTCCAAACTTAGTTCCACTAGGTTTTTATTGACAAATGAAGTGACTGAGCACAGCCTAATGAAAATGTATTTGTGACTGCATTTGACTTCCAAACAATCTGAGCTGTGAAGGAAATATATTTCTTCTTCCTGTGCTTTATTGAACTGTATAATGTTATACAGAAAGCATTATATCTGAATAAATTTAGAGTTTAACTACTGCACAATAGATCCACAGGTTACTTGGGTGTTTATTGAAAATTAATTGTATTTGGATTGTAACACAAATAAAGGCCCTATGTAAGTAAGGTGGGGTCATTTGGGTCAAACCAGCTGTGCCATAGTGGAGAAATACATATTGCCCCAAATGCTTAATGATTTAACCGTTTGAAGGCCAGAAGCCTGTAACCCCCTTGAATGTTAGAAAGTTATCTAGCATGCTAGGGGATACAATTCAAATTTAAGTCATGCACTTGCCTCCTGTGGTGCATTTTGGTTTATCCCAGAATGATACCACTTTATTTTGAAAATGTGGCCTATTTTCTTCTCATTACACAACCTACGCAGCAAATGGCCTTGGAGGAGAACTGTTTTCTGAATAGGACACAATGGGAACATAAGTTTAACCACAATATTGTGTTGCATTTGGAACTGTAAGTTCTAAAATAATATTCTACATTAGTTGGTTTTGAAAATTACTTATACAAGGGCAAATAAAATCAGAAAATACATCTAAATAGGAAATTGTTCTTCTGTGAAGCATTGTTATGTGATGTTGGGATTTCTTACTTTATCCAACTTACTCTAGGGTTCAGAGTTCATCAGCATATTCAAAAGCAATGGTTCCTAAACTGTAGGGCATGGCCACCTGGGTGGCGTTGAGACACTTCCAGAACCTCAGAGTTGCTATGCAACATGTGATCATGTTCAGATGTATGGGAGAAGCTGGGGACACAAATGTCCATTAAAAATTCTTCTTGTTTTGTAGAGTTTTAAAAAAAATAAATTATGTGGCACAAATCCTACCTCTCAGACCTTTACGGTTTGAGAGATATTTGCATGCTTTACAATGCATTGCATACCCCTCGGGCACTCAAAGGCTTAAAGTTTGCCATGTTTACACCTGTAACACATGTACATGTACATCCTATGTATATTTGTTTGCAGAAATATCCGAGGTAAAGAAAAGAAAATATAATTAATTATTTTCTTCAAAATAAATAAAATACAGAAGAATAATATAAATATGGGTGAAAATACACCTTTTAAGTGCAGAAGGAGTGCACAACACATTGCAAAGCACTACACTAGCATGTAAGGGGTTAAACCAAGATGGGTCCTCCTGCTGAACAACACTTCCCATTATTTTCAAGGGTCCAGTCCTCTATGATGCCAAGGGGGATTGAACACATAGAAACAGGCAAACTGCAAGTAATGATTTGTGAAACACAGAATGAAATTGTGAATATACTCTTGTCGGTATAACATCTAGGAGAGTCTCAGGGGTGTTGTTGACTGGAGAGACACAATGCTACCTATGTCTCTGTCACATTCAGTATATGTGATCATGTTATGGAATATAGAGCTGAGTACAGCTGTCACTACCTGCCTGGGGGTGGGAGACTGCCAGGTTTCCAGACACCTGGGCTCTAGCTAACCTACTGCATTATTAGTTATCTACTGAATAGTGTATATAAATGTATTGCAACACTTCCAAGCTATGTTACTGTTCATAAAGTGAAGTGAGATTATGTGATAAAAAATAAAGTTGAACATATAGAGTTGTATGTAGAAAGTAGAAAACAGTAATTGCAACATAGTTGGGGGTAAAGGAGAACTAATTCATCCTAATAATTGCTTCTATGTTCAAGAGATAACATCTTCAGTAAGTCCTGGATGTATCCTAACCTACCCTAACCTTCAATAACTACCCTAACATAACCTAACCTTCAATAGCTACCCTAGCTTAAGTACCCTAATCTACCCTAATGTTCCATAACTGCCCTAATTTAAGTACCTAACCTAACCTACTCTAATCTTCCCTAACTACCCTAACCTAAGTACCCTAACCAAGCCAACCCTAACTAACCTAAGTATGCTAACATAACATATCCTTACTACCCTAACCTACTTTAACCTCCCCTAACTACCTTAACCTAAGTACCCTAACCTACCCTAACCCTCCCTAGCTACCCCAACATAATCTACCCTAACATTCCATAACTGCCCTAATTTAAGTACCCTAACCTACCCTAATTGTCCCTAAGTACCCTAACCTACCTTAACTAAACCTACCCTAACTACTCTAAGCTAAGTACCCTAACATAACCTAACCTTACTACCCTAAGTACCTTAACCTACCCTAACCTTCCCTAACTACCCTAACCTAAGTACTCTAACCAACCATAACCTTCCCTAACTCTAACCTAACCTACTCTAACCTTCCCTAAATACCATAACCCAAGTACCCTAAGCTAACCGATCCTAACCTTCCCTAGCTCCCCTAACCTAATCTACCCTAGCCTTCCCTAACTACCCTAAATACCATAACCTATCATAACCTTCCCTAACTATCCTAACATAAGTACTCTAACCTAAATTACTCTAACATTCCCAAAGTACCCTAGCCTATCCTAACAATCCCTAACTGCCCTAAACTATGTACCCTAACCTACTCTAGTCTTCCCTAACTACCCTAACCTAGGTACGCTAACCTACCCTAACCATCCCTAACTACAGTAACCTACCCTAACCTAACTACCCTAACCTAAGTAGCTTAACCTAACCTACTCTAACTACCCTAACTTGAGTACATAACCTACCCTAACCTTCACTAACTACCTTAACCTAAGTAAACTAACCTAGCATACCCTAACCTTTCCTAAGTACCCTAATTTAAGTATGCTAAACTAACCTGCCCTGACCTTTCCTACTGCCCTAACCTAATTACCCTACACTAACCTAAATTAACCTTCACTAACTACCCTAATCTAAGTATCCTAGCCTAACCAACCCTAACCTCCCCTAACTACCCTAATTTAAGTACCCTAAACTAACCTACCCTAATCTTTCCAACTACCCTAACCTAAGTACCCTACCCTAACCTTCCCTAACTACCTTAACCTAAGTACCTTAATGTAAGCTACCCTAACTTAATTACCCTAACCTAACTACACTGGTATTCTTTTGCAAAAACAACTTCTTAAACAGCAACATTTTAAATGTGCCTTTTTGATGCTTGCCATTTACTTCATACCATTGCAAAAGGATACTTTGGAATTCTAGGGAGGCCTCCAATGCCTTGATTCTCTCTAGCATGCAAGGGATTAAAAGCTCTGATTAAATCAATGGGAATTGGCATTTGTCCTATATGATGCAGCTGGCATGAGCAAGAACTGCATCATTTCTTCTAAATATGTCAACCTCTGTGTCTCCTATTGGTTCTGAATGTTTTCAACCAATTATTGGTCCTAGGAGCCTCTATAGTACAAAAGAAAAATCTGTGTGCAATCCAGATTTATTGTAACTCTGATGTACTCTGCTGCAAGGACACTTTATATAAGACTAACGTATGTTAAAATACAAATGTTAGAGACACTTGAACAGAAAAGAATAATGATGAGAACAGAACTGGCCATTTTTGCAGTACCTTCAAATTTTCATTATGTACATTGTCTTTTGTAGCATTGAAAGCAATTTAATGTATGCCTATTGTTTGTAAATGATTACCCCAGGCTTTAGAATACAACAATAAAACAGATGTTTTTTTTATCTGCTAAGGAAAATAATAATATAGCATAAACAAGTAATATTAAAAAAGAATTGCTATTAATACAGACAAAAGAGCTTGACGTAAGGCAGATAAAAAAAAGAACCATGCTGCATTTCGGAATTATAGATCTAGTTGTATTCGCACTTAAAGAGTTTAGAATGATTCATTGTATCAGTAGTGCAGATGTTATATTCTAATTAAAGGAACACTAACACCTCTACTAAATAAGAAAACCCCTATTTATCTTAATCTGGACCAAAAATCTTCATGGCCAATCAATTATGTGTACATTATTTCTTTAAAATTAATTTTAATTATTACTTAAAGCGGAACTACCACCCAAAAAGTATATTGACCCACATAATTGCACATCTGGCGACTAGCTGCTCAGTAGCGCCAGTCGCCAGAATTCTTACCAGATTAAACTGAAATCGCTATTCTTCATGGACTGACAGCAGGATGGAATGCAGGCATCTTTCCATAGTGACGTCCGCGCACCTGCACTGTCAGTCCGAGACGGGTCTAGGAGGCATTGCTATGACCCGATCGGCTCTAAAAGGGACTGACAGTGCAGGTGCGCGGATGTCACTATGACAAGATGTCCACACTCTGTCCTGCTGTCAGTCCATGAAGAATAGCGATTTCTCTTTAATCTGGTAAGAATTCTGGCAACTAGCGCTACTGAGCAGCTAGTCGCCAGATGTGCAATTATGTGGGCCAATATACTTTTTGGGTGGTAATTCCACTTTAATATCATGTGTTTATTTTTGCAGGACTCAAAGACCACAAACTCCGCCCACTAAGGACTCCATTAAAAAGCTTTCAGTGAGAAGAGTTTGGGGTTCTAGAGTCCTTCAACAATGAATCATGTCTGCCTACAAGAACATGGGATTTGGCATTAATTTTGGAGAAATGATGCACACACAACTGATTTATTGACTATTAGGGTTTTCTGTCTAGATTAATATAAGCGACGGGTCATTGTTAGGAGTTGTTATGTTTAACATACTTTTTTTTGCAATACATTGGATATCTCTCTATCACACAAAGGGTTAACACTGAGAGGGTTATACATTAAGTCGTGATAAAGAGGTGATAACATGCAGATAACTCTCCATTTATAAAATTTCTCCAGTTCCTATGTTATCATATAGAGTATATGTACTAATCTCCAAAATTACAGAAATCTTAGTGCATAGGCTCCATAGAATAACATAGGAACTGGAGAACTGATACCACTGGAGATGTCATCTCCACTTTATCATCTCTTTATCACACCTTAGTACATCTCCAACATTGTGTTTTGTTGGTTGTATTTTAGTATTGTGCTATTTCTTACATTGTTAATCCTTTGAGCATCAGATGGTTGTAACACATTTGTACATGCTTATAGCATTCAAAATATTGCAGGACAAATTGTACTCAAATAAAATAAAAATAATGTTTAGTGAATAAACTGGTTTCCATACACTCACAAGGAGAATGACCTCATTGAGAAGCTTTCATTTTTGAGGACCATATACTTAAAGAAAAGGAGAGGAATATTTGGGCAAACCAACTGAAAAATGAACCATAGAGGCCGAAATGGTTCATTTTTCAGTTGGTTTGCCCAAATATTCCTCTCTAAATTGAACATAGCTTTGAATGGAGATTTTAACCCCTTAAATGCTAGAGAGGTTTCCAATGTATTGTGAAACCCACTTTGCTTAGTGTTCAAGACTCTGATGTGAAATCAACCAGGGGCTATATGCATCGAAATATCACAGTAGAAATCTCCTATTCATTAACAAATAAATGAGAATTCATTAATTAGTGTGCTTTTAAAAAAAAAATGGGAAATGCAGAATGAATCTGACAATATGTGAAAACAAATTATTTTTTTATTAACCTTTGAGTGCCAGAGAAGTATCCAACACATTGTTTGGCACTCAAATGGTTAATGGTACATAAAAATAAAAATCTGACTATGATGTGATTGACTGCTCATCAGAAACATGAACAAAAAATTTGGATCTTCCTATGCTCTGGAGCCATGAAGAATTGTAGATATTTTTCATGTTTTACCAGAGTTCTATCTTCTGTGGCCATATTTCTGTGAATAAAGCCATATTAATAAACTCATACATACATCAAGCATACTATATGTATCTTATATATAGGGAAAAATAAACCACCATATACAGTTTGTATAAACAGTGGGGCATATGTGTATTAATGTGTCACTTAACGTTCACAAACTATGTCCACATGTATCATTCTTACAAAGACACGCTGATAACTAGGAACAATTTACAAATAAAATCCCTTCTGAGATGATAAAATGTACAAGGACAGATTGTCACTATTCATGAGTTTATTTTATCAAGGACTGCCTTCTGTTACTATTATGTTTAATACCTACACACACATGAGTCACAATTGCAGGTTTTTTTTTTAATTAGTGACATGGTGACATATACCCCAATGTATTATATAGATACAGATGAAATAGTTACAGTTGGATATGATCAAAAAGTATTGGATGCCTTTTTAGTACAGAACAATTTTGAGCAGTGGTTACCAACCAAGATTCTATGGCACTTTGGTGTGCAGTGGACAATTGCTTAGGATGCAAATCTTTTCTACTTATCAACCTCATGGTGAGATCATATAGCTTCATGCTGCCAACAACCTGGAGCTTTCATCATTAGCTGTAGAAGTTTAGATCTCTCAACCATTACCTAGCAATATACAGTACTTATCCTGTACAATGTGCCATTGAAAAGATGAGTTATAAGATGGTAGGGGGTACCCTAAAAATTCAATTTTAGAGTCACAAAAGGATTTTTTCCTTTGAGTCGAAATTAGAACTGTCTTCAAAGGGAGATAATGTTTTTGCTCTTCTCCTGATCAATAAATAAGATCTGGCACAAGTTGAAAAAAAATGACTTTTTCAGCCTTGTTAGTTATGTATCTGTCTTATACTGAATTAGAATGGAGCAATTGCACTGATTTTTCAAGTTTAGTTACATTGCTTTAAATCCCTTGGATGTTAGATTTGTGCTTAAAGGGATAGTAATGTTTCATAATAAAAGCAGCTCTAATTAATCATCATAGTATTTGGACTTTGGAGAGTGTTATTTCAATTCTGTCAGAGTTGTAGTTCAAGAATAATTCAATGGCAAAGTGTCCCCCTCCCGCCCCTTTTACTGATGTAACACTGCTCAGCCAGAACAGAAGGGAGGTGCCCAGGTAGACTGCAGAGAGGGACAATCTTCAATTAAGATAAGGGAAAAAGCTGAAAAACTTGTCAAGGGGGGCAGGGCTTTCATTGTTCTCATAGGAAGAAGATTGTCCCCTTCTGTTATCTGTCTGGTCTATGGACTGCATTCCACATCTGAGAAGAGATGGCTTACACTAGGTAATAGGGGCAGGAGGGGAAACTTTGCTTGTGAATATCTCTCCAACCATAAAGATTTGAGAGATAAGTCTTATATAGTTCTTTATGTTTTTTTAATGCCTACAAAATAAAATAAAGATAAAACAAAGTATTACTATCCCTTTAAGATGACCTGTCACCTTTCCAAGTCCTCCTATAAGTGGGAGTTTCCATCTTGAAAAGATTTGCATGTTTATGCCTCCTTTTTGATTTATTACAACCCACTTGTATAAATATTTTAAGCTGGTCTAATAGCTTAAAAAGCTAAAAGTAGGGGATTGTCTGGACTTTGGATATGTTAGTAATTATTTATGCAGACTTCATCTGACCAGATCTGCTGAGCTTAGCTTCCCCAACTACTAAACTAAAAATGTTTAAAACTAGTAAACTGTTTGAAAAACAAAATACATACATTATAGACAGTTTAAATAAAGTTAATGAGACAAAATTCTGGGCAAGTAACAGATCATGTTTAAGTTCTTGCATGTGAGAGATGTTTCCAGTGCACTGGAAATTTATCACAAAACAAATCGGTTGCTGTCACATTTCTATTTCAATTAGAACATATTTAGCTTTAATATACAACCATTGAAGAGAAACTATTCTGGAGCAGGCCATTTGCATTATAGAGAACTGAAAAAATTATGTAAATTTGAATTTTAACCCTTGAGTTGGAGACCTCCCTAGCATCCAAGGGGTTAAATGCCCATTTAAATTAACAGTACATTTTTTCCCCAAGGGTGACTGGTTTGCTTCAGAAATGTTCTTGTTTTTTTTTTTTTGTTTTTTTTTGCAGGTATTTATGACACTATACTTCTTTTGATCAAAGGAATATCACCAAGTGCTCAGGCTGATGATGAGAAATAAATCTCATGTATGTAGTGATAGTTTTGTTAGGGGAGTTGTGAGGGATAATGGAAGTAGTTGCTGTGGAGACAGATACGTGATAAATACCTCTAGTCTTACAGTTGAGCAATATATGGTTAGTCACTCTGCATTAAATCCAATGATACGCTTTAGTATTTCCTGAAAAAACAGTGCAGTGTTTTAACATTACATTATACTTACAAAGCAAGTTGATACATTTTATACAGATATTTCTATTCAGAATCATGACCTTACAATAAGAACAATCCTGTTTCATGTTTAAAGAGAGACAGAGATCAACATTCATGTAGCATAGCATATAGAATAGCGATGCTTTCCTTAGAAGTGCTTACCAGAAAAATTTTACTCTAGTCAATTTATTTGCACACAATTACTGCATCATGAATAACTAGTAATCTTAGGGATAGTAATGTTTCATAATAAAAGCAGCTCTAATGAATCATCATAGTATTTGGACTTTGGAGAGTGTTATTTCAATTCTGTCAGAGTTGTAGTTCAAGAGTAATTCAATGACAAAATATCCCCCTCCTGCCCATTTTACTGATGTAACTCTGCTCAGCCAGAACAGAAGGGAGTGTCCAGGTAGATTGTAGAGAGGGACAATCTTCAATTAAGATAAGGGAAAAATCTGAAAAACTTGTTAAGGGGGCCAGGGCTTTCATTGTTTTCATAGGAAGAAGATTGTCCCCTTCTGTTATATGTCTGGTCTATGGACTGCATTCCACATCTGAGAAGAGATGGCTTACACTGGGTAAAAGGGGCGGGAGGAGAAACTTTGCTTGTGAATATCTCTCAAACCATAAAGGTTTGAGAGATAAGACTTACATTGTTCTTCATGTTTTTTTAATGCCTACAACATAAAATAAAGATAAAACGAAGTATTACTATCCCTTTAAGTACATTCTGTGTAATTTAGGTTGGTGTATTTGTACTCAAAATACATTTACATATTATATATTTTTGTGTTTCACTTTACTACTGGAAGGTAGGGGCACATTATTTATGAAAACAGATTAACGTTAAAACAATGCACAATACAATCTTCATGCATATGGCTGGTATTTCTAGAAAAATCCTTTATCTAGTTCCAGTAAAAGTCAGATACAAGGCAATCTGTCATTATTGGTTTACTTTTGAAATGTTGCACTCCACACCGCACGTCTTAAAATGTCGCAATTGTTTGGTCGCGTCAATGCGAATGTCGCATTCAGCATGTCACAATTTAAACAGTCACAAATTCAACATGTTGCATGCACAACATGTCGCATGCTTTGTGTTGCCTGTGTTAAAATGTTAATCACATGTTATCTTAGGGATAGTAATGTTGCAGTTAGGCTCACTTAAGGACGCACTGAAGGATGTATTAGGATGCAGTAAGGGTGCATTAAAAACACAACAAGGACGCAATAAGGACACAAAAACCAACCTAAAACCCTCAAAAACCAACCTAAAACCCACAAAAACCAAGCCAAAACCAATCCAAAACACAGAAAAAACAACCCGAAACCAACCCAAAACCCACAAAACCCAATCCAAAATAACCCAAACCCCACAAAAACCAACCCAAAATCCACAAAAAACAAGCGAAAACCAACCCAAAACCCACAAAAACCAACCCAAAACCCACAAAATCAAATCCAAAACCCACAAAAACCAACCCAAAACACAGTAAAACCAAGCCAAAACCAACCAAAAATCCACAAAACTCAACCCAAAACCAACACAAAACCCACAAAAACCAAGCCAAAACCCACAAAACCCAACCCAGAACCAATGCTTCATTATAGAGCCCTCTATGCATCACTACAGCATCCTCCTTTTTTGTAATATGCGCTGTTAATGCACCCTTAAGCCCTGTGACATGTCAAATGCTACATTTTAAGAAGTACTACATGGTAAATTTTGCGACTGTGTAAATTGCGACATTAGCATTGACGCGACCAAACAAAAGCAACATTTTAAGACGCGTGATGCGGAGTGCAACATTTCAATTGGATACCGTAATTATTAGTCTTAACAGTGGTGATAGAATTGTTATTTGTCCTTGCAACTTAACACATTTAACCGCTTGAAGAGTACCAGTCAATCTTGGTTGTAAAAAATAGGTTGTACATGGTGGAGTTATGTGGCATATGTGTATATGTTATGCCATTGTAGATTAACATATAATAAGAGTGAAGATGACACTAATGACTTCATTATTGTCACAAAGCACCATATGATGTTAGTTAGGTTAGCTCTAATTTACCTAAAATACAGCTATAGCCACTCTAATGCCACATGATACATTCCTCCTAATAGGCTAATAATTGTATTAATTAATGTTGTACCAAATGCTTTGGGGGTTTTTTCTGGCTCCTAAGATGTATTAAAAAGAACCATGCAGAATGTGAGAGGCTTTTGAGAACGAACAACAACACAATGGCCTGTCCTATGGCTAGTCACCGCCCAGAAGCATCATGTTTTAGCTCTCTAGTGCCATTACAAAGGAGAAATTTCCACATATATATTAGACTAAACCCGTCCAAAAAAAGGCGGTCCAGTGACCAACTAGGCCAAAATGTACTTCAGGGGTTAGCTTGTGCAGGGGGGACTTGCCCATCATTTTGGAAGTGGACTGCCCTTTTGGGCAGGATTAGTTTAATATGTAAGTGGAAATTTCTCCTCTGTAATGGCACTAGAGATCTAAAATGTGATGCTTCTGGGTGGTGACGAGCTGTAGAACAGGCCATTGTGCTGTTGTTCATTCCCAGAAGCCTCTCACATTCTGTATGTTTAATTGTATTAAAGACAACTAAATAAAATAGCTGCTACTGGGACACGTGACAGGTTAAAATAAATCAATTTTGCAACCTGACTTGCAACAAAGCAGCCACAGTTTGGTTCTATGGTACTGCAAGCCCCCTAATACACAAACAAAAGTCAGCTGAATGTGTCTTTCAGGGTTCATATAGGACAGCAACAGCCCTGTTCTTGTTCATAGTTCTTAGTAAGTTAGAAATACTTAGACATTTCTATTTCATTCATTACCATGACGTTCCTAGATGGGTCTTAACCATAACAGAAAATAAATAAACTTTCATCCCCACTCTAGTACAACTTTGTAATGGCTTGAAATTATGGATATGAAAGTGTGTAGAATGAGAAGGAAGGAGACAGAGAATTTAAAGGTTTTCCTCTTGTGACAAGAATGGTAGAAGGTACTATTGATAGCTGCAAATTAAAGATAACCTGATTTGACAGCATTAATAGATATATGCCTGAGTGGGAAAGGCATTCTAAAGCACTAAGAAATAATTTATCCAATAAATTGTATGCAGGGATTCCTGTCCTCCTAGGGGCCTCCTATCCTTTTGTCCACATTGTTAATTTTGATTTTAAATAGCCGTGTATTCATTGAACCCCAGTTGCATAGTTCTGTGTTGTCTTGTGAATCTCATGTACAATGCTAATGATAATAAGTGATTGCATTCTTATTCATACTGTTCTTGTGGACTCATGCCTCTGTGGTTTTCAGTGATGGATGGGGATCCCATGTGTTTATCCTTTTGTTCTTAGTATATTTTCAATAAACTAAACATCAGAAAGTTTCTTTGAAGATCGGAACATAGTTTTTCTTCAACAGCCTCATGGTTCTATAAATAATGAACTGGACAATATTCACTCTGGGGTTCCTTCTACAAGCTGTAGTGACAACAATGGCAATGATATACTTATTTCTTAGTAATTTCCAGCGTACATGAGATCTTTACATTAGGAAGTCTCATAGGATGTAACATCCCTTACATGGATACGCCTTCTATATCCACTTCCCTAAGCAAAAAAAGTCATAGAATCAGACTGTATAAGGCACAGACCCATATATAACCTTCATCCACAATGTGCAATGGACTCTTTTCAGACAGTGCACAATAAAATAAATATAAATATAAATACAGAAATAAAATAAAACATAAACCTTAAAAGGATAGTAATGTTTATATATTAAAGGGATAGTAATACTTAAAATGAAAAATATATGTTGTATGGTACTCCCACTGCAGAGAGATATTTTATTAAAAAATTATAACAGCTCAAACTGGAATTTTTTTAGGTGCAATATCACAGTGGCCTGAAAATTGACAGTGGAGCTGTTGCTACACCATCCAATGGACTGCTCTTGTCCGTAAACCATAAATCTACATAGGATGGTGTAGCAACAGCACCACTGTCAATTTTCAGGCCACTGTGAAATTGAACCAAAAAAATTCAACTTTGTGCTGTTATGATTTTCTAATAAAATATCTCTCAGCAGTGGGAGTACTCTTGTTTTATTCAGGGACATAAACCCTAGAACATATTTTTTTTTACATCTTAAGTATTACTATCCCTTTAAGGCAAGGTTGATTCTTCAATATACTTTTTTATAACAAAGCGTACCTTTCTAACTGTCCATAACAATGTCATCTTTGTTTTATTTTAAAGTGTCCCCCTTTTCTATACATCACAATGACTTCCCTCAGACCAAGCCGGTCCGGATGGAGCATGACTATGGATAATCTACTTTCAGCGTAATGAAAATCCTGCCCTCCTTTGTCAAGGGGGGCAGGGTTTTCCTTACATTGATTTTCCTTACATTAGTTGTGATCTGTCTGGTCAAGCGACCATATTTCAGATCTGAAGTTAGGCATTGTGACTTATGGAAAAGGTGTGGGAGAAGGACACATTAATATGAAATAAAATGAAGACTACATTGTTATAGACATTTAGAAAGGTTCACTTAGTTATAAAAAAGTATGTTGAAGAATTGAACTTGCCTTAATAGCTAAACATTACTATGTCTTTAAAATCAACTACTGCTTCATCAAATAAAGAGGAAAAATTGGGAAGGGCACTTATTCTACAGTCTGTGTAAATGGTCACACTATGATCCATCTGGTAAGACCCATATGAAACTAACCAACAAATTAACATACATGGATAATCAACTCTTCCCTCGTCTCCCTGTTCATAAATGTCAATGAGTTTGTAGACTGACTGTTATTTTCTTCAGGACAATGGGCAGATAAAAGACATTAGCCTGGGCAGATAAGAGGACAGCCTGTCAATGCTCTGTTTACATGCCATAAACGCAAGCAACCATATGATAAATATTACCACAACACACTACAAAGTGGGAGACTAAAATAGTCTAACTAAATAGAAAAAAATGTACATTTCTAATAAAAATCCCACTATGGCCATGGGTCCACTTGCCTACTCTCTGCCTAGCATACATAAAAACAGGCTTGATGTGCCGCAAGCATAGTTCATCTAAACAAATACACATTTAAATTTTACACAAGGACACGGATAGATTATGGCCACTTAACCTACAAACTGAATGAGAATGTGCCTTAGGAGCAGTGACTCTGATGATGATAAAGACCAAGAAGATTATTGTGTGTTTTTAGACATGTTTATTTGTACAGACTTTTCAGCCTCTCTCTCATTATATCTCAGTGAAAAATGTTTTTCTGCTCCTTTCTCCCTTCATACCCACACAAATGGCTATCACCAATGTTCCTGTGAAACAACTTCAGCTCCTTCTCTTCCTTGTCTGCCTCTATACTGGTAGCACTATAGAATGAGTTACTTTTTCTCTGTCTCCCATGAACAGACTGATACCCTCTTTTTAACTGGTGAGTGAGTAGGGATGGGCAACATTTTTTGCCTCAAACTGAAACTGGTGAAAAATGGCATTTTCTGCTTGGCAAAAAAATTTCCAGAGAAAAGTGCTGTTATCCCACTTTTTTCTCCTAGCACATTGCTTTGAAATCAATGGGAAGAAAAAAGTTCAACATTCTAGTATTGATGGCGTAGTTGAAAAAGGTGTAGCAGCTCAACCTGTTCACAATGGAAATATCTCCATGTCTTGGGCGACCATAAAAACGGTGCCTCCTCAGCATATAACTCAGCGTGTAACTCATCTGCAGCACTAAAATAACTAAATGTTACAGACATTTCAATATTGCTGAGTCCATATCGACATTGCTGCTAGACTCCACCGTTTTGGTATGTTATTGACATGTTAGCAGAGAGACAATTTGCCTGGACACTTTAGTGTTGAGGATGTGACAAAACAGACTTAATTTGACCTTTAAGAGAGCAACATGAGAATGTCGCTCTTTTGGTTGGAGTAACATTCTTATGTCACCCATTTGATTCAGGTGTCAGGTGAAAATGAGACAAGAAAGCGCAAAAACATGTGTCATGATAGTAGCAGAGAACAATGTGAACATCCCTCAAAGGGAAAAAGAAAAAAGAGACCTCTAAAAGTTTAGAGGAATATAATAATAGTGGGGAAGAAGCAGCGGGTGATGCTGAGGGTGACCTTATGACTGATGATGATGTAGATCTAGAATATATCCATCCAGAATCCTTCTCTTCTTCAGATACAGATGAAGTTGGGAGTGAGAGAAATGAGGACATAGACAGAAAGTTCGCTGAAAGGCAAAGACTCAGCCTTCCAACACAGAAAATGTGCACTGTTCCTGTCTATAAACTTTTTACAAAACCAACTGGAAAATCTGACCCCGGACAAGCATAGATGACAAAAAATACACAGTCATCCTGTCAATCATCAATAGCATTGTCACACACACTAATGTTGAGTAACCAGCAGCAACAAAACCAAAGGATATTAACAATCTTAGCCATGATGAGTGCCTCTGCTGCTGTTGGAAATGTAGCACATGTGACATCTATTAAAAGTAGAAATGCAGCAACATCCAGCCCAGTAGTAGTAGCAGCCCCCCAGGGACCTTGCAGTCAATAAAGTCCACAGTATGGTGATTATTCACTCACAATACAAAAGTTAAGCATGTTGCTATCTGTTGTCTGTGTAAAAAGCATGTGAGCAGGGGGAAAGTAGGCTCACACCTAGGAACAACCTTAATGAGATCCCACCAGAGACACAAACACAGATCTGACTGGGAGACACACCATCAACAGGTCAGAGGTGCCACAACTAGCAGAAGCACTCATAAACGTTCCCAGGGCTCTGGGGCACATAAAAGTAGTAGTGATGTTGATGTGTCATAGAGTGTACAGGAGTTTGTTCATTTGATATAATACCTATGGTTCTTGCTGCAGAGGAGAATGACTCTGAGTTTGTTGTAGGAGATGACAAGAGTCATAGACTGCCCACATATGGTACCTCCACCTCCACCACCTCCTGTAGTCATGTTGTTAAAGCAATCAAGTTACAGGATTCTTCTGCCATGTACCATCAAGTTTGTCAGCAGGCAAAATGCCTTTGTCCTTTACCTACAAAACTAACTTTCTGCTTAAGTGACATTGGCACATATTTCAGAAGGGTGCAATGCATTACATCGGTTATTTAAAGCCTCTGTTTTCAACAAAAGGAAAGGGCAGCACAACATCATGATTTAAAAAAGAAAAGGTACAACCCACCCATGGTAGTGGCGATAGTAGACTGGCATGGTGTGATTAATGTGTGTGTGTGTGTATGCATGTGTATATATATATATATATATATATATATATATATATATATATATATATATATATATATATATATTCCTACAGCAGTTTTTACCTTCTCAGATTATTGATACACATTACTTATTGGTCATGACAGTGGTCCCAAGAATGATACATTTGACCTGGCTTTCTCTGGCAGCTAACACTATGAGCCTCTACTACTACTCTTATTTTACTAGGTAAATAGCTTCAAAATCGCTTTTCACCCTCTCTATCTGCCTAGCTTTCTCTGTTTACTTCCTGTTTACATCATGTTTTAGGTGCAAAAATGTGAGATATTTAGTATGTGGGTGGGAAGGTTTTTCTCACTGAAAGGCATAGGTGAAAATGGAAACACTTTTGCAAAGTATTTCTTGGTGTAAGTGAAATGTAGACGGTAATGGTTTTGCTATGGGCTAAAGTTCTTGCAAAACCCCCCCCCAGAGAACCACATGGTCTTGTATCTCAAGAGAACAAAACAGAACCTTTCACCTATTCCTACTGGAGATTTAGCATGCAGTAATAGATGCAGGAAACTCTCCACGTGTGGGGAATCACTGATTTCAAAACAATGAAAAAGTCAGAAAAACTGTACTTTTCCTGGGAATTCCAGAGGAAGGTGAGAATTTTGTTTTTTACATGCTTTTCTTTTGAGACGAAAAGATTTGCCACATCACTAGTTCTGTCTCTTTGGAACATTATGGGGTATTAAGACAAATATTAGATATTCTTCTGCTACTTTCCTCCATGGCCGATCAAAGTTTAGACACTTTTTGACTATGGACATATGGGAAGATCAAAGTACTCAAGTGCATTTTGACACCTTCAAAACTAGAAATGTTTAACAGCTTAAAATGTTATGTTATATATTTGGCCCTGATGCAAAAATACAAAGGCAAAAGTTTTGTAAACCTGTATGAAAGCACTATATTTATCAAATAAAATGTTCCTTTTAGACTAATAGAATGTTTGCCTTTATAAATAGAATGCAGTTGTTTTACACCAAATTTACTTAATGTATTGAGCAAGATTCCAATGTCATTCTGTTATACTGATGACCTTCCAACTTTATCTTCATCATGGTAATTGGTTTTTGTCAAGGCAGAAAAAAGCAAAATGATATAATTTTATATAGCCCTGATTTTAATTAATCAAAATAACTTTTGGCTCAGTTGGATTTTATGAATGCTGTAACACTGACATTAGTGTTTGGAAAGATGCATAATCTGAGTTCACAGATTTTAAATTTGGTGTGAAACTTGTTCTTTTGTTTAAACAGAAATAGCTGTGGAATACCACAATTATTTGCTTTTCTGATGCTTTTACTTTTTATTCCGTCAACAAAAATGGTGACATAAAAACATGCCAATGCATAGGCAAGGTACTCAGATTATGTATATGCTATTTTAAACATTTGATCACGTATTTAAATGTATCAAATAACCAGTTAGAAATAAAGGGTAGTGTTTAGGAAGATAAAGAGGTGTGGTTCTAGGAGAAACCCAGCTGCACCATGGGGGATTTACGAAAATTCCAAATGATTTATATGGGGCATCTATAACATTCAAGTGATTTAAAGCCCTATTTTTTGTCCCCTGGGGGAAGTTGATTTGCTCCAGAATTGAACTGCTTCAGATTCCTGAATATGGACTAAAATCAGACTTTATTTACCTTTGTGGCATCTGCAACCAAAAGGAGTGAATTAAATGCAGGTATTTTTTCCTGTGATTCATGACAAATTGTGGTAGGAAAGGAGCAAGCTTCAGGTTAGTAGAGAAATAGTAGTGCATTCTAATATTCCTGACATCTGGTCATCTTGTGCTCTCTCATTAGACGGGAACCCAGATTTACACATTTATATTTAAAGCAGTAGCTATGCTACGTTTGTTGGATTATGGAAATAACCAATGATCTTTATGAAGGTTGTACACATGCATATTCTTTCAGAGGTACCTTTTATACAGACATTGTCAGTGATTTTGCCATAGCCAGTGCATTCCATTTATAACTTTTTTTTTCTATACAATCTTACTATGTGCTTTTAGCTTTGATCTGAAATTTGAACTCTGGTAGTGGAATGTGAGTAATAGAATAAGGCAGTAATCATTAAAGCAGACATTTCAAAGTTCCAAATGGAAAGCAAGAAGGAAAAATGTTGTACAACATAGTTTGGTGCTTTTAACATCATATAAGGGAAATATGAATTGGGTTCTTGCTTGCTTTATACTGGGTTGTAAGCTATTTGATGTTTATATGCAATTTTGTACAATAAGTGAATAAAAAATAATATATTAATTCAATGGAGAGGCAGGTGTGTTCTTTGTAGATGAAATAACACTGCACTGTACTTTTGAATTTGTGCAAGAAGAAGGGTTTTATACAAAGGTATATACTGTTAATATTCACAGCCAGAGGTGTGTGGTATGCATTGCTTCACAATGCATTCCATACCTCTCTTGCACTCACAGGGTTAAAAAAAATAAAAAATAAAAACAATAATTTGAACTGTATATTTTAAATAATATTGTTCGATAAAGTTTTCTAATAATTTTACAGTTTTTGAAACATCAGATTTTATAATTGCTAAAGCTTATAACATTGCTGATCATATACAATGCCAAACTGTAAATGAAAGTGTTAATGTCTCTGTCACATGGGTGATTACAATGTTGCAGTGTTGCTACTTTCTAATCAGCATGTTCTAAAGTCACCATATTGTGCTTTAACCTGGTTATACTATCATTGGGTGAGCATGGCTGATGGCCAGTCCATGTCAGCATCAGCCAGTTCTGATTAGCTGATTTTGACAATTTTTGGCCATTTTTTGGGGATCAAGAAGAACATTATAACTTTTGACATCCATGCAAAAGATCTACAAGGAGGACATCCCACATGTCATGTCATAGATAAGAAGTGCTGTATCATTGTATGTTAATGTGTGGCAATAGTTGCCTGCGTGAAAGTCAAATGCAGGCAGCAATGTTTTGCCGATATTGCACATGTTAAAAGGACCTAAGATTTCTGCATGACAAACAAAACATTACATTTTCAATAGTAAACAACTACACCATATGTTTTATTATTTTTTTTTAGTTTGAGAACATATTCTGCAGTTCTGTACAAATTGGGGGAGAGAAGAACATATAATGATGTACAGAAATCGATCAATAGATATATTAACGAAGGACCTGCTTGCAGAAGCTTACAATTCATTAGCGATAAATAAACACTCCCCAAATTCCCATTGATTTTGATGGGTCTTTTACCCTCTTGCTTGCTAGAGAGGTCTCTAATGCATTGCTTTGAGACCTTTCTAGCATTAATGGGGTTTAAAAAAATTAATTGAAATCAACAGAAATGTTTATTTGTCCATTATAGTGCAACTGGATTGCTGTATAGTTGCTCCACTTCTTTGTTCATATGGCTCCAAAAGTTGATGGCTGTTGTCTTTGGTAAGCATAAGTACTCTAAGTGCAGCCTTAAACTGGACCCCTATAAATACAGCCAAGTAAGAACAATGAAAAATTAAATACATATATACAGATAAACATGTATACCAGATGGCTGCGTGAAATGGTCCTGCCAAAATAAGTAATTATGTTAAACAGACATAGGTTTCCTTTAAATACAAATAACCTTATACCTTGTTTTTTCTATATTATCCTCTGTTGTGTATGCACTTTATGGCTGATGAAAATATGTCTAAGGAATGAACCTATAGCCTTATATGGATATTTTTTGTGACGTCACTGATATTTTCGTAAAGCAATTAAAACTCCCGGTATTAGACTGAATTACTACCACCACTAAATTCAGTTCAATAACTATGCCTGCTGTCTGAGATAGAGAAACAAAATGCCTACATCTCCATCCATAACAACCTTTACCTAAATGCAAGATTGCAATATTATCTAAATACAAATATTAAAGCTTGTCTAAATAAAGTATCACTATCCCTTTAATGTTGCCATGCAGTGTGATGTCAAAGTCTCCCACATCACCCATCTCTGCCATTCTCTTCTGGGAATATCTTGTTACATAACTGTGAACAAATAAGGCTATTTTTGCAATAAAAGAAGTAGTGACCCATTAGCATTACTTGGCTTTGAGCTATAATGATAATATCTGCCCAAAATGTCACAATGTCATCCCCCATCTCATTTACCACTCTACCACCCCTTCTCCACCCGTTTTCACTCTCTCACACCTCCTCTACATGATCACCACTCTCCCACCCCCTCTCCACCTATTTGTCACTGTGCCACCACTCTTCTGCATGTTCACCACTCTGCCACCCCATCTCTGTCCCTTTTACCACCTTTCCTACCCTTCTCTCCCTTTGTTATCCATCCCAACACTTTCCGACACACTGCTTGGTGCTTGGGAGGATGACATAGGCAGCAAAAAAGGAGTGGGACACCAAGGTCATGCACCCCCAGCTTTATGGTGAAGGATAGGCAAAATGTTTTGCATCAAAGGCAAAATATATGAAAAATAGCACTTCCTGTCTTCTGCAGGAATTCTTATGACACAGATTTTGCATTTTTTTTTCTGCATTTGTCTTCACATGGAAATGAAAAATAAAAATGTAATTCCTCCTCACACACACACACGGAGAGGGTTATGCACTCAGGTGTGATAAAGAGGAGATAGTTTCTTCAGTGATGTAACAGGCCTATGGTCTGTCATGGACTTGTGTATGTACACCACCCAGTATTTTGTGTAGGTTCACTTGTATATATATGTGTTACCACTGTGTTATATGTATTTCCCCATCATATGTATGTATAACACAATTTTTCACATACCTTCCGTTGTCCCCAGATTCACTATCCCTCCAAACCTCCCAGCCCCCAGTTTAAAAATGTAATTGGCTCACTGATTGGTTTCCACCTGCTGCCCTGGTTTGTTCGACAAGTAGGCAACTAACGAATTGGGCACCGCTTCACGTTCCTTGTCCTTGGACTGCCTGGGTTTGTTCGACAAGTAGGAGGCCTGCTGATAGGTCGCCGCTTGTAAACTTTTACCACTCCAATCCACAATGGCTGGAGATCGTCACTGCAAGATTAAACCCTTCTTTGTGTTCCCTCTGACCCCCCCGCTCCCCAGGTTCAAAGCGTAAGTGGCCTTCTGATTGGCCACAGATAGTGCATCACTTGCAAAAAGGCAATTAGGGTAGCAAAAATAGATAATGAAACTCGAATTGCAAGGGAAAGCAAGACTAATCCAAAAAAGTTTTTCAAATATATAAATAGCAAAAACCTTAAAAGGGAGTGCATTGGACAATTCAAAAATGAGATGGGTGAGTTGGTTAGTGAGGATAAGAAAAAGGCCGATGTTTTAAACACTTTCTTTGCATCAATATATATAAGGGAGCAAGGAATGGTAGAAGAGCTTCCGCAAGTAACAAATAAAACAATACAATTAACAGATATTGGGTTAACTCAAGAAGATGTCATGGGAAGACTGAACACAATTAAGACCGACAAAGCACTGGGTCCTGATGGTATACAGCCAAGGGTTCTTCGGGATCTTAGTGCAGTGTTAGCAAAACCCCTATATTTACTCTTTAAAGATTCTATCACCACAGGTTCAGTGCCACAGGACTGGCGAAGCACTAACATAGTGCCTCTATTTAAGAAGAGAACTAAAACAGAACCTGGGAATTATAGACCTGTGAGTTTGACCTCTGTAGTGGGAAAACTGCTAGAAGGGATAATAAGGGACTATATTCAGGATTACAACACAAAAAATAAAATCATTAGCATGAATCAACATGGTTTTATGAAGAATAGATCAAGCCAAACTAATCTTTTCAGCTACTATGAGAAAGTAAGCAGCAACCTTGATAATGGAAAGGCAGTAGATGTAGTATATCTAGACTTTACAAAGGCATCTGATACAGTGCCACACAGAAGGCTGTTGTATAAAATAAGGAAACTGGGGCTAGGAGATAACCTTTGCAATTCGATACAAAACTGGTTGAAGGATAGGGAACAGTGTGTGGTTGTAAATGGAAAATTCTCCAATACAGTTAAAGTGGAGAGTGGAGTACCTCAGGGTTCAATATTAGGTCCGCTGCTTTTTAACATGTTTATACATTACCTGGAAATAGATATAGAAAGCAAAATATCAATATTTGCAGATGATGCTAAATTTTGCAAGGTCATTGATTCAGAACAGGATATTTTCTCTCTACGGAGGGACTTACATACGTCAGATTGGGCAAACAAATGGAATATGAAGTTTAATGTGGGGAAGTGTAAAGTCATGCATTTGGGAGGAAAGAATCCCAAGGCTACTTATGAACTTAATGGAATCATTTTAGGGGACTCATTGCTAGAGAAAGACCTGGGTCTCCTTGTCAACTACAAACTTGGAAACAGTGACCAGTGTCAAACAGCAGTAGCAAAGGCAAACAAAATCCTGTCTTGCATAAAAAGAGGTATCGAAGCAAGAGTGGATAACATTATTTTGCCATTATACAAATCATTGGTAAGACCTCACCTTGAGTATACAGTGCAGTTTTGGGCACCGGTTCTGAAAAAGGATATACTAGAACTACTGTAGAGAGGGTGCAGCGAAGAGCAACAAAATTAATTAAGGAAATGGAGGACTTGACATATGAGGAATGACTAGACAAACTTGTTTTTTTCACTCTAGAGGAAAGACGACTAAGAGGAGACCTTATTACATTGTACAAGTATATGAGATGTCAATACAAGGATCTCTGCTGTGAGCTATTTATTCCAAGGCCTGATCAGGTGACATGGGGACACCCCTTGAGATTAGAGGAAAGGAGGTTTAAACTTCAGCAGAGGAAGGTTTTTTTTACGGTAAGGTCTGTTAAATTGTGGAATTCATTGCCCTTTGAGGTGGTTATGGCAGATACAATGGCTACATTTAAGAGAAGATTAGATCCATTTCTTTCAAAAGGAACATACAGAGTTATACTGTTTAGCAGTAGGCAGATCAGGAAGGTCTGATAAAGACTAACTTAATTGGTAGCAGGAAAGCTATAACATTCTCAGTTACTAGGGTATGAGGAGAAGGTTGAACTAATATATTATGTTAGTATGTTACTCTGATCCCTATTCATCCTGTCTGGTGTGTATTATTCCAGACGTGGTCTAAAGAGTCCCCTTTGACTCCGATTCACTGGATTCAGCTACCCAGGCCCGGACCGGCTACCCTCTTTGTAGCTGCAGTGCAGAGAGACAAACTCAGCAACAATGGTCAGGGATTGACTGCATCACCTGGTTCTCATTACAAGTGATATTACTTCTCTAATTTCTATGTTATTCTATGGAGCCTGTGCACTAAGATCTCTCCAACTTGAAAAATCTTAGTGCATGGGCTCCATAGAATAACATAGGAATTAGAGGAGTGATATCACTGGAGAAGTCATTACCACTTTATCACATCTTTATTGCACCTCAGTTTACTGCATATTGTCAGTCTTTGCTTTGGAGACAAAGTAAAAGTTTAACTTTTAATGCTAACTAGTGGGCAGACAGACAAAGAGAGTGAGCTGGGGGAAGATGCTATCCCCATGAATCAGCCACCAGTCCACCACAATCTGTCAACATCAGCTTAAATCTGCCATGTTTTTGACAGGTTTATGATTTTGTCAGACAAAGTCCCATTTACATACAGAAATGCAGTTTAATAAGCCATTGCTGCATTCATGTGGATGTGCTTATATTCTAATGTAGCACATTGACAAATGCACTAAGCTCTGAAAACATCCTTTGCTGTTGGAGTCCACAGTCCCAAAATTGCTGTCCTAAGGTTGGCGATGTTAGGATCTCCCTATAACTCGCTTTGTAGACAGAGGACAGTTTGTTTCCTCTGCTAAAGAGCAGAGACAGCAGATTTTGTCTTTTAACCCTTTCAGTGCCATAGTGATATGCATTGCACACCCCTGTGGCAATGAAAGTGTTAGAACATTAAAAGCCATTTACACATTTGATATATCAAATGAGAGAACTGCCATAGAAGCTATAACATATAACAGCTTCTCTGAAGTTGTTCACTGACTGAAGAACATCACAGTTAAAACGTCAGAGAAACTTTTATATATTGCAGTTTCTGATATTCTTCACTGACTGAACTATGGGCTATCCTCTAATCAGCTGATTCAAGTAAACAAAGGAATTGCATTTCAGAATACCTTGTGAGCCCTCTATTTTCCTGAATCAGCTGATTGGTGGATATCCCAGTGAGCTAGTCCAGTCAATACAGAACTAACAATGTACTCCATTTTTCCTCCTCCTCCACACATCTTCTACTCCCTACATACTTGTGATGTATATTTTACCCAACACACAAATGCACACAATTGCTCTTATGAGCAAATAGCTCTGCCAGCCTGGGCCGTCACCTCTGTCTTTTCCTTTGAATTTATGCTGCTAGCAAATACACCTGACTGGAACAATGGCAAATGGAAATCTCAGCCTTCTCAGACACCTGTTTAGAGTCCTAGCTATCTCTTCACTTCGTCCCTCAATGACTTAATAAGGCTGCCCCTTGAGCCCTGAAAAGATCCCTTATGCACTGCAAAGCAGTTGGTAGAAATATTGTAATCTCCCAAAAATTGGCTTGTTGTCAAAGGGGCTGTTCACATGGGTGATTATCTGGTGTAATGCATCCAGCAACCAGCTTATTTCAGTACTACTGAAATCACCCAAAAACGGTGAAGATGCAGTAGAACAAATCTTGCTGCTGACGTTTGAGTCTGGAGTGCAGATTAATCACAGGAGATTAAATCATTGCAATGATCCACTCGGTAGCTCAGCCAGTCATGTTTGGATGACACAGTTGTGAGTGGCCAATTGGCTATACCCAGCAATGGAAACACACGTACATTTGAGGTAATGCCAGAGGTTTGAGAGAAAAAAGGAAAAAGAGAATATGCTGATTATTGGTGCACGCTTATTACAATATAACCTTTTTTGTTATTAAAAATTATGACACATTCTTAGGAAAATAAATTAAAATTAGTCAGATGCATGTAGAGTCAGTGTCTTAGACTAATGTACTATATGAATGAGTAGTTCCTCATCTGAAAAAGGCATAATTATGGGATAAGAGACTCTGTCATCAGTCATAAGCCCTTTATGCACAAACCAGCTGTGAGTAGCCTTGCGTAGAACAATGATTAGCTCTTGAATAATGAGACAGTGAAAAGTGCCTATCAGGGAAATTGATGATTTCCCACTCTGTAATTCAAACCTAAAGCATCAAAGGGGAGAAATGACATCACTCCGCATCGCAGTGCTTCACAGAAAAAACATATGTGGAACAATTTTCTAGATTGTGGGCAATAACCTCAATTCTATTAACTCATAGATGGTATTAAGGAAATTAACTGATATGAAAGAGACTGTGTTGAAGAAATAGTACAGGAGTGGTTGGCATCTAATGATGTGAAAATAAGTAATTGGACATGATATTGCAACACTAAATAATATCACTTGTGTAGAATTATGTTAGGAGTATCGTAAAAGTGTGTCACTGGTATAGGATAAAACATTATCTCATACTGAAAGCTTCTCCAATAGTAACCCTTAACTGACTAGGTAGCTGGCTGTTATACTGGAGCTGTACCGAATCCAATATCAAAAGGTGGGAGAATGGGAGAACACTTATTAAACATTTTACTGTGCTATATCAACATTTATAGGGGTTTCGTCCCAGTCACAGGTGGATTCACAATCATATTGGCTACTTTTGGCGTATGAGCAGTGCTGCATCACAGAGATATTTGTCATTGTTGTAAACTATGCCTAACAAACATACTACAAATTCTTACATTTTTAACCCTTGAGTACCATAGGGATGAGCACTTTATCACTCCGCAATATGTTGCTTATCCCTCTGTCACTCAAAGGGTTCAGTGAGGGCTGCTGTTCTTGGAACTGAAGTCACTCTGTGTCCCCTCTGCTCCCTCCATTCCCTCCCCAACTCTTCAGTGCCTTTACGTCACAATGATATGCAAATGATCACAGTCTGTCCACCTCCTCTTGCATCCCTTACTCTCAGTGCACATGACACATGTGTGTCATCATCACCAAGTTGATGTTCTCGCTACTCAGCTCCAGACAAATTTCACCATAGCAACATTGTTTAGTGCATACCCCCCCCCCCCCGGAGTTGCTTGATAAGTGACAATCTGACAGACACGTTATCAAAGATGCTTTGTGACTACTGAAACTGAGTGAGTGACAGATTTATCTGTCTGCTGTGTGGCTTGTTTTATATTTTATTGCAAGCTGCTGATTCTGAAGAGATCTGAGGCTTACAGGTATACCTATATCAGATGATAAGAGATAGGGCACAACTACAGCGTGTATGGTCTGTACTGGCAGGAGATCATTCACCTGAACTGTGAGTGAGGCTGACAATGACTGCTACAAGAGTACAGATAGTCTGTAAAGTATTAATTATTTACTATAAAGAATGACCCATGAGAAGTAACTCACCACCACCACCAGTATCTTGTTGTTGTCAGTTGTCAGTCCACCACCACCACCAGGAACAAAATATTTTAAAGACTTACCTTGTATTAGGTCTGCACTAAGAGCAATTCATCAGGGATAATGTTTTCCTAGGCCTCATTCTACTAATGCTATTAATTCATTACATTGCTTTCAAGAGTGTAGCCACCTGCCTCATCATTAGCTTGCTTACAGTGATTTCAAGGCTTATGTATGTTGCTATAGGTTTCAACTTACCATTTTTGTCA
Organism: Rhinophrynus dorsalis; assembly: GCA_037306005.1. NCBI lineage: Eukaryota > Metazoa > Chordata > Amphibia > Anura > Rhinophrynidae > Rhinophrynus > Rhinophrynus dorsalis. The sequence goes on along the minus strand of CM074718.1, from coordinate 226,399,553 downwards.
TGACTGTGTTGCCATAGGTTGCAGCCTGCGAGCGTTTGTTACCTTTAACTGCAGAGATATCTATTGCAGCACTCTAATAACATTTTTAAGCAGAAATTGTAAAGGTTCTGATGGGAAATAGTTTTGGAGGTAGTTGAAAAGGTGGACATTTTTATTCAGCTGCTAGAATGTTCATGAAAAAGAGTAACATAATATTTTCTTTTGTGAAAAAAGAGGGGCTTTTTGCCCATCAGTCTTTATGACCCAATTTATCCAAATGGTCTGTAAAAAAAGAATACAATACAGATTGCTCTAAAGGTAACATTTTACTAGGCTTAACAAAACACACAGACAGAAATTCAGAAATAGGATCCTCATGAAACAAACTACAGCCTTTTGACTGTGCACCAAGTCCTTCGATCTAATAGATGCACTAGTCCTTCTTGCACTTTAGAACGCTCAAATGTCATTTTCCAAGATTCTTTTGAATTGCACAGTCCACATTAGCCTCCCTGCTAAACAGTAAGGAACTGAAGAGATCTGGGGCTTAGAAATGTTCTTCCAGCTTCACCACCTGCACTGTGGCAGATATCCGCTGTGGTGTCTAAGCAGAAATCAAGGGGTGAGTAAGAAGTTTCCACAACGATATGTGGGTAGAATTAACATACAGGGGATGCCTGGCTCTACATTTGATGAGTATCTTCTAGATGCTGTTTAAGCTCCAGGTCTCTCAGTTTGTGTCTCTGTTTAATGATATGACTAATATGGATCCTGCCATCTGAATGAACTGCTTTGGAAAGTGTTTATTGAAGATTTGGAGGTACTGGCAGAATATCTATTAGACGGCTAAACTCAGAACATAGTCATATGCCCAGAGGATGGACTTTTTAATATGTACTTTTGTCACAAGTATCTTTAATTTCTATGTTTGTGTTGTTTCAACCCTTGAAAAAAGTTCCATAATTGTGTACTACCATAAGGTAAAATGTAGCATTTGTTGAGCAAGTTAAAATGGATCTTACCTTTCCTTCCCTCTTCAGACTGTCTTCATGGATAACTACATGAAGCAGTTGATGTTGTCTATGTGAAACTAAGTAAAAATGCTATTTTAGAGGATGATGTATGTGCTGTTGTAAGTGGGGAAGGAGCAGCAGGACTATTTCCCCTTACAGAATGAACATCTCCATTTTCATTTTTGTTTGCATTTCATGATCATCTTAATTTATTATTGAACTAATAAATACTCTGGAACTGGACTGTATGTTTTGGAATATTAAGTTATATTTAGTTCTCATTCTCAGAGCATTTGTTTTAAGATTTTATTGAGAAGGTTGGTATAGATTTTTATAAACATTTTTTGCATGTATTCATTTTATTTTTAGGTTGCTTTTTCCATCTTCCTCATTTTTAGACAATTAATGTTAGCACATCTTGGTTACAGACTGTTATTTGTGCTTTTGGGCTACAGTTCCCATCATCCTCTTTCAACCAATAAGTGGCGTAACTATAGGGGTCGCAGGGGTCGCACCTGCGACCGGGCCCGTGCACTCCAGAGCTCCGGCTTCCCCCTGCGACCCTTCCAACTGGCGCCCGCAATATCCCGCCGGCGCTCTAGTAATGTAGAGCACTGGGAGATGACATAATCTCCCAGCGCTTTGCATTACTAAGAGGACTGCACGGGAGCTCCAGGTAGGAGATGGGGGCATTGTGGAGGGGGTCAATGTTTTTTGGGGGGCCATGGCACTTCTTGTACTAGGGCCTGGAGGCTTCTAGTTACGCCTCTGCAACTAATGGCCTACTGAGTATGATGAGAGATGTAGTCTTTAAGGAAACCCACCCTATGTTAAGTATGAATGGTTCATAAAGGGGTTTTTTGACTATATGCTTCCTCCAACTAAAAAGTCGTTCCTTGACCTCTTATTATAGAGATGTCACGGTGGTAATACAGTTCATCAGTATAGTGGGTCCAAAACATTGCTGGAATCGAATAGCACCTTTACAATGTCAGAATTTTAATGACCCTGGGTCAGTTATGATATTGTAGGGGTTATATTCTACTCTGGTTTATGGATAAACACTGGTGGCTTTTGGTATTAACCCCTTAAATGCTTGTTGGATATCCAAGGGGTTAAGCTATGTGTAACAATACAGCTATCTTAACAATACAAATGTCATAGCTTAACCCCCTTGGATGCAAAAAAAATCCACAATGAGACCTCTTTAGCATCTAAGATGTTAATACTGAACAATACCAGTTTTTATCATTAATTTCAGTAGAAAATGCCCCCTACTCTACAGTAATGGACCCCAGCAACATATTAAACTCGAACATTTAAAAGCACCATTCTGATCCCAGCAACATTTTTGGCCCTCTTTACTGATGGGCATGGAATGATGCTGCATATAGGCCGGGTCATTCCAATAAGATACCGCCTTTTTTCACATGAGTTAGTTTTGTTTCTGGTGTCAAGGTAATCAAATGTAGGGAGAGGTATGCTTGTATTTATAGGGATACAATTATTAATACAAATAAATATTTTTTTAAAATATACTTTGCATAAAATAATAAAAATAATAATAACGTAAACATATTTTTACATTATAGATAACAACTTTGTATTTTTGGATGTTTTCTTTTTTTGAACTTCATATTTCTAAACATGGTTTTAAATAGTAGAATTCTCAGAATTTCCACAAAGCTAAACATATCCTTATCAAACCACAACATGATTACATGTTACAGTTGCTGTAGGGTTGCTGAACATAATAAGCACCTTGTATAGATATTAGATATCAGCTTGACCTGATAAATGTAATTTAATTATTTTAGCAATTTAATAAAATTATATCTAATATATGGTAATGCTGTAAATTACCAATACCAATATGTATAAACTTGAAGAAAAATGCAATTATGTTTTATAACTAATACTAAAGATATATAAAGCTGTGCATATATATCAGAATACATAATTCAAGTAATGTGATCTGGCAACATTTATGAAAAATTACACATATAGTTCAGTTCTTATAAAATGTGCTAGGAGCAGTTCCTACAAAAAGCCCTTTCTTATTTGATTACATCTCATTAGTTTTATCTCCGTACATAAAATCCAGTACTAACTCATTCTCACAAGCACGTTAGAATGTAATTTTTATGATATTACTATATGATTACCAACATACACAGAGGAAAATATTGGCACCTCAGAATGTAATTTTAATGACATAACAATATATGATTACCAGTATACATAGAGGGAAATACTGACACCTCAGAATGAAATTTTAATGACATTACAATATATGATTACCAATATACATAGAGGAAACTAATTTGCAACACAGAATGTAATTTTAACCCCTTGAATGCCAGAGGGGTGCGAAAAACGTTGCTTTGCAATGTGTTGCATGCTCCTGGCACTCAAAGGGTTAATGATATTACCATATGATTACCAGCATACATATAGGATAATATTGGCCCCTCAGAATGTCATTTTAATGCTAGTACAATTTGATTACCAACATATATAGAGAAAAAAGAAGGTGCCTTATAATGTAAATTTTAATATTTCATTATGATTACCAGCATACATAAAGGTAAATATTGGCCCCTCAGAATGATGTTTTAGTGATATTATTACTATTATTATTACTGATGTTTTCATTGGCATTTTATACCTCAGCTTGCAGCACAGATATGAGAAAGAATCAATTTTAAAGCACTGCAAATAACTTTCTTCCTATGCCCCCTTCACCCTGCAAGTACATCTAGCAGATTTAAATTTCCCATCAGGATTAGGAAATGCTTTTCTTAATCTCGCTAGCTGAATTGGATTCAAGCATGTTCATAGTGTCGGGTGGGTGTAAAACATATGACTATCAAAGTATTCCTTTGGCCTTAGGCGTCATGTGCTTTGACCTGTAAGGTTTAAGTAGAGCTATTTTTAATCTAAAACCTTTCATTCTGAACAGCAGTATTACTTTGTAGACTGTATGTTTTATCATTGTACTGAAGTCATTCAATACAGTCTTTTTCAAATATTCTCCCATTTAACACCAAGCTCAATAACAAACTATTGAATATTATAAGATAACAGAAATGATATGCCTCTTTGCTCCTATGTAAAAATACATAATATTTTTCTGATATGGAAAGAATAATATTTTCTGAAACGTACACCTTCCATATTGTAAACTCTTGTGTTTTTGACCATTATATATTAGTAAGTAAAAACAAAATCAACAATTTATTTTCCCAGAATTCCCCAGCACAGAGACAATTAAAGCAAATTCAGCAAGCAATTTGGACTCCAGCTGTCTGTGTCTTGCCAGTCAGTCACACCAAATTTTGGGTTATTTGGGGTCAACCTCCTTCTTCTATCCCCAAAGTGCTCCCAGACTCCCCTAATACAGAGAACAAATGTCCTACCTAAAAGACTCTCTAAAGTAAGCTTCAATTCCCCTTTATTTGCCTATCTTCTCTAGCTCAAAAACATGCAGCTTTCTCCTCTCACAAACACAGAATGGCATTTACTGTGACAGCCTGACAGACTTTTATATGGCTATGGAAAATTAGAGAAAACTTTCATGTGGTGGGGAAAAATCCCTCTTTCCATTAATTTCAATGCAATGAGCTAGACAAAAAAAGGCTGCAAAATAACACTTTTCTCAGGAAATTTTTTGCCAAGCAGAAAATGCTATTTTTTGACAATTTTGATTTGAGGCAAAACTTGTCGCTCATCCCTACCTGTTAATGTGTCACTAGGACTGACACTGAGAAATACCTGGTTAAAGGTGAAAATTAACTCATCAAGTTACTAATGAATATAGTGCCCCCAGCCCAAAGTTTAGTGGTAGCTCACAGTCTTAGCTGTGAGATGGCTCAGTTGGTTAAGGCACCAGCTGTAGAATCTGCTAAGACCATAAGGTTGCAGGTTCTAGTCCCGGCAAGGTCAGCTCAGCCTTTCACTTTTCTAAGGTAGATAAAATGAGTCCAGGACATACTTGAAAACGAGAGGCAATCTCAATGTATTCTTCCTGGTAAAATGCTTTCACAAAAAAAAAAAAAAAAAAAAACTCATAGGTCACAGATATGACTCCACATACCACTAGGCCACCATGGGTAACCTCCATTTGGGAGTGTGTAAGATCCCAGAGGAGGAGTAAGAGAGACACCCCAAGTAACTACAAAGTCCAGGGCTATCAAATATAATATCAATAGTCATATAAGGTCATCAGTAGTACTTTTATACACTGTTTTGTAGACAGCAAGCCCAGATCAGCTCTAGTAAGCGCCTGAGATGCCATGATCACTGGGGAGTTGGTAATATCACTCAGTGACATATACAGTAACTGGATGAGGCCATGTCCTTACTGGTTTTAGATGAAGGGCCTACCTCCCCCTTTTGCATCGATCTGGTAAGAAATATTCACAGATTAAATGGCATTGGCCTTAGGGCCAGCCACCAAGAATCACTGTAGCCTGTATGGGTTTATGCTGTGAATGCATATGTCTTTATGTTAGACTGGCTTGAAGCACTCCTAGCACATGCCCGTCTTCATCTCCTGTTTCTTACTGTTTTTACTTAAAAGCTATTTATTTTAAGAATGTATAATCTATATATAAAATGCAATATCTCTGTCTCTATTTTTTATTTCCTTTGGACTGATATTGAATTAAGCCATTATCTTGTGGAGAGTGCTGCATTCATTTTTGGATGTATCAGTTATATGTTTGTATAGTGCTAGCTAAATCAGTCTATTATTAAGGGTCAGCTTTGTGACCTTTAATTCCACCTTCTTCCTTATTCTATGTGTGCAGTGATTATGATCTCAACAGCTGTTGTGCTATACTTTCGTCTGTGTATTGATTTTTACCCTATAATAGTATGTTTATAAACTACGCTTTTGTTTGCAGAATTCATAGAATGCTATTATTTGACTTTGTTTTACCAGTCTTTGAAATGTTACCCTTGTTTATTAGATTCATAGATCCAATTGCTAATCTATGTGGAGGTAAAGGAGTATGTAAGTTTACATACATATACCCATTGGATCAGTGGTTCCCAGTGTCTTTAGGATTTCCCTGCTTGTACACATGTGAGATAATTAAATAACTGAGTCTCTTGTTAACTCACCTGTAGTCAAGCAGGGAAATCCTAAAGAATTGGCCTGTTGGGCTCCCCTGAGGATGGAGTTGGAACCACTACATGACAAGGTTACTGTAATGACAATATAACATTTGTAGATACATAAAAGAAACACTAACATCTAAAAATTAAATTGGGTTATATAATTTTAAATATTACTATCAAAAGAAGCATAGTGATGCCGTTAGAATAAGTGGCAGGTAGGAGGGACAGCTATTTTACTGTCCAGTGGTAGCCAAAGACTCCTACTACATTATCTGAAGCCCGGTTTTGTTAGCTAGTAGCCACAGAACCATACTAACACTCTCAGCTACCCCAGGTTTGTTCCACAGAGTTACAATACACTGTCTTCCAGCCCAGCCTTTTTCTACTGGTATCCACAGAAACATACTACAGTGTCCAGCCCAGCCTTGTTCCACTGGCAACCGCAGAAACCCATTACACTGTCTACCAGCCAGGTCATGTATAATCAGTAGCCACAGAATCACAATAAGGTGTCTTCCAGTCTAGCTTTGTTCCATTGGTAGCCAAAAACCCACCCTACATTGTTTTCCTGCACAGTGCTTACCCACTTGTAGCTTGCCATGTTTCACTGGTAGACATAGAACCACATTACACTGTATGCCATTCCAGACATTTCCCACTGATAGCCACAGAACCATACTGCACTGTCTTCCAGCCCAGCCTTCTTCCAATGGTAGTCACAGAAACACACTACACTATCCAGCAGCCAGTCATGTTATTCTGGTTGCCACAGAAGCAAACTATCTGTCAGCAGGGTCCCTCACATTCAAATCTGGCTTTGGTTCTCAGTCTTTCCCTGTTGTGACCTTGATGGAGGCAGTATGACATGATGACATAATAGCTTCACACTGACCCCACCAATGTCACAACAGGGAAGTGCTGAGAACAGAAGCTGGATTAGGATGAAGGAACCCCAGACAGCTTAAGGGAGAGAGATGAACCACAGCATGAAGGATGGGTTAGGGAGAAAATGAGCATCAGTTGGAGGGTGAGTGAGGAGGTGAGCCTCAGATGCATGGTGGATGAGGGAGAGAAAAAGCCATAGCTGGTTGTTGGCTGAGGGAGGGGAGCGAGCCCCAGTTGGAGGGTGGGTGAGGGAGGAAAGTGAACTGCAGTGGAAAGGCGAGGGAATGAGAGAAGGAACTGCAGTGTGAATGTTCAGATTTGTGGGACAAAAATTCCATCTGACATTATTACTAGTATTTCTACATCACACACACACACATAGATCTACATTAGGTGAAACACTGGTTTACTTTCTTTTGTGCTTCTTTCACAGCCTGCAATAAAAGACAAGTGATGTGAAAAACAATCAATGTACAATTATCTAGTTAATTGTATTTACTGGTGGAATGTGTGGGGTTCTTTCAGAAATGTCAGTAAACTTCCATCAATTGAAATGCAACCAAGTAGAGACTCCTATATTTTAAAAGTAAAAAAAAAAATAACAGTTGATTTTGTTAGCTCAACAGCTGTGAGCAGTGATGCGGGTCAGCTTCATATCTGCCAGATAATTATTCTTGGTTGACATGGAGAAGTTAAAGTAACAAGGGAAAATATAATAATTTGTTAATTTATCAATATAATGTTCTCAGAAGAGATGCTATGGACTTTTGATTTAGTACTGAAATTCTATATACTAAGCAGTAATATACTATACTATGTACTTTTTAGGCAACCATCGCCTCTCCAGCTGTTGACAAATACAACTTCCTTCTTCCCCACTTAGCCATTGGCTGGTTGGGGGTGATGGGAGTTGTAGTGCTCAGCAGCTGAAGTGCAGAAGGATACCGACCCTTACTGTATACTAAGCTGATACAGAGCTATTTCATTTATCTTTTATCATGTTATTTTCAGTCAGTGCCAGTGTTTGCACTAGTTGCTCCCCTTCAGAATATAACCAATGATTGCAGCTTTACATGTGTCTTCACTTAGCATAAGCACCATGGATAGGAGTTATAACTAGAACATTCTTAGTTCCGAAGTACATTTTCAAATACCGTAGGACCTCATACAGTTCCTTTTACCCGTAGTTTAATCCCTTTCAATTATTGTAGCTGTGCTACTTAGCATTCCATTGGGTGCATACACAGCTACACACTGAAACAACCACACAATAACATACTTTAAAATGCTAACATTGTAAAGCTAGACATGCTAGACAATTATAAAGCTAGATATATGAATTAGGAGCATATAGAGCCATGTGCTTATTATTGAGAGCTTTACACAGTGCATCATGATCATAAGTGTATATGTACCCAACATCCTTATGCAGAATGATCTCGATGGGAGCTGTGATGTTGTAAGAAGAAGAAAGAGTGGTGTACTTAAAGATTTCTTTTTTTTTATCCTCATTATCTATATAAATATACCATGTACCACAGTAGTTGTACACCAAACAGACACCAATGTTTCTGTGCTCACTAGTGGTCACTCTATAACATTTGATATATAAAAAAAACAAAAAAAAAAACACATAAACAGTATATTAGCAGTATAACATAGAGATATATCTTAAAGGGCACTCAATCCTTTTAATATACGATAGTCCTTCTTTCAGGAAAACCTTCTTTGAAACAGACTTGAAATTTTCCAAAGGCTCAAAGTCCAAGTATGCAGCTCGTAATCAGGACGTTGGATTGGTTCCAAACAGCATATAAAACAGAAAACAAAAAGAGAATAGCGCAAACTTCTCTAAGTCTAGTACTTCCAGTCCACACTTTCAGGATAACATATAATCAAAGGAAATCCCCTTAAAGGGATAGTAATACTTCGTTTTAACTTTATTTTATTTTGTAGGCATTAAAAAAACATGAAGAATGATACAAGTCTTATCTCTCAAACCTTTATGGTTTATGAGATATTCACAAGCAAAGTTTCCCCCTCCTGCCCCTTTTACCTAGTGTAAGCCATCTCTTCTCAGATGTGGAATGCAGTCCATAGACTATGAAAACAATGAAATCCCTGCCCCCCTTGACAAGCTTTTCAGGTTTTTCCCTTATCTTAATTGAAGATTGTCCCTCTCTGCAGTCTACTTGGGCATCTCCCTTCTACTCAGGCTGAATAGTGTGACATCAGTAAAAGGGGCGGGAGGGGGACACTTTGTCATTGAATTACTCTGGAACTACAACTCTGACAGAATTGAAATAACACTCTCCAAAGTCCAAATACTATGATGATTAATTAGAGCTGTTTTTATTATGAAACATTACTATCACTTTAAAGGGATAGTAATACTTCGTTTTAACTTTATTTTATTTTGTAGGCATTAAAAAAACATGAAGAATGATATAAGTCTTATCTCTCAAACCTTTATGGTTTAAGAGATATTCACAAGCAAAGTTTCCCCCTCCCGCCCCTTTTTCCTAGTGTAAGCCATCTCTTCTCAGATGTGAATCTGGTTGTAAGACCAGACAGATAACAGAAGGGGACAATCTTCTTTGTATGAAAACAATGAAAGCCCTGCCCCCCCTTGACAAGCTTTTCAGGTTTTTCCCTTATCTTAATTGAAGATTGTCCCTCTCTGCAATCTAAGACTTATATCATTCTTCATGTTTTTTTAATGCCTACAAAATAAAATAAAGATAAAATGAAGTATTACTATCCCTTTAACAGAGTACTCACATTTTCAAGAGGCCTAACTGCCTCTAGATAAAGCACATCGACCAGATCTGACCTCCAGTCACGGTCTCCCTCTCGCAACTACCAACTGTTGGGTTCCGTGTCTCCTTCTCCAACCAAGTATCCTCTTCCTCCTTTGATGCGATTCCTTCTCCTGGCTATTTGGACCCTACTGGGCAACCTATAGCCTTTCTATAGCGAGTATAATATATACATCAGCCACTACTGGCAAAAAGAAAGAAACATAGGGATAGGGACACTGAAAATAAGAGATCCATGAGGAGCAATTATAGGAAAAAATACAAATTTATTAAAATAATTGTTCCCGGGTAACAACCCTTTACAGATTAAAAGAGAAAAAAATATATTTTCTAAAATTGACAAAAGATACTCTCCCTACGCGTTTCGTAATGCACAGCTACTTTTTCAAGGGAATTAGGCAAAATAAGATACCCCTCAGCCATTTATAGACTCACCCTTCCAATTTTCCAATCAGAGGGCATTAACCTCCTTCCGGTGATCCCAAACAAACATCTGTCCACATTATCGACGCCAACTACATTTCCGGGTGCGTCACTTCCAACACAACTCATCACCATTCTTCCAGGACTCACCGCTAGGACACATGCTCCGTCCAGCATGTCACCAATGGAACGCACTCCTGCGTATCATCGATGGAACGCATCATCACTCTACATGCGTCCACCTTACTCTTACTTTTGGAATCGGAAGAAGGGTTGTAGTGATTCAGCACAAATTTCCATTGTATCCCTGTAGATTGAATGACATGTAATATTTGATTTCAGTGGCTCACCAGCTATTGTTGAGCTACAATTATAGTCTGTAATCAAAGTACAACAACTGCTACATACTTAAACTGTTGCAGATTTCTGTTTTTTGAGTTTATTTTTTTTAATATGCATATAAACCAGGAGACTTTCACTCTTTTCAAATAAAAGTATGAATTTCCTAAACTATACATCTGCTGGTTGTTTGGTTAACATGACACATAGGTAATTCTTAGAATGACAGAACCTTAATTCTCTTAAAATGGAGCAGTCTCCTTAATTCATTAAAAACTGTATATGTGTCATGTTAGCCAAAGGACAGCAAATGTACAGGAAATCTTAATACTTGGTACTATATGCTAACATATGCGAATTGTGGTACTCTGTGGCACCAGTGACATTTCCTATGCTAATTACAGCTTTCATTTATGTTTCATATGCTAATTAAGCCCAGTGCTGAACCAGGAGACTTTCACTCTTTTCAAATAAAACTATGAATTTCCTAAACGTTTGATTAACATGACACATAGGTAATTCTCAATGATCTTTTTAAATATGTAAATAAGATTCAAGGTGACAGGTCCACTTTAATGTAAACATCTTCTTGTTCATATTTTTCCAGTGCCATATTGCACTTGTTCTAGATGTTATAAACTTTTATTCAAGGAGTATCTCACATCACTCCCAGCTTTAGGGATCCTACGCAACATTAGGACCTAAACTTGGTCGTTGGGTTTTTTCAGAAGCAACCTTTAGTACATCTTGTGATGATGACCATTAACTCCTTAAGGACTGACCATGCGCCTCTGTGGCCGGTACTTAAGGACAATGGGCAGTTTTTTTTTGTGCATCCGTTTCAGGGCTCCCTGACCGGCGTGCAGCTGCTCAGGGAGCCCTGAAATCCATGACCGTCCTGGCATGCCCTGGGTCCTTATGGCTCGCCAACACATGACATGCCAGTCCTTATGGGGTTAAATTACTTACTGTGAAGAGAGTTATTTTGATGGCTATATCTTGTTTTGTTTGGTGAAATGAAACTTTGTCATGCAAGTGGCTATTTCTGATTTTTAATTCTAACAAGGTGGTTCTTCAGATTTCCATTTGAATCAAGAGATTGCCATGTCCTGTCTTTGTCCTCTCAGTGTGAATTGGAAGGACTAGAAACTGCATTCTCTGGACGTGATTCATTTCCTTAAGCTCTGCATACACCAGTCCAGGTTGTTCCATAAAATACATGCTCTTTTCAGTTGTTCATTGTTTTTTGGGACAGCGTTGATTTATCCCCATGATAACTGCGTCCTCCAGTGGATGAAAGAGAAAAGAGTATTTCTGTATTACTTACCAATAATTCATTTTCTTTTAACCTTTGGGGACACATGACATCTGTCCTGGAGAAAACTTCTGTGTGTTTTTTTAATTAGTTTTTTTCACTAGCAAGAGTGCCTTGCCAGTTCTTAGTTTCTCTGGTAGGGTTTCTTCTTTTTTTCTGTCCTTCTATTCTAGCAGCCGGCCTTTGGCTTTAATTTTGGCTTTTACTATATGTAGACTGAATTGGGTGTGGGTTGATTTATATGTGTACTAGTTGAAAAGCCAGTGTACATGGGCCATAGTGCCACTCAGCGACCTCGGCTGGTGGCCGGATCCTCTCGTCACTGGCCGCGCTGCAGTCATGTGCAGTAGAGACTGCCGGCATTGTGGCTGATCAGGAGCGGGGCACTCCGAATTCAGACCGTAGTCCTCTCTGCGCACCTTCGGTCCCAGGAAGGTGCACAGAGAGCACTCCGGTCTGAATTTGGAGCGCCCTGCTCCGTATCAGTCACAGAATGGGCAGTCTCTACTGCGCATGACTGCAGTACTCTCAGCCATCTCTACTGCGCATGATGACGTCTGACAAACATCCTTAGCAAATTATTATATAGTATTCCAGAGTGACCTCCAATACGCAATACACAAAAACGGGATAAAAGCCCCAATTAATTCAATGAGAATGTGTGTTTGCCCCCAATTGTGTACTTGGATTGCTCCAAATTTGCTCTGATTGCCCTTAGTACATCATCCCCTCTAATCCTATTCTAGAGACTGTGTAAAATTGACCTTTTTAATGGATAAGGTAGATCCAGGGCTCTTATCTGTGATCACAATCTATGTATCAATGATTTTAACCATGCCAAAGGTGTATGCCATGTACTGCAGGTCAATGGGCTGCACACCCCTCTGGCATTCAGAGGTTTGTTAATCAGATCTTTATATTCCTGAAGGTCTATTCAGCATTGTGTTCTAGGATGAGACAAACTTTCTAGTGTGCTTAACTGAACAATTCATATGTTATTTTATGGAGCCTGTACACTAAAATTTCAACAATAGCTGGTTGGGGATGGCTGAAATTGTTGTCCCCAGCAGTTAGAGAGACAAAGGGCTGACTACCCCTGTCTTCGCGCATAATCTCTATTGGAGAGTTTATCTTATCTTTATCAGACATTTATCTCTGCTTAATACATTATGTGGTGTTTATTTAGTTTTGCTCTGTAGATAATTTACTAGATATTTCCTTTACTGACCTCAATGAAGGTAATTTTGGTTTATATCCTTCTGAAGGTGCTACGAAAATATCAGTAAGGGGTGATATGTTGTTAGCTGTAGAAAAAAACAGGAGGCTGGCAGAGTAAACATGATACCTTTATTGGCTAACTGAGTAGCTTTAGAATGCAAGCTTTCTTTTTTTTTGAGTTTGAAAAGCTTTATTGGTAATTGCCAAATACAACTACAAAACATTACAAATAACATTTCATCAAGAAGACATACAGAAACAAATTATGACATTTACATGTATCTCTATGAAAAAAAGAAAAAATATTATGTACTCAGTAGCATCATGAAAGTACCAATCGTATGTAATAACACTTATAGTTCAACTTCTTTAACACTGGAGACAATGCTACATTAACAGAATGCAAGCTTTCAAGACAACTTAGGTCTCTTCTTCAGCAATATTTAGAATAAAGACTGAATACAGAATACTTGACCGGCTATATATTCATGGAAATTTTTTTTTTAAATTAAATTCCACTGGAGGTGAATCTATTATCACCATTGTCTATGTAAATTATTCCTCAGACTATTTCCCTTTTGATGTGTGAATAGCTCCAGTAAATTTAGTGTGTAGAGAGTTTGTGATTGCAGCTAAAGATGGCTATCAAACTCTCTGTTAACCGGACCTGAATTCTGTAATTTTTTTACTTTATTTTATTCTAAGTTAAAGTCAACCTCAACAAAATGTCAGTCTTTGTAGAAATTCTGGCCTCAGTCCAGTGTATTCCATAGAAACTGTGCCCTGGGGTGCTCAGCATGCTTGTACAGTAGATTTTATTCCAGTTGCAATGTCCGACTAGCTACTAAGTCACTCGGAAGTCAAATAAGTCAAACTGACATTTCTGGAAGTATGTAAAAGGATATTTTTTGAGAAAAATGATCTAGTGCTTCCCTTAGGCAGTTTAACTTCCAACCTTGTTTCAATGAGCTAAAGTAGAGCTGTTCTGGGGAATCCAACTGCACTATAAGGAACAAATAAACATTTCCATTGATTTAAATGGGGATTTTGCGCCTTTGAATGGTAGAGGTCACCAATGAATTGCTTTGCAATACTTTGCAGATATTTGTAGCATTCAAGGGACATGAATCAAAACGAATTTTTGGGGAATTTTTATTGGTTCCCTATGGTGCAGTTAGTTTGCTTCAGCATGTCCCCACAAATAGCCCATTTAAATCAATGGTACGTTTTATCTCTCCCCTGTAGTACAGTTGATTTGGCAAAAAACTGTTCCTCTTCTGTTTTTTTCCCCTTCAAATACTTTATTTTTTGCATTTTGTTTAGTATAATACACACACACGCACACACACACACACACACACACATACATATATACATACACACAAGTATACATGCATGCACGCATACACACACACACATACATATACAAACACACACATGCATATATACTGTATATGGTGTTTCTTAACATAAAGGATCACAGACAATCTTTTTCAGTTTTCATTTGAGGAATCAATCCCTCCAGAAATCTTATTTTCTAAAATGAACGGTTGAGATTGATGCCTCATGTTGTTGATATATTTAACCTCATGTTTTTTACTGGTGGAAAAAAATGAAAATGGCCTTGGGTTCTCTAATAGAAAACATAATATAATCTCCTGTTCACAACCGTGTAATTAAAGGAAGGGCAGATAAACTAATACACTGCAGGCCATATCCATATATGTTTGTATTAGTCACTGTAAAGAAAATGTAAGACTCTGCTGCTGGTAAGAGATTATTGTATAAAGTATTAGACCTAAACAAAATATATGATTATTTTTATATCATTTGTTATATATACTACAATTAATTTGTTTTGTAAAGCTGTTACACACGTGTTTATTTAGTCCAATGCATACCTCTAAACATTTGGGGTATGACTGGTAAACAGGACATTAGCAAGAATTTCTAGATTACTTCATGATTTCGGGGGAGATACACTATGAGGTAATAAAGCAGTGATAAAGCAGAGATTACTTCTCAAGTGTGATAAAATGTCAAAGTTCTGTATTATTCTATGGAGTCAATGCACTAAGATATCTCTAAACTGAGAGATCTTCATTCATAGGCTACATGGAATCAGGGCCGGACTGGGACAAAAAATAGGCCCTGGCATTTAAGGCTGAGCAGCCCATCTTTATTTTTTGAGCAGCCCATGGGTGCCCATCGGGGAGCGGAGCTTATAATCACGTGCGGTGAGCAGCACGGCCGCACATTGATTTCCCGCCCACCAGGAAACTTGTAAAGAGGTGGCCGTCTTTCAGAAAGTGAAAGACGGCCCAAACTCGTTTAATGATTATTTTTTTTTTAAATGCCCGGACCAGCCCACCGGGCAAATGCCCAGTATGCCTGATGGCCAGTCCGGGCCTGCATGGAATAACATAGGAGTTGGAGATTTGGAAAGTTTAGAACACTGGAGAAGTGATCTCCACTTTATAAGTCATCGTTTTTTTTACGCCTTAACCCCACTATTGACAGCTCTTTATGTAATTTAATAAATAGTTTAGAACAGGGATGGGCAGTGTGAGACCCTCTAACTGCTGCCAGACTAAAACACCCATCATTCCTCACCAGTCATAATCATAAAGGCCCATATTCCAGTTTTCTCTCATTTTAGTGATACAGTGGATATGAGGTTATGTCTTTGACTAGTGTCCCCTATTAACCCAATTATTGCAAGAAGAAGTGAATATGCTTGTGTGGGTTTTTTGTACCAAAAATCCAAAAAGACATCCCTTGGGGTCACATTTCCTCCTCCCCTTGATCTGGTGGCCTCATCTGCAGTGTTCAATGAACAAGCCATAGAGGACAGTTTATGCAGTGCCTCATTGGAATAACAGTTGCACTATGCAGCCTCTTAACTCTTTCAAGTGCCGGGTCACTAACATTGCTTACGTTAGAGGGAGCACTATTTCTTTGGCTAAAGCATGATGGGCCATACTGCACAGAGAAAAAGAGGAACAGTTCTTGAGTACATCAACTGCACCATTATGGGACAAATAAAACTTGCCATTGATATAAATGGGGCATTTAACCCCATACAGTCTAGAGGGGTTTCCGATGAATTATGAAGCATTCAAGAGGCTAACATCCTCATTTAAATCATCCCCCCTTCTGTACACTTGGTTTGTTCCAGAATATCGCCACTTTAACTTAATAAATGAGACCCCACATGAATGGAATCTCTGACAGCAATGTCGATTGAGTCTGTCTGCATTCTTTGCAGAGTTGTTGGTTGCTGTGGAAACACGGAATGCTGCAGGTTTTCTAAAGCAAGAACACATGAATATACCTACAATTGTGAAAAGGTTATATCACTATTGTTTCTAGAACATCCATCTGCCAGTCAAAAAAACTTGTTTGTAGCCATGTACCTGTTTCTGGCCTTGTTGTCTGGGTAATGTCATGTCAACTTATAAAGTTCATTTTTCAAGCACTGATACCACTACAATCTATATAGTTAAACTGGATCTGTCGCTACACACTTTTAGTCTCATTAAATGCATTTATTTAAGTACAGTGTAACGAATTTAGATATTTTTGATTTAGCAGTTGTAGTCTCTTAAATCTCAACAGAGCTCAGTTATAGCCTGCATAAGTAATGACTCAGTCATGCTCCTCCTACTCACCTGAACATGCTGCCAGAACATATTGGCTTCCACCAGTGAGTCGCAGTAATTTAGTGGGGAGGAATAAGACTGCAAATCTTATCAAGTTGGATGTTTTCACTGAGGTGATGATTTAGAAAGGAGTCAGCTAGGTTTAATACATTGAGAACCAGAAAGGTGTACAACACATTGTGAAGCAATATATTGCACATCCCTCTGTTACTCAAAGGATCAACTAATGGACAAGAAAGGCTAGCACTTATACTATCTTTATTTTTGTCTTAAAATTAGTTAATTGATGGTTGCTCTCACACATGTGATTTACTATTGTAATACATACTCATTAATACTTAAAGGGGATGTATCACTTCTAGAGAACTTAGGCTAAATAGTTAGGTTATTTAGAGAATCTTACTAAAATTGTGTACATTTTTTTTAAGAAGCTTTATTTCGTCAAAATTTAAGTTATAAAGTCTGGGCTGCAGCTACTTCCGCAAAGACTGCAATCCATTGCTCTGCATCTGCTCCCATCCCTCTATCCAGCCTCCTCTGATGACAGAGGCTTTCTGTATGTAAGCTGGGGCAATCTCATTGGCAAGATATCGATCTCTGCCAATGAGACCTCTCCAGCTTATAGACAGAAGCTTCTGTCATTGGAGGAGGCTGGATAGAGGGAGGGGAGCAGTGGCAGAGTGACGACTGATGTTACAGAGCAGGTAACCGCAGTCTATGCGGAAGTAGCTGCAGTCCAGACTTTATGACTTAAAGGAGCAGTAAACTTTTTTTTATGAAAACACATATTTTATAGAGCTTTTCCTGCTGAATAAAACAAGGTCACTCCCATCGCTGTCAGATGTTTTATTCAAAATTTATAGCAGTTTAAATAATCAGGAAGTGAATTTACTGTGTTTACTTCCTGATTGTTCTAACTGACAGGAAGTGACAGCCAGTTTCTATCACATTCTATGGAGAACTGTATGTCTCTGACTTTTCTGACTTTCCTCTCCATTAGAATCTAACAGGAAAGCTAATTAGAATTTGACCACTAGAGGGCACTGCTAATGTAAAAAACCATGGGTTTAAACTGTAATAACTCTGGAAATATAAATCTCTCCGCAGTGGGAGTACCCTTATTTTACTCAATAGGAAAATCCCTACAATATATATTTTTTCATAAAAAAAAGTTTACTGCTCCTTTACATTTTGATGAAATAAAGCTTTTTTAAAAAAAGTTAACATTTTAGTAAGATTCACTATATAATCTAACTATTTAGAGGTGGTACATCCCCTTTAAAAATAATTCTGTGAATGCAATGGAAATATTGTAATCTATAGATTCTTTTGTGGAGACAGGTTTTTCGGTCCTTTCCTAACATGCTGTGTAAGGTGGAACAGTTTTTGTCAACTTTTTGCTCAGTATAACCTTATTGTATTTTGGCACACTGATGCGAACAGTAGCATGGAACCTCATTATTAAAGATCAGTGAACATGAAAGGGAAACAATACCCTAAGAATAAGTGATTTATCAGAAACACTTATATTGATAGGCGACCTTTAAATAACAGCTATTTACTGTTTCTATTTGCAGCTGATGTTTTAATCTACTGCTAATTATTTCACTATAAAATGTGATAATAACTTGTGTTCCTCATGAATCATTTGGGCGTATTGAAGGTCACGGTTTACTGAGTGAAGGTGTTTCATTTGGGCGTATTGAAGGTCACGGTTTACTGAGTGAAGGTGTTATCTAGAGGCAGACTTCAGCAGAGATCTCTATATACAGTAAACTGCAGATATAATTTAACTAAATAAATAGATAAAACTGAATGGTGTATGATGGTCATCTACCTAAATAAGTCAATGTGTTAACCCTTTATGGAACAGAGAGTTGCAATACTTTGCTTCACAATGTGTTGTGCACCCCTCTTATCCTTAAAGGGTTAATTGCATGCCCCCATGTGCTTTATTTGTATTAATTCTCTCACTGAGTGTGATGTCAACAACAAAACAAAGAAGGGATAGCAGAGTTAATGTTCCATGAATTTCCATGATTTTGTACTCATGGCTGAGTGCTTTGTTGTTAACTTTGATGAAATGTTTTCTACCTTTACATAGTAATTAATCTTCAGTAATGCTAAAATTATTATATGAAATAAGGAAGCATTGCAGTTCACTACATTGCAAAACTAGGTTCATGTGTTGCTTTTAAAACAAAAAGCAAAACATAAAAAAATATTACCACAAATGTTAGTCTAGATCTAAAATGTCAGGGGATATTCCTCTGAACAAGAAATCAACTAAGCCCAAACATACCTGTTTGCCTTCAAGCACCATGCCACTGAGACTACATTGTTCTGTCTAGACATGTAAGAGGCAGGGATCCAATTCTAGAATCCCCTATAACCCAAGCCAAAATACTGTTTGCATATACAAAGTGAAGGGTCAGAGTAATATTGTAGGGTTCTCTACTGAACCTTTTCACAAAGGTGTAATCTCGTATAGCTTTCCAGTGCTGTACATGAAGGGGAAATATTCAAAAAGATTATCGCACTAACCTGACCAAAAATGACAGTCCACCACAAAGTGCCAGTCAATTTTATGAAGTTTATGACAAAGTGATGCCGGTAATACCAGTCATATTCTTTGACCTTCTTGGGCCTTGGCAGTGAGGTGGAGTGGGTCTCTATAGGTGCCTGAGAGCGAGTGGACCATATCTGGATTCTTCTATAACATAGTTATGCATGCACACAAAGTAAGATACAGAGTTGATCAACTGAGAATACGTCTTCCAAATAGAGTAACTGTTGGGCTAGCTATAAGACATTTCCCTACCCAGGCTGCATTATTTCTTAGCTTAGCTGTGCCGAATACTGAGAAGTAATATTAGGCGGCACATTTTGCTGATCCTGTACAAAATTGAGTGTGCAGACACAAAGTGTGAGGCAATTCTTCCCTGAAAGAGAGAAGCAACAAACTCCAAGATGTATGTTTCCACCTACTTGTGTCTCATCTGTGAGGAACACCTGCTTTCTGTAGGTGTTGTGAGCAAGGGACTGAATTGTTGGTGTAAAATACCCTAGAGTTATTTTCTTATATAACGTGAGTCTTAGATGCTCAAGATGAGTCTGCCAAATACTGTAGCAGAATGTTTTACTGTGTACAATTTATTTTCGCTCACATGTGCCATACACAACAAATAAATATCCTGTGGCACTTTTTACTACCACTGCCTAAAAATTACAGTGGAGTAATCATTTGAATGCAAATATTTTCTGAATAAGAAGAGCAACTAACGCCAGATATACTTGTTGGCCTTCATGGGGGCTCATCAGTGAGGTGGAGCTGTGTTCTTTAGGCTCCTGGAAACAAGAAGTTCATGTACAGATTTTCCTATAATTAAGGTGACAGTACTGCACAGGAAACAATGAAGCCCTGTTTTTCAT
The DNA here is from genome assembly GCA_037306005.1 of Rhinophrynus dorsalis. NCBI lineage: Eukaryota > Metazoa > Chordata > Amphibia > Anura > Rhinophrynidae > Rhinophrynus > Rhinophrynus dorsalis. Next base: position 226,379,344 of record CM074718.1, on the reverse strand, counting down.
AAGCATTCTGCACCAAAATGGGGATCTTGTCACATTACTCATCACAATTAGGGAGAATTAGGGATAAGAGTAGAAGTCAGAAATGCTTAACTGAGAATGGGCCGGCCAAACACTGCAGTGTTTTCTATTGGATTTTATCTTACCCAGAGTGCTATGTCTTTTAACTCAAAGGTTCCACACATAAAGAAATATCCTGCAGCAAATAATAATGATCCTGTCCAAAATGATAACTCATTTACACAGTGCCAAGCTCCTCTGAACAAGAGAAGCAGTGAACCCAAGATGTACATTTCAGTCTACTTGGACACTGTCAGTGAGGTGCAGCAGTTCTTTCTGTGCATCTGACAGCAAGGAATTCTCATCTGAGTTCTCTAATAAACCTTAGAGAGGAAAAAAAAACAGAAGGGCTATTTGCACAAACAAAGTGATAGTCAGTCATGCAAAGATGAGAACAAGCCTGCCAACCCCTTTTATGTGTTCTAGAGATCTTTTTTACTATTCAGGATGCAGTCTCTTTTACCGCACGTGTGCCAAAGATGAAGAAGACGTATCCTGCAGCACACTATACACATCATGATTCAAAGTATAAGTCAATTCTCCTCTGCATAAGAGAAAACTCAGTCCCTAGATGTAAATTTATCTGTAACTACATCAGTGGGGTACAGCTGATCTTTCTATATACCTGAAAGCAAGGGGTCCACATCTGGATTCCCCTATAAACCTCAGAGAGACAAAATCCAAGTGTTACTTGCATACACAAAGTAACAGTCAGGGATGTGTAACTGAGGTTGAGCTGTCAAATACTGTAGCATTCTCTAGAGGACCTTCTTATATCCTGGGTGCAATCTCTTAGATCACAGATTCCATACACAAAGAAGAAACATGCTGCCGCACATCCTACTGGACCTAGCCAAACTGGCAGTCCAGTCACAAAGTACCTGGCAATTCTTCTTTGTATGACAGAAGCAACAATCATATTTCTGCCTTCTTGTGCCTCTCTCATTGAAAGGAAAACAGAATGGCACTCTTTGGCCAGACTGTCACTTTTGGACAGGATCTGTATTATGTGCTGCAGCATACAGTAGAGACAGTAACATTTAAAAGTGTTTCTATTTAGAAGCAAAAGTAATGAATGAAGGTGTTCAAAAGCAGATATTTGGATTATGGCATTGTCTCTAATTGCTTTGGTACTCAAAGGGCTAGCACTAAAGCACAGCCAATAAGAGGCTGACAGATACAAATGAGTCATAGAACAGTGAGCTATGTGGTCAGAAATGGGAGAGGGAGAGAGAAAGTGTGAGAGAGAGAGAGAAAGTGAGAGAGAGAGAGAGAGAGAGAGGGGAGAATTCACTAAAGGTCGAGGCTGTGGCGATATGATTTTGTTAATGTGTTCAAAGCACTTTTTAATTTTGATGTAGAGACACATCACCATATGCACTATCAACTCAGACATGATGCCCCCCAGTAAACTCCAACATGCTGCTCTCCCACTATCAACTCAGACATGATGCCCCCCAGTAAACTCCAACCAGCTGCTCTCCCCCTATCAACTCTGACACGATGCTCCTCCAGTAAACTCCAACATGCTGCTCTCCCCCTATCAACTCAGACATGATGCCCCCCAGTAAACTCCAACATGCTGCTCTCCCCTATCAACTCTGACACGATGCCCCCCAGTAAACTCCAACATGCTGCTCTCCCCCTATCAACTCAGACATGATGCCCCCCAGTAAACTCCAACATGCTGCTCTCTCCCTATCAACTCTGACACAATGCCCCCCCAGTAAACTCCAACATGCTGCTCTCCCCTATCAACTCAGACATGATGCCCCCCAGTAAACTCCAACCAGCTGCTCTCCCCCTATCAACTCTGACACGATGCCCCTCCAGTAAACTCCAACCTGCTGCTCTCCCCCTATCAACTCTGACACAATGCCCCCCCAGTAAACTCCAACATGCTGCTCTCCCCTATCAACTCAGACATGATGCCCCCCAGTAAACTCCAACCAGCTGCTCTCCCCCTATCAACTCTGACATGATGCCCCCCAGTAAACTCCAACATGCTGCTCTCCCCTATCAACTCAGACATGATGCCCCCCAGTAAACTCCAACATGCTGCTCTCCCCTATCAACTCAGACATGATGCCCCCCAGTAAACTCCAACCTGCTGCTCTCCCCCTATCAACTCTGACACAATGCCCCCCCAGTAAACTCCAACATGCTGCCTTCTCCCATTAAATTCTGACATGATGCCCACCCAAGTAAACTCCGACATGCTGCCCTCCCAGTAATAGTCAACATAAGGTGCCCCCACACAGTTACTATTAAAAACATATGTGTTTTTTTCTTTTAATAAATTATATCTTCCTTATAATTTGTATATTAACCCTTAGAGTGCCAGAGGGGTACACAACGTATTGCTGCAAAAAACACATGTCTGTGTTGTATGTTATAACATATGTCTGTGTTGTATGTTATAAAATCAGACCTCAGGGGGATCAGGACCCCTCCTAATAGGATAGGTGTTCAATGCAGTCACCATAACCTGCATTCGAGCCAGCTTTATGTCATTGAGCACTTGAGTGAAGGATCAAGTGCCCATTGATTGAAAGCCGGTTCAGGAGCTCATTCATTAAAACTCTGCTTTTTGTGAATGAACTCATGCTCTGCAGTAGAAGGCTTAATGTGCCCATTCTTAGAAAACCGCATTGGGCTTTCATTGAATGAGCGCTTTGATCCTTCTGCTCCAGATTAGGAGTTCATTCATTAAAAGTGGGGTTGCCTGACGTCCCCATCGAGGTCTGATTTTGTAACATACAAAACTGGCATATGTTTTAACAGTAACCCTTTGTGAGCCAGAAGGGTAAGCAACAAAAATTGCACTGCAATACATAGTGCACCCCTCTGGCACTCAAAGGGTTCGTATACAAATAATGAGAAAAAACAGACAACATATGTTTTTAACAGTAACTGTGAGGGGACACCTTATGTAGAATTTAACTGGTTGGGCAGCATTTAGAAGTTTACTGGGGGAGCGGGGGCATAAATGTCACAGTTTAACAGAAGAAGGTAGCATGCCAGAGTTTATTGGGGGGTCATCATGTCAGAGTTTACAAGGGGTGCACTGTTTCAGAATTAATAGTGGGAAGGCAGCATGTCTGATTTTTACAGGGGTAGAATGTCAGATTTCTATATTGTGTGGCAGCATGAGGAATATCACCATTGTGTGTTAGCCCCACTTACACTGCTTTACATCCCCAGTCTTGTTCCCTTGTCCAGGCAGAGCCTGAGGATTTGTGGCTACCAGTAGGCAAGAGAACAATGCTGGGGGCTCAGACAGTACACAGGTGATTTATGGCTACCAGTGGCCAAAGGATTGCACACAAGTATTGAATAAATATGATACAAAGCTGAGGGGATAACTGTGTAGTGATTGGTGTACTTTTTTTAACCCATTGAGTGTCACAGGGTTGAGCAATTCACATCTCTATGGCACTCAAAGGGATGAGTGAGTGATGCTGTCCATGGTGCTGAATGTTTTCTCTCCACTCTCTTACTAGCCAAGTGGAGGCAGCAGAGAGAATGCTGTCAAAGTTCAGGGTTGTCTACTGCTGGTGATGTGTGAGGGAGAGCATCTTCACAACCATCCCTACTTGTGATTGGTTGGGGGCTGTTACTGCATAGGAAACACAGGGATATCCCAACTTTGTCAGCCTCAGGTAGGCAAAGTTGAGACTGTGAACTCCAACAGCAGAGGTTAAGTGCCACACTACCATATAAGCACACCCCCTTGAATAGGCGAATGTCCTGCATTCCCATATGGAAATTAGTCATTATCCTGAATTTCCATATGGATACAGGCCATTGTCAATGTGATGAGTGAAAATTTGTAAACCTGGTGAAGGCATGTCAGAGGGATGTCGATGTGGGAAGATTTTTGTCAGACTGATGGAAATGCAATGTCGAAGACACTGAAGTGCATACTATCGATGTGCCTTCGACACTGCTCTGACAGGACATAGACATTTTGAACCCTCTTCGACCTTTAGCGAATCTCAGCCAGAGAGTTTGCGTATGAGTATGTATAAGACTGTGTGTTCCTATGTGTGTGTGTATGTGTATAACCTGGAGAGAGTCAGTGTGTGCATATGTGTGTGTGTATGAAAGTTTGTATTTGTATTTGTTAGAGTGTGCATTTGTCAGTGCTCAGCTGTGTGTTTTTGTGTGAACATGTAATAAGATGATTGCTCTGATTCCTCATAAAAATTGTAATTCTAATTATGGCCTTGGACAGAAACAATTGTCCACAACTACCCTTGCATCAAGTATATTGCATTACTAAATAAGAGGTATGTGGCATGTGGGTTTCATGCATAAATTTTATTTACTAGTAGTTAGGAGTATAATATGGATGGTGTGATTAAAATTTGATCAGGAAATTAAAGGGGCTGTATATAATGAATAAAATACCCTTCCAAAGCTCTTGAAGAGGCTGAGATATGGAAACAGAGTTCCCATATCTTATTACTCACTGGCTCCCTCCCTCATTCTGTTCTGGTCTTCTCTACATAACACCAATATATGCACAGCTACGTGATGTCAGTGCAATACTCAGAGCTTATGGGAACTTTCTCATCTCTCCATATAAGCCCATTGTTGTTGGATTCATTGACAATGAGCTTCTCTGGGGACTGGGTGGAGGAGAAAGCTCCAATGAGCAATGAGTACGGCACTGACATCACCCAGCTGTGCACATATCAGTGACCTACACAACATATATTATGTGAATCAGAGAATTCCCATAGCTGTGAGAGCACTTTGAGTTCTTTAAAACTGTATTTTATTTACCCTATAGTGTGTCTTTAATGTGGACCTATCAGTTAAGAAAAATGAAAAGATTATATTACATTTAACATAGGACACTCTCATTTGAACTGTGTACTGCAACTGCGTGCAAACATCCAAAACCTTTTGTTTTAGTTTAATTAATTTGTGAACAGTACATTGCACAGGTATATTGTGGTAACATGTTTGATTATCAGTGTTTACATTTAAATGCAATAAATGTGTACATCCTACCAACAGATTTTCAAGAAAATTCCTATAAAATTACTTCATTTGCTGTTGCAGTGTCTTTAAAAAAAAGGCTTACTTTAATCCTTGTTTTTTCTGTTCAGCTCCTGTAGATGGTAGAAGCAAGCCACCTTTCATGGTTTAATATTCATACTGATATAAGCTACAGTTTAGAGCATAAAAAGCAATATATAAATACCTAAATAAATAAACCAAGAGAGACAACACTCTAATATAAATTGAAACATAGGTCACATATTATATATTGTTGAATAGAGCATATTAACTTAGTTTAAGATTAATTATCATTTTGTTTACTATTAAAAAGAGGAGAAAATGGGCATTAAGCCTGTAGAAATATTGCACTATAAACTATTATTTGTAGCTTAATAAATGTGGACTTTCACCAGTTCTACAGTGTATGCATAGTTTCACCAACATAAAGTACTCAGCGGATTCTTGTTAAAATGTAAACAAATATATAAAAAAAAAATCCTCTTTGAGCATTATTTCATACATAGCTTTGGTGCACACGTGTTGCTGTTTAAAAGCAGTTTAAAATTTAAAATATACTTTACTTTGCAGGTATACTAATCTGTTCCTTAGTTTGATAACCATTCCATCAGTGGAAGGTTGGAAACTAATTGGTTTACTTCATTACAGTGCTACTGTAGGTGGAAAAATAATAGCTGATTTTATTTCTCCTTGCTGCTACTTAGAAGTAGCAAGCACCCTTTCAGTTCTGGAAGTATTAAAATGAATGGTTTAACCCCTTAAGGACCAGTGGTCCTGGGACGTTTCAGTCCCATAAGGACCGCTTTGATCTTTGCCGATGTGCCGGTACACGTGACTTGTGTGTATTGATGCGCCACTTTGTGGCCTGAAAGAGATCACTCCAGTCTTGGAGCAGTCAATTTTAGGCCCCATTTTTACTTACAGTGCTCCCGGTGGAGCGCTGTAAGTAAAAAGTACGTGACGTACTATGACTGTCATCGGTCCTTAAGTATTTAAGGACCGTGACGGTCATAGTACGTCATGTAGTCCTTAAGGGGTTAATGTTGAGTTTGCAGTTCTCAGTTGTTTTCTAAGCTGAGAAATCAAAGAACAGGGCCTTTGTGTGTGTATATATAGATATATATATATTTAATCCTATATAATAATTCGCTAGAAAGTTTGTAACGATGCAGTCATGCGCAGTACAGACTGCTGCTCGTGCTGCAGAAATGTGCCCATGACGAAGCTGATACAGAGCGGGGAGCTCCAAAGAAGCGCTCCGCTCTGTATCAGCCACAGAGCGGGCAGTCTTTACTGACCATGACTGCACCGCGACCGGCTGGCACTGTATCAGCCATGGCGTGGGCAATCTCTACTGTGCATGCCTGCCCCGCAACCGGCTGGCAGTAGCACTGTGGCCTGTGTAACGGGCTCTTCAACTAGTAATTTAAATAAATGATGAGAATTTTACTAAGGCTACATTTTGTAAAAAAAATAGGTCATTGATCTTTAAACATACAACATTACTAGCCAGCTATTGCAAAATCTGTTTTTGCTTTTTCCATGAATGTGAAGGCAAACATTTTGGGTCGGTAAACAAGCTCTGATCTCTGAAGCTGGGACCTCTGGACACAACACTGGAAGAGTATATTGTAATGGAGAGCTTCCACGGCACGACATTTACCATGCAATATCAGAATGTCGCCCTTTTTCATACAGACAACATTCTGATCTTGCTGTTTTGAACCAGGCGGCATTTTTAATGCGCCTTTTTGTTGGTCGCCCAATAGAAGGTGACATTTCAATAGGGGACCGCAAGAGAGAATCCCCTCCAAACTAATAAGGGCCACATGCTCAGTCCTTAGGAAAACCATTTGCACTAGCAGGGAGAACTAAAAATTCTTATTGATTTGAATTGGGATTTTACACTCAAGATAGTCAGGACTTTGGCTATATGTTTGGGGTCATTGTCATGCTACAGAATAAATTTGGGGTCAATCCAATGCCTTCCTGATGGCATTGCATGATGGATAAGTATCTGCCTGTACTTCTCAGCATTAAGGAGACTATTAATTCTGACCAAATCCCCAACTCCGTTTACAGAAATGCAGCCCCAAACTTGGCCTTGTTTCCACGTTGGAGGTATGGCTGTGTGGCCGCAAGTCTTCCATGAAGACCATTTCTGACCAGACTTCTTCAGACAGTAGATAGGTGTTCCAGGATCCCACTGTTTTCTGCCAATTCTGAGCTGATGGCACTGTTGGGCATCTTCCAGTTGTGAAGTGAAGTAAGCATGATGTGTCTTTCATCTGCTGCTTTAAGTTTCCTTGGCAGACCACTGCATCTACTGTCCTCAAAGTTGCCTGTTTCTTTGTGCGTCTTCAAAAGAGCTTGGACAGCACATCTAGAAACCCCTCTCGGCCTTGACATTTCTGCCTGGGAGAGACCTTGTTGATGCAGTATAACTACCTTGTGCCTTGTTGCTGTGCTTAATCTTGTCATGCTGTATGATTTTTAACACTAAACTGTTTTTAGAAACCTCACCTTGTTAGCTGAGTTTGGCTGTTCCTCACCCAGTTTTATTTCTCCTACCCAGATGTTTCTGTTTCAGTTAATGATTGTGTTTCAACCCACATATTAAAGAGATAGTAATGTTTCACAAAAACAGCAGCTCCAATTAATCTTCATAGTATTTGAGACATAGAGAGTGGTATTTCAATACTGTCAGAGTTGTAGTTCAAGAGTAATTGAATGATAAATTATCCCTCTCCCACCCCTTTTACCCAGTGCTCACCTCCGATGTAGAATCTGGTTGCTTGACCAGACAGATAACAGCAAGGGGCAATCTTCTTACTGTGAGAACAATGAAAACTCTGCCCCCCTTGACAGGTTTTTCAGCTTTTTCCCTTATTTTAATTGAAGATTGTTCCTCTCTGCAATCTACCTGTGCACCTCCCTGCTGCTCTGAGCTCAGCAGTGTTATATAGTAAAAGGGGCGGTAGGGGGATACTTTATCATTCAATTACTCTTGAATTACAACTCTGACAGAATTGAAATAACACTCTCCAAGGCCCAAATACTATGAAGATTAATTAAAGCTGCTTTTATTATGAAACATTACTATCCCTTTAAATTGATGATCATTAACACCAGTTTGGTATAATTATTTAATCATACACCTGACTGGGATGGTTGAAAGTTGTCGCTGTGTTCCCATGAGAAGTCCTGCGAAAACCACATTATAGTCCACTTTTTCTCGTGAAAATCCAATTTTAAAACATTGATTAAAATCTGTGCGGTTTTCGCCCATTGGCCAAAATTCCCCGCCATTTTTTCAATGGCTAGAAAGTTTCTACTCATTGATTTACATGATTTTTGCCTTTTCACTATAAAAAGTGAAGTATTTACAGAAGTGAAACACAATAGAAGCAGCTACAGAGCGAGGTAGACGTGCTGTGCCATTCTGCTGTTATTTATTTTGAAAAATAAGGCAGAAGAGACTAATAGTGATGCCATCACTATGAGCAGGTTTAAAATAGTAAAAGGAGGAACTGTAAGAAACCTTGTGTGTCCACTGAGTCTGTGGAGGAGGAAGTGATCACTACTGAACCACTGCTGTTCAGTCCCCCTAAATCACCCCTAGGTATCTTGGCAAGGGAGGAGGAGAAGGGTAGTACTAGTGCCTGTGCCTCCTCCAAAATGTGCTGCCCCTGCTGCCACCATTTCTGTACCTGCTGCCACTATTGCTGTACCTGCTCCCAGATGTGTTGCCCCTGCTGCCACTAGTGCTGTGCCTGCTGCCAGACGTGCTGCCAATGCTATTTCTTCCACCATTGCTGTTCCTGCTGTCATACGTGCTGCCCCTGCTGCCACCAGTGCTGTCTGCTTCCAGCGCTGCCCCTGCTTTCACCAGTGCTGTGTCTGCTGCCAGTGCTGAACCTGCTGCCTCCAGTACTGTGCCTGCTGTCAGACGTGCTGCCCTGTTGCCACCAGTGTTGTGCTTGCTGCCAGTGCTGAACCTGCTACCACCAGTGCTGAATCTGCTGCTAGTGTGTCTCAGGAAGGGGGGAAGAAGAAGATGATGTCAAGTGTGACAGCACCCTAAGTCCCTAAGTCAAACTTGCCATTCCCAAGCAGTCCTTCCAGTGCTAGTATTACTACTACTAAAAAGGTCCAGCAGCTTTTTAGTGTTATGAGTGAAGGAGGGGGTAATCAATATCCTCATATTACTATGACCTTGAGGAGGAAGACTCTGCAGCTGAACTTGATATGGTTGGTTTTAGTAGTAGTAGCAGTAATGGTGAAGCAGCTGGTGGGACTAGTGTTAGGGGAGAGGTAGGGAAAGCATTTGAGAGCATGCAGATTAGTGGTCAAGGGAGCCTGCACCATTCCACTGACCCTGGGAGTCCTCCCCTTCCCTTCACTAAAGTGTCCAAGTGGAACATGATCCTGAAGTCTAAGAGGCCAGAACTGGTGTTGGGGGAGAGCAGGCACACAATTAATACCACCACCACCAGCAGGAGCACAGATCAGCTGCATGTACCTGCTGCTAATGCTGCCAGTCTGCCTTCTTCAGGTCAAAAGGAAATGTCAATTGTAATATTAGGGTACCCTCTGTCACATTGCTCGTCACCTCCTCCAAGTAGCAGTGAGATGTCTGTAATAGAGGAGGAGCACATAAGGACTAGTGGTGGTGGTGATGATGATGCTGGAGAAGCTGGGGTGGAAGAGACATTGGTGGCCTTTTTAGCAGAAACTGAGAAGGAATGGGAGACAGGGATAAGGATGGGCATCACTCACCACCACTAGCAGTGAGATTTTTGAATTTGAGGAATTTGCAACTGCTCTAATTCCTGCTGCTGCTGAGATGCAAGTAACCTTGTGTGCCACAGACCACCGTGGACACAGTGGGAATGGGGTCAGCAAGTGATGTGGGACAAGGACAGGTTCCACTTGCCAGAGCAAGCAATACTCCTGGTCTTAGTTGCAGTGCTGAATCTGAAGCAGTAGCAGCAACAGCAGCAACATCATCCACTGCCACAGGGGAATGTGGCGGACAAGAAGAAAGAGGCCATTCTTCTCAACCTGTTCCATCTTTTCCCTCCCCCCCTAATAATCCTGTTCCTTAAACAACTCAGCAGCAGCAGCAAGAACAGCAGTTGCAAATTCTGCAGTTATGGACTCAGGAGGACATTTGACAAAGGCCAGCGACCACTGGCCAACATGACCTGCTGGCACTAGGCCAGTTGGGCATTTTTTTAATCAGGGCTTGTGCTTTGAATAACAAAAAACATAGTCCAACAAAAAATATAAACAATTTTTTGGGGGGTGTTTTCTTAGGGCTTGTGCCAAACAAGATTAAGTCCTACAAATCAATGTTTCTCCAGGGCTTGTGCCTCTAATTAGTCTAAGTCCTACAAATCAATTCCTCAGGGCTTGGGCCTCTAACAAATCATCCTCTACAAAATACTGCATCAAGTCAAGTATCACTCCACCCTAGTGGCAACTTATGTCAGGGAGTTCCTGTTTCTATCACGTTACATGCACATTTCTTATTTTATTTTTTATTAACTGGTCCTCCAATACCAGTCAAGAACCCACCCAAAAAAACTAATTCCCTGTTCAACTGATTCATTCTCCAGACTCCACCCACAAACACAGGTACCCTTCTCAGACTCCTTTTATACCATGTCTTATGGGGTTTTTTAATTGTATTTAGGATTTTTTTTTATTAACTGCCCCCCAATCCCAGTAAACACCCCCCCAAAAAACATTCCCTGTTCAACTGATTCTTTATCCACACCCCAACAACACAGCCACCCTCATGCCCCTTTTATCCTAGGCCTTTGGATAATCCTATATAATAATTCGCTAAGTTGTGTGTAACGCCCAACATGTGCAGTAGACACTGCTGTGCGTGCGGCAGTCATGCGCAGTACAGACTGCCCACGCCGCGGCTGATACAGAGCTGGGCGTTCCTATATTGTAGGAACATTGTAATGTTACAACAGTGTGATTCAAAAAATTGTCATACTGCTACAAATTGTTATCCACCCTTTCTCCGCTCAAGAAACACTATTTCACATGTCTCTCCTTTCCCGTCCTTTTTTTAATATATATTTTAATAATATACTATCATGACGAACGAGGAAGATGACAGGATACATGAGAAAATGGGAGCAGGGAAGGATTGGAATACCAGAAGGAAGGAAACTGGAAACATAAGTGTCTGATCCACCTTCTCCTCAGCTATTCTTTACGCATCCCTATCCTTTATTGTGTTATGCTGGGGTCCTGGGTTCAAATCTCACCAAGGACAACATCTGCAATGAGTTTGTATGTTCTCACTGTGTTTGCGTGGGTTTCCTCCAGGTGCTCCGGTTTCCTCCCACACTCCAAAAACATACTGATAGGTGAATTTAGATTGTGAGCACCAATGGGGACAGGAACCAATATGAGTGTAAAGCGCTGCGGAATCTGTGTGCGTATATAAATAAAGGATTATTATTATTATTTAGATGTACGATTTATCTCTTCTCAGTTTCTCCACTTACTGCTTCATGTTTTATTTGTGATTCACAATTCACTGTTCACAAATTTGTCATTATCCTTTCCCTGTAACGTATGTTGTACTTAAATGTCTTGAACATTTTCCTGTATTTCTAAATATGAAACTCAATAAAATATTTTACAAAAAAATATATATCTATTGTAGTGTTTATTCCCCTGAGTAAAAAAGGGTACTCTCACTTCTCAAAGGTGTTTTATTCAAAAGTTATTACAGCTCAAAGTTAAATTTTTTAGGTGCAGTATCACAGTGGCCTGAAATTGTACAATGGTGCTGTTGTTACACCATCCTGTGGAAAGCACTGGTCCTTAGACCATAAATCTCCATAGGATGGTGTAGCAACAGCGCCACTGGACAATTTCAGGCCACTTTGATATTGCACCTAAAAAAATTCAACTTTGAGCTGTAATATCTTTGGAATAAAACACTTTTCAGCAGTGGGAGTTCCCTTGTTTTACTCAGGGGGATAAACCCTACAACATACTCTTTTTTACATTTTAAGTATTACTGTCCCTTTAAGTGTGTACCAAAGCCAGCTTGCACAGTTGTCTTTGGGGAGATCAGTACAGTATTACACCAACAAGATTAGATATGGGTTTTAACCATTTGAGTGCCAGAGGGGTACAGAAAGCAAGGCATTCTGTACCCCTCTGGCATTCAAGGAGTTAAACATGAGAGGGCTTCAGACCCTACAGCCTGTATGTAGTCATATATCTGAATGAAAGAAATTCCGTGTCCAAGATTTAGTGTCCTCTGGTGTAGTTGGCTTGGTTCAGAATTGTATCTGTTATTTGGTGCAAATAGCCTCCATATTTCACGTATTACTAATTCATTACCTTCCCACGGATACTAATTATCAATGAAACTGGAATAATACTGAAGCAAACCATCTGCACCATCGTGGACAAACAAAAATTTCCATTGATTTAAATAGTACTTTTAACCTCTTCAAGGCATTAAACACCCTTTAAAATCATTAGGAATTTGGGTCATTTTTATTTTTTCCCTATGTGGGAGTTGCGTTGCTCCAGTTTGTTTTGATACATAAGGCTCTTTGAGTCATTTTCTTAAAGAAAATAGCAACAATTCTAGAGTACACCAACTGCACCATAGAGGGTGAATAGAAATACCTACTAATTTAAATGGGGCTTTTAATTGTAAACCACTGAAAGCTAGTTTCCAAAGTATTGTGAAGAAATGCTTTTGGGACCTCTATAGAATTCATGGGGTTAAAAGCACTGGCGCAACAATAGAGGTTGCAAGGGTCGCACCTGTGACTGGACCCGTCACTGCAGGGGCCCGGCCACGCCCTGCGACCCCCCCCTCCTGGCACCGCTAAAAGCACAGAGACAGACCTCTAGCAGCCGAGCTCCCTCTTCGGCACTCTAGTAATGAAGAACACTAAAAGATGATATCATCTCCCAGTGCTCTTCATCACTGAAGAGAGAACCAGCTGTATTAAGGTCTGTGCAGAAGGAGAAGGAGAAATGCATTTGACCCAAGTGCTGTAGTTACATACCTGTCAGAATTGAAAATAATTTTCTAGTAACACTTTACCCTAATCGTCCATGGAACCATGTAGCTTGATATCAGCAGAAACCTTATACAACAGACTTAGAGCTGCAGTATAGACATTCCTATACTTTATACCACATGGGATCATTTCAGTAAGTAAGACTGCCATATGCAAAAACTCATACACTAATCTTATAATGACAAGCATATCAAAGATGTGTTTGAAACACAATTTTAAAACCAGTGACAAAAACAGGGACAGCAGGATCTAGGGACAAAAAGTCAAAACCAAGGCTGTCCTGAGAAATTAGGGACAGTTTGCAGTCAAGCAGTTGATTTTCCCTTGAATTGCTCACTTTTGTCTTGTGCATATGACCCCATATATTTCTAAACATTATAATTAATGTCATTTTATTTCTTCCCCAGGGATACCAAATACTCTGTGCATGTGACTTGTTAATCTTAAATGAAAGCATAGAGGCATTTTTAGACAATATTTCAAACAATAATGTGCTTAGTCTGTGAAACTAGTTACACTTGCATTGTTTCCTAATCCTGTGGGGGATTTGTTTTGTTGTGAAAACATATAGCAGCAGTACTTTTCCCCTAAATCTTTTGTGTAAAATGGATTCAGAGTTGCATCCTTAATACAAGTTGAAAAGAAATGATATCCTTTGAGAAAGAGTATAACACATTCATATGCAAGGTGATTGTTGTCTGCAGTGATTGGTATAGAAGCATAGTCACTGTTTGATTCATTGCAGCTGGGGAATAGTTGAAAGTGAAAAATACTTATTGTTTATTCTGCTGATTTTTACAGACATTTTACATAGGCTGTGGAGATTTTGTTTTCTTCTTTGCTAAGCTTTTGTTCTTATGGATAGCTAAAAGTTATGTATTAGTTTCGCAACAGAATAAGATAATGTTTTTATACATAGGGGAGATTTAGAAGAACAATTCTTAGTACTTTTTTAAGAACTGTCCTTAAAGGGATTGTAACCCCCCTGAAAAACGTGAAGCCAAATGCTAGGAATCATCAAAACATACTTAACTCCCATATTCCCATCTCTCAAACCGTTATGGTTTGAGAGATGTAAGAAAAGAAAGACCTCTGCTCCCTCCCCCTTCTCATGCATCCGCTGTATAGCGGACGTCATAAGATCCTGCTTCCAGGACCAGACGGCGGCTCTTCAGGAGCGCTGTCATCTAGATATCTCGGTATAATTACTTCATCGGAATGGTCTAAAACATGTCCCTGGCTTGCAAGCACATGTTGTAGACCATTCCGATGAAGTAATTATACCGAGATATCTAGATGACAGCGCTCCTGAAGAGCCGTTGTAAGTTGGTCGACCGGATTCTGCCTCTGACAGCTTTACAGCTCGTCACGCAGAAAGGGGAGGGAGCAGAGGTCTTTCTTTTCTTGCATCTTTCAAACCATAACAGTTTGAGAGATGGGAATATGGGAGTTAAGTATGTTTTTATGATTCCTAGCATTTGGCTTCACGTTTTTTTGGGGGTTACTATCCCTTTAACCCCTTTCCTGAAGGACTTGTGGGAGCACTGTAAGCACTAGTGGGGTCTGAGATTGACTGCTCCAGGACCGGATCGGTCTCTCTCAGACCCCCATTCAGCACACAGGTACACGTTGTTGGTCATGTGTTCTGGAGAGCCGACATAGGTCAAAGTGGTCCTTAAGGGAAGGTCATTTCCCTTGATTGCTTGTCATTAAGGGGTTAAGTCATGACATCTGGTGATAATGTCAGGTCTAATTTATAAAAGAGTAAGGGCATTATTATAAATATGGTGTTAGTAAGGTGATGTTAACACCTGGAATGTTTAAGAACAGATTATACCTGGGGTTAAGATTCTGGTGAGAATTAGACTTATGCACAGCCAAAAATTTCAGTAAAGTTCGATTTCGGACTATTTTTTTTTTTTTTTTGTCGTTCAGAGGATCCACATTTCAAACCAGAAATAATCAGAATTTTTCAACCAAATTTAACATACTTTAAAAAATGACTCTCCCTTGTGGTGGCAATAACGTACTAGGCCTGCCTACCTGCCTACACAACTGTGAGACTGGCTGTGTCACTCTGAAAACTATTAAAACAAATTCCTAATATTTTTTTATATTTTGCACAGGAACAAAGATGACTCTCCCTTGCAGTGGCAATAAGGCACTAATGCTGACTGCCTGCCTATGTTACCTGCCTGCCTACACAACAACTGGACACTCTCTATCTCCTTCTGCTCTCTCTGAGCTCCAACAACAGACTGTACTGTCACTTTTCCTAAAACACAACTTTGTGGTGTTAAGGCTTCCAAAACTGGTGTAACTGTCTTTTTAAATGCCAACCTTCATTTAAGGCCACTTTTATACCACATTTTTCATAATGCCAGGTTTTTAAATCTCCCCCATAGGTCCATATTTAATCAAACTGCAGTTATTCTGGAGTAAACCAAGACAAATAAAAATTCCTGTTAAATTAAATTGGGCTCTTAACCCCTTGAATGCTAGAGAGGACACTGTCTGGCTTTAGCTCACTGTCCCTGAAGCTCTCTGTCCATGCTGTCGTCTTTCATTTTAAAATGTAATCTAATTTCCATATTCTATGTGCTTGTCATTGAGAGGTTAATAGATTCTTGTCTTCCACAGATGTTAATATTACTTATTTATATGATTTCATGTTGTATTTAGGCCTGGATAATGTTTATTTTGCTGTGAAAATATGTGTCTTGACTCCTGAGACAATCCAGGTAGGCTTTGTTTTACCAATCTCAGTGGAATACAGATCAATAAAAAAAAGAAAAAACAGATGCATATAATTTCATAGAGCATATTGCCTTATGTATAAAAGTGTCGCTAAACCACCTTACCATAACGGACAAATAGAAATTTCCCAAAATCTCATTAATGTAACCCCTTAACGATCCTTGACGGTCATAGCACGTCATGGGTTGTTATACTCTTAACGACCCATGACGTACTATGACCGTCATGAAATTCCGGGCTCCCCCCGCGGCTGCACTCCATTCGGGGAGTCTGGAATCCGAATCGCCAAAAAAAAATGCTCTGCGGTCCTTTAGTGACTGCAATGCGCCTGCGCGGCCAGTCGTTAAGGGGTTAAGCAGTGCTTTTTTTCAATGCCAGAGAGTTCCCCACTGAATTGCAAAGAAATGCATTGGAGAGATCTCTAGCATTCAAGGAGTTAAATTCCCTATAGAAATAATTTTGAATATGTATGTGTCTCATGTGGTACAACCGATTTGCCATAGAACTATTCCACCATTATTCCTCCATAATACTTTCCGTAGCCCATCTAGTTCTTAACCATTTGAGTGCCAGAGGGGTACACAACACATTGCAAAGAAATGCGTTGCGTACCCCCCTGGCACTCAAAGGTTTAAAGTGTTAAGTTTACCATGTGCTGTGAGCAGAGTTCCATGACCTTTGATCTGTTAACCACTGTCATGTCCGCTTCCATGAACATGATACTCAGGACTGACAATATAATTTTTTGCACAATGAAACAAGGACAAAATTCAGAGGGGTCATTAAGATTTTCTGGTCAAAGTAAGTTATGTGCAGTTTATTATTATGAGGTGTTAGTTCTTCTTTAAATATAGGATGACATTATTTGTTAGTGATGTATGTTCATAGAGGTTATTTTACAAACTGCACACGAGTTATTTTTAACAACAGAAATGAGAACAGAGCCTTGTGGGACCCCACGTGTATCATATGGATAGTTAATTTTAGGACACAAGATGGGCACGTGCTGAAGTTTACCTGAGAGGTTCAGATTGTGGTTCAGTTAAATAGAAAGGATTTATCTTTGCTTTAATAGTGGTAGAAGCATATGGGCAAATTCTGCAGAGCTGATTGCAGTGTATTTTTAGCATTTGTTTGTCACAGTTTTACATTTTACATTCTGCTATGCATATATATTGTTAATTTGTGCCATTTTACCTCTTCCACATCAGCTGATGTGTGATAAAGAAGTGATAAAGTGGAGATGACTTTTCCAGTGATATCACTTCTCCAGTTCCTATGTTATTCTATAGAGTCAATGTATTAAGATTTCTCAAACTCTGGGGATCTTAGTACATAGGCTCCACAGAACAACATAGGAACTTGAGAAGTAATATTACTGGAGAAGTCATCTCTGTTTTATCACTTCTTTATCACACCTTATTGCATAACACCCTAGGTTTCTGTCTTACTGAGGACAAATGAACCAAATCCACCAGCGCAGCTCATATTCTACACTTTTACATTAACATAAAAAGGATGCACCTCTACTTCAGGGTGTGTACTAGTGTACATGATTGCTTTAGTGCATGCTGGCACACTCACTCCACCTTCATTAAAGGGATAGTAATACTTTGTTTTATCTTTATTTTGTAGGCATTAAAAACACATGAAGAACGATATAAGTCTTATCTCTCAAACCTTTATGTTTTAAGAGATATTCAAAAGCAAAGTTTCCCCTCGCCCCTTTTTCCTAGTGTAAGCCACCTCTTCTCGGATGTGAATCTGGTTGTAAGACCAGACAGATAACAGAAGGGGACAATCTTCTTCCTATGAGAACAATGAAAGCCCTTCCGCCCTTGACAAGTTTTTCAGGTTTTTCCCTTATCTTAATTGAAGATTGTCCCTCTCTGCAGTCTACCTGGGCACCTCCCTTCTGATCTGGCTGAACGGGGGGGGATACTTTGCTTGTGAATATCTCTTAAACCATAAGGGTTTGAGAGATAAGACTTATATCGTTCTTCATGTTTTTTTAATGCCTACAAAATAAAATAAAGATAAAACAAAGTATTACTATCCCTTTAAGACATTATTGTGAGCAAGCCCCTATAGCATGTGCAGGAAAATTAAATTGGTGCAGTTCTGGTGCAAATCATTTTTTCAGTATGTTAATGTGTAAACCATTACTTTGAAATTTGTTGCACATCCCTCTGGTCCTTTAAGTGCCAGAGAGGTATCCTATGCATTGTGTTGCAATGCGTTGGATGCATTTATGGAACTCAGTGGGTTAATGGAGCTTTTAACCTGAATGCGAAAGAGGTTTTCAACATGTTGCAAAACAATGAGCTAGATTCAAGAGGTCGAAAACCACATTAAATCAGTGGTGAGTTTGTGTTTGTCCCTTATAGTGCAGTGCAGTTGGTTTGTTCCAGAATTGCCCCTCTTTAGCTTATGAATATCGACATGTTATACATTTTATTTATTTATTTTTTTGTATTACTTGGCTTATTTATTGTTAAGTATTATGTTCAATAGGAATTGAAACTCAAATTGCAAAGTAGAACAAGACTAATCCAAAAAAAAACTTCAAACATATAAATAGAGAAAAATTAGTAAATAAAGAGATGGGCAATTTGGTTAGTGAGATTAACCCTTTGAGTGCCAGAAGGGTACACAACACATTGCTTTGTAATGAACTGTGCACCTCTCTGCAACACAAAGGGTTAAGGGAAAGTCTGTTGTTAGTAAAACATTATTTTCATCTGTATATAAGAAGGAATAACCAATGGTAGAAGAACTGTAGAGGGATATAAAAAGGAAAAAAAGTGTGTACTTCCTAGTGCAATAATCTTCCACAAAATATATAATCACCAAACCATCACCAATCTGTGAAATAATACTCATAAACATATAAGCTAGAGGACACGGCACCAGCAGAGATGCTACTTTTTCAAATGTATGGTGTGTGAACAAGGTAAAAACAGCAATACACAATAACTTTAAAAACAAGCAGCAAACTCAATGATTGGATACACAATAGTACAATGTAACACCTACTAAAAGGCAATGTTAGCTCTTTATGAACACCCTTTACAGGGTAATATAGATACCTTCAGAAGGTAACGTAAGAATCATTTAATTTTAACCCCATTATACAGAGACACTAAAGATCCAGTAATCGCAGCTTGACATTATCCAAAAATTAACATAACAAAACCAAAATAGAAATAATTACTATATATATATATATATATATATATATATATATATATATATATATATATATATATATATATACACCATACCATAGATATACATATAAGTAATTTCAAATAACTTCCAAAAAACTCTTAGGTCTAAATTCAAACCTATGTGGGTCCAATAAAAGGACTCATATATAGCTATATTACCCCTGTCTACTGGCTAATCTAAAGTACAATAATACAAAGAAGGAAGAGGTTTAGTATCCCCAAATATCGGAGTAAATGGGAAAAATCTAAAAGGCAATATTCTCCATCTCATCTCAGTACTGAAAAAGGGGTAACCCACAATGCAAATATGAATAGGTATTTGAAAATACTTCTACATAAACTATACCATAGATATAAATATAAACAAGTGACCATTGTACATACTTCAGTCCGAAAAACTCTTTGGTGTAAATTCGAACCAATATGGGTCCAATAAAAGTACTCATATATAGATGTATTGCCCATACCTATTGGCTAATCTAAAATACATTAATGCAAAGGACCAAGAGAAGGAGCTGTGATTGAGCTAAGAAAGCCTGGATTACATTGCAGCAGAAACAGACAGGGGGAGCATAATTTCTCCCCAAAATGCTCTTCAGTTGGAGTAAACATATTATTGTAGTTTCACATCTTCACGATGTCAATTTTAAGCTAACAGTAGCAGATAAAATGACCCATAGAGCATCACTGGAAATGATTAGTGCAGCAATTACATTGCAGGCTATTGGAATTTCTAATGTTAGTTTGGCTCTTGATCAGACAACTACTGATTCCACATATTATGCCACCCACTTTATTTAATTGCAAATTTAATCCACACTAGCATGCAGAGAGTTACAGCATTTTGCATATTATTGATTCATCTTAGTCATGCAGACGTTTCCATAACAAGTGCTGGATTTGCAGGTTTAGGCCTTCAGGAGAACAGACTTAAGGACATTCAATAGCATTTTTCTTCTGTCTCTGTCTGTATCCACATGTTCCAACCACAGTGTTCATTGGCAAAGTAAGTTTTAGTTGCTGTGCAATTTGGAAGTTGGACTCAACTTCCAATTTGCACAGGAATGTAATATCTTGATGCTGTATTTAGAAATCTTTCCTGAAAGAGAAAAGTTTAATAGAGACCAAACTCAACTCAAATGTGGCTAATGGGTCTAAACTAGCATTTATTAATATCACACAAAACTTAATTATAAGTACCAGTTGGCAATTACATCATTCAAGCTTCAAGGACGTGTGGACATGAAATCATAATAAGCTATACCATACTTCCCAACATTTTCAAATGACCAAACAAGCACAATTCTGTTTTAGGTGGTGTTGCTGGGGGCTTTACTGGTGGGCAGGGCATTACTGGTGATTTTTAGGTTATTTCATGACCTATTGACACCTATTTTTGTAACTGAAAAAATGATTTAGAGTAAGATAAAATTATTTTATTTATACAAAGTAATGTATAAACACATCTACTGAAGTTTAAACAAACATTAATGTGAGTTTTATTGCTGTGGAGCAATGTGATACACATATATATGCACCACATAATCCAATCTCCTACAAATAGGGACACCTGGGTAGGAAAGAGGGACAGAAGGATTTGGCTCTCAAAGAGGGACTGTCCCTCCTAAAAAGGGACACTTGGGAGGTATGGCTATTCTTCTTGCTATCTCATTTGAGAGAGCTATGAAAACAAAATGGATGTTCTCAACAAGGCAGATTTTACAAATTTACCAACTTATAAAGTTAAGAAGAGTTAGTGTCTGGCCAATAAAATGTATTGAGAGGAGAGGAACTATAAAGTATCTTTAGGTTCATAAACCTTTTTATGCTCTTACAGTATATTTCCCTTTTTAATCCAATGTATTAAAAACTTAATTGAAGTCACCCAGAATTTTAAGATGTAACATAACTTTAAATTGTAAGTAATGATGTGTTACTCCAGTTAAAATTGGACTTATGTAGTAGTGTTGTTTTAGTATATAATATAATATATAACGGTATTAAACACAGATCAATTAACATTTAATCTTTTAAGTCATGTTTTTGGTCTTTTTAAAAAAAGAGCATCTATACTGTATTTTCTTGTGTTATATTTAGCTTGAAATAATTGAAGCAAAAAATATATGCTTCCCGTTGCTGATCGATCTTTTCTAAATATTGAATATTACTTAAGGAGATGGAACACAGCTGTGTTTTAGTCAAATCCTTATTTCATCAAATTTTAATATGATATATTATAAATCCAAGCAAGTCATTCTGAAACCTTAAAAGGCACATTCACTGTAAAAAATATTATGTAGTGTGCCTGCTCTCCTGATACATGCTGTAGCTACCATAGCTGTCTACATTTATCAGTCTAATTTTATCTTAAATGGAAAATTCTCTCTGGTATGCTCTTCTATGGTTCTGATATATTAGAGTTTTTTATACAAGCATTCTGATGAACCATGATTTAAAAAAATTCTTACACGATAAAATTATAAAGTAGTACTAGTAACGCAAATGTCTGCTTCTTTTGAAAAAAATGTTTGTAATTTAGAAAGTAATCTAAAAGTAAGATAGCATTTTTGACGCAAGAATTCCTATTTTATAAGGCAGGTAATATAAGATGGAAAAGATCTATCCCACTTAATTACATTAGTGAATAAGTGTTGAGTAGAAGGTTTCAAATGATGAGAATGGATAAAGATAAGTCAGAGATCTAAATTGTGAAGAAAAGTAATTCAGTCCATAAGTGAGAAGGAAACATTAGATTCCTCTTTCAAACTCCCGCACAACTCCTTAGACACTTGTTTGTGAAACTTGGGAAATACTTCTATCCTCACCTCATAATTTAAACTGGCTCACTCCTTAAGATAATACTGGTAGGTTAGGGATGGTGATTCACAATTCACGTGGAGACAGCTGATAAATCTCAGCAGGCTGAAAATACTGAAATATTAACTGTACAAGGAGACAAAAATAAAGAAAACATATATTAACATTCAGGTTACCCTTGTATGAAATATAGGCCTGGATTCCATGGTGTTTGGTAAATTTATAACTGGCCAATCAACAAATTTCCCCATGGAATTTAAAAGGAATCCTTTGAGATAAGACCATTGATAACATTTATCATTTGCAATGGAATCAAGGCTATACTGTGGTAGCACTCATAAATGTATATGTAAGCGTTTCTATAATATGAATGAGAATAATCTATGTATGTATATATATATATATATATTCATAAAAACAAGTACAGAGTCACCACACGCAGGTCTTTGTGAAAAACAAGTGTATTGTCAATGTTTCGATGTGTAGTTCACCTTTTCATCAGGACTACACATTGAATAGTTGACAATGCACTTGTTTTGCACTTGAAAAGACATGTGTGTGCTGACTCTTTACTTGTTTCTTTTCATCTGTGTTGATCCCATGAGAATTTACACCCGGGCATATAACTTATGATGGTGAGAGCTTAAAATTTTAAGTCCTACTAGCTACTAGCCAGACCTGAAAAGTTACTCACCACTGCAAGCTAAAACATACCCATCAGGGCTGAATTTCTACTCGCCAGGGCTAAAATTTCACGCACCATTGACTAGTGGCGAGTGGAAATTTTAAGCCCTGAGTGTATGTTTGCAGTCTGGTTAATCTTCTTTGCATTCCACATTTCTTAATCAGGAGGCGTTACTCTCCATTTTAGATCACAACAGCGAATAAGGAGTGAAAACAAAACAATGTCATATGAAAAAGTTATATTATAAACAGATGTTCTGAGACTTATTACAATTTTATTTAATTGTTATTACATCTCAAACATTTTTTTCAACCTAGTGTCCAAAGGACAGTATTTTTATTATGTACTCAATGTAGCGCTTGAGTCACTGACTATGGCTCAATAGTAATTGATAGGAATACCACCACTTTATAACCAAAACATAAAATGTTAGTTTACATATAGTTTTAATTCATAAACAAAGTTTATATATTCCAAAATATTATGACCATATTCATATGAGTAACTTCAATTGTAACTTCCTGCTTGCTGCTGTAAATGTAGCTACACTAGTGATACCACAGAGCTTACAACTGAAATGGAGCTACAAACCAAGTGGAGCTACACTAGTAGCATAACCAATTTGTCTTTTAACCCCTTAAGGACCGGCGGTCCTGGGACATTTCCGTCCCATAATGACCGCATAGGAGCACTTGGACGCGCCGGTACACGTGACCTGTCGTGTGTATCAGCGCGTCATTATGGGGCCTGATAGAGATCACTCCGATCTTGGAGCGGTCAATTTCAGGACCTATTTTTACTTACAGCGCTCCCGGTAGAGCGCTGTAAGTAAAAAGTACATGACGTACTATGACCGTCATCGGTCCTTGAGTATTTCAAGGACCCTGACGGTCCTGGTACGTCAAGGGTCCTTAAGGGGTTAAGTTATATGGTATCACTAGTGTAGATTTACTTACATTATAAGCTCTGTAGTTGCACCAGTGTAACCCCATTTCAATTGTAAGCTTCATGGCATTGCTTGCCTTACTTCACAACATTAACCCTTTGAGTGCCAGAGGCGTACTTTGCAATGCTTGGCATACCCCTCTGGCACTCAAAGGGTTAATGGCAATCTTAAAATTAACAGAAGGGGGTGGGCTGGGACAGAGGGCTGGAACGATAGAATTGGGCCACTTGATTGTCGTTGCCCTCCAGGCCACAAACTGCCAGCCCTCCCCTGCTCTGGTTACATTTTAAACAAAAACAATTGTACAATGTCTTCTGTATCCTGGGATAAGAAGAATGGTAGAGTACAAAGTCAGCATTTTGGAAAATACTCAAATCGGAATTTCTAGAAAAAAAAATAAATAAAAAAAGGAAATGAATGATTCCAGGTTTCAGCATCTTTTATGCATAAGAAACTGTTACATTTTTATTAACCTAAAATATTTTATATCATTTGATTCTCTACTGACACTTTGACCTGCGTAGCATTGTAAACTAATGCAAGATTTAATTTTATTCTCCTAACAATTTTACACCCTGTAAAAGCATGTTACACCATAACATATTTTATAGCACTTACATCTTTACAGCCCTAGTGTCTTGCAGAGCATTACAAAATAATGCTTTATAGGCACTTATTACTGTAAGAGGGTTAGAACAAATTACACACAATAAATACACTTCTTCTTGCAACATTAAAGTTCAAATCACTGTTTCCTGTCACAGATTTACAAGTTTCATTCTTTTTACACTCATATACCCACTATATTGCTCTTAAACTTACTGGGCCACATGCAATAAAGCAAATGCAGAACAATACTGGGGCCAGACAGCTACATCACCCTTGAAATCTATAGGATTTTTATTTCTTTGATACATATAGTGCAGTTGCTTTGTTACTACACAGCTATATTTCTGCCTTTCTATATATATATATAACATACCGATCTTCTGAATAAATCAATTCTGAGACAAACCAACGGCTAAATAAAGAACAACCCCCCCCCCACACACACACACACACTGATTTAAAATGGGCTTCTAACACCTTGAGTGCTATAGAGGTTTTCAATGCATTGTTTCATAATGTAGTTGAAACCTCCTTCACATCCATCATTTAAATGAATAGGACCTTGGGAATCTCTGTTTGTCTCCTCTTACATAGTTGGTTTGCTCAAGAATTGCATGTATTTGTTTGTCTATCTATCTATCTATCTATCTATCTATCTATCTATCCACTAGCAGGTGTGTGGCATTGCTTTGCCCGTGCGGCAATTTTTTTTTTTTTTAATCCTAGGGGCAGGACACTTTGAGCAAGTGTTGGGTGAGTCAGCTTTCCCTCCAGGAGCAGTCTACTTCTCAGATTGGTGTCCAGTCACTGCTGCATAGAGTTCATCCAAGCAGTCAGTGTTTATGATGCAAAGAGCCTGCAAAGTGTAGCACACCCCACCCATCTGAAGACTCTTTCCACCCTTCCAGTCCCTCCCCACCCTCTCACTGAAGGTGAACACTGGTCAGGGGGATGACTACCTTGCTGTTATAAGCATAGGTTACCCCAACAGCCTCACCAGGGTCCGGCTACTATCACTGTCAATTAGAGCCCGAGTCATGTCTCCATTTACCTGCACTGATATCAGCCTCTTATCCAAACTGGGATGCAGCCCTTCAATGCCTCCCACAAATGCACAGTCCCCCTTACCACCTCACCCTGGTCTCCCTTACCCTGCAGATGACAGTTCATTTTACAGTGGCCCTTAGCATGCTGCCTATAACACTTCCTGCTGGGATTGTTCTTCCCTACCCCACCCCCCTGGGAGTGAGCCCTCCCCTTTTCTGGGACTTTCTGTTGGGGAGGGATTGGAAGATCTCTTGGGGTTAGCTGAGACCTTCAAATATATGCGATTCTGTGGACTGCATTGCTGGTGAGTCATGGGGTACTGTAGATATAATGAAAAGATACAGAGTTATTGGACACCCCCACCCCTTCAGGTTATTTACAGACTTAGATGTCACACTTTCCCACTGCTCCCAAGCATGAACTTTTAAAGCAATATCTTTGCTGGACATTCAGCAGTACTACCGTCAAGACGTCAGGGTAATGCCAAACAAACTGTTCTTTAATAACCAAAACCTTTATGACTTCAGCTCCCTTCCCCTTCATCCACAGACTACATCAGCTATATAGACATCTGCACAAGTCTATGTAACTAATGAAGCCTGCTCTGGGGGATCTCCTGAACTGAGACCTGAGGTTTCTGGGTACAGTTAAAGGTTTCAAGTAGTAATTTACTCATAGTAACATTTCCTCAGGTGCATTTGCTGAGGCACAACCCGCTCAAACTCTTCAAGGTAGCCCAAGAAAGCCCAGCAAGCAGTCCCTACAATCCACCCAATATTGCATAATAAACCTTCTTGCCTGAACATATCATTCACCAGATTATCTGGGGACCTTTGCTGCACAGGAGGGACCAATAGCCCCCTCTCCTGCACAATCAAGAGCCTTTCATGCCCCAGCCTCATCTTCTCTTGCTCCAACCAGAGATTCTTTTGTTCCTTCATTTTTTCCTCTTTCCTATGTCAGTTAGGCATCCAAGAGAGTGGTTGAGGGGCCATGGTACCCACACTCTCTCGGTTTGGGCCTGTTAGGCCCTCTTTCCTAGTCCAGTGAGAAGATTCAGAGGAAGATCTGCTTCTCCTCCAGTGGGTGCTTGACTATTGGGGTGGTGGGGCACTGAAGTAGAAAGGGCCCCTCCCCTGTTCCATAGCACCTCTGCTGCTCTGGGGATATTTTGCTTGTACAACTGTGCCTTTCAATCTCTGTTTCCAGTCTAGGTTCCTGCTTTGAGACCTTAGGGGAGGCGGGTAACTAGCGTTCAACACCACAGAAGTTGCCTGTGGATTTCTGCTACCTCCTAGACCTATGTCCCTGGTTCCAGTCAGTCAGGTCCTCTGCTGGACCTGACTGGTAGTCACAAGGGGATAATGTTGCTTGGAGTCAGCCACATGAGTGGGATTGTTGGAACATTTATAGCCCAGGCTCCATGACCCTTCCTTATCTGTGTATGAGGCACTCTCATTTCCCTCCAGTTGTTGTATAGCTGTAACAGTTCTTTCCCCCTCAGGCAAGGTGTGCTTTCAACCTCTGGTTCTAGTCTAGGTTACTTCTTTGGGACCTGGTGGGAAGGGGGGGTAGCCAAAGTTTAACACCAAAGAAGTTGCTTGTGGATTTCTGCTGCCTCCTGGACCTTTGTTACTGGTTCCAATCAGTCAGGTCCTCCCTGGATCACTGGTAACCACAAGGGGATAAAGTTGCTTAGAGTCAGCCACAGGACTTAGAATGTTGGAACATCTATAGCCCAGGCTCCGTGATCCTTCCTGATCTGAGTATGAAGCACTCTCATTTCCCTCCAGTTGTTGGATAGATGTAACAGTTCTTTCCCCCCTCAGACAGGGTGTGTATCTCCTGCAGTGGAGAGTGCCCCTTCTGAGTGATAGGATTGGCCCTGCTTCTGGATTCTTTCTCCTCCAGTCAGTGATCCTCCTAGCAATGACTGCACTGCTATTTGTTTTGCTATGCTTGATTTGATGTTTGTACCAGTTCCTGAGCTCTTTCAGACTAGCTCCCACAAGCCAACAAAGGTCATCATGTTTCCCTGGTGCCATATTTATTATACTAGCCAATAGTATCCTTTAACCATCTGAAAGCTTGCAAACTATTACTAAACTTTTTAAATCATGCAAAACTTTTGTCTTTTTGGCACCAAGCTGGTTCCTTTATTCCACCAGTTTTAACGAGTAGACACTGATAGTGGGGTATCTCACAAATCAACAACAACTCTGAAAGGCTCCTATATCTTTAAGACCTTTAGTTGTAACTTCTAAATTGGGTCAAGCAGCTCTACCAAAGCATTAGACAAATGTTGTGGCTATAATATTATATACTGTAAAATCTCAGGTATAATACACCCCTGTGTATAATACACAGGTGTATATTATACCCAAGATTTTAGGGGAAAACAAGAGTGCCTATGTAGAATACACACCCTTGTTTTCCCCTTTCTAAAAAAATGAGGGCTGCCAGATTCCTTCCCTCCCTCCCCCCAGCGCAATACACACTCAGTAGATTCCCTTACTTGTACTGAAGTCTCCACTGAAGTCTCATCCCAGTCAGATATTCCTCCATGACATCTTCACTGTGGGTGGCATGCTTGCATCAGTGCCCTGTCAGGACCTCTCAATGTAAGGCATTGTAATACCCTGTGCGGACCTCAAGGTCCTTGCAGAGCAATAAAATAGTGCTTAGATCTCCCTTACCTTGTAAATTGAAAAGTCCAGGACCCTCTCCAGTGTATATTTGGCCTGTCATCACAATACTAAACTTAAAACTGTATTTTCTAGAGGAACATAAAATAAATACTCCCCATGACACCTGTTAGTCATTCACTTTATTGGAATTTCTTTAAAAAAAAATATATATATATATACTTGCATTCTGGATTAAACTTATTGGTTGTGTCAGAGTATAATCAAAACCAGTGGTATCTTTTAATCTTTTAAAAGTGCAAGGTCTGATGAAGAAAAAAAAATGGACAAAAAAAACACAAAGTGTATGAAATTTGAGGGTTGTTCACAGAAAAACACCACCATTTGTCATTTGAATATAAACTGCAACAAAAGTGTGAAAACATGCTTAGGAGTGGGGAATGGGATGAGTAGACTTAGTAGCAACGTGACTAATTACGGATGTGATGTGCGTCAAAGCAAAAAGGTCATGCAATGCTTGTTCTTTCAAACAGTATCTAGTTAAACTAGAAATGCAGTTTTGGATCTTTTTTTGGATATGCTGATCCTTGGATTCTGGATTTTTATCCTATACTTCTGTTAGGTTACTTTACCTCTCCCCAGGGAATTCTTCATACAGCAGAAAGAACAGGACTATGTAGCATAAATAATTAATAAACATAATTGTACCCCACATTTTGCAACATGTGCACCTAATCCAAAGTCTTTGTGTTGGTACTGCACTCATCAGCACTTCTCATTTCCACCCACTGACTGGCAGTTCATGTGGCAGGAGGCACTTACACCCAATAACACTTACTCCTACTGTGTCCAACCTTCCTTCCTCTAAACTATAAGCTTTCACGAGCAGGGCCCTCTGATCCTTCTGTTCTCCACATTTAATTTGTACTATTTAATATCTCTGTATGTACATTCCTTATTGTACAGTGTTGTGGAATTAGTTGGCGCTATGTAAATAAAGAAAAATAATAATGGTCACATGCTTTGTGCCACAGTGAAAAATGAAGGGGCTTAGGTTGTCCACCCTGATGTACAGTGTCCATTGTACTCTCAATTCCTATTCATGCATCGGTTGGGGCACACAGCGAGACCGGTTTACTAAGAAGAAGTTTGAATACCCATTTATTTTTTATTTTTTGAAATATATTTTATCAGATCACTCCATACACATACAAAGAAAAAAAGGGTACATGTAAGATCTTTCTAGTACATCAAGAGTATGCAAACATTTATAACAATAAAAAGAACATACGCATGATAATAGAGCGTACAGAGTTAACCTGAGGTTTTTATGATAATGTCAACCACGAAAACCCCCAACTCCAAACATCTAACCTAACTAAACTAAGACTAGACCCCTCTATCCCAGTTCCTCTCACCCCCGAGCCCGCAGCACCCCCCAACCCCACCCACCAGCCAGTGATTTCACAGAATCCCGTTATGTACAGGAGTCATACACAAAGGTGCATATCAAATATATGTCACAACCACCCGCACGGCAAGCAAATATGATCTCAGTCAACCATCTCCAGAGAGTTGCACAACGTCGGGAGTTACAGTAGTATCTGCTCTAGTTGTCCACCATGTCAGCCATCGTCCCCATATCTTATCAAACTTAGCCGGAGTACCTCGGTGTAAGTAAACCAATTGATAATGTGGAAAACACTGTGAAACCAGGTTTATCCACGCTCTACAATTGGGAGCCCTGTTTGACATCCAGTTCAAGGCCACCACCTTTCTCACCATCACCAAGAGCTCACGCAGAAGAGATTTGTCATTTGCATCCTCAATCTCATCGGGGAAGACAGACAGTAGACAAAGCTTTGGAGTTACAAGAACAGGTCTTTCCAACACCAGAGCCACAATACGCATTATCTCTGACCAAAACCTACCGACTCCTAAATCATATGCAAGTATGTGCCTTGAACATTGTCACATCTAAGACAATGATCAGTGCCAGAATTCACCATTTTAAACAGTCTGATTGGCATATAATAAATTCTATGTAGAATATTCAGCTGTATCATTTGATGTCTAGTCGATGTCGCCACCAGTGCCGGCCCCTCCTTAGCCATATCCCATTCCCAATCCTCCAATGGACCCACATCCATTTCCCATTTAGTCCGTGAAGGAAATTCCTGATACCTCATATGAGATTCTAGCCACTGGTAAATAAATGAAAGAGGTCTCGAAGGCTCAAGAATCATCAATCTAGTAAGAAGCGGGAATGTAGTAATCATCGGAACTCGATCACCCCACTGAGCTCTAAGAGCATGTCTGATACATAAATACAAATAAAAAAGATTGTGTGGAATACTGTACTCGTCATGTAATTGTGCAAAGGATTTCAACTGGTTATCGTGGTATAATTGTCCAAGGGTACTAATCCCAAATCTAGCCCACAAAGGACCAAACTCACTTCCAAGTAAGTGATGTAACCCTGCGGCGCCCCATAAAGGCGTGCCCGGGTCCATGGCTATGTATCCCAGCAACTTCTTCAACTCCACCCACGCCTCGTATAAGGTTGCAGCTAATGAAGTTCAAATTTTAAAAACTGCAGGGCCGCCATGTAAGAATTGGGGTAGCTCATAAGCAGGGTGCAATAATAGTGCATCTACTTGGGTAGTTTGATAACGAGGCAGGGGAGAAACAAAATCAAGCGCTTATCGACATTGTGCTGCCAAGTAATACCTATAAAAACTGGGCAAGGCAATTCCCCCCTCACGTTTCGGTCTCATGAGAGTAGTTAACTTGAGTCTAGCCCGATTTCCCCGCCATATGAAATGTGAAATAATTTTAGCTATTTGTTGGAAATATTTTTTAGGAATAGGGACGGGGGTATTCTGAAAAATATGCAAAAATTTGGGCAAAAAGATCATTTTAATAAGATTCGATCTACCAATAACATTTAAGGGCAAGTGAAGCCATGCCATTGTTTTATCATTAAAAGATTGAATAGTAGGTAACAAATTCATCTCCAAAAAGGAGTCCATCGTTGCTGCTACCCGAATCCCCAAATATGTACAGTCAGCCACATAAGAGAGCGGGACGTCCATTGAGTGGGACTCCCGTAGACCCCCATCATTCGGAAGCAAAGAGGACTTAGTCCAATTTATTCGTAATCCAGAATATGTACCAAAATCGTCCACCAACTGTAACGTGGTCCTCAGGGAATCCCTATCATCACTGAGAAAGAGTAAAATGTCATCAGCATACAGTGCGAGCTTTTCCTCTCTACCCTCAACACTGAGTCCACGAATCAGCGGGTTAGCAGGTATTAGAACAGCCAAGGGCTCCAGGGCCAAGGCAAACAAGCCGGGTGAGAGCGGGCAGCCCTGTCTAGTGCCACGATGCAAGGAAAAGGGTAGTGAACTCAGTCCACCCATCACCACAGAAGCCCTGGGGTTACTATGTAAAATATGTATCCAATTAATAAAGGATGGACCAAATCCAAAACCCCGGAGTACATGCCAAAGATATGGCCACTCGATAGAGTCAAAGGCCTTAGATGCATCGATGGACGCTATCACCCGAGTTCCGATGATATTGTGTGGAAGTTGCAGGTGCATAAATAGTCTTCTAAGGTTGTGTGACGTCGATTTGTCTGGAATAAAGCTAGTTTGATCTTCATGTACGATGGTTCCCAACAGTTTATTTAATCTGGTAGCCAGTATTTTCACCACAATTTATGCATCCGTAGTCAAAAGGGAAATGGGCCTGTAAGAGTCACAGATCTCCAGATCCTTTCCTGGCTTAGGCAATACAATAATGGAAGCATTATTCATGGAATCCGGAAGATGTCCATCGGCAATGGCAGCATAAAAAGTATTCAAGAGATGGGGGGCCAAGATATCCGCAAATTCCCTATACCACTCTGCAGGAAGCCTCCACCACTTCTCTAAGAAGTATAGGAGCATCTAGCATTCGTTTGTGTTCTAAGAAAAGTCGCGGAAGGTCACATTTATCAATAACACAAATATCTGAGACTCAGAATACCCATTTATTTAAATCAATGAGAACATTTATGTGTACCTTATGGTGAAGATGATTTGCCCCACAATTGTATGGAATTGAATGACAAGTGAATGAAACAAGTATCATTTTCCACATTAGAATATTTGCTAAATAAAAAGGTTTGCTTAAGATATTTTCACCAGTGTATTAATTACTGAAAGTAGCACAACAATCCGTCAGTAAGGTTGTTCATAGAGGATATTATTTCCTTGTGTAACACAGGCCTAACACAGCTTAATGCAGGTTCCCTTAATAAAGTGAATGAAATTTTCCCTTTATAGGCCGACTTATACAGGATTTACATGGATGACTGATAGATGTTGCAGTTTTCATCTCATAGTGACATAGTTGCTGAGGCTGAAAAAAGACATGTGTCTAACCCATGGCAAATTATCCCTGTTGATCCAGAGGAAGGCAAAAACAATCAAAAATACACTGAAGTTGTCTCCAGTTGAGCCCCAAGTGGGTAAAACAATTCATTTCTGACTCCAAATAGCAGTCAGATATTTCCATGGATCAACATTCTATCTGCTTTGAAGCCAACTGTCACAATTCTCAATATTGTTCCGTGCTAGATATGTAATCATTACTTTTTAAAATCAGTTACTGTATCTTGAAGCATAGCATCCCGAGGCAAAGAATTCCATAACTTTACTGCCCCTACTATAAAAAATGCCTGCCTTTGTTAAAATTTGAAAGCTCATTTCCTTTAGTCTTAATGGATGACCTCTCATTCTTAGCTCAGCTCTTTGAATAAATAGTTCCTTGGAGAGTTCTCAACCTCCAATGACCATCATCATCAACCAGACATGTATATCTGATGCTAACATGGTCTACATACTAGTCATGTACCACTAGGGACAAGATCGGAGGGGAATGCATGGCAGAACAGGTATCATGCAATTGGACTGAGGAATCATAATAGTATTGTTACTTATACAGTAAATGTTTTCCAATGTTGTATTATTTCTGTTTTATTAAATGGCACAGTATGGCTTCTCTTTTTAAAGACATGAGTTGTCCATTCAGATAACTTGAAAAAGTATGATGTTGTGGGAGTTCAAGCTATTTTAGCACTTATAACAGTAGTTGCCTGAAGGAATCTTTACAAAAAAAATGTGGGACTAAAAACTCAAGATTTATGATCTGCTCATTGAAGGACAAACAGTTCTTGCTTTTGGCTGTCCATGGGTGGCAAATTGACAGAGTTTATTATTTCATGGTTTCTGGAATAGCAAGACAGTTGAATGACAGATTGCAGATAACAAATGTAAAAAGATAATTCAGAGGAAACTGGCACAAAGGTTAGAAAAATAACCTTTTTGCTTGCAGATGTAGCATTCATACAAAGGCAAACATACATTTTGCACTGTGCTATTACAGTATAAAGCCAGTGTAGCTTGCTTATTTATATTCTGCATAGCACTTGCTTACATCTCTTTTCTAAAACTGATCATAACAACTTGTAGGTTAAAACATTATCGTTATTGACATGCAATTTAGATGATCACCATTTGCTTCCCAAATCCTTTCAGTTCCACAGATGTAGTACAATTTGCCATCCCCGAACCACAAGGAACTAATTGCCTAATTATTCACACTAAAGAGGTGCGGTTCTGGAGCAAACCAACTGCATCCTGGGCGAGGGCGTTGAAAATTCCCATAGATTTAATTGAGTTTTAACCCATTGATGCTAGAGAGGTGACCAAAGCATTCTGAAACAATGTATTGGGGACTTCTATTGCATTCAAGGGTTATTCCCCCCACCCCTTTAAAGCAGTAGTAAACTTTTTTTATGAAAACGCATATTTTATAGAGCTTTTCATGCTGAATAAAATAAGGTTACTTCCAATGCTGTCAGAGATGTTTTATTCAAAACTAGTTTAAAAGCCCATGTACATGGGCCACAGTGCCACCCAGCAACCTCGGCTAGTGGCTGGATCCTCTCATCACTGGTGGCGCTGCAGTCATGCGCAGTAGAGACTTCCCGCGCTGCGGCTGATGCGGAATGAGGTACTCTGAATTCAGACCTTAGTCCTCTCTGCGCACCTTCCTGGGACTGCTTGGTCCCAGTGCACAGAGAGGACTCCAGTCTGAATTCTGAGTGCCCTGCTCTGTATCAGCCGAGTGTGGGCAGTGTCTACTGCGCATGACTACAACACGTGCAGCCGTCTCTACTGCACATGATGGCTTCTGACAAACATACCTTAGCGAACTATTATATAGGAATTTATAACAGTTCAAATAATTAGGAAGTGAATTTACTGTGTGTTTACTTCCTGATAGTTCTGACAGGAAGTGACTTGGAAGTTTCTATCACATTCTGTGGAGAACTGTATATCATTGACTTCCTGACTTTCCTCTCCTTTACAATGTAACAGAAAAACTAATTCGAATTTGACCACTACAGGGCACTGCTAACATAAAAAACAAGGGTTTAAACTGTAGTAACTCTGGAAATATGAATCCCTCGGCAGTCGGAGTATCCTACTCAGTAGGAAAATCCCTACAATATATATTTTTCCAGAAAAAAAGTTTACTGCTCCTTTAAATCAGTTGGAATTTGGGTAATTTTTGTCTGCCTACTATTGTGCAGTTGATTTGCTCCAGACCTGCAACTGTTCAGCTTGATAAATATGTTCCAATTAAATGATGGAACAAACCAACTGCATATTTGGGGGGCAGCTAAAAATTCCAATTTTCCACCTCTTGAATTCTAGAGAGGTTCCCAAAGTATTGCGAAACAATCCATTAGGGATCTCTTTTACACTGGGTTAAAAGCCCATTTTAAAATGTGAATTTGGGTAATTTTTATTTGTCCCCTGTTGTTCAGTTGGTTTGATCCAGAACTGCAATACAGCCCTATGGCCCATATTTATAAGAGGATATTGAAGTTATTCTGGAGTAAACCAACTACACCATATGGGACAAAATAAAAAATCCTAAATTCCCATGTACTTTAGAGCTTTCTAACTCCTTAAATGCCAGCCCTAGCATTCAAGGGGTTAAAAACCCCAATTTAACAGGAAATTTTAATTGTCCCCTATAGTGCAGTTGGCTTACTCCAGAATATCTTCAGTTTTTAAATATGGGCCTATGGGTCTTATTCATGAAGCTAAAGAGGTACGATTCAAGAACAATCCAATCAACTCATTAGGTTGAAATGAACATTCTGCAAATGGCCATTTATTTTAAGCGATCTTTTAACCAATCAAATGCTAGCGAGGTCTTCAGCTTTCATTGGGTTAAAAGTTCCATTTAAATGAATGTAGATTTTAATTTCTACCCTTTGTGGCTCAGTTTCCTCCAGAATGACACCTCTTTGTCATGATGAATAATGCCTTAGTCATGATGGGAAAAAGAAGCAATTCTGTGGCAAGGCAACTGTACTATAGGGGACAAATGAAAATGAACCTTGATTAAATGGGAATTTAAACCCATTTAATGTTAGCGACATCTCCAACATATTGCTGTGCAAATCTAAAAAATGTGCTTGCAAACCAGGCACACTTTGTAGACTGTGCCAATGAAGTCAGCTAGAGTCTTACGTCTCTGAAAGGGGAGGGAGAGAGAAGTTTATCACCTTATGGTTTGAAAGATTGGACTGGCATCAACTGATATATATTTTGAATATCTACAATATTACTGTGTATTAAGACAATGCATTACTAACCATTTAAATGTACACACTTGCAGGCATAAGTTAAAGGGATCTCAACCCATTTATTTGGGCAGTTTGAAAAAAAATACAGTAATGGCTGTATGTTCAAAAGAAAAATTGAGTTTTTTTGGAATAATACAGCTGAGCTGCAGGGGACAAGCAAATAAATGTCCACAATTCTCATTTATATAGATGGCGCCCTTAGCCCCTTGAATACTTGCGTGGTCTCCAACATGTTGCTTCACAATGAATTGCAGACCTCATATTCAAGAGATTAGACCATTTACAGTAATAGGAATTTATAATTATCCTCTATGGTGCAGCTGGTTTATTCTAGAATTCATTTTGTTTTCTTTTGTACCTACTGCCCTATGTTTCATTGGGCCCTTATGCAAGTAGAGCAATTCTGGAGCCAACCAACTGTGCCACAGAGAAATGAATATTCACCTTAATTTTAAAGAGATGATAAAACCCTGGAATGCTTGAGAGGTCTGCATGCACTGATTCACCACTGAAATCTATAGGGATGTTTTATATGTATGTAGTGCAGTTATTTCACCACTGAACTTTGTTTTTTCTTGATACACATGATTCCTGAGCAAAGTTGAGAATATGGGGACAAATTAAATTCCTATGGATTAATATGGACGTTTTCACTGCTTGAATGCTGAGGAGGTCTGCAACACGTTGCTTTGTTGAGGATAATAATTTATGATGAATGGTTGGCTGCAGACAAGAAGAATGATCATTTAGCTTTGCAGTGGGTGGTAGTCCAGAACTGAATAACAAGAAATGTGGAAAGCTAGCAAATGGTGTACTTTGTGCAGGAAACTCATTCATTTCAGTCTGAAATAGTACATGGGGGTGTTCAGGAGCTAGTATAAACAAAGGAAGTCTAGCACATGAATCTTTCACTTTAAGGCCTGACCTACTGAGTCATAGGAACTGCTGTGATGTTATCAGTGGATGCACAGGTTCTCTCTGAAGATGAGTTTGACAGTTCCATATCTCCCCAGAGTGCAGATGAGCAGTGATCACCTCTATTACTTAGAGAAGATCACTGCTTTGACTGTCAGCCATGCAAGCAGAGCCAGAGTAAAACTCCACAGGGCCCTAAGAAAGGTACGTACAAACAATCTTTTTCCAGCATCCCAGTGTGTTTATTATGGAAACATTGTGTAACTATATGGTAGTGCTAAAATCGAGAAAAACAGATGATGGCAGCTCAAATAATGATCAACCTGCCAATTTTAGAATATGAATATCAAAAACTATATTAAAAGAGAAAAATGTCTTTCATGTTTATTAATAAAAATATGTGGCAATAGATGACAATAATATGTTACAAATCCTCAATCAGAAATTAATAAAAACATGATAATTTTCCAGAATTTAATGGATAAAGAGATCAGGAAAATAAGTATGAGAAAAAATAAATATAGATACAGAAATAGGACCAGGGGAGAAAAGAAGGCCATGGAAAAGTTAGAAAAATAGAAAATGAAATAATCCACCCTGATGATCAGGGAGGAGGAATAGTAGTCATGAGTAACATTCAGTATAAGGAAGAAGCTGGTACAATAGTGTCATCTTCCACATATAGAAAATTACTTTTGGATCCTATGGTAAAATTTAATGAATGCCTTAAAAAATTATATATATATATATATATATATATATAGGCTTAAAACAGGCATTATTACGAAGAAATAGTTTAATTTTATACCTATCTATATATCTATATCTCTCTATGTATCTACATATATATCTATATATATATTTAAATATATAAAATAGGAAGCATTATGTGACTTAAATTATGTCTCCCTTAGGAGACAAACACACCCAGGGGCGGCAGTAAGGAGGAGTTATGCAAAACTCCTCTATACTACCTGTCCCATTGGTACAGCATGGGGAATGATTTTCAACCCCCTGCCCACTCCTGTGAAAATCTCTGCAATGACTTCACTGTCCACCAACACAAAACAAACCTCCTCACCTTCCCCAGTATGAAGGTGTGCCCTGTTCGACTCACATTTACCTTTCCCTGTTCAACTCTTATTCACCTGCCCATTCAACTCACATTCACCTCTCCCCCCATTTGACTCGCATTCACCTCGCCTCCCTCTTCGACTCATAATCATCTCCCCACCATTTGACTCACATTCACCTCCTCCCCCTGTTCGACTGACATTCACCTCCCCCTGTCCACTTGCATATATCACGTCCCTACTGTGGACAAACCCTGGATATAATGGGGAATGTAGAGGAATAGACAGAAGTCTGTGAATAGTTGGTACCAACTTCTGTACTGTGGAATAAGTTGGTATTATATAAATAAAGAATAATAATAAGTGAATTGAACAAGGGGTGGTGAATGTGTGTCAAACAGGGGAAGGTGCAAGTGAGTCGAATCCCACAATATACAAACAAACAATTTTAAGTTAGATAGAACACCCCTGAGGAAGTAGTAAGAGCTACTCAGAAACACATTGGATACTGCAAAATCAGATGAGAGGTGACTGAAGGCTGAATGAGGGACTGATGAACACAGAAGAACATTCTTGTCCAGGAAATCCATATATTGGTATTTGTATGGTGATATAGTCCCTGAGACTGATTTGGTAGGTTGAAAGGAACAATATATTCCTGACTGGTGTGTCGAATTTACATATCTACAGGAACAGAGGGATTCATTGGAAGGGCCATGAGTTACATATATTGATATATATTGTACCTTAATTCCAAGTCTATTTATCACCTTCAGTTTTAATTAATATCTCTCTTATTACACAAGTCAATTAGTGTTGATGGCTGAACATTAAATGAAAGCCTATAGGAATAATTGCACATAACATATATATTGGATATACTAAGGTAATGCAGTTTACTGTTCCTTGATCTCTTTGATCCATTCATGCCCTGGTACTTTATATTTATATATATACCCGTGCAAGTTATGCACATTGGTTTTATGGGTTTTGTGTGGGAATATCTATAGCTTTTTTTTGAAGTAGAGGCTCATTCTCATGAACGGGTAAGAATTCGGGTGACTAGCTCTACTGAGCAGCTAGTCACCAGATGGGGGATTATTTGATACAACATTTTTTAAGGGTGGGAGTTCCGCTTTAAGTTTACTCTACATAGATAGATAGATAGATAAATAGATAGATAGATAGATAGATAGATAGATAGATAGATAAACAGATAGATAGATTCTCATTTTTTTGATACTCTTGTTCCAGCAGTTTGTGTTGTGCATACCTCTTCTGCATACCCACTTATTATTTCTTTGGGTGCTATATCTTCTCTAATTCATTTGGACACCCTGGAGTATGTTCTGTCTGATGCCCAATCATGTATATTTCACTTTATCATTATAATACCATTTAGGCACTTTGGAATGTATTTCTTGTGATGATTAATACTATTTGGTGACTTTTAACAGCTGATCCTTTTTTTATTTCACGTATAGACACTCGCTAATTATTTATCTTAAATCCCATATTTGTCACTATTGATATTATATTTCTAAATATGACATAAAGTATAATTGTTTTTCTGTGTGTCTTTTGCCAATACATTAAAAAGGTATAGATATAGAGGAATTTATTTTTCTTTGTAGGACTAAGACGCATTGGAATTTTTATACATTTTACAGTTTATATTATTTTGTATTTTGCTTATTATAATGTGTGTTTATGTTTTCCTGGGACATGTATTATGTATATGGTATTAGTTATTGAAGTTATATTTGGATTCTATGGCACAAGAACCATCAGGAATATTATACTTGTTTAAGTACATCAGTCACATGACCCCTCTGGCACTCAAAGAGTTAAGTTTAATTTACTTGTTCTTATACTTTACATTTTAATTTTTCTAAATCTGTTTTTTTTTTTTTTAAGCAACCAGACTATTGTCTGTTCATTGTCTTCCTATATTCTTGTTTGTTTGCTAATCCTATGAAATATGTGTGTTCAAAGCCTAGTAATCTCTGTCTCAAAGTATATTCTTTATCTTCCGGCTTTTATTTTGTCATATTTATTACCACTGTATACTATCTTCCATCAAGCACTTTAATAATCATTCTCTTTCTGTGCATTTGCCTCACAATGGATTACTGAATGTTATTCTAAACCTTTTTCCTTAATATTTCCTGTTTTCCTTTGAGGTATAACAGTGTATATTGGATGACAGTTAACAATGATCACTAGGGATCTAATGGTAATTGCCTCATTTTTGTGCATTGTATTAACCTGCCCTAGGAAATTACTCATTTTCTGTGTATATCCTGGGGTTTCAATGTTGTAAAATGTTTAATGTTT
Organism: Rhinophrynus dorsalis; assembly: GCA_037306005.1. Lineage (NCBI taxonomy): Eukaryota > Metazoa > Chordata > Amphibia > Anura > Rhinophrynidae > Rhinophrynus > Rhinophrynus dorsalis. The sequence continues at coordinate 226,339,397 of CM074718.1, read as the reverse complement.
AAAATGTTTAAAAATGCATGCTTTCTTCCAGGGCCATCTAGTAATGAACTGGTTTGCAACCATGCATTCATTTATTTAAATATCATGTAATGACTGTTATTGCAAATTCAGTAGCTTGCATAGGCTGTTATAGTATTTCTCTACACTATCTGGTACTTAGAGTTGGAATTACTAATTATTGGGGCATACTACTGTAGGTATCAAACTCAAATATTGTGGGGGAAAAAATAGATTTTATTATGTTATTTTACATTTCACTATGTTCAAAATCTATGGTGCATGTACAAGTTATATTAAATGTCTGTTTTGGAAAGCATATTTTTGTAGCAATACAGTAAAGATGTATACACATTTTGTTTCTGTGTGTGTTTGTGTTAGGGTGACCATGTGTCCGTGATTGCCCAGGAAAGTCCCTGATTTTAAATGTGTGTCCCTTGTCCCGGGCAGCCCCCATCTGGGACAATTTATAGTCCCTGAATGAAGACTCCAGAGCACAGAGTCCTAAACACTAGAACTGCCCTTTGCCTACTGTGACAGAGAGTGATGCCTCTGCTGGGCTTCAAGAAAATGTCTTCCAGGCAGAGCTCTAAACACTAGAGAGAGAACTGAGCCTGTATCCAAACATCAAACAGGAGTTGCAATGCAATTTTGTTGCAGTGTAATGCTAGTCTGAGGATTTGGATGTGAAGTACATTTTCTTGTAGCCCACAACAGGCCATCACTTTTCTGTGACAGCAGTCAATGTGCAGTTCTGTCTCCAGTGTGGTGCACCAGAGAAAGAGTAGGTTGCGCCCCGATGTCCAGTGATGTATAGTGAACCCTCTCGCATATCTGCACTAGAGCTGAGGACAGGTCCCCTGCTGCTGTCATCTCCACTGTGCCCCTGAATGGCAGAATGGAAATGTGGTCACCCTAGTTTGTGTGTGATTGTGTTGGAATGGGTGCACTCACGTAGAAAAGAACTATTACCTGGTTGCAGATATAGTCAATAATACAAAATAGCAAAAGATGTTGCGCTCACATGTATTTTCCCAAAATTGTAGTGAATTTTGTTTACATACTCATTTTGAGCCAATGTTTTGGTCATGCTAATGACCTTCCTCAGAGAAAACAAAGTCCTCTTTACTCCCTCATCCCACATGATTTTGGAGCCAAAATCCAAACATCCAATGTGCTATCACACAATGTCAAAAAAACATAAAAGTATAAAATTGTGCAAATCAAATTTATCTTGATGCATTTTCTTGTGAAAGAGATGCTTGATTGTGTGTCACCTAAATTCTTAACAAAATAATTCTGTAAGTGTTCTCTAAAAACAAAAAATCCTAAAATAAAAAAAAGTGAATGTTTGCCTGTAGAAAGATCCAGCCATCTATTTTTTAAAGGGTGCAAATCGCATAATTCCAAAAGGGTACCCAATGCACAACTCTGCAACATGCTTGATACCTCTACTGCTCTTAAAAGGAGAAACTGATCTGTGTGTATACCTGAATTGTGCAGCATGCACATAGAGAGTGAGATGCAATGTCCCAGTGTGGCTGTGTATCACAAAGTCCTGGTGCACATCAGACAGACTTCCTCCGAAGGCTTACAGTATAGATCCTGTTTTAATCCCACTGTTTTTCACCATATGTAGTCTACAAATGCTATATATCTTTGGATTTAGTATTGTTTTTGCAGTAACTTAGGCTAAATCTCTTAATAGCAGATCCTCCTACATTATGGATAAACATTTTAAAACAATGCTACCTTTTAGTACTATAGCTTTTCTATTGCAATATATGGGACTAGTTGAGCAGCCCGTTACACGGGCCACAGTGTCACAGCCACCCGGTCGCAGAGCAGTCACGCGCAGTAGAGACTGCCCACGCCACGGCTGATACAGAGCTGGACGCTCCTTTGGAGTGCCCAGCTCTGTATCAGCCACGGCACGGGCAGTCTTTACTGCGCATGACTGCAGCACACACAGTAGTGTCTATTGCGCATGTTGCGGCGTTACACACAATTTAGCAAATTATTATATAGGATTTTTAAGTCTTGGGATATAGTTCTCCAGGACAAGTGATATAAAGGACTCCAACACTGTCTGACAGTTTGAACTGCAGTTTCCTGCATATTGTGACCTCTGTTGGAGATTGCCATTGAAGTCAATAAACAATAGGAATATAAGGTTTACTTTTTATAAGCAGACTAGTTTTAAAGCCTGTGTACATGGGCTAACATTGGCGGCGCTGCAGTCATGTGCAGTACTGACTTCCCAAATTCACCGCGGCTGACTGTAGTCCTCTCTGCGCACCTTCCTGGGACCAAGTGGTCCCAGGAAGGTGTGCAGTGAGGACTCGGGTCTGAATTCAGAGCGCCCTTCTCCGTATCAGCCGCGGCGTGGGCAGTCTGTACTGCACATGACTGCAGCGCTCGCAGCTGTCTCTACTGTGCATGAAGGCTTCTGACAAACATCTTTAGCGAATTATAATATAGGTTTGGAAACGAAAACAATACGCAGTGGATTATATGACAGATCAACCGCATAAAAATAAATTTAATAGATATATCTGGCTGCTGTTAGAAGAGCACTTACCTAGATTATGCCTCCTGTTAAACAAATTAATAGCAACATATTTTATGTTATACTTCCTCTTTAATAAGATCACTTCTTGAGATATTCAAAATGAATGAGCCACTGATCAACATTAACCATACTTAATCAGAGATATTCAGTCCTTGTCTGTATACAGCCCTTGTGAAAAGATTAGGATAACCCTGCCTTAATCCTTTAGATCATTCTTTTGTATCAGAACTTATATCACTTTACTCTTACTCCGTAAAGGGATAGTAATTAGTGTTGAGCGAGCATGCTCGGCCGATGCTCGGATCGGCTCGAGCATCGCTCTGCTCGGCACATGGCGGTACTCGTACGAGTACCGCATGTGCTCGCCCGCCATGTTCGGGTCTCCTCCCCGCACGTTTTGCGGCTGCTGCGCAGCCAATAAACGTGCAGGGAGGCTCTGACATCGGTGTAATGCCAGCAGCCATGTTGGCTGCTGGCATTACACTGATTGGCTGGCCAGAACCCGTGGTCGGGTGCTGTATAGCACCTGACCATCGAGTTCGGCTCAGTCTTAGCCAGGGAGAGCTGAGGATAGGAAGGGAAAGTCAGTGTAGGGAGGAAAACGAGCAAAATTGTGAAAAAAAAGAACCAAAAGTCCTTTTTAGGACTACTGTGTGTGGGGGCAGCAGGTTATTTTGTGTGGGGGAAAAAAAAAAAAAAAAAAATATATATATATTCTGTTTAGTGTGCAAAGTTGCAGATTAGAGCACATTCTGTTTAGTGTGCACAGTTGCAGATTAGAGCACATTCTGTTTAGTGTGCAAAGTTGCAGATTAGAGCACATTCTGTTTAGTGTGCAAAGTTGCAGATTAGAGCACATTCTGTTAAGTCTTCAAACTAAAATATCAAAGTCACATATTCCATTCAGTGTGCGTCGCCGCAGTTTAGCAGCACATTCTGTGTACTGTGCAGAGTTGCAGAATAGGAAGAAATACTGTTAAGTCTTCAAACTAAAATATCAAAGTCACATATTCCATTCAGTGTGCTTCGCCGCAGTTTAGCAGCACATTCTGTGTACTGTGCAGAGTTGCAGAATAGGAAGAAATACTGTTAAGTCTTCAAACTAAAATATCAAAGTCACATATTCCATTCAGTGTGCTTCGCCGCATTGTAGCAGCACATTCTGTGTACTGTGCAGAGTTGCAGAATAGGAAGAAATACTGTTAAGTCTTCAAACTAAAATATCAAAGTCACATATTCCATTCAGTGTGCTTCGCCGCAGTGTAGCAGCACATTCTGTGTACTGTGCAGAGTTGCAGAATAGGAAGAAATACTGTTAAGTCTTCAAACTAAAATATTAAAGTCACATATTCCATTCAGTGTGTGTCACCGCCGTTTAGCAGCCTATTCTGTGTACTCTGCACAGTTGCAGACTAGGAAGAAATACTGTTAAGTTTTCAAACTCAAATATTAAAGTCACATATTCCATTCAGTGTGTGTCACCGCAGTTTAGCAGCCTATTCTGTGTACTCTGCACAGTTGCAGACTAGGAAGAAATACTGTTAAGTTTTCAAACTCAAATATTAAAGTCACATATTCCATTCAGTGTGTGTCACCGCCGTTTAGCAGCCTATTCTGTGTACTCTGCACAGTTGCAGAATAGGAAGAAATACTGTTAAGTTTTCAAACTCAAATATTAAAGTCACATATTCCATTCTGTGTTCGTCACCGCCGTTTAGCAGCCTATTCTGTGTACTCTGCACAGTTGCAGACTAGGAAGAAATACTGTTAAGTTATCAAACTCAAATATTAAAGTCACATATTCCATTCAGTGTGTGTCACCGCGTTTAGCAGCCTATTCTGTGTACTCTGCACAGTTGCAGAATAGGAAGAAATACTGTTAAGTTTTCAAACTCAAATATTAAAGTCACATATTCCATTCTGTGTTTGTCACCGCAGTTTAGCAGCCTATTCTGTGTACTCTGCACAGTTGCAGAATAGGAAGAAATACTGTTAAGTTTTCAAACTCAAATATTAAAGTCACATATTCCATTCAGTGTGTGTCACCGCCGTTTAGCAGCCTATTCTGTGTACTCTGCACAGTTGCAGAATAGGAAGAAATACTGTTAAGTTTTCAAACTCAAATATTAAAGTCACATATTCCATTCAGTGTGTGTCACCGCCGTTTAGCAGCCTATTCTGTGTACTCTGCACAGTTGCAGACTAGGAAGAAATACTGTTAAGTTTTCAAACTCAAATATTAAAGTCACATATTCCATTCAGTGTGTGTCACCGCCGTTTAGCAGCCTATTCTGTGTACTCTGCACAGTTGCAGAATAGGAAGAAATACTGTTAAGTTTTCAAACTCAAATATTAAAGTCACATATTCCATTCTGTGTTCGTCACCGCCGTTTAGCAGCCTATTCTGTGTACTCTGCACAGTTGCAGACTAGGAAGAAATACTGTTAAGTTTTCAAACTCAAATATTAAAGTCACATATTCCATTCAGTGTGTGTCACCGCCGTTTAGCAGCCTATTCTGTGTACTCTGCACAGTTGCAGAATAGGAAGAAATACTGTTAAGTTTTCAAACTCAAATATTAAAGTCACATATTCCATTCTGTGTTCGTCACCGCAGTTTAGCAGCCTATTCTGTGTACTCTGCACAGTTGCAGAATAGGAAGAAATACTGTTAAGTTTTCAAACTCAAATATTAAAGTCACATATTCCATTCAGTGTGTGTCACCGCCGTTTAGCAGCCTATTCTGTGTACTCTGCACAGTTGCAGAATAGGAAGAAATACTGTTAAGTTTTCAAACTCAAATATTAAAGTCACATATTCCATTCAGTGTGTGTCACCGCCGTTTAGCAGCCTATTCTGTGTACTCTGCACAGTTGCAGAATAGGAAGAAATACTGTTAAGTTTTCAAACTCAAATATTAAAGTCACATATTCCATTCAGTGTGTGTCACCGCCGTTTAGCAGCCTATTCTGTGTACTCTGCACAGTTGCAGAATAGGAAGAAATACTGTTAAGTTTTCAAACTCAAATATTAAAGTCACATATTCCATTCTGTGTTCGTCACCGCCGTTTAGCAGCCTATTCTGTGTACTCTGCACAGTTGCAGACTAGGAAGAAATACTGTTAAGTTTTCAAACTCAAATATTAAAGTCACATATTCCATTCAGTGTGTGTCACCGCAGTTTAGCAGCCTATTCTGTGTACTCTGCACAGTTGCAGACTAGGAAGAAATACTGTTAAGTTTTCAAACTCAAATATTAAAGTCACATATTCCATTCAGTGTGTGTCACCGCCGTTTAGCAGCCTATTCTGTGTACTCTGCACAGTTGCAGAATAGGAAGAAATACTGTTAAGTTTTCAAACTCAAATATTAAAGTCACATATTCCATTCTGTGTTCGTCACCGCCGTTTAGCAGCCTATTCTGTGTACTCTGCACAGTTGCAGACTAGGAAGAAATACTGTTAAGTTTTCAAACTCAAATATTAAAGTCACATATTCCATTCAGTGTGTGTCACCGCGTTTAGCAGCCTATTCTGTGTACTCTGCACAGTTGCAGAATAGGAAGAAATACTGTTAAGTTTTCAAACTCAAATATTAAAGTCACATATTCCATTCTGTGTTTGTCACCGCAGTTTAGCAGCCTATTCTGTGTACTCTGCACAGTTGCAGAATAGGAAGAAATACTGTTAAGTTTTCAAACTCAAATATTAAAGTCACATATTCCATTCAGTGTGTGTCACCGCCGTTTAGCAGCCTATTCTGTGTACTCTGCACAGTTGCAGAATAGGAAGAAATACTGTTAAGTTTTCAAACTCAAATATTAAAGTCACATATTCCATTCAGTGTGTGTCACCGCCGTTTAGCAGCCTATTCTGTGTACTCTGCACAGTTGCAGAATAGGAAGAAATACTGTTAAGTTTTCAAACTCAAAAATTAAAGTCACATATTCCATTCTGTGTTCGTCACCGCCGTTTAGCAGCCTATTCTGTGTACTCTGCACAGTTGCAGACTAGGAAGAAATACTGTTAAGTTTTCAAACTCAAATATTAAAGTCACATATTCCATTCAGTGTGTGTCACCGCCGTTTAGCAGCCTATTCTGTGTACTCTGCACAGTTGCAGAATAGGAAGAAATACTGTTAAGTTTTCAAACTCAAATATTAAAGTCACATATTCCATTCTGTGTTCGTCACCGCAGTTTAGCAGCCTATTCTGTGTACTCTGCACAGTTGCAGAATAGGAAGAAATACTGTTAAGTTTTCAAACTCAAATATTAAAGTCACATATTCCATTCAGTGTGTGTCACCGCCGTTTAGCAGCCTATTCTGTGTACTCTGCACAGTTGCAGAATAGGAAGAAATACTGTTAAGTTTTCAAACTCAAATATTAAAGTCACATATTCCATTCAGTGTGTGTCACCGCCGTTTAGCAGCCTATTCTGTGTACTCTGCACAGTTGCAGAATAGGAAGAAATACTGTTAAGTTTTCAAACTCAAATATTAAAGTCACATATTCCATTCAGTGTGTGTCACCGCCGTTTAGCAGCCTATTCTGTGTACTCTTCACAGTTGCAGAATAGGAAGAAATACTGTTAAGTTTTCAAACTCAAATATTAAAGTCACATATTCCATTCTGTGTTCGTCACCGCCGTTTAGCAGCCTATTCTGTGTACTCTGCACAGTTGCAGACTAGGAAGAAATACTGTTAAGTTTTCAAACTCAAATATTAAAGTCACATATTCCATTCAGTGTGTGTCACCGCCGTTTAGCAGCCTATTCTGTGTACTCTGCACAGTTGCAGAATAGGAAGAAATACTGTTAAGTTTTCAAACTCAAATATTAAAGTCACATATTCCGTGTAAGATGAAGAAGGCGGGTAAAAAGGGACGGGGAAGTGGACGTGATCCTGATAGTTCAGGGCGCGGGTCAGGACGCGGAGAAACTGTGCCTGGTGCCAGAGCACAAGAAAGAAAGACATCCACCATACCTATCTTCATGTCTAATTTTACAGGGCGTCGCAGGACATCACTCTCGAGGTCCGACCACTGCTAACAGGTGGTCGGTTGGATGACAGCTGATACTGCTTCCAGTCGGTTAAGCACCACCCTGTCTTCCACCAAGTCCACTCTCAGTAGCCAAGAGTCTGGTCAACATAATCCTCACTCTGATCATCCTTCCTCCCACCATACACGGTCTGGTCAAAGAAGTGATCCCACACTGGGATATAGTGAGGAGCTCGTCTCATCACCAATCCTTCATTTGACCCTCTCTCCAAGCACACTTGCAGAGGAACATGACATTTTGTGCCCTGATTCACAACCTCTAGAGGGTACCCAATCACAAGAAGATGACAGATGTGAACGGCATTTAAGGTCAAAGGAAGTAGTGGATGATGATGATGATGATGAGACACAGTTGCCATTAAATCAACCACTCTTTCCGTCTCAAGACCTTGTTGAGGAGAATGTTATACAGTTGTCAATGACTGAGTATGTGGTGGGATCAAGACATGAGGAGGATGATCAGAGTGAGGAAGTGGAGGAGGACTTGGTGGACGATGAGGTGAGTGACCCCACCTGGGAAGGTGTAGAGCCGACCGATGACAGCAGTCCTGAGGGTGAGCCATCTGCAGCACCGCAACAGGCTGGAAGAGGCAGTGGTGTGGCTACAGAAAGAAGGCGGACCGCACCAAACCGGCCCGCAAATGTTCCACGGAGCACCCCCTTGCGTAAATCTACCTTGCCAAAGGGTAGGTGTTCCGCGGTATGGCGTTTTTTTAAGGAAAGTGCGGACGATAAAAGAATTGTAGTTTGCAACCTGTGCCACACCAGAATGAGCCGAGGCATGAACACTAGAAACCTCACCACCACCAGCATGATCCGACACATGGCATCCAAGCACCGTAGTAAGTGGGAGGAACGCCTGGATCGCCCATCTGTGTCTGCAGGCCACACCACTGCCTCCTCTTCCCCTGTTTTCGGTGCCGGCCAATCGCCTGTCGAAGGCGCAGGCCCGCATACCTCCCGCCCTGCACCTGTACAATCTGAAGCACCATCAGCGACCACATCCACTTCCCTGTCCCAGCGCAGCGTCCAAATGTCGTTACCCCAGGCATTTGAGCGCAAGAGAAAATACCCAGCCACCCACCCACAGGCCATAGCACTAACCTCACACCTTTCCAAATTACTGGCCATCGAAATGCTGCCATTTAGGCTTGTGGACACTGAGTCCTTCCGCAGCCTGATGGCAGCAGCTGTCCCTCGGTACGCGGTCCCCAGCCGCCACTACTTTTCCCGGTGTGCCATCCCCGCATTACACCACCATGTGTCCCGTAACATCACCCGTGCCCTGACCAACGCAGTTACTGGGAAGGTCCACTTAACGACTGACACATGGACAAGTGCTTGTGGCCAGGGACGCTACATTTCCCTGACGGCACACTGGGTGAATGTCGTGGAGGCTGGGAGCGACTCGGACCCTGGGATGGCACGGGTGCTACCCACGCCGAGGATTGCAGGCCCTACCTCCATCAGGGTTTCCGCCAGCACCTACGTTATTGGCTCCTCCTCCTCCATTTCCACCTCCGAATTCTCTACACGCAGCGCCACTCCCCCATCAGCCAGTAGCTGGAAGCAGTGTAGCACTGCAGTGGGGAAGCGTCAACAGGCCGTGCTGAAGCTGATCTGCCTTGGGGACAAACAGCACACGGCCTCAGAGCTGTTGCAGGGGATTAGTCACCAGACCGAGCAGTGGCTCTCGCCACTCAACCTGCAACCAGGCATGGTTGTGTGTGATAATGGGCGTAACTTGGTGGCGGCTTTGGAGCTCGGCAAGCTCACATACGTACCATGCCTAGCGCATGTATTTAATTTAGTGGTTCAGCGATTTCTAAAAACCTACCCCAATGTGCATGATCTCTTGACCAAGGTGCGCCGCGTGTGTGCACATTTCCGTAAGTCATCTACAGCTTCGGCCGGCCTGTTGAAGCTGCAGCAGCGCTTACAATTGCCAGCTCACCGGCTGCTGTGTGACGTGAGCACGCGCTGGAACTCCACCTTCCACATGTTGGCCCGGCTTTGTGAGCAGCAGAGGGCAGTAGTGGAGTACCAGCTGTTACACGGTCGTCGCCTCTCCGTTCAACTTCCTGTAATCAGAAGTGAGGAGTGGGAATGGATGTCAGACCTCTGCGAGGTTTTACGCAATTTTGAGGAATCGACACAGATGGTGAGCGGCGATAACGCTATTATCAGTGTAACCATCCCACTTCTGTGTCTACTGAAACGCTCGCTGCTCACAATTAAAACCGACGCTTTGCATGTGGAAGAGGTGGAAATGGGGGAGGAAGAGCTTACACAAGGTGATAGCCAGAGCACCCTCACTTCGTCTTCTCAGCGACAACTGGAGGAGGCGGAGGAGGAGGAGGAGGAGGAGGAGGAAGACACGGTTGCCTCCGCTACAGAGGGTAGCCATGGAACTTTAGTTCCATCTCTTCAGCGTGGGTGGGCAGAAGAGGAGGAAGAGGATGAGGATATTGAGAGTCATCCTCCTGGTGAGGACAGCGAAATCTTGACTGTTGGTACTCTGGCACACATGGCTGACTTTATGTTAGGCTGCCTTTCCCGTGACCCACGCGTTGTACGCATTTTAGACAACACGGATTACTGGGTGTTCACCCTTCTGGACCCCCGCTACAAAGAGAATTTCTCATCTCTCATTCCTCCGGTGGAGAGGACAAGCAAAATGGTGCAATACCAGAAGGTTCTTGTTGAAAAATTGCTCCAAAATTTTCCATCTGACAACGCTGGCGGCAGAGTACGTGCTACCTTGGCCAACCGAGAAGGGGAGAAAAGGGGAGCACACAGCAGTTCCGAGAAAGGCAGGGCAACACTCTCCAAGGCGTGGGACACCTTCATGACACCCCGCCAGCACCCTCACCCTGATGCGCAGCCTAGTGTCACAAGGAGGGAAAAGTTTTGGAAGATGGTGAAGGAGTACGTAGCAGACCGTGTCAGCGTCCTCAATGATCCCTCTGTGCCTTACAACTACTGGGTGTCCAAGCTGGACACGTGGTATGAACTGGCACTCTACGCCTTGGAGGTGCTGGCCTGCCCTGCCGCCAGCGTTCTGTCTGAGCGGGTATTTAGTGCTGCTGGTGGCATCATAACAGATAAGCGTATCCGCCTTTCCACCGACAATGCTGATAGGTTGACACTTATAAAAATGAACAAGGCCTGGATTTCCCCTGACTTCTCCACTCCACTGGAGGAAAGCCCCGGGGGAACATAAACTCACTTTACATATATTATTTACAATGATGGGAATACTCTGTATTCCCATTCACCCCTTCCACCCAAAAAACGGGTATATGGTTGACTCTTAATCTTCTCATCCTCCTCCTCCTCTTCCATATGCCCTGTGCTATAATTTTTATATAGGGCCAGCTCACCAGCGGGCCCTGTGATATAATTTTTATATAGGGCCAGCTCACCAGCGGGCCCTGTTTGACAATTTTTATATAGGTCAGCTCACCAGCGGGCCTTCTCATATAATGTTTTATTGGGTCAGCTCTCTAGCGGGCCCTCTCATATAATGTTTTATAGCGTCAGCTCACTAGCGGGCCTTCGCATATAATGTTTTATAGCGTCAGCTCACTAGCGGGCCTTCGCATATAATGTTTAGGATGGTCAGCTCTGCAGCAGACCCTCACCCATAATGTTTTAGATGGTCAGCTCAGCGCACGTTTCTCTCTTAATCATGGCCTCAGTTCAATAAAATCAAGGAAATTTTTGGGAGAATTTGCCTCTGCGCACGTTTCCCTCTTAATCATGGCCCCAGTTCAGAAAATCAAGGAAATTTTTGGGAGAATTTGCCTCTGCGCACGTTTCCCTCTTAATCATGGCCTCACTTCCGAAAATCAAGGAAATTTTTGGGAGAATTTGCCTCTGCGCACGTTTCCCTCTTAATCATGGCCTCACTTCCGAAAATCAAGGAAATTTTTGGGAGAATTTGCAGATGATATACAAGTAAATATACAGCAAATATTGTTTGGTAACAATTTTTCGCCTAAAGTCGTTTTTATTTTCCTTTTTGTGTGTTTTACGGTCAGTCTGTAAAAATGGCGTACTACAGGCGAAAGATCGTTCCCAGCAGCGATGTTGGAGTCCAAGATGCATCCAGACATCCTCCCTATGCTGTCCCTGAACCATTTCTGTGGTGTTTCCATCCTTTTCTGCCCTTTTCCTATGGACCAGGCACCCTCCCCTCATCAGAGCAGGGGGTGCCTGGTGTAATGCTCGAGTCCTCCCATTGACTTCAATGGGGCTCGGGTGCTCGGCCGAGCACTCGAGCCTCAGGGGGTGCTCGGTCAGAGCACCCGAACACCCGAGCATTGGGGTGCTCGCTCATCACTAATAGTAATGTTTCACAAAAACAGCAGCTCCAAATAATCTTCATAGTATTTGGGCCATAGAGAGTGTTATTTCAGTACTGTCAGAATTGTAGTTCAAGAATTGAATGATAAAGTATCCCCCTGGCGCCCCTTTTACCTTGTGTAAGCCACCTCCCCTCAGATATGGAATCTGGTCTTGAGACCAGACAGCTCATAGCAAGGGACAATCTTCTTACTGTGAGAACAATGGAAACCCTTGCCCCCTTGACAGGTTTTTCCTTATGCTCACTGAAGATTGTCCCTTTCTGCAATCCATCTGGACAGTCTTGCTGCTCTGAGCAGAGCAGTGTTACATCAACAAAAGGGGCAGGGGGGAACTTTATCATTCAATTACCCATGAACTACAACTCTGACAGTATTGAAATAACACTCTCCATGACCCAAATACTATGAAGATTAATTGGAGCTGTTTTTATTGTGAAACATTACTAACCCTTTAAAACTTACTTTTTGACTTTACATATTATGAAAGCTCACAATATGTAATAACAAATTATCCATATGTCTTGTTACTACTTTTCCCCCTCTTCTCCTATTTTATTCAGCCTTTTATGTCCCTGACATGTAGCTCTCTGGATATGTGTTTCCAAAGAGTTTTCTATCAGGGACTTTGAAATCAGGGAGGGTGGTATGATGTAAACTATCCCTACAGCTGAAAAAACTGCCACTAGTCTATTAAAATAGCTGTGGTGCATTTAGGATTTTTGTTGTCCTAGGTCCAACCAAATGCATTTAAACCTTCCCCTAACTTGTTTGGTCCCTTTGGCCACATATGATGCCCTTGGATTGTCTATTAGTTATCCAGTGGTTGTCTATAAAGAGCTAACTATTTTGAGAAGAAAAATTCCAAATCAGATGGCACTCACATATATTTTGAGACAAATGGTGGTATGGGTGCTGTTCTTTTCTTTCCGGGGAATACTAACAATTATGCCACACTGTATTACCTAGGTGGGTGGCATGAGGTATGCAATTTTCTGTTTTTACACAAAAGATTTAGCACATATCTACTAACTTCATATGATAATCTTAAAGACCAGAACAATGTGAAATGCTTTGATCCTTAATCAATTAAAGAGGCTCACTTGCTCTGCCTGCTACCATTAAAAAAAACACCAGTAACTGTTATGTCTGCCTCCATGGACTTGAGAAACAACACTGATATAAGATGGTATATATTCACATACCTGGGAACTTTCAAAATGTGCTGACCCTGATATTGTTGAAATATTAACCTGCACAGTTCATTGGAACATAGATTCGAAGTGATATGACCCTGCTTGGTCTAACCCATTGGTGTTTAGTCAGCCCACATGGAATACTTAAAACGGAACTATCATCTGTTTTAAAGTTTATGTCATCTAATTCCCCATCTTGCGACTAGCTGCTCAGTAGTGCTAGTTGCCAGAATAATTACCTGGTTAAATAGAACAAGACCCTGAGCCGGGGCTGACAGGCAGTAGAGCGCGCAGACATCTTATTATAGTGACGTCTTTGCACCTGCATTGTCAATCCCAGTCGGCTTTAGGAGGTGTTGCTAGGAGCTGTTTGCCTCCAAAAGGGACTGACAGCACAGACTCGAAGACGTCACTATGGCAAGATGTCTGCACGCTCTACTGCTTGTCAGCCCCGGAGCAGGGTCTCGTTTTATTTAACCAGGTAATTATTCTGGTGACTAACACTACTGAGCAGCTAGTTGTCAGATGGAGAATTAGATGACATAAACTTTAAAACAGGTGGTAGTTCCACTTTAACGTACTATAACATAGATATACCACTGCCTGGACACACAAGACAAGCATAACTTCTCCCTCTTCCTTCTTGGTACAAAAGACACCAATTTATAAACTAAACAAGCAGATAATTGTTCTGTTCATACTTTAGGAAACACTGAAGTCTCTCACCCTGAGAATTGAGACCTTCACCCTGAGACCCTGAGATTTGGCTTAAAACCCTGAGTCTCAGTGTCAAATCCTGAGAGTTCCCAGGTATGTATATTCATCAAAAGCACAAGGGTAAAATTCATTCATTTCTGACCATAATAATATGGTGGCGTTATTATTAGGAGGGTTTACTGCTCATTGAGTACAATAGAGGTACCCAATGCATTGTGTTGTGATTCTTTGGATACCTCTCTGGTACTCAAAGGGTTAAACAAAGACAAAAACATACATTAGACCATGAGTCATAAGCTGATGCCTCAGTGAAGCACATGGGACATTGTTTCAGAGTTCATTAGAACCCACACATGGAAACAGAGCAGTGAATGGTATCAGTGTGGACCTGTTCTTTACGAAGATACACAGGTGTTTGCATGGTATGAAACCGATATTTTTATTCACCGCATGTCACACAACTTAAATGCCAGGAAAGAGAAGTTGGACTGCAGCTTTAACTCACAAAGGGATGATCTTGACTGGCTGATTTGATTATATTATCTGAAAGAACTTCATGGGGGGTTGATGAAGAGAAAAGAGGATAGATGGAGGTGATTAGAATCTCCGCAGCTATGTTTTTCTGAGCTTTACAAAAGAAGAACATTCTAGTAATTTGGAGAAAGGTAAAATGACAAGTCTAAAAGGTAAATAGCACATGTGCACAAAAGCAAAATATGGAGGCATTTGTGGAGCAAAGGAACTATGCAGTATGGAACATATAGGGGGTATACACTAAGGCATGATGAAGAGGTGATAAAGTGGAGATGACTACTCTAGTGATATCAATTCTACAGTTCCTCTGTTATTCTATGGAGCCTATGCCCATAGAATAACATAGGAACTGGAAAAGTGATATCACTGGAAAAGTCATCTCTGCTTTATCACTTCTTTATCATGCTTTAGTGACTCTCCTCCATTAAGTTCTTAATTATATAAACAGGGTGTATTTACCCCTTGAACGCCAGAGAGGTCTCCAGTGCACTGCCAAATTATGTTTTGAAGACATCGCTAGCAATCCAGAGGTTAAAATCCCAATTTAAATCAGTGGGAATAATGAAGTATTCCCTATTGTTCTATTGGTTTGCTACAGAAATACAGGTCAAACTGGCAGTTTTTGGGTGCTGATCTCCCAGGGCCTGAAATATTATGGTGGTACTATTGCTGTAGCAGAACAAATAGTGTCAGTGATAATAACCATTTATAGACTGCCATAGGAACAACACCACAATAAAATTTCACATCTTGGAGGGACAACAACCAAGAAATGCAAGTTTGAGAAGTAATAACTTTTGAACAAACATTACCTAGCAGTGACAGTTCAAATATTCTACTCAACAAGACAAATTCTACAATATATATTTTATCTATACTATGCCTTTAAATACCTTGCACCATATTCAATAAACTGAAGAGGTATAGCTTTGGTCTTCCATCCTCATTTGCTGCGCTGCCATCACCAATTGTCTATAAGTTTAAAGTTTTCAAATCCAATCCTTGCAGTCTGTTAGGGCTTGCGTGTAGCTGCAAATGACTAAACTGTAAGACTTCAAAGTCTTGCATTTCAGTCTTCACATGAGTGCAGCCTGAAAGCCATGGGGGGGTCACTGACCTCTGATCAGCTCTTCACAGGATCGGTCTTGCTGATAGGTCAATTATTAGATGATAGTACCTCATTAAGCAACCAAGAACCCTGTAGACATTCTCAAAGCATATCTGAAGCTAGATTTTAAACCCCTTGTAAAAATAAGGACAGTTTACTGATGCTAACTTGGATTACATAATATTTAACTGTATATAACCATGTTTGGATGTTATTGTCCCTTTAATTGCTAATACAATCTTTGTTGCATGAAATCTCTATTTCGGTCTCCTTCCAGTTATATCTAAACAAACTCTGCTTATTATACTGATAATTTGCCATCCTATTACATATTATATAAACCCACTTCTCATCCTATCTTGTTTAAAATGTAATATGTTTCAGCATATGCTAGATACAAAGTGGTTGAAACCCAAGGGTAAATGAAGAATTCATTCTATACTGCAGTGTAAAATGCTGCCAGCAGCCAGACATATTATTCATTGAAATCCAAGGCAAACAGGTTCTGTATTGGATAAAAGATAACACATTCTAAAGCTAAAACAGCATGAACGGAAATGAATTTTATACTGGAACTCATTAAACTAGCACAGGTTTCTAAATGAGATTCACGAGGTAGTCTACCCTACAGAATGATAACTGCATAATTAACCCATTGGAAGCTAAATAGATGGAAACCTCTCTAGCATCCATTGGGTTAAAGAGGAAAAGTATATAATCACAACCCCACCCTACCCACACTTATCTTACAATGGCTAGAAAACTCTAATGACCACTATGAATGTTGCCTCTGTTCCTTTGTTCAAGAGACAACTAATAGTTTTTGATGTGATTTCCATGAAGGGAGTAGGTAGCCATGACAGTTGCTGGCATTTTTTTTTTTTTTTTTCAAATTGAAGCATGCACAATGCTTGAGCCTTTGAGGACCATAGTGGTGCACAATGTATTGTGAAGCAATGCTTTACACACCCTTCTTCTCTTTAAAGTGTTACGATTACCATGTGTAATACTAATATGTAGTATGTATCCTGTGGACCTGCTAGCAGCTGTAATGTCTGCCTCCATCATCATGAAATCCAGAACTGATCGGTGATGTTATATCTTAAATCACAGAGCAAGGGCAAAATTCAGAGGAGCCATTTGGCTTTTTCTTGCCCTAGTAAGACAACTGGGTAGTTATTAATAGAAGGTATTACTTCCCTTTTAGCTATTATGTTTAGATATATCATACTTGAATACTTAAAGGAAAACTATACCTATATCAATGAGAGCATCTTAATTAATGGGGGGACTTAACTAGGTCTGTCATACAGTGTTCAGGTATATAAGCTTTTCTTTGCATTGAAAATCTGTTGAAGTTTGTAGTAGATGGCCACTTTCATCTTAAGTCTGCAGGACCATACATAAGTATCTTATGTTTGCTAGGGGCTTTTTCTTTCAGAGTTTTCTTATTAGTTGTCTATATTGAGGAGGTGGGAACTAGAGATGAAGGGATCATCAGCAATCGGTCTTTGTAAATAAGATTCAAAATGGAACTAATCAAGAGCAGAGGGAGATGATATATGATCTAGGGGAGCATTGGAGACATGGAAGACAGAGGCCAGGAGCTCTAGAGATTGTAGGAGATAGAGGGGAACACTGAAGAGCAGAAAAATAGAATATATACAAAGAGAAGGCAGTAACCAGAGTGCAGGAGGAGAGGAGAGAGAGCAAGAATGAGAGAGATAGAGAGGGAAAGGGAGAAACAAGGCACGTGAAACATGAGATGGGGGGTTACAACAGTCCTGCCTACCTATTAGCCCACTGAAGACATGCTTACATGTGACTTGGACAGCAATCTGTTTGATTTTTTGCAGTCTGAATTATTAAATCACCAAATAAAAACATGAATGAAATAGCCACCATGGAGGTTCAGCTCTTCTGCTTCCCCACAACGCCATGCGGGGGGCAAGAAGGGACAGAGATCTGATCCTCCAGGAAGGGCACAGGGGGAGTCACTGGACGAGAGGGCCTCCCATGGCAGGCCTCATTCAGCCTCTTCTAGGGAGATCCCCAGTCCATTTCTGCAAGGAGGGGGTGCTCTTCACTGACTGCTGGGATGGAGGATCCTGGGGACCTTGGCCCATCTCAGGCTGGTCCCAGTGGGGTCTGTGCAGGACCTTGGAGTGGTCACACTCTGGAAGTGACCTTGGCGGTGCCGGAGCTGGCAAGAGATGGTGGTGCTACTGGTGGACGAGCGCGTGAGCCAAGTTCTGGACCGGTTGTGATGCCCAGTTTGTCCATTCCTGATGCTGGGGGTTCCGGGATGCTGGCACATGCTGGGCGGAGTTCAGAGGAGGCAGATGATGGCCGCGACTTGGTGGGCCAGGAGTCGGATGGTTATCTGGATCCAGTGGAGCAGGAGCTGGTGGCGGTCCAAGACGAGGTTGCTGGCAATTTGGCCTTGGAGTATTCCCCCCGGTCTGCTATTCCCGAGGTTTGAGGCATGTCGTGGTGCTGCCGGCATCTTCTGGACATCATGACGCGGTTGGCGTCCCTGGTTCTGGATCTGTGGCTCCCGAGTCCCTGGTGAGTCTTTGTCTGTTTCTTCTGGGGGTGGGGTGCTGGGGAGGGTGGATGGTTCCCCTGGGGGTCCCCCCTGTTGCAGGGGTTTTTGGAGGGCCTTAAGCAGTTGATAGGGCAGTGGGAGTCTGTGGGGTCTGAGCATGCAGCTAGTCCAGTTAGTGCTTGGGGCGCTTCCCTTCTGTTTCTGCTGTGCCAGTGGGGGAGATCGTGTCTGGGCCTGGTGTTTCCAGGGGGGTGGGGCCCCTTGTGAGTGTCGTGCTGGGGGTGGGAGTTCAGCTGGCAGGTATGACCCGTACTGGTTCCTATGTCTGCTTTGCCGGCCCTTTGGGGGATCATGTGCGGGTTGAGTTGCATGAGCAGATTGTGAAGGGTCTGATCGCTGAAGTGCGGGGGGCCCGGAAGGTGACATTGCGCAGGCTTCAATCACTCCTGGGCAAGCTGAATTTTGCCTGTCGCATCATTCCGATGGGACGGATGTTTGGCAGGCGGTTGGCGTCTGGTCTTGCTGGGGCTTTGCATCCTCATCACTTTGTGCGGATCACTTGGGGCATGCGGGAGGATTTTGCCATTTGGGAACTGTATCTGGATGGTTTTAACGTGCGTTCCTTGTTTCAATTGGAGCAGGTGGCGGCGGGTGACTTAGCTCTCTTTATGGATACAGCAGGCAGCTGTGGCTTTGGGGCCTCTTTTGGCGGGGGTTGGTGCACTGGGTGGTGACTTCGGCCTGGGAGGAGCAGGAATCTGACTTTTTTGGAACTGTTCCCCATTGTTGTGGCTGTTTTCTTGTGGGGCAAGGAGGTGAGGGATAGGAGGGCTTGTTTTTGCTCTGACAACTAGGGATGGGCGAAACTTTCTGCCTCTAACTGAAATCGGCGAAAAATGGCACTTTCCACTTGGTGAAAAATTTCCCGCGAAAAGTGCCGATCTTCCGCTTTTTTCCTCTTTGTTCGCCTGTTGAAATCAATGGGAACGTAGAAGTTACACACAACACATTACAAATAGTATTTTATTTCCCAAAGGCATTGTATAAAAGGGGCATGAGGGTGCCTGTGTTGGTGGGGTGTGGGGAAAGAATCAGTTGAACAGGGAATGTTTTGGGGGGTTGTTTACTGGGATTGGAGGACATTTAATAAAAAAGAAGTCCTAAATAAAATAAAATAAATAAAAACCTAAGACGTGGTATAAAGGGGTCTGAGGAGGATGCCTGTGTTGGTGAATGAATGAATCATTTGAACAGGAAATTTGTTTTGGGGGGTTTCTTGACTGCTATTAGGGGGACAGTTAATAAAAAAAATAAATCAATAAAAAATGACATTTGTATTTAAAGTGACAATTACAGGAACCCCCTGACATAAGCTGCCACTGGGGTGGACTGATACTTGACTTGATAGAGTATTTTGAAGAGGATGGTTCAGCCCAAGCCCTGAAGAAACATTGATGTGCAGGACTTATGCTTATTTGACACAACCCCCCCCCCAATTTTTTTTTTTTTTTTGTAGCACTATGTCGTTTTGTTCTTTTTTTTTCAAAGCACAAGCCCTGAGAAAAAAATACCCTGCTGGCATTAGGCCATTTTGGCCAGTGGCCACTGTCAAATGCCTTCTGAGTCCTGAGTTGCAACTGCTGTTCGTACGGCTGCTGCTGAGTTGTTTAAGCAGCAGGATGATTAAGCAGCTGAAAGGGAATGGGATCAACAATAGCAGTAACATGGAAGATAGATGGTGAAGGTTCCATTTGCCACAACTGGCTCCAGTCATGCACCTGAGGCAGTAGCAGCAGAATAAGTAGCCCGCAGTATTTGTGGAGAAAAGAGGAAGTTGGCCATTAAATCTTCTCCTCCTGCCCCTCCTCCAAAATCATCATGGGTGTCCTCAGCAACTGCAATGTGCACACTATGTATGTGGTAATTAACATCTGGGTGCACAACTGTATCCAAACACCATGACACCCAAAACCAAGTATTGCCACTGTCACTGTACACCTTGTCCAGACCCCGCTAAGGACACATGACAACTTGCTGACAGTTTAATAGTAATGATGAACCCTCCCTGCCTCCATCTTAGCATATTCTGCGGGATGGAATCTCCTCAGATGCCGCTTGATGGCCTGATATTGATTCTCCTCCACCACACTAACATGTGTGGTCAGTGCACCACACAGTGTGCAATGGGTAGAGATGAACTGCCATATCCTAACATCAAAAGAGTGGCTATCATTTGGCGGGGGAGGTATCGATGAACGAGGTGGATTGGCAGGAGATGTAGTTGTTACCCTAGAGGAAGAAGGTGATGTTGATGGTGAGCTAGTTGTTTAGCTTGTCATGGAACTTCCATTGTCTGTCTGGGTTTCTTTATTCTTCCTCCTCTTTGATCTCCACCTTTATGGAGATTCAGGGGGTACAGTAACAGCGGTGCTAGATTTCTGTGATTGGTGTTTGGCTTTAACATGTTTGACATAAATGTCATGGTGTCTGCGTTTCATGTGTGTTATCAGGGAGGTTGTGCCAAGGTGTGTTCCCTCCTTTCCCCTTCTCACTAACTTGTCACGAATTTTGCACTGTACCATTGTTGATGGGACTACACCGTGCCTGCCAGAAGACAATAATAGTCTCACACCCATGACTTCTGGGGGGAGGGATAGGGAACAGGTGGAGAAGGATGGCCTCTTTCTTCTTCTTCTCCACATAATCTTGCTACTACTGCCTCAGATTTAGCACTGCAACTAGGACCAGAAGTATTGCTGGCACTGGCACAGAAAGGGATATTGAAGAAAGAGTGGATAACATCATTTTACCAATGTATGAATTGTTGGTAAGACCTCACCTCAAATTTGCAGTGCAGTTTTGGGCACCAGTTCTGAAAAAGGATATTCTGGAACTGGAGAGAGTACAGCAATGAACAATAAAATTAGTAAAGGGAATGGAGGAATTGACATATGAGGAATGTATGGGCAAACTTGGTTTATTTACTCTAGAGAAAAGACAAAGAGATCTTGTTCCACTGTATATGTATGTGCAAGGTCAATACAATGATGTATCCAGTGAGCTTTTCATCCTAAGGCCTGATCAAATAACTAGGGGTCACACCTTAAGATTAAAGGAAAGGAGGTTTCAACTTCAACAGAGGAAGGATTTTTTTACAGTAAGGTCTGTTAAATTGTGGAATTCCTTACCCAAGTATGCAGGGGAGGGCTGGCAACTTGTGGCCTGGGGGGCAAATACACTTATGTGGCCCATTTCTACTATGGTTCCAGCCCACTCTCCTTCTCCACCCCCTGTTGTTCATTTTAAAATTGGCATTAATGTTGAGAAGTAAGGCAACTGATGCCACTTAACTTACAATTGAAATGGGTGTACACTAGTGATACCATAGAGCTTACAAAAGAAATGGGTTAATGCCACTAGAGTAGCTTCATATGGATTGTAGTTCTGTGATATCATTTGTGTAGCTCCGTTTTATTTGTAAGCTCTGTGGTATCACTAGGGTAGCTCCATTTACAGCAGATCCAGAAACAGTTGTTATGGTAGCACTCACAGTCAGCTGGATACATCAATTGTGAAACAGATCCACATGAATCGGTATAAAAAAATTTGCTTTTATTGAAAAATATAAAATACTTCTCGGGACACAAAGCACAAAGAAGAAAAATGACATATGTCATATGCATTTCGTGCTATACAGAGCTTAATCATAGCTCCATTTATAGCAGCAAGATGGAAATTCAGTGAGGCAGTGGCCCACCAGCCAAGATATATGACCGGCCCAGGGGGAAATTGCCCCTCTGCCCCCCAGGCTAACCCTCCCCTGCAAATATGTGGTAGTGGCAAATTCAATGGATACATTTAAGAGAAGATTAGATGCATTTTTAGCAGAAGGGGTCTTACAGGGTTATACTGTGTATTAGTAGGTAAAACAGGAATTTCAGATAAATAGCATAATACCCACTTAGGCGTCAATACGGCTTATACAATTATTGTTTTTTGGATATACTGTGGGAAAGATTGAACTTAATGGGCTTGGGTTTTCAGTCTAATTTGGTGTGTGTGTAAACTGGCTGTCAGAGATGCTAATCTAGGCAGTACTGATATCCTGCCCTGAATGCACTCTCTTTTAGTTCACAAGTACCACACACACACAGAAAATATCCTGAAACACATCATAATGTGAGATGCAGCTGACCTGTCCATGTAATCGTGAGCAAAGGATCCAAGTCTGGATTCCTCTGACACCTTTAGAGTGATCAAGCACAAAGGTAATCTATATGTGCAGAGTGGCTGTCAGAGACGCTTGATTTGGCAGAACTGATTTTCTACCCAGGGTTCAGTCTCTTTTAGCTCACAAGTGCCAAACCACAGAGAAAATATCCTGAAACACATCATACTGGTTCTGCCCAAACAACAGTCTAGCCACACAATCCCAGGCAATTCCTCCATGAACAAGAGAAACAGCCAGCCCCAGACATACATTTTAGCCTTCTCGATCCTATGGTGATCAAGCACAAAGGTAATATGCATATGCAGATTGGCTATCAGAGATGCTCGATTTGGCAGAATTAATATCCTGTCCAAGGTGCAGTCTCTTGTAGCTCACAAGTGCCATAGCACAGAGAAAATATCCTGAAACACATCATACTGGTCCTGCCGTGGGATTAGCTACTACTGTTATTCAGTGACAAATTGCCTGGTATTTCATGGCTGGGCTGCTCCTGAGTAGGAGCAGTATGATATGCTTCAGAATCATTCTTCTCTGTGTATGGCCCTTGTGAGCTAAAATAAATTGCAAGCTGGGAAGATTATCAGTCCTACCTAGCTGAGCATCTATGACCTCAATTTTGAATATGAAAATTGCCTATAGTGATCATCTGCACTTTATTAACAATGCACAAGAAAGCTCATCTGTATGTCTGAGGCTGGCTGCTACTCTTGTTCAGAAAGGAATTGCCTGGCATTTCATACCTGGATTGTCTTACAGGCAGGACCAGAGTGATATGTGTTAAGATTTCTTTTCTGTATAAGGCACATGTGATCTAAAAGAGATTGCATCCTAGGTAGGATACCAGTCCTACCTAGTTTTGCATCTTCATTTTGAATATAAATTATCTCTATCTATCTATCTATCTATCTATCTATCTATCTATCTATCTATCTATCTATATGAGTGTGTGTGTGTGTGTGTACATATACAACCTACAGATATGGAAGACAACTGACCAGTTTATATCCAGTCAAATCTGAACAAAAAGCACCATCATTGGTTAAAAGTATGCATGAATATGTTTTTGAACTCGATGTATCTGTCATTGTGGGAAATGTTGATTTGTAATGAACTTGTGATTGTGAAGAAAAATGGATCACATTGCTGACAGCTGTCATCAGTAGTTTGTTAGATTCACTTATATGGTTTTTATCTAAGCAATTGGCAGAGTACAATATTTGCTTTCATAAAGGGAACAATCCTTCAAATATGGAATGATTTAGAAGAGCAGGCTGAATCACGTTGGAGACTGTTTTGCCTATGTTACATCACTATTGCAGGTTATAAAGTCAACTGGTAGTGGAAATCTTTGGTAGGCTTAGGCTGCAGAATGGGATAATATCTTATGTAACAGGTGACACACACACACACACACACACACGCCGTGTGTGTGTGTTTATATTTGTGTCTGTGTATATGTCCATGTGTGACCATGTGTTTGTACATGCATGCATGAGTGTTATACTTGGGAACTTTGCTGTATTTTCCCCATGAGAAAGATGTAGGACTGGACTTCGAGTGTCCAAATGATGCTAATTGCTCTTGACTAGGAAATAAGTAGTGCAAAGGAAAATAGTTTAGCCAATATAAATTTAAAAAGCCAACACAGTATCAATATCTCTGTTGCAGTGGAAAATGTGAGTTCTCTGTAGTACAAATATGAAAGCAACACTTTTTTTTTCTTTACTATTCTTAAAGTATAGTATTTTCTATTGTATCTTCCACATTCTACTACTAAGGTGCATGTGAAATCTCTAAAACATTTCAATTCAATTCCCCATGCCCCATGAAAAATTGTGGTAGGGCAAAACCAGAAAGCAAACGGTACAAACACAGTGGTTCAGATGGAATCCAGTTGCCCTACCATGACTAGAGTTGAGACATAGAACCCAAATTGTAGCCCAACATTCGTCATTCATTTTTTGGTCCCAAAACTAACGCTTAATAGTTGAAGAAATGGGAAGATCAAAGGAAAAACACTAACATTGAGTTCAAAAACAGTCACCCTCCCAAACACTAACCTTACACTACCCCTATCATCATCAACAATAAAGTTAAACAATACTAGCCTTACACTAACCTATTAACCATACCCCATACCTCTAACACTTCCCTGTCATCTACTGTATGTCATCTTCTGTAATTTCTATCTTCTGTCCACTACATATATGATTATTTTCCTTCTTCTTTTTCATATCATCCTTATTCTTTTAAATCTTGTTCCTCAATTAAGAAATAAAAATAAGTAACAGTTATATATGCCCCTGAAGTTATATGTACAATAGCAGGACACTGCCTCAGCTGCCGCTGCTGGTGGTGGCTTCAGAAGAGAAGATGGAAAATCCCCCCCCCATACACACACACCTCTCGGTCCCTTGACTGAGCCATACTGAGGAACATGGCTTTTATATTGCCAGTCTCTGTTAAAAATTGTTGCCACGCCCCCATTGGCTGGGATTAGAAATACGCACCTCCCAGCCAATCAGCTTCTAGCTGGTAGGATGACAAAACCCGCTAGAAGCTGATTGGCTCGGAGGTGCGTAACCCCACATCCCATCGAATGGAGGTGTGGCAACTATTTTGAACAGGCACTGGCCATATAAAAGCCATTCTCTGCTCAAGTGTCCCTCAGTATGGCTCGGGCAGTGGCCCGAGAGGTATATGTTGTGTGTGGGGTCAAACGTTCTTCTGCCACTGCCGCATACATCTGTTGCATATATATCTTCAGGGGCATATATGACTTTAATTTATTTTTATTTCTTCATTGAGGAACAGTATTTTAAAAGAAGAGGAAGGATGTTATGAAAAAGAAGAAGGAAGATAAGAAGAAAGATCACGGATGAAGAGGACATGAATTAATTTTTTGCATTTCACAAATTTTTTCAGTACTTTGGATGCATTAAAGGGCCCCATATCAATACATCCACGGGTCACTTAGCTTGCTTTCTTAGCTCTTTTTACACTTCAGTTCCAGTGTTGATGGTTTTTAACATGCGTTAGGGGACTCAACACCTCGTTTTTGTAGGCGCGAGATTTTTGGTGATACCTTAATGCATGTTACTACCCAACACATGGAACTGAATCACAAATTCATCTCTTTTTAATTGCATACCTGACTGTGACTTAAAACTGCCAGCAGTACTTTTTTCTTTTTAATGCTGTCTATTGAATCGAGCCCTGAGTATCAATGTGCTGCAGGCTTCTCTAGCATTCAAAAGGTTATTATAGTCTGTATAGTAGTCAAACGGTGGCTTTCTTGAGCTTTTTGATGTTATCAGGATCAGGGCTCAAAATTTCCACTCGCCCCCTCTCATTTGGCGAGAAGAAATTGAGTGAGTGGAAATTGAAGCCTTGTATGAAAAAGATGGCCTTTCTCTACCACACCACTGGGAGGGAAAAAATCAGCAGGGGATTTTTCTGTGCATGCCTTGCCGACATTATTGACATTGCCTCTGCTGCATGTAATGCAGAGTATGTTAAGAATTTCATTTGTTGTAGAGTTATGTAAGTCATATGAATAGTGGAAAGTGTCCTCTTCTTCACTGCGTTGCAAATAGCTGTCTTGGACAGCAGACCACTATATCATGTGTAACATCGCACAACAGCATATTTGACTTAACCTGCAATATTATATTTGCGTTACCCTGATCGCAATGTTGCCAAGAGATGCTCTGGGGAGATGTTATTAGTGATATAGTGGTCCACTGTGCAAGCTAACAACAATTGACACTAACGGGAATTGATTCACGGTGAATAAAGGCTCTAAGGGCAGAACTTAGATAAACAATAAATTATTTTTTAACAATTTTTTTGTTTTGATGTTACCGTTAAGGGCTGGTTTACACGAGACAGTGGTCCTGCAATCTAATTGCAGGACAAAAGCCTACACCATACTTAAGATCTATGCATAGGTTTACTGATATAGCAAGGCAGTCTACTAATACAGAGGCACAGGTTGTGTGTGTAGATACTTACACGACCACTTTCTAAAAAAGCGGTCCAGGTACAGTATAGAAATACTCACCTCTCAACAATACCATAAAAAGTGTGCATACACAGTGGAGCATGCTCATTATTAAGAGTAATAGAGTAGGAATGTTTTTTGTCAATGTTATTCTGAATAAAACATACAACAACAGTGTAATTTCATCAAAGAGAACTTGAGATGGGTTAAAGGTGGGGATATGGGTGAGGTTCAAAGTGGGGATATAGATGGGGCTAGGCATGGAAACTGGTGGCGAGTAACTTTTCAGGCCTGGCTAGTAGCTCAGGACTTGAAATTTTGAGCCCTGATTTGTCAGAGACGTTGCCTTGATGGGGAGGAAATGGTTAATTTTTCTTTTAAACCAAATTCTCTGAAAGTCTGTTTTTAAGATGTGTGATCTCATGTTATAACAATGACTCCATTTTAGAGACAAAAGGGGCCTCTCTTTACCTAGACAGGAGTGAAAATAGTTGAGTGAATTTTACGATTAAATATGACTCTCCTGGACACAACAGGCCTGGGATAAGGGATTCTCCCATGTGGGAAAGTCTAGTAGGGTGACATATTTATGTCAAGTCCAATGACCTAGTGGCCATTCTTATTTGATGATATGAAACTGCTCCATGTGTCATATGTAAAATTGTAATGTGGAGTAAAAGCTCCATCTTGAGAGCACATAGCGTTATTATTAATGCTTGGAATTTTTTTCATAATATATGCGTGATGTTATAGGGAAATTGGGAATTAAGAGTATCCAATCAGATAATACTGATGATGTCACTGCATAATGAAATGGATCTTTAGCAAATCAGAGGAGATTCTGATAAGGGTAATTTTACATTATAAATATATAAGTTTTGAGAAGAAAAGGGCTTTTTTCCCCTTGGTTTCCTGGCTCTTAAATTCCTTTTTCCTGAAGTGTACCTGGCTGGCTGTTAAAGAGATACTAAAAAACACTTAGTAGACTGGTAACTACATATTTCCTTATTTTAATTCTGCAAAATTCAGAATCAAATATATATGAATTCTATATTTGAAGAAACATAATTTTTCTTATAATTTGTCTTAATCAGACTGGCCACCCAATTGTGACTAATTATAATAAGCTATATTGGCTGTAGTAATTCTGAATTAAGCAGAATTCATTAATTAATTGATAAACTGTCATATTTTGCCAGATAAATGTAAATAATTGATAGCAGTGAGATTTATATATCCTTGTTTATAAATTAGTTAACATAATCGTTGATATTTTTAGAATATATTGTGTTTCTAGAAAGGTTATTATAGTTAATATTTGATCTGGGGGAATTCTTTGAATTTGTTTATTAACCCTTCAACTGCTATTTGTCTATTTATTTTGAGGTGTTTCTTTGGATTTCTATCACGGTGCCCGTGATTGCTGCCTTTTCCTGTCAGTTATCTGTGAGGATTCCCCATTGGCTGTCTGTCTTTAGTCCGCCCAGTACTGCCTATATAGACTGGGTCCTGGCACCCTTTGGTTGCCCTTTCGTGGTGTCTCTATGTCACTAGCCACCTGCATTTGTATTCCTGTGTTCCCTGGGCCTTGGGTGAATCCTTTACTCTCCAGTGTCTGCCTGCCTATCTGACTGACAGCCTTCCCTGCTGAAGTGGTTCCTGCCTCCGTTCCTGATCCGGTTTGGGCTGATGTTCCTGCTTCTGTTCCTGATCCGGTTGACTGCCGTTACGGTTCCAGCTTCCTGTCCCGGCCTGGCTGTCTCTCCTGCTCCTGAATCGTGTTTGGATTCTCTCCGTTATCATGGTTGCTTGGGCGACATTCTTATCTCTAAGTGTTTCCCTGTAGTCCAGTACGCGGGTACTGGTCTGCTCCTTTACAACACTGATTGTGTATTCCTGTAGTCCAGTACGCGGGTACTGGTTCGGTCCACTATTTTCCGGTTGCTTGCAGCCACCTCTCAGCACCGGTAGCGTCTCCGTGTAGTCCAGTACGCGGGTACTGACTTGCTCCGTTACCGCACCAGTAGTGTATTCCTGTAGTCCAGTACACGGGTACTGGTTCGCTCCTATGTTCCCCGGTTGCTTACTGCCACCTCTCAGCACCGGTAGCGTCTCCATGTAGTCCAGTACGCGAATACTGGTTTGCTCATTTACAGTACCAGTTGTGTAGTCCAGTACATGGGTACTGGTTCACTCCAATATTCTACGGTTGCTTATTGCCATCTATACTGCACGGTAGCCTCTCCGTGTGTCCAGTACGTGGGTACTGGTTTGCTCATTCACAGCACCGGTTGTGTAGTCCAGTACGCGGGTACTGGTTCACTCCAATATTCTCCGGTTGTTTACTGCCTTGTAGTGACTCCATGTAGTCCAGTACGTGGTTATTTGCTCCTTACATCTCCAGCTGTGTTTCCCTGTAGTCCAGTACGCGGGTACTGGTTCGCTCCAATATTCTCTGGTTGCTTACTGCCAACTATACAGCACCGGTAGCTTCTCAGTGTAGTCCAGTACGCGGGTACTGGTTCGCTCCGTTATTCTCCGGTTGCTTACTGCTACCTATAAAGCACCGGTAGTGTCTCTGTGTATTCCAGTATGCGGGTACTGGTTTGCTCCTTTACAGCACTGGTTCTGTTTCCCTGTAGTCCAGTACGCAGGTACTGGTGTGCTCCTATTCACCGGTTGCTTGCTGACTCCTATGCAGTAGCGATAAGGCCTCCTTGTTGTCCAGCTCTTGCGACTGGTTTGCTCCACCACTGTCACCAGTCGCTGAGGCCACCTTCATTAAAGCACCAGTGTTTGCCTACTCTGTGTCCTAGTTAGGCTGCCTTGCCCGGCATATTGGCAAGGCCGGTAGAGCCTACTCACTTGTTGTTCCTGTCTTAAGGCTGCCTTGCCCTGTACTTTGGTGAGGCCGGTAGAGCCTTCTCCATCTCCTATGCCAGTCTCCAGGCTGCCTTGCCTGGTATATTGGCAAGGCCGGTAGAGCCTTCTCCATCTCTTATGCCAGTCTCCAGGCTGCCTTGCCCGGTATATTGGCAAGGCCGGTAGAGCCTTCTCCATCTCGTGTTGCTAGTCTTCAGGCTGCCTTGCCCGGTATAGTGGTAAGGCCGGTAGAGCCTATTCCATTGTTGTGCCAGTCTTTAGGCTGCCTTACCTGGTTATTGGCAAGGCCGGTAGAGCCCATTCATATTCCCTGTACCATTGTTCTCTACTACTTTGTACAAGTTGTGTGTTACGATATATATATGTGTATGTCAGGACCTGCGAGGGTTCTCTTTCAATAAAGTTGTGTTTTTATCTTAACTCTGTGTCTGAGAGTCCAAACAAACCGTGACAATTTCTTTGTGTATGTTTTTTGGGTTTAAACTTTTGTACAGTGAGAAGTTTATTTAAACCTCTCACTAGACAAAATAAGTTGCCATCTTGCCTGTGGCATCCTATCTTAATAAGTAGATAAACCCTTGGAGTACCCTATAGGTTTTACATAGGATTGCTTTGGTCATGTTTATGATATATTTTGCATGAAGTTGGTATACTGTCTAGAGATATATATTATTGGATTGATTCTAAGTATATTCTTGGTATTATCTATTATTGACTATATTAATTGCAATTTATATGTTTTATTTAGAAGGTATGCAATATTTTAAATCAGTAGATAATTAAATTATAGTGATCTAAATCTGGGAATTTATTCCAGTTAGTGTCTCTAAATTTTGCTGTTGCATATGGTACAAGAACAATTGTCAGAGGACCTGGCTTAATATTAAAGCTGACTCACCTGACAACATACCTTAAACCTCAATTAGCATAGTTTATACAGTATCTGTGGCAGAGGTATTCACATATGCTGCTGCCAACTGTATTTTAAATAATTGTAAGGATCAATTAACATTTTCTTTGCTGCTGGGTTTAATTATTGTTATTTAATATCTCTGAACATGCCTATGTGTGGTTAACCCTTCAATTGCGGGTAATCCTAATGGTGATATTTGTGGTTTGAGTTACTGTGTATCTATTGAAATTACTATTCACTCATTTATGTCCTTGTTGCTTACACGTTTTATATATATATAGTATTTACTTAAATTATATATATTTTTGTACAGATATGCGTAATTGATTATTTAAAGGGATAGTAATACTTAAAATGTAAAAAAAAATGTGTTGTAGGGTTTATCCCCCTGAGAAAAACAAGAGTACTCCCACTGCGGAAAGGTGTTTCATTCAAAAGTTATTAATTTTCAAAGTTGAATTTTTTAGGTGCAATATCACAGTGGCCTAAAATTGTACAGTGGCGCTGTTGCTACACCATCTTATGGAGATTTATGGTCCCGGGACCAGATCTGTCCATAGGATCGTGTAGCAACAGCGCCACTGTACAATTTCAGGCCACTGTGGTATTGCACCTAAACATTTCAACTTTGAAAATTAATAACTTTTGAATGAAACACCTTTCAGCAGTGGGAGTACTCTTGTTTTACTCAGGGGGATAAACCCTACAACATTTTTTTTTACATTTTAAGTATTACTATTCCTTTAATCAATTCTTTACTGTGAAGTAGCATGTCAATACCTAGTATTGTGTAAAGTTCTCAAAATTATAATATTATTTATCTATTTATGTGAAGATATCCAACCTAATGGGCTCTCTGGTTTAACCCTTCTTTGGATACCTTCGACAGATTAGGATCCTTGAGGGAACAGGACAATTTATTAAACCTCTGCTGTGTTTTGTTTTACATAATAAGTTCCGGTTTGTAAACAAATCAACATATTGTAAAATTAATTTGATCCAGCTTTACATACTCCCAATTGTTTATAAAAAGTGCACAGTTAAGTTTTATATGTTTCCATTTTTATGTTTAAACAGTAAACACTTGGGTTTTTATGTTTCTTTTACAGAGTTCTGATATGAGCCCTGCAAGCAGTACAACGTCACTTCCAATCAGTCCCATTGCTGAAAGAAACCTTCCATTTAAGGTAGGCCAGTTATCTGTGTCTCTACGTAGGTAGTGTATTGTTTACAGAATAGACAATCAATTTTCCTATTGTATTTATGTAAACTGGAAAGACCTGTGTCTCTGTTCATAGATAAAGCACATATATACCTAAATAAATGATCATGCAACTGTATTATTTATAACAGGACTGTTTTAAGCCACGATTAGTACATAGGTAATATGTAGTGTAGTAGATCTCCTTATTTATTCTGTTCTGTTCTCCTACTAAAAATGAATTTTCATGTTAATTGTATCTTTACACAGTTTTGAGCTTATGTTAAGGGTTACCCAGTTCTAAGCATTCTCACCTTCAGTGTTTGAGAACTAGTGTTCCTGCACATGTCTTCACACAATTCTCAGTTTTCATACATGGCTTCAGGCATTGTTCAGATTGTATTGGTTTATCTCAGATCATCAGGGAGAAGATGAGCCACAGAATTATAAACTTCATTTTATAATAATCAGAGTTTCTCTATGAGGTTTAACAAGTTGGGAGAAATATCTCTGTTTAGAAAAAAAACTCTTCAATTGTAATGCTACTCTGTTGAGCATATTTTTTACTTTGGAGAGTTTGTGCACAGTTGAATATGTAGGCTACATATATTAACTAAGAATTTTTAGCATTTTCTCACATGAGAGACTTTGCTTACATTAGTACAGGGGTAGGGAAGATCATCCCCAACCACTCAAGGATAGCTTGGTGATGGTGGAAGTTGTAATCCCCTAAAGTTGGAAAACCCAAGGTTTTCTATCCCCACCTTAATGTATTGTATCCCTGGTATATATGATATTGTAGGTCAGGGGTAGCCAACCCTGGTTCTCAAGTGCTAACAACAGTGCATGTGCTTTAGTACAGGTGAATCACTCAGTGGCTCAACTGCTTAAATTATTCAGCTTGCAGTGAAGCAGGGTTATCCTCAAAATATGCATTCTTGGTAGCTCTCAAGGACAAAGGTTTGCTACCTATGTTTTAGGTGAATCAGATCCTTGCTATAATTATAATAGAGGAGCAGCTCACATGAAAATTCCGAGTAAATATGGAAGAAATTGTTAGGGACCAGGAACCAGACAGACATAAAAATGTAAAATGCAAAATACCTTTATTAAAATAACAAAAGCAAACAAAACAAAATCGTGATCCAGGAGCGTAAACCAAAAGACAAGCCGGGGTCAGGAAACAAGACAGGTACTCAGACAAGCCAGGATCAGGAATAAGAAGATCAGCGATGTCAGGAACATGCCAAGATTCAGGAGTCAGGAGCCAGTAGGGACTCAGAGGAAGCCAGGTCATTCACAGATAATCAGCAACTCAGGAGAACCCACTTGCAGCCAAAATCAGACAAAAGGGCAAGGAGGAAGTGAGACAAGTTGCTTTAAATACCATGAGAGGGTTGGCTGAGAATAGTCAGGTGAGTAATCACAGAGAGGTCAGCTGATTCAGCCTGACCCAGGAAAGGGAAGGCAGCAGCAGTCAACAGAAGAGCACTAGATTTGCTCAGGCAGCAGAATCAACAGAGTTTGAGCAGCTCAGCCAAACCTTGACAGAAATCTAAATACAGAAAAGACAAAAAGAGCACATTGTTCATAATGTAAAGCAGTACTTTATGTTTATATAATAGGTCTTTTAGGTAACCTTTACAGTAAAATATGTATTACTGAATAATTAGTACAA
Organism: Rhinophrynus dorsalis; assembly: GCA_037306005.1. NCBI lineage: Eukaryota > Metazoa > Chordata > Amphibia > Anura > Rhinophrynidae > Rhinophrynus > Rhinophrynus dorsalis. The sequence goes on along the minus strand of CM074718.1, from coordinate 226,306,388 downwards.
CTGTACAAGTTAACAATGGGTACCATGAGACAGAGATCTTCTATTGACATGATCAGATAATGTTATATACTATATAGCTATAGCAGAAAACCTCACCTCGGAAAATAAGCTGAATCTGAGCTCTTTGGACTATTAAGCCTTTGTGATCCGAGATTGCTCTGATCATTCTTCGATTAACCTATATGTTGATACTTGTAACCTATAAGATGATGATACTTCTCCAGCTATCTGTTGGTAGAGATGACATCAATTTAGACAGTAAAGAAGCAGTTAACTGGTACAAATCATGTAGTAGGTAACACTGGACTGTCTCATCCTGAGAATCTGGCACTTCACCCTGAGATTGGGGTCAAAACGGGGGGGGAGGAGATTCACTATGCAGTGATAAAGTGGAGATGACTTCTCCAGTAATATCACTTCTCCAATTTCTATGTTATTCTAGGGAGCCTATGCTCTAAGATATCTTCAGCTTTGGAGATCTTAGTGTATAGGCTGTACAGAATAACATAGGAACTGGAGAAGTCATCTCCTCTTTATCACTGCTTAGTGAATCTTCCCCCATGAGTCTCAGGGTCAGACCCTGAGAGTTCCCATGTATGAAGATAATATACATAGACCACAAAACTGAAAAATCAAAGTGACTATAAAAGTTAAAAATGGCGTATATGTAAAATGGCAAAGCACTTCCCTTAACCCTTTAAGTGCACACCTCTCTGATACTCCAAAGGTTAAATAAACGTGTGCGTGTGTGGGGGGGCATGAAGATTTATTAAGGTTTAAAATAGTCACTCTGTGTTTCTATCCACATGCCAATGGTGTTTCATCAACAGTAATCAACATGCCTAGGACATTTCATCAGGATTGCTCTACTTACCTGACAGTTTATATAAATATAGATTACATTACTACTAAAACTCAATAGAACCCTGACAATCAAACATGTTAACAGAAACTAATGAACTTTTAATTAAGGCACTAACCTTTACTTTGGGCAGCCAATTCTAATGGCCACTTTGAATCAATTTTGCTTGGATTGGTTGCTCATTATTAATATTTAATTAGAGCTGGCTACCATTTCCATTGAGGCGACAGGTAAGATTATCAAGCAAATAAGTAAATAAATAAATAAGAGCTTGACGAATGCTAGAAGAACTATAAAATTTAGATTTATCTTTCACAGGAAATAGGCAGTGCTGGGATGAAATAGTACTGTAATTACCCTAACAAGAAACAAGTGTCACTGGTATAATTGGAAGTAATGAGATGCCAAAAGGTCTACTGAAGAAGCAGCTTTTCATAAACAACTGCACCTCTAACTCAGGCAGCTAGCAACGAAGCCAGCCAGCAACACAGTCCAAATCCCAGTGGAGTCTAACACTGATTAATTGCATTCTAAAATATTTCTCTTATTTTCTTTTTATAGTTTATATTTACACTATATATTAAACATAGAAACATAGATTTTGACAGCAGCTAGGAGCCAGCCAACCCATCTAGTCTGCCCATTTAATTTCTAATTAAAATACACCTTGCGTAGTTCTCCAAAAAGCCTTATATCTTTCCCAGACATTTTTTAAAATTATCTTACAGTATTAGACCTGTATTCTTGTCCATTCCACCAGGTTCCAGATCCTTATCATGTTGTTTATCCCTTCTGGAGAGTCCACCATGTTGCAGATGTGTGTGTGTGTCATCTACAAAAAAATACGCCTTATCCTTGAATACTACTAGTAACACTCTGTACACTAGCTGATTGGGGCTGCTCTCTAAAATATCTATACTAACAATATATAGTGTACAGAGTGTAGCAGAGACTGCCTGCCTCATCTTCAGTAGGGCAAAATGGGAGAGGTTCAATAAGTGGTGATAATTCCAATTCCTATGTTATTCTATGGACCCTATGCACTAAGATTTCTTCAGCTTTTTTGAATAGGCTTCATAGAATTACATAGGAACTGGAGAAGTGATAAACTGGAGAAGTCATCTGCACTCTATCACCTCTTTATCACTGCTTAGTGAATCTCTCCCAATGTTCTGAATAATGAATATCACTTTAGTTTAACTTTAGTTATCTTTGATCCAAAAATCTTGTATACCCTGCCTCATACACTCTAACATTTCATATTGGAGGACACTGTCAACATCCCCATTTAGATAAATGTTAATTGTAACCATGTTTGAAAAAATGATTACCAGACTCAGTGTAAATCTACATTTCTTTGTCATTCAGAAAAAAAGACCAAGGTTATAGCAGAATAATGCAAATTACTGTCAAATATAGCATTCTGCTATTTCATCTGTTGTGGACATGTGTTACAAACTATTAATCTGGATTTATATCATTATGGCTGAATTTAAAATGTTGTGTTGTTTTACTGCTTTTAGGTCAATACTGTTTATTCATCCTCGTATTGGTAACAACCGAAAGAAGACAAAGCAAATATGTATATGACCTTCAACATTACATATGACTCTTGCTGCCTTCTATCCAGTTTAGATTACTTTGTGTGCACTAGTTAATTGTATGGTACCTGTTACCTGAAAAATATTTTAACAGATAAAGTGGAAAAGCTAAATTATACTTGTAAAAGGCAACATTTTTCAATCCATGGAGTTGGCTATCTCTGTAATCTTCTGAGATTTGGTACACTCTCTTACCCTTTGACCATCAATCCATCAAATATTTTAGTTAAAAATACATATTCAGCATAGACAGCTCATAAAAAAACTACACCTTTTCTTATTAATAAAAATTCTCAAAGCAACAACACGGTTTCAAATGCCCCTTAAAAAACACTTAAACCTAATTCTAAAGTGGTTTATAATCGCAGAAATAATGATACTAAACTTTTTGTACTGCCATTTACTGCCTCAGCTACACAGGATTGCTAAAATAATATCTATATTCAATATTTTAAATCTTTTGTGCTGTTTTTCAGCAGAGACATGGGAATCACTTTCCATTTTCACCACTGGCTTTTTGAATAGGAAGCTGTAATATATGCAGTTGTAAATAGGAGGTGCAAGGGGAGTGTTTTGCAACAACCAAGTTAAGACAACACATGCAACATTTTAAGTTCTACCAATTAATTAAATTACACACAACATCGGTATGCTTCGGAGATCTATCTAGCATTGAAGTGATTACAGTTGGGGACATTTTTATATGTCACCTATGGTTCAGTTGGCTTGCAGCACAGTTTTTCTAACTCTTAGTACATCACCTTAATTTGTTCACATAATGGCACATTGTATCTTAACATAAGCATGTGTTTAATAATATCACTGTAGTCAATAAGATGACCTTTAATGAAAGTAAATACCAGTGTTATATAATACACCATTAGCTTGATAAATGCACATGAATTTTCAACAATTGCCATTTTTTTCCATGTGAAAGTAATCATAACTATTTGTTCTTCTGCTACCCTACTGTGTGAATCTCTGCACTGATTTTTCATAGCTGCCAGTGTGTATCTGATAATCAGATCACTAATCTACAGTTTCCATTGAAAGTCACTTATAAACTGTAACTGTTTTGCTGCCTCATAACCATCACATGTGTACAAAGTTGTTCCGTTTTTTGAACGCTCTAGAGAATGCTGTGTTTGGATGTATTTCAACAAATCACAGCATTAAAAATGCCCAAAAGTGTCTAAGGAGGCAATTTGTAAATCCTCCTCCATAGCAATTGGATCACACTTGTCACAAATGGTTGGACACGTGCGTATGGACTGAATGTTTTATTGAATTGATGGCAGGGAACTTTACCGACAATACAATGTTTTTGGTGGCTCTATGCAAGATTTTCAAGTAGTTTAAACTATATATCTTTTTTATTTATTTATTTTAAACAACTACAACCCTTTGAGTTAAAGAGAAATATGTTGTAAAATGTACACCAAAACCCATTACCCCTGACCAGTGGTTCTTAATCTTTTTTTGCTTGAGGCACCCCTAACACACAATCTGGAAATTTCAGGTCACCCCTAACATTTTTAATGTAATTTATCAAGGGTATAATGAAGGGTACAACACATAAATATACAGTTATTATATATTATATATTAATAAAACAACACTTATCAATGGGAGTACCTTTGCTGTACTCAGGAGGAAAAACATTACATTATAAATGTTTACTATATATTAACTATGCCTTTAAGATCTCACTTCAGTAAATAAATGCTTGGATTTTCCAAAATAAGTGTTCAAAAATGTTGCAAACTCTGCACACCATCTGCACTTTGTTAATGAGTTTATACATGACATCACAAGGCTATACACTTATAACATTTCTCCTGTGCCTGCAAACACGATTGATAAATTTGAATTGAAATGAATGATTATTGCCTGTTAATGAACAATCACACAGTCAATCAAAGCACACCTTACTTTATGATGAGTCAAGATCTTTATATGTTTGACATTTGGTCTCATTCCTTTCAGTAGATCTTGTGAAAGATCTGATAAAACAAATAAATAAAACTGTCCACATACAATGCATTGGATACCACCTCTCTAGCAGTCAGTGAGTTAAAGGGTTAGTAATGCCCAAAGATAACTTTATGTTTTATTGTAGATTTAAAAAAAGAAATTATGCGCAGCAAATCCCATTTCTCAAAACTTTATGGTTTGAGAGATATTCGGTGCTAAAGTTCCCCCCTCCATCTCCTTCTCCTGACGTCAGCGCTTTGCTGACAGCAGAAGATCCTGGTCCTGGGTCCAGCCAGCGGCTCTTCAGCAGAGCTGAAATAGTGATCTTTAAAAAGAATTACTTAATTGGAATGGTCTGGAGAGTGTGCTTTGTTTTCAAGCACACTGTGTAGATCATTCTAATGAAGTAATTCTTTTTAAAGATCGCTATTTCGGCTCTGCTGAAGAGCCGCCTCGAGTCAGCCTCCTCGAATCTCCTACTGTCAGCTTTACAGATGACATCAGGAGAGAGGGAACATTAGCAGCAAATATCTATCAAACCATAGTTTCTGCACATAATTTCTTTTTTTAAAATCTGCAATAAAGCATAAAGTTATCTTTGGGCATTACTAACCCTTTAAAAGTCCATCTTTATTTGGTACTGTGTTAGCGATACCGATACAAAAACGATAACCGATACTGGAACACACATGGATGCTAGACAACACGACCTGTCTTACGTATTTTGCAAACACATCACATAAGCATAGGCTAGGTTCAAACATAAAACATCAAGGCTTATAAAGTGAATGTTTAATGGCCATTTACATAGCTGTGACTGGACTCACAATATGGTTTGTACTGTATTTTAATATGTATATTTGTATATGTATTTGTCTCTTAAACTGTATAAGATATGTATTATTATACATGGAATGATTAATAAGGTATCCCTTGCATATGTTTTTATTTGGGAGATAGGGTATGCTTTGGGAAACCACACAGCTAGTGGTCTGAGCCTCTTGCGTTCTGTTACACAGGTATCTCAAATCTTTCATTAGCCCTTGGTGTTTCAGTACAGTGATTCATGCCCATTGGGTTACCTCCTTTCAGACTGATTATTCTCTCACTTTATAAGTCTTGATGTTTTATGTTTGAACCTAGTCTCTGATTAAATGATGTGTTCATGAAATGCGTAAGGCAGGCCTTGTTGTCTGGTGTCCATGTGTGTTCCTGTATCAGTTATCATTTGGAGTGATGTTTAACACAGTACTGAATAAAGATGGGATTTTTACTTCTGTATGTCTATGTCTTCCTGTATGCTGAAACCTGTGCCGAGGTTGTTGGGTGCTGCCCCGCATCTGCTTATCATGTGTGGCTTGGACCGTTCTCTTCTTATTTGATACATTGTGTAGAGGCAACAGGAAGTAGTAACTTACTGTGTATGTTTTTTGTCTGTTAGTAAGTTAAAAGACTCATTTAAATCAGTGAGAATTTTAGGTGTCCCCAGTTAGTACAGTTTTTTTGCCCCTGAATTGCTCCCATTCCTCTTAGTACATCAGCCACAATATGCTTCTAAATGTATTGCCTTTGCGTAGTGAAAAACACCACAAAACATAGCCGTATGAAATATATTCATTTAATAACGATGTAAAGAAACAATACAGTGAACACTCAAGCTATCTAATTGCTGTCAGACTACCGCATTGCCTTTTGATGCAAGTAAATGTACTTCTTAGTTCAAGATAATCATTTGTCTGTCTACAAGTCATGTCAGAAGAGTAAGCACAATTTTCTGTTATATCTGAACCACTGAATCCTGAAAATTAATTTTAAAGCATAATCAAAGGACTGCAAGCTTTTTCTCTAGGCAAGTTAAACCTTTGTCACTTTTTTATATTATTATTTTTTTTTTTTTTTGCTCTTACAGGAATGAATAGTAGTGGTTCAGATGGCTTGTTCCCTCTATCATCTCTTTTTTAACACATCATGGTTCTTTTCATACATAATTGTCCACAATATAAAGTATTAAAGGGACAGTAATATTTAAAATTGAAAAAATATATATTTCATGCTTTATCCCTCCCATGTAAAGCATGGTCGCTCCAACTGCTAAGAGACGTTTTATTGAAAAGTCATAGCAGCTTAAACTTGCATTTTTGGGTGCAAATACACCCACTCTCCAAGCGCTACTAATATGCACTTTGACAAACAAAGACAAAAAGGAAAAACAATTAAAAGTGATTAATTACACGTGCCTCTCATAAGAATCAAACATAGAACATAAAAAGTATATTAACAGTGTTACGCAATAGTACTTCCAGCTGTAACTCAGAGTCCATATGTGTAGTAATGGAGCACAGTTCATATACTGCAGAACTTCACTTCACTCAACCGCTGCTGCTACCTATTCAATATATCCCTGGTGTAGGATACTCCAAACATATAATCAAAAACAAAAGAGAGGGCACATGCGCCTCTAAGTGTAGATGTTTAACTTTAATCGGACCACCACCTCTGTGAGTCAAACACCTCTAATGAAAAGGTACTTACAATTTATAGAGGCTACTATCCGCCTCTTAGTCTCGAGCATTCACTGGATTCCCCCCAGTGCAGGGTCTCTCCTGGTTGTCTCGCAAGTACCCACCACACTCCTCCTGATTAGATATTCTTTATCATTGTTCCAGTCAGCAAAAAACCTCCTATCTGAGGAATTATGCCGGAGGTATCTTGGGGTACTAATAAGCTAGATTTACAGGAAAAATAGGCTATATTTGGATATTCACAAAATAGAAAATGAGTGAATTTTTAAATTATTTATTAAAAAATAATAAAATATACATCAAAAATTCCCTATATGGGATAAAAATGGCTGACGCGTTTCGTAACAACTTTACTTTCTCAAAGCCAGATCACATCATATTTCTTGTTTACCTTTTATTCAGAAACTCCCTCCATATTGCCACCCCGAGATACCGGAAGTAAACCCCATTACATATACTTTGCTTTTCAGAGGTCCACATCTTTCCTTTATTGTTATTATTCACCCACCTTCCTGGAACACCAATATGTATGTATCGAGGACCCTCTTCTTTTGTGTCCGGGTCACGCCTCCTCCCCATTTTACCTGCATACAGCATCCAAACCACCCATACGTCAGAGTCCCAATGCACATGTGCATGAGCATCCTCCGACGCATCCGGCCTCCATGGATACTGATGCTGTCAATGTGGCCTGAAATTTTACAGTGGAGCTTTTGCTATAGCATCTTATGGAGATTTATAGTCAACTATCACGGTGTCCGTGCTATTCGGCGACATTCTGTCAGTTTCCACTTCTATTGGCTGCACTGTGATTGTCCTGCCCAGTATACTGGGTACTGCATATCTCCGGTGCCCTTTCATGGTGTTCCAGTACCAGCACTTGTTCCTGATTCTTGTGTGCTCTCAGTGTATCGACCCGGCCTGCCTGACTACTCTGCATCTTGTTTCCTGCCTGTGCACCGACCCAGACTGCCTGACCATTCTGCTTCTCATCTCCTGTGTACCGACTTGGATTGGCTGACGTTCCTGCTCTGTGTACTCACTTGGATTGGCTGACGTTCCTGCTCCGTGTACCGACTTGGATTGGCTGACATTCCTGCTCCATGTACCGACTTGGATTGGCTGAGGTTCCTGCTCCGTGTACCAGCTTGGACTGTTCTACGTCTCTGTGCGGTGTGGATCCCTCCCGGTTGGGCTGCTGCCTCCTCTGCACGCTCTGACTGGTCTCCGGTTTAGGGTAGTGCTTGTCTCTCTCTGTCTCTGGACAGCTCTGCACATTGGTCTTCGTTGCCTCGGTGTCGCCCCGGCGACATTCCTATTGCTCTGCCTTACGAACCGTCCCAGGGTTGGTGCCTCTCAGGGCGAATTGCTCAGTTCTCCGTTACTGCTATGACAGTGTCCAGTTGCCTAGTCTCCGTTACTGCTACGGCAGTGCTCACGTGGCTCAGTCTCCGCTACTGCCACGGCAGTGCTCAAGTTGCTTGGTCTCCGTTACTGCTACGGCAGTGTTTAAGTCACTCAGTCTCCGTTACTGCTACAGCAGTGTTCAAGTTGCTTAGTCTCCGTTACTGCTACGGCGGTGCTCAAGTTGCTCAGTCTCCGCTACTGCTACGGCAGTTCACATTGTCTGGTATCCATTATCTTGGGCATTACTCGAATTAAAGCTCTTACCTCTGTGTGTGGGCCTGTCAACATTTGCTGCCTACTATGAACCCATGCAGTACTGATAAACTGGGACTCACACGAGATCTGCCTGACCTGTGTCAGTATATTGTTCTATGGACTCTCTACCTATACTGGACCTGTGTGGGCTTACCTCCGTATAACCTGTCTAGTGGCTCTACTATATTATGCCTATATTACAGGACCTGTGAGGGTTATTGTGATCTTTATTGTTTAATAAAATTGTGTTTTATCCAAACCTACTGTTTCTGTGTGTCGAACAAACCGTTACATCAACACACCATAGCTGTACACAGTTTACTGTAGCATTAGCGCTACCATAAGATTTCAGGTCGTGGAAGTACTCTACACAAAAAGGGCAAAGTTTTTTTTGTTTTTTTTTACATATAAACATTACTATCCTTTTAAAGAAACACTAACACCTCCTACTAATAAGCCCCACTTTTCTTAGTCTAGGCAGCTTAATGACCATTATAAATCAATTATGTGAGAACTGGTTCTCCAAAACTAATGTGCAATGCATATCATGCATGGAGGCAGACATTATTCTTTGTTGTAGAACTGCAGAAATCAAAGCTCCTCCCTTTGAAGTCTTTTAAGAAGCCTTGAATGGGAGGAGTTTGGGGTCATGGAGTCATGCAAAAAAAATTGTGGACATGATATTCAGTACTAACTAAATATTAATTTTGGCAAACTTTTTCACTTAGAACTGGTTCAAAGGGGTTGTTAATATTTTCTACCCAGATTAATGTAAGCAGGGTGCTAATATTAGGAGGTGTTAGTGTTCAGAGAGCATTCATTTAATTTTGTTTGTGCTGTTTGTATTGAGACATAAAAGTACACATCAGTTGGTTGTGATTAGAGCCCACTTCCCTTGTATACAGAAAGGCTGTTATCTAATTTCAGCCCATTTACAAATAAATCTGGACAATGAATGGGATATCTGGAGCCCCAGAAGAGGCAGGATTGGATGTGCCTAAGAGTATATGTAAAATAGGATTTTAGGCTTCAGATAACAGATAATTTTTACAAATACTATCATGAAGTACAGAGTATATAAGTGTGTATAACCCCTGTTAATTTTTGGTGTTAGTGTTTCTTTAAATCAGTGGGGATATTGGGTATTTTCATCCCTTCCCCCCTTTGTGAAGTTAGTTTGCTCAAGAATTGCTCATCTTTTTGCATTTTACATCAGCATACTGTAAACTCTCTGGGTCTGACCTGGAGGCTGTGTTTTTTGCAGTGAATTACCGGGTCTCTAGGACAGAAGATGATTCTCCTGTGTTGGTGAGTTTCTTATAAAACTCTGCCCACTTCTGCTCCTTCCCACCCTGTTTCTCCCATTTCCTGCCCACTTCTCCTCCTTCCCACCCTGTCCTGCCCACTTCCCAATACTTCCCGCCCACTTTATGACACAGTCTATTAAGCCCCACCCTTTTGATGCAAATTGCACCTTTTATATCCCCCAGTGGTACCACATGTGCCCTCGCCAGAGAATCATTTACCTGCATATTTTTTTGCAACTGCAGTTTGCCTCTTTCCACTATGTCATGAAGAGTTCCCTCAGATCTTCAAGCTGTTCCAGACTGATCACATTGAGGGTCAATATTGTGTGTGTGTGTCTGTATAAAGAAAACCCTGCCCCCCTTGACAAAGGGGAGTAGGATTTTCCTTATGCTGACACAATATTGTGGCGATCTGTCCGGACTGCCTTTCAGACCTGAGAGAACATGATGTTGTGGAAAGCGACAGGAAGGGGGATCTTTCAAGTGGATTAGCAAGAAAAATATGCAGTTAAATAATTTTAATGCAGAACTATCACTCCAATTAGAGTGCCACCCAAATAATTTTTCATATAGCGATATGCATAGCAATAGTTGTAAGATTATGAATAAGTCAAGCATTATTGAGAAACCCATCTTGTTCGGAGACTGACGGGCAGGCAACAGGGCAGACATCTTGCCTCTCCAGCATCTGTGTGCCTGCGCTGTATGTCCCAGTCTCCTCCAGGGTTGGCGAGGAGAAGTTGCATTGTACCTTAAGGTACAGGAAGTGACTAATGGTGCAGGAACACAGATGCTGGTACAGCAAGAAGCATGCTGTAACGGTCTCAGAGTTACTCCATACATTGACGACCTGCTTCTGAAAGCCCCCTCTGCAGAACTTCTTCATCAGCAGGTTCAGCTATGCATTCACGCTCTCACCCATCACTGGTGGATCATCAACATGGACAAGTCAGATCTTGTCCCATCCCAGCGTCTGGTCTTCCTGGGCCTTCTCTTCGACTATCATGGTGATTCCTTGTGCAGGCAACATTGCTACTTCCTGTTTATTGTTTGCTGATTCTTATTGTCCGCTGGGTCCTGCTCCGCCCAGTAGTTGCCTTTTTATATTCATTTCTGACTACCTTTGGCGCCCTTTCGTTGTGTTCCTGACAAGACGTTTGTTGCTGTGTATCCTGCTCTGTGGATGATCCGGTTCTGTCTGACCTTGCTCCTGTCTTCTCTGCCTCTCCGTTGCCAACACAGTTTGCCTGACTATGCTATTTGTGTCCGTTCCAGCTTGTGGCCGACTTCCTCTCTCTGTGTACCGATCCAGTCTTTGGCTGACTACCCCTCTTTGTGTACCGATCCAGGCTTTGCTGACTACCGCTCTCTGTATACCGACCCAGGCTTTTGCTGACTACCACTCTCTGTGTACCGATCCAGGCTTTGGCTGACTACCGCTCACTGTGTACCGATCCAGGCTTGGGCCTACTACTGCTCTCTGTGTACCGATCCAGGCTTTGGCTAACTCCGCTCTCTGTGTACTGATCCAGGCTGTGGCTTACTTCTCTCTCTCGCTCTCTGTGTACTGATCTGTTGTAACTCCGTGGAGCTGGCGGAGTTGTCCACATCACACTGACTTGCTGTCTCCTAGTATGTCCGTTGCCTGTGCCTGTCAGTGTTGCTGACGTCAGTGCTCTAGCTGACAGATCTAGATTCTGGTCCTGGGACAGGACGGCTCTTCTGCTCTTCATTAGAATGGTCTACAAAGTGTGTCTACAAACCTGAAGACTTGGTGAAAGTCTTTTAAAGAGACATTACTATCCCTTTAAGTTACTTAGTAAATCAGCATTAAGCAGGTGTAGGACAAGGAAGTAAGTTTCAGTGCCTATTATTGTGCAGAATCATATTATTACATTTACATTATAGGTCTAAAGTTGAAGTAATTAACAGAACATATTGCAATCTGATTGGGGAATAAAATCTCCACTTCCTCCATTTGTGTACCTGAATTATGAACATTAAAAAAAATTAGGTAAAAAGTGTCTAAAATTATCTTACAAGCTTGTAAGAGCTCTGTGAAAGTTTTGATAATTGTATACAAATGTGTCTTTGTTAAAGGGTATTCTTTAAATAAACCTCTTGTTTCAAAGGGCATCTATTACTTGGATAGTATCATATGTGCAGATCTGCTCTACTGGGTGAAGCCTGGACTACACTATGAACCCAGATGGACCAACAGAGCAGCATAATGGGTGAGGGAGTCTGAAAAAAGACCCCAGGGCTCCATTTCTGTTCCTATAAGAAGAGACCAGACTGCAAGACTGCAGACCTATAGTTCAGTATGATTGACCTGTGTGACCTTCTCCTTTAGGCATGAAAGATCTACACAGTGGATGTGTAGAGGCTGCAGGCACAACTCATAAAGTTTGCTCCTAACAACCACATACTTCTAGGTTACATTTCAGCCAAATGGGGTCATTTTTGATCCCTCAAACACCTGTTTGGAGCCGGGGCTGCACCCATGATCCTATAGGAGTAGACTTAAAGGGATAGTAATACTTCGTTTTATCTTTATTTTATTTTGTTGGCATTAAAAAAGCATGAAGAATGATATAAGTCTTATCTCTCAAACCTTTATGGTTTAAGAGATATTCACAAGCAAAGTTTCCCCCTCCCGCCCCTTTTTCCTAGTGTAAGCCATCTCTTCTCAGATGTGAATCTGGTTGTAAGGCCAGACAGATAACAGCAGGGGACAATCTTCTTTGCATGAAAACAATGAAAGCCCTTCCCTCCTTGACAAGTTTTTCATCTTTTTCCCTTATCTTAATTGAAGATTGTCCCTCTCTGCAGTCTACCTGGGCACCTCCCTTCTGATCTGGTGGAACGGGGGGGGGGGATACTTTGCTTGTGAATATCTCTTAAACCATAAAGGTTTGAGAGATAAGACTTATATTGTTCTTCATGTTTTTTTAATGCCTACAAAATAAAATAAAGATAAAACGAAGTATTACTATCCCTTTAAAGGGGAACTATCACCGCAAATAAAGTCCCCCCCCCGATAATTAGTCATATAGCGATAAGCTTACAAATAAATAAATGTTTTTTTGATTTCATTCCAATTTTAGAAGTAATTTTTATTATTATATATTTCTATATTTATCCTCAAAAGCAACAGGAGACTAAAACTGGTCTCTGCCTGTTTCTTTATACTTTCTACCCTTCAATGGGTTTAATTTTGACAATATTTGTGATATACTTAAAAAAAAAATTCTTACAGCTACAAGGAACTACATAAAAAATACTTTAACTCCAGGGAAAAGTTTTCAACTTTCAATTTTCAGTTGTGGTAAAGAGTTTAGCAGTTACCTAAAGGACTTTGACAAAACGAACTGTCACTTTGAAACAGTACATTTCTCAAAACTGTGAATTACTCAGATGACTTTCACTAATTTGTCCTGAACTTTAAAATAATCTATATTACAAGATATAATACACTTCTAATGTATCCTCAGCTTGGGGATTAATCAAACACACTGAGAAATACATTGAACTATTATCACAATATGATGTATAAGAAACTTGTCCAACTGAAGTAATTCTTTATTTGGAGTTACAAATATTTCAGCTCTTAGAAATCTGCACTCTTGTAATAATAAGAACTCTGAATAATTACATTGTGTAAATGACCAGTATCAGTATGACTTGCATCATAAGCAAAGTAATCTGTTGCTTTCTCTATTTCATTATTTTCTCTAATCAATGACCAAATCTTACCTATCCAGTTTGCAAGAAATCCATCTTCTTTTATGTGAGATGTTCATAATGAGGTATAATGAGGTAGGAGAAGTGGAATGCTGAGGGACAGACACATTCATCCCATAGTGAGACACAACACACACAAACATAGACACATTCCCCATAGTGAGGCACACATAAAGCAAAATGCGAATTGAGTCTTCACAGTCAGCAATTGTCTGTAGGCAAAACACACGTACTTATTTCTTACAGCCTGTTCATATAGTGGGTTAGCACAGCTAAGATCATAACAAACATTGATGTGCTGGGTGGTGGAGTAGGTTATTAAGGCAAAGTCCTTACAGCCTGTAGTTCCCCGGGGCAGGCAAGGGGAGGGAGTTTGACAGTGAGGATGTGTGTACTGTGAAGTAGGGTTAAGTCTTTGCAGAGATTTTCACAGAAATGGACAAGGGGGCTATGCTCCCCTGTCCACTCCTTTGAAATCCACAGGAGTGGATAGGGGGGGCTATGCTTCCATGCCTACTCCTTTGAAATTCATGCCCAATGCTTACACTTGGGTGTATTAGGCTTTGGACAAAGCTTTTGGTCACATGATGCTTTCTGTTTTATATATAAATAATAATTATAATATGCAATACTACATGGTTATGAATAGAAGCCAGACATAATCATCTCTGTTTCCTTGCCCCCGCCATCAGCCCTAATCATGGTGTTCAGGTATCTGATTAGAGCATCTAAATGTTCAGGGAGGGATCTTTCTTAAAATTATGTTAATATAGTGCGTGGTATGTAAAAAAAGAATAATGTTTAATGGGGATTTCATATTTCTCTCTGATGGCTTGAAATATAAAAGCAATTTTTTTAGGATAGGTCTAATATGTCTCCTGACATTTATGACACTGAAGTACACAAAAGGAAACAGAGACAGACAGCCCAAAAAGCACCAACAGTGTCATAAAACAATTTTGCGGAGTGTTATTGCACAAGCAAGTCTTTATCATAGGATGCTGGATTCATGAAGTGTCTGAATTACACTGTCTGTAATTTAAAACTCCTGCCACCTTGTTAAGTCCTCTGCCTCCATGTGGATTCAACCTGGCTACTCCAATAAAATGTGCTCTGGGAGTTATCTTTGACATTGGTGTGTCCAAAAGTATCTGACATTTAAAAGCATGACTATTCCCTGATCCCTGAGGAATGTTAGTGAATGTTTTACATAGTAACAGCATGATTCTTATAATTGTATTTATAGGGCATCTTCATATGAAAGACTGGAATAAGTATTTCCCTTTTTGAAGTTCTAATAGATTGTTGTTGAATGCCAGGGTATGTGGGTTGTTTTTAATTATGATTCTTAGGAAAATGATTTAATGTCCTGCAAATAAAATGATAATTATTTTAACAGTTATAACTATGATCTAGAATTCTGCTACGGCTCTGGACTTTTCTTCATTTATTTAAAGGTTGAAGAAAGGCTGAAATCATTTACTGTCTCAATTACATTGGGAATGGTTGGTTTTAGGTTACTGATGAAGAATAATATGTCATGTGAAAAGGCAGCCAATTTAACTTCATGACCGCCCTTGAAGATGCCCTTAAAATCAGCAAGATTGATTACATTTCTCTGTGTTTGAAGGGCAATGGGCATGGGAGATGTTTTCATTCAAAAGTTACTACAGAGTGGCATATGAAGAGCTATTGTCAGTGACTAAAGCTAATGATATGCACCAATAACAACATCAGCCCTGTAAACTTAATAACTATACCCAAAACATGCAAATTTGCTTTGTAATAACATTCCCAGCTGTGTAATTACCATGTTAAACTAAGCAGGAAAGCCCTGTGTGTATTTTACCTATTTACTGACAGGAATCATTCTAAAGTAAAACATAAAGTTCAATATTATTAACTCTATGGATCATATGTTCAAAAGAAAATTGGTAGAATTCTGGAGCAAACCATTTGCACCATGGGGGAAAATAAAAAAATGAATGCTAGAGCAGTATTTGTAATGGAGACCTTTCTCGGATTCATGAGATAAAATCCCCGATTAAATTAATGGGAATTTTTAGTTGTCCTCTATAGTGCATAACAAAATGTGAGAGGCTCTGAGGACAAACAAAAACATAATGGTTTATTCTATATCTAGTTACTTCTCAGAAGCATCACACGGTAGCTCTTTAGTACCATTACAGAGGTGTAATTTCCATGCACATATTAAACTAATCCCACCCAGAAATGCAGTCCAGTTCCAAAATGATGGGCAGGCCTCTTCCCCACGGGAATGCCAACTAAACACAGATGTACATTTCAGCCATGTTAGTTAGGGCAGCTGTTTTTCCTAGGCACTGAAAGAGCAAAAGTGGCTTGTTCTACAGTTAGTTACCGTTCAGAAGCATCACGTTTTAGCTTTTTAGTATTTACAAAAGAGCAGTCCTGATCCAAAATGCCAGACAGCTGCCATCTGCACAGGAACATCAGCTAGCTCCCAGACTACATTTCAGCCTCGCTGGGCCTCATCTGTGTGGTGCAGCTGGTTTCCCTAGAAACAGAGAGTGAGGGGTCCATATCTGGGTTACCCTTCACTCTTATGGAGACCCTCTAAGAGTATTTGAAAAAATATACCAAAATGTGAGAGGTTCTGAGGACGAAAAAAGCACGTGTCTTGTTCAATGGTTAGTTACCACTTAGAAGCATTGCATTCTAGCTTTCTAGTGTCATTACAAAGGAGAAATATCCAAGTACATATTAGACTATTCCTTCCAGGAAACAAATTCCATATCCAAAATGAAAGACAAGTCCTCTCTAACCGTAGACATTAATTTCAGCCTTGATGGGCTTCTCCAGCAAGGTGTAGATGGTTTCCCAAGGCAATAAGAGCAAGGTTTCACTTCTGGACTACCCCTCACTCTTAGGATGATTCCTTTTGATTACTCAAAAAACATACCAAAGGGTGAGAGGCCATGAGGATGAACAGAAACACAAGTGGCTTGTCCTACATCTAGCATCACATTTTAAGCCTCAGTTGCTTCTCTCTCTTCATGTAATCCCAGACAGACTAGATGATGGTGATATCAGGACTCTTTGTTCTTCTTTATGCTGAAGATAATTCTTAATGACTTTGGCTGTATGTTTGGGGCAGAATAAGTTTGGGACCAATCAGATGCCTCCCTGATGGTATTGCATAAGTATCTGCCTGTACTTCCCAGTATTGAGGATACCATTAATTCTGACCAAGTTTCCAACTCCATTTGCAGAAATTCAGCCCCAAACTTGCAAGAAACCTCTACCATGCTTCACTGTTTCCTGCAGACACTCATTCTTGTACCGCTCTCCAGCCCCTCAGCAAACAAACTGCCTTCTGCTACAGCCAAATATTTAAAATTTTTACTCATCAGTCCGGAGCACCTGTTGCCATTTTTTCTGCACCTTAGTTCCTGTGTTTTCATGCATAGTTGGTTTGCTTGGGCATTGTTTATGCATCGGAGGTATGGCTTTTTTGGCCGCAAGTCTTCTATGAAGACAACTTCTGACTAGACTTATCCAGATAGTAGATGGGTATACCAGGATCCCACTGCCAATTCTGAGCTGATGGCACATCTGGAAGCCCCTGTCTGCCTTGAAATTTCTGCCTGGGAGAGACCTTGCTGATGCAGTATAACTACCTTGTTGCTGTACTCAGTCTTGCCATGGTGTATGACTTATGACATTAACCTATCTTCAGCAACCTCACCTTGTTAGCTGAGCTGGATGTTCCTCACCTAGTTTTATTCCTATAACACAGCTGTTTCTGTTAATGATTATGTTTCAACCCAAATATTATATAGATGATCATTAGCACCTGTTTGGAATAATTGTTGAATCATACACCTGACTATATGCCTACAAAATCCCTGAGTTTTTGCAAGTGTACCTAGAAAAATTGATGTTGTTTTGAAGGTAAATGGGGGTCACTCCAAATATTGATTTGATTTTGATTTCTCTTCTGTTTCACTCACTTTGCATTTTGTTAATTGATAAATATAAATGATTTGCATGTCTATTTTTGAAAGCATTTTACTTTACAGCATTTTTTCACATCTGCCTAAGTCTTTTGCAGAGTACTTTGCATGGAAATGTTTCCTCTGTAATGGCATTATAAAGCAAAAACATGATGGCTGTGAGCGGTGACTAGTATAGAAAAAGCCATCATGCTTTTGTTCATCTTTAGAGCCCTCTGACATTTTGTTAGGTATCCACTATGGTGCTTTTGGTTTGTCCCGAGCTCCACAAGTTTTTTCTAACATACAGCTCTTGATGTTGAACTGTCACTTTGTAATAAATCTGTAGCTTTGCAATAGCCTTCAAGTTCAACTATGTTTAGCCATTTTTTAATTTAACCTGATAGTTTATGAGGTATATAGCTTTATGTATTGCCAATTTATAACCATTAGACCGTACCATCAGGCATGTCAACCAGATACCAGAGACTGCTGGTCAGAACAAGCTCAGTTGCATACCCTGACACATAATAAAGCTAAATACACTTTTTGACATAAAAACGACTAAATAAAGGTGATATTGGAATCTCTGTCAAATTCCGCTGTTACAATCCGACAGTTCAACTTTAACCGAGTTTCCCCTGTGTAAGAAAATAAAAACTACAGTCTTACTATGACCACAATCACGTATTGCCTAAAAAATACCAGTAAAAAAAATATATATTTTTATTTTAAAATAACATTTCAATTGAAACCATGGAAACTGGAAGCAGAGTGCTTTCAGTTTCCTCTACCTGCTTTTGATGTCATTCTGTGCTCAGCAAGATCTTAATTCCATTTCTCAAGGCAATATGCCCATTTTGTTTTGTAAATTGTATCAACAACAGAGAGGACATCATCTTGTTTTAATGTCTGAAACCTTTAAATAAATCATATTCAGGTTGTTTATAAAAAAAATACCTCAATACAGTGTCATAAGATTTTTTTTTATTTTTCAAGATGATAAAAATAAGTTAGAATTATTTACTGAAGCCTACAGGGCATTTGGTAGAAATAAGATACATTTTTGAGAAATACTTTCACTTTTGATAAGATGATAAATTATAGTACATAGCTTCTTTGTTGTACAAGTATGGTCTGTGTGCTTTCATTCATCTCCTTCACTGTTTTCTCTCAGGCAGTGGCGGGAAACATGAGGCCCAGTGGGTTCTTCTGCAGCCATCAGTCTGTTTTCTGGTACATTCAGAAGAAAAGATAATTTCCCTCTGCCACATGACACACTGTTTTACTCCAAAATGTACATATTGTTTTTCTTTTGCCTCAGTGTATGCATGCCTTTACATTTACATTGTCTCATATTAACTAATTTGGTGCTAGAGAGGCCACATTGTGAACTACTGACAGTTGGACATCTTAGAAATTTTAGGAGATATTTAATCTGTCACAGATATAATGCCAAGGTCACAGACAATCAAATTCAGAGACCCACCAATTTTCCTAGAATACATGTGGAATACAAAAAAAACACAGGATGCCATTAGTAGTCACCCATAACTCCCCAATGTGAAGTGCTGTGCAAAATCTCAAAAGAGCTTCAAACAATGCTGCATAGAATTGATAGATTAAAGAGACATTCACAAAACCTGCTCTAAACATATATATAGATATAGCTCTCTGTTTCCAAAAGAGATGTAAAACATGTGTGTGCATATATAGCACAAATAAGGTGTCCATAGCATATTCCCAACAAAAATCACAAAATCAATGTAATATTCTTTTGCAGATCATCGCATGTTGTCTCCTTTAGTGTGTTTGTTAAATGTCCCAACACAGGATTATATGTAGGTGAAAGACGGCAACATTTAAGCACTTCTATAGGTACAATGTTATCAAAAAGAAAAAAGATACACTTATGGGAGAACAATGTTGCAAAAATGGTCAAAATAACAAAGATATTAGGGTCACTGTATTGATGGGAAACCTCCAGACACAGAGGGACATACAGATCTATGAGTATAAGCTAATGATGACCAATTTTAACACTTGAACTGTGGCCTGGACTGTGACAAATAATTAATTACACATAATATACATATTTTACCCACAAAATAAATATACTTTGTCATTTTTGCTTGGAAATGATAAATTACTATAAACACAGTGACTTACTGACACAATTAAGCAATTAACACTTTAAACTGGAGAGACTTATTGTTATCAGTTGACCATAGCGCTCATTCTTTAACATGCATGATGAAGACACCTAACTGGTCTTGGAAGCATGCACTCTTTTACTCTACTGGTCTCCTATAGACCCCTTTAGCATCTAAGGGGTTAATCTAATTTTTCAACCCATATTTAGACGGTAACCATAATGTAAGACCCTTAGGTGAACTTTAGGGACACAGATATGGCCCTAAGGTGAATCTGGTTGTTTGTCACTGTTCTAAATTGAGTAACCTCTCACTGAGTGAACCATTTCAGTGCTAGGTAGGTGTGCAGTGCATTGTTCTACAAAGCACTCTATACCCCTCTGGTAGACAAAGGTTTAAGCCTTTGACTATACCTCTTTGGCATGCAAAGGGGTAAAAGGAACTGTTTATTCAGAGCTGTACTGGATAACCGATGCGACATGCAACCAGGCCCCGTCTGAATTGTTCTTTATCTCTTTCGTTGCCGGGTTGCTCACCTTTACTCACTCTAAAAGGACGTCTTTTGTGGTACTGAATTTTGCTGTCCTGCGCACTGCCTGGATTCAAGATAATTACATGACATGTACAGCTCTGATTTTCTATAAAGATATGTACCATGTCACGTCATTCTTGGCTATTAAGAAAGAACACAGAAAGACAGAGGTTTTATATATATATATATATATATATATATATATATATATATATATATATACACACACACACACCAAAATATACCAGCACTAAACTGCAGTATACAATTGACATTAGTCAATAAGAGTGTTACATGAGATGAGCAGGGAAACATATTACATGAGACTAGCACAATTTCATATGAGACCAGCAGGTAAACTTACATTATCTTACACCATTGCATGATCCCAGTAGTGCAATGCACCATTACATGAGGTTAACAGTGCAATATATCTACCATCATTATTGGGTTTCCCTGCTGGTTACGTATAGAGATGTATTGCCCTAATGATGTCATGTGATACCAGGTACAAAAGGTTGCAGTTCATCAACATGGTATGATCTGGATGAATATTAACCCTGCATATGTAGGCTTAAGTGAACATTTGTATTAAATATACTGAAGCTGATTTACAATGAACAACTGGAACAATTCTGGAGCAAATCATCTGCATTATGGGGGGGTAAATTGTGATAACATTTCCATTGATTTAAATGGGGCATTTAATCTTTTGAATGCAAGAGAGGTTTTCAATTCATTGCAAAACAATGCTAAATTTACTGGCAAAGCTTACAAAACATAACTCAGTTGTCCATGTCTGCTAGTGGATCTGTGTGATCATGCATGGGTATGAAACAGGACTGTTTATATTCACCTAGAGGGTCCGTGCCTACTTTTCACCAATGGACAATGCTCTTTTGGTTGTACTTGTGAAAATAAAGGGTAGCAATTCTGGAGTGAGCCAACTACTCCATTAGGAGTTAAAAGAACATTCTCGGTGACTAAGATTTGGCCTATAAAACCTTGGATGCTAAAGGAGTTTCTAACACACTGCTTCACAATACACCAGGCACTACCCTATCAATGAAAGGGTTAAAAGCCCCCTTTAAATCAATGGGGCTTTGCAGAATCTTTATTTGTCCCTTATAGCGTAGTTTGTTTGCTCTGGAATTGCTTCTCTTTAACAAACTGAATAAGGTCGTTTGTACTAAACGGGCAGTAAATATGGGAATGTATGGAAAAATGTTTGTTTGTGTCATTGTTTGGCAAACAAGTACAAGATATGTACAAACTGTGGCCAGAGAAATATGCATAAACCTCCTGATTCTCTTTATACCTCATCTTAGGTTGGTATAATTATGGGTCATTTAAAGGAGCAGTAAAATTTTTCTATGAACAAATTTGGTAGGGTGTTTCCTGTTAAGTAAAATAAGGGTACTCCCACTGCTGACTGATGTATATTTCCAGAATTATTACAGTTTAAACCTATGTTTTTTACGTTAGCAGTGTATTCAAGTTGTCAAATTCCAATTACTTATTCTGTTACATTCTAATGGAGAAGAAAGTCAGTGACATACAGTTCTCCAGAGACTGTGATAGAAACCGCAGAGTCACTTCCTGTCAGTTAGAACTATCAGGAAGTAAACACAGTAAATTCACTTCCTGGTAATTTGAACTGTTATAAAGTTTGAATAAAACAACTGACAGTGGTGACCTTGTTTTACTTAGCAGGTGAAAGCTCTATAATATATAGGTTTTCCTAAAAAAAAGTTTACTGCTCCTTTAAATTTCTTGTGCTGGGAAGCAGTCTGTGCCTGTATGTGCAAATGTTTTCCTATATGTTTATTGTCAGAGACAATTCTATTGTATGCCAAATATAGGTACTTAATATGCGATGTGCCCATGTTTCGTACATGTTTCACAAGGTTTTTGAAGAACTATTTAACCCTATAAGGACCAGAGGGGTGTGCAACTCACTGCTCAGCAATTTGTTAAACACCACCCTGGTCCTGGTATAAAAAGCAAACCAAGCAAGAATACAACAGATTTATGAATGACAAACCATTATGAAACAGTTATACAACAGAAAACTATCCTATATTTTAATTCGCTAAGGATGTTTGTCAGAAGCCGTCATGCGCACTAGAGACGGCTGCGCACGCTGCAGTCATGTGCAGTACAGACTGCCTGGGCTGTGAATGATACGGAGTGGGGTGTTCCGAATTCAGAGCGGAATCCTCTCTGCGCTGCATATCAGCTGTGGCGCGGGCAGTCTGTACTGCGCATGACTGCAACACCGCCAGTGTTGGCCCGATTACACGGGCTTTAAAACTAGTAGTATATGATATAACCCTTTAACAAAAAGAGAGTTGTGTTGAGCAATGCCTTAAACACACCTATCTGGTCCTCAAAAGTTAAAAATTTGTCTGATCCTTGGCTGCTAGAAAAATGAATTGTAAATGTCTCTATACAGCATCCACATGGTTTAGACAACTGGATCATAAATATGTAATCATAGCTCCAAATGTATTGTCTTACTAGCTAAGTAATTATTTCTTTATTCAAATGTTTGGATTGGCACACAGATTATCAAGATTAAACAGTATAATGTAGCTTTGTAATGAAAGTAAATAAATTAATTAAATTATTGATAACATTTACAAATGGACCTTCATCTTCTTTGAGACATTGCAATGCTTCCATTCCTACACGTTTCTAGGAATTGTAATGATGTAAAGCAGCTACTGAATATTAAACTTTAAAGCATGAAAACCGGAAGAAGCCTGGTCATTTCATCCTTATTGGCCTTCAGACTACTAACATGTAATAATCATGCCATCTCATTGTATTCTTTATTGGGTTGTCATTGCTTCTCCCCATTCCACAAACTTCAATGTGTGTGTCTGTGTGTGTTTGTGAATTGATCCAAACAAATGATGGCATCCTCATTGCAAACTTCAGTAACAAGAATATTTTTTGAAAGCACAAGCCCTGAGAAAAAAATAAATTCCCTACTGGCCTAGTTCCAGCAAGTGGTGTCCTGATGGTCATTGGTCACTTGCCATTGTCAAATGCCCTGATGTAGATGCATAATTTGCAACTGCTGTTCTTGCTGCTGCTGATGAGTTATTTAAGCAGCAGGATGATGAAGGTTCCACTTGCCATGACTATCTCCAGTGATGCACCTGAGGAACTAGCGGCACCATAACTAGCCCCCACCACGTCTGGTATATGTATTGCTGCTGGGAAGTGGAACCTTTCCTAGTCCCATATCATTTGTTGACCCCATTCCCACTGTGTCCATGGTGGTCTATAGCACACTAGCCTGCTCCTCAGCATCCTGCTGCCCTTGCAACTCAGCACCAGCAGGAATTAGAGCAGTTGCAAATTCTGCAAATTTCCAAATGCTCACTGCTGGTTGGAAGAGGTGACGAGCAATGTGACAGTGGGTCCCCTAATGTCACACTTGCCATTTCTTGGTGATCTGAATAAGGCAGACTGGCAGCAGGCACAGGAAGCTGATCTGTGCTCCTGCTGGTGCTGGTGGTATTATTGCGGTGGTGACAATTTTGCCTTCTTCAGGATCATGTTCCACAAGGACAATGCCGTGGGGGGAAGGGGGCTCCCAGGGTCAAAGGAATTTTTGTGGGCTCCCTTGACTGCTAGTCTGGACACTCTCACTTGCTTCCCCTACCACCCTCCTAATACTAGTCCCACCAGGGCTGGATTTACATCTCAGGAGCCTGTAGGCACAGAAATCTGAAGTGCCCCCCCATTTGCCATCTCCACTGGACAATGCTCCACAATGCTCCAAATCTCCACATTCCCCCTATATCCATATAGCCCTCACATTGCCCACCATCAGCTCCGTATTGCCATCAGCTCCAACTTATCCCGCATCAGCTCCATATTGCCCTCACATTGCCCCCATCAGCTACAACTTGCCCCCATCATCTCCATATTGCCCCATCATTTACAACTTGCCCCCATCATCTCCACATTGCCCCATCAGATCCAACTTGCCCTCACATTACCCCCATCATCTCCACATTGCCACTATATCAGCTCCAACTTGCCCTCACATTGCCATCAGCTCCACATTGCCCACATCATCTTCACATTGCCCCCACTTTGCCTCCCGTATATGTTTCCTACCTCCCTGGTGGTCCAGCGGCAGATGTCTGTGCCTCCTTCTGTAGCTGCTGTTGCTCCCGTGCGGTCTCTTTAGGAATGCAGAGTGTTGGGAGATGATGTCATCTCCCAGCACTCTGCATTAGAGCCGACAAGGGAACAACAGCAGCTACAGGTCTGGGCCTTCTGTCTGAGCCGAAGAAGGCATGGACCTTACCATGCGGTGGGCGGGTTGTTGCTCGCTGTGCACAAAAACATATAATTTTTATTTTTTTTTATTTCAATGACAGGCACCCCTCTGTGGGGTGCGCCTGTAGGCAGATGCCTACTCTGCCTTATGGCAAATCCGGCCCTGAGTCCCACTGACTGCTTCACCATCACTGTTACTACTACTACTACTAACACCAACCACATCAATTTCAACCCGAGTCTTTCTCCTCACAGTCACTGTTATAGGATGATATTGATTACCCTCTCCTTCACTCATGACACTAACAAGCTGTTGGACTTTAGTAGTAGTAGTACTAGCACTTGGGGATGGCAAGTGTGACTTAGGGTCCCCTGCTGTCACACTTGGTATCATCTTCTCCTTCCCCCACCTGAGTATTACAAGACACACTAGAAGCAGCTTATGCACTGGTGGCAACAGGTTCAGCACTAGCTGCAGGCACAGCACTGGTGGAAGCAAGGGCAGTACTGGCAGCAGGCACAGCACTGGTGATGGCACTGGCAGCAGGGGCAGCACATCTGACAGGAGGCACAGCACATCTTACAGCAGGTGCAACACATCTGGCAGCAGGCGCAGCACGCCTTGCAGCAGACACAGGCAGCTGACCTGTCCTGCTCTCACTACTAGTACTACCCTTTTTTCCTCCCTTGACAGTAATTTCCCAAAAAACCCTAGGAGTGATTTAGGGGGACTGCCAACATTGCTTCTGTAGTGCTTTCTTCCTCCTCAAACTCAGACTCAGTGGACACACAAGGGTTCTTCCAGTTCCTCTTTTTATTATTTTTAATCCTACTCATAGCGATAGCAGTCACTACGAGCTTCTTCACCCTCAGTTTTGGCTCAAAATCACAGCAGAACAGCACAGCACATCTACCTCGCTCTGTAGCTGCTTCTATTGTGTTTCACTTCCTGGAATAAGTCACATTTTTATAGCGAAAAGGTGAAAAACACATAAATCAGAGCAGAAACTTTCTAGCCATCAAAAAATGGCGAACAATTTTGGCCAATGAGCGGAAAATGTGAAAATTTTAATTGCTAGTTTTAAAGCAGATTTTCTCACGAGAAAGAGGACAACAACGTGGTTTTTGCTGAATTTCCCGCAGGAACATGGCGAGAGATTTCTCCCACCCCTACCACTGATCCTTACTAAATGTATGCCTGTGTTCTCCATGCTTTTTTCTTGTTGACTTCATGTGAGGTAAATGAATCAGTCATGCCATTCATCTAAGTGTGCAACTCCAGCAACTCATTCTATAATTTAAAAGGCCACATGTATGTTTGTCCGAAGCAGTCATGCAGAGTAGAGACGCAGATGCAGTCATGCGTAGTAGACACTGTCAGTTCAGTCATGCTTAGTAGAGACTGCCCCAATGCTCAGAATGCTGGCCCGTGTTCAAAGGCTTTTGCAGTCATGAGTAGTAGAGACTGCCAATGCAGTCATGCGTAGTAGAGACTGCCCGAATGCTTAGAATGCTGGCCTGTGTACACAGGCTTTTGCAGTCATGCGCAGTAGAGACTGCTGATGCAATCAGGCATAGTAGAGACTGTCCAGACTCACAGAATGCTGGCCCCTGTACATGGGCTTTTGCAGTCATACGCAGTAGAGACTGTTCGGACACAAAGAAAAAAGGAGCAATTATGGGGCAAATCAACTGCACCATAGGTAACAATTAAATGTTCCCCTTTGCGTGGTTTGCTGGCAGACAAGGCATCGGGTGTGGATGGTCTTCCTGCAGAATGGTATAAAGAATTTGTGGATGTCTTAGCCCCACACTTGTTGAATAATTTCTATGCTGCTATTGATGATGGCTGCCTTCCGGAGTCTATGAACAATTCCTCCATTATTGTACTGCCCAAACCAGGTAAAGATCTGGAGTTATGCGATTCCTATAGGCCAATTTCCTTATTGACTACAAATTCCAAAATTGTGGCGAAAATCCTAGCTACCAGATTAAATATGGTACTAGGAACTATAATACACGACGATCAAACTGGCTTTATCCCAGGTAAATCAATATCACACAGTCATAGGAGGCTATTTATGCACCTGCAACTTTCTCACGACACCATGGGGTCTTGGGTGATTGCATCTCTCGACGCATCTAAGGCCTTCGACTCTGTCAAGTGGCCATATCTTTGGCATGTACTCAGGGGATTTGGGTTTGGCCCATCCTTTATTAAATGGATACATATCTTATATAGCAGTCCCAGGGCTTCTGTGGTGTGATAATGTTCCGGGCACATACCTTCATATGATCTGGGATTGTCCTGGGGTTGGGAGGTTTTGGAAAGAAATAATGCGTATTGTGGTCCTGGTGCTGGAGAGACATGCTCCTGTGACTCCAAAAATGTGTTTATTGTCTATTTTCCCTGATGAGATTGAGGATACAGCTGACAGATCCCTGCTGAGAGAACTCTTGGTGTTGACGAGAAAGATGGTGGCCATGAACTGGATGTCAAACAGAGCTCCCAATTGCAGGGCGTGGATTAATTTAGTTTTACAGTGCATCCCACACTATAGATTGGTTTACTTGCATCGGGGCACCCCAAGTAAGATTGACAAGATCTGGGGAAGATGGCAGAACTGGTGGACACATAGAGCTAATGTGGCACTTGATGATGTGCAACTTGACGGCGCTGGTTGATTTGGGTCATGCTTGCTGGTTGCGTGGATGGATGTGAGGCATGGTCGATGCGTGGCGTTGTGTTTGAACCCTGTACTTATTGAGATCTTGTGGCTTTGCTGGCTGTTGGGCGGGTGGATGGGGTGCTGCGGGTTTGGGAGAAAGAGGAATCGGAATTGGGGTAGGGGAGTTTAGTAAAAGTTAAGCTAGGTTAGTTATTTGGGGGTTTTGGTTTTTACATAACAATAAAACCTCAGGTTGCCTTTGTACACCCTATTGATATGTCTATGTTCTTTTCATTGTTACATCTGTCTACATATTTTTCCTGTATCTGAACGATTTTACATGTATTTTTCTGTATTTGTGATATCTATGGAGCGATCTGATAATAAAATATATAAAAAAAAAATGTTCCCCTTCGAATCAGTGGTAATGTTTATATCTACTCTATGCTGCACTTGATTTGTTGCAGAATTGCTCTTCCAGTCCCATCCTTTATGCATATGATTCTATGACTGTTGTGTTAAAGTGGCAACAACGTATTCCCCAGCATGTTTTTAGTTGGGTCTTTATCAGTTCACTCTAGTTGGTTATTTACTAGTGACTGAGTACAAAGATATGCTAATGGAGTTAGCAATTTAGCAGGTTTTTACTGGAGGTCCTGGCAGGGGGATCCCATTGAAATAAATGGCCACCGGCAGTGTATGAGTATGCACAAAGAGGACATTACACTCCGAAAATCCTCTTTACACATATTCTCTAGTGTAGCGCTGGGCAACCTGAGGGCCTCCAGTTGTTGTGGATTACATTTCCCTTCTTCCCCAGCCAGCCTGAGGCTCTCCAGCTGTTGTGGACTACAATTACCACCTTTCTCAGCCAACCATTACCTGGCTAGGGATGAACAGATATGTAATCCACAGCATATAGTAGGCATTAGGTTGTAAGCCCTGCTCTAGTGTTTTCCCTGACTAGCATACTCACTGATTTATGATAAGAAAGTAATTAGTTGTTTGATATAAACATGATATGAATTACTTACATCTAGTACATGTAAAAATAAATTATGTTATACCACTAAAATATAAGCATAAAGGTGCTTTTTAATCCATTCAGTGCCAGAGGGGTACACAGAGCATTGCAAAGCAATGTGTTGCGTACCCATCTGGCACTGAAAGGGTTAATACATGTACACTGTCCTATTTAAAGAGCATCATTTCATTGTGTTTGCTCTGTTTGCAATGAGAGATGAGAGCTAAAGTCAGATCATTTATTGTTATTAGTGCCCACTATTCAGACAAAATACACAATTTTCCTGTGCATACAGTGGTGCAGGCTTAGGTCTTGCAACAGTCCTAATAATGGTGACAATTATTCACCTGTATCTAGTACATCAATCATATGGTGTGGTGAAGCTCAGCCGCTGCTATTAGAAGCACTGCCAGTGAAATTGCATTAACCTCAGTGCTCCTTTAACCTCTGCTATGTGTTGCACACCACTTAAAGGGATAGTATTACTTCAAAATTACTGTTCCTCATATTGTAGCCCTTAATAAACTGAGTTAAATGACACCAGCGGCATCTCTCAAACCTTTATGGTTTAAGAGATAGCCGCTTTCAAAGTTTCCTCTCCCCTGCTGTCAGTGTTCTGTTGCCAGCAGGAGAATCCGGTCCCGGGACAGGCGAAGGCTCTTAAACAGACCCGATATCTCATTATTGAAGGAAAAATGATTCATTGAAACAGTCTTCTACGTGTGCTTGGTTACCAAGAACACGTAGAAGACTGTTTCAATTAATCATTTTTCCTTCCATAACAAGATATCGGCTCTGCTGAAGAGCCTCCGCTTGATTCAGAGACCAGATTCTCCTGCTGGCAACAGAACACTGACAGCAGGGGAGAGGAAACTTTGAAAGCGGCTATCTCTTAAACTATAAAGGTTTGAGAGATGCCGCTGGTGTCATTTAACTCAGTTTATTAAGGACAATATGAGGCATAGTAATTTTGAAGTAATACTATCCCTTTAAATGGTTCAGAATGAGACCTGAGCCTTTAGTTCCTTCAGCCAATACCTTGCAATGCCCACTATTGTTTTCTCTGATACAAATTTAATAAAGCACTGATATCAGATATTAGATTTATGGAAGCTTTAGACAATGCTAATGCATTGCTTTGCAATGCATTGGATATGTCTCTAGCATCCAAGGGTTAATCATGATCAATCAGCCTGTCGTGTTATATTCAGAAAATAGTATTTTTTTTAAACAGAGAAACAAATCCTATATAATAATTTGCTAGGATGTTTGTCAGAAACCGGCATGCGCAGTAGAGACTGCTCGAATGCACGGAATGCTGGGAGTTCTGTGCTGGGAGCATTCTGTGCTTTCGGGCAGTCTCTACAGTGCATGACTGTGTCGGTGGCAGGACGCAGAGCAGGACCGGCCTCTTAACCCTTTGAGTGCCAGAGGGGTATGTTATGAGTACCCCTCTGACACTCAGAGGGTTAACATCACCCGGGCCTTGGTCCGTGTACACAGGCTTTTACACTAGTTTAATAATACTGCACAACAACACATCAGCAGAAAAAGAAATTGAATGCTTGGTGGTCAAAGTAATTTTGTTTTTTATATATATATATAAAATGGCATACAGTATGATGTAATCAATATGAAGCAAATCCCAACATTGTGGTAGTTCAGATGTGTTTGCTTAACTCTTTGAGTGCCAGAGAGATATCCACTCGAAGAGTTAATCATAGGGACATTTTCCGTGCATTTCAATGTACAGTCTTGCATCAGATTATATCATTATTACTATTTTCCATCTCATTTAATTTACTTAGCACCGAGTGAAAGTCTGGCAAATGTTATGCTTTTTCAATACTCCTTTTAAGCCAACAAATAAATTGGTATTACATGTTTTGACAAATGGTAGTTGATTATGAAGTTGGTTAATCTATGCAAACCCTTTGTTGTATATGTCCCATAAAAATAGTTTGCTTCATATTCTTTGGAAAATGAATTATGGCTGTTTTGTCATTAACAGATGTGTCTTAAAGCTGTTAGACTTATAAAGATATCATCCTTTCCACAGGACTGACATGTTGCATTACTGGGAACATGCTGAAGCTAATCTGGTTTAGTTATGGTTTATTTCATGTATGTGATGCTGTGAGATTGGCTGACAGTTTTAATGTAGCTTAGAAGGTTTGCCAAATGGGCTTTTTCTTCTTAAATAAATGTAATGGGAAAACTTGATTTATTAGTGTGAAAAGGGGGTGAGTTACACAGTGAGTTTTTAGGCTTTATTATTATTTTCAAACGATTAGCATTTTAGTAGTTAAATTGAAAAACGATAACATTCCTTTCGTAGCTTAAAGTGCAACTACCACTTTGTAATGAATAGGTGATTTTGAAAAGAGCTTCCAAAATCAACCCTGGTTATGTAAGTCATTTTTAATTTCTAACAATAGTTTCTGAGATACTTAGCTTTATTTTTTGGCAGTTTATGCAGCTGAGCTAGTACTTCCTGATGTCACAGCCTTCCTGTCTCACCTGTGGTAATATATTCATGATTGTCTCATCTGTGAGCAGTCCCTTCACTCCCATTGGCTTCCTATATCCTTGTAGTCCCATCAGTTACCTTATTCTGCGCTTGATATCTGAGCCTACCTGTTACTGTTTGGCTATTTTCCTAACCTTGCTTGTGTTTGACCCTAGCCATTGTTCTTCTTACCCTGTATTTGGAATTAAGTTTGAAACTTTGGCTTAACCGGAAATTCCAGTATTGACCCTGTCTATTGATCTTCTGACTCTGCACTTTGTATCCAATTTGGCGCCTTAGCTTACATGCGATTCTGGTATTGACCCTGGTTTTCGTCTGACTTTGCTTTCTATTATCTGAGTTTGTGTCTGCTCCTGGCTTCTCTCTGGTTATTATCAACGGGGATCTGGCCTTTGCCAATAGTACATGTAAGTGCCAGTTGTATTCTGTTACATGCTCTGCATTCATTCCTAAATCTGGAATTGCTTCTCATTCTACTGGTTGCAGTATACCTTCCTACACAGACTCTGAACCTGCCACTTAACTGGTTATACACCAGGTTACATTCCTGCTCATGTTTGACTAATGTGACCGATTTATTAATGTTCCTACCATCAAAATTTAAGCTTTTGCTATGTACTCTAGGTGCTGTGTATGTGTGTAAGATTATGTCTACATATTTGACTATGTCGAGGCTTTGGTATGATGTGTTCAATCTGAGTCAGACACTAAAATTTCTGTATCAGGTTCTGGGTTAGATAAAACATCAATATACACTTTAGTATCATCATCATCATCATCACCCCTCTGATTGCTCATCTGAGGCTGTCATGATTGTTGGTGCTCATAGCTACTTCCTTTGTGCATTTGTAATGTGATGTTTCTTCTGTGACGCTTTGACTGTTCTAATCATAATGTGTACTTGAGGTAGTAAGTCCCACTGGCCATTCCATTGAGGCCTCATTTGAATCCTGTAAGTATAGTGAAATTAGAAAATTGTTATAAGTACCCTGGATCTGCAGGGCAAGGTGGAGTTGATTATGGGGTGTAAGGGGCTGTGCAGTAACTTTCTTACTCACCATCTAGTGGTTCACTAGTTAATAAACCCTGGAATTTCATATCTAACCAATTCTGTGGCCCGGCTCTCTGTTCTTCAGCTTCTGGCTTGAAAAAAAGAGACGTGTTACCATTTTTTCATCCTGAACGTGGTGGATAGATTACAATATGCCTGTAATGTTAAAAAAAAGACAATTATGTCAATATTGATTGCAAATGGCTACACAAGATAGGTAGTGGGGCTTAACCTAAAGAAGAGAGTCCTTGTTCAGTTTCATGTTTGATTGAATATATAGCACCAATCTTTGGAAAGGATTTGCTGCATGAAAGAATTTATACATCTCCTTCAGATAGGGTTATTATCATATTATTTCCAGTTCCCCAGGCCCAGTTAGTTTTTGATCATTCACTGGTAAAAATTCATAATGCTAGGGAAATATATGTATATAACAACATACATCAATACCACTTTGCCAGAAAATATACTATCACCTACAGCTGGAATCTGTACTAATAAAATATGTTGTCAAGCTTTCATTGAAATTACATATCTAGAACACTGTATTACTTGTTACAGCAATTTAACACCTTGGGAATGTCCTTGCTTTTGACTAAACACTTTTAACACATTTATCATGTGATACATTAAAGGAGGGGTTAACTGACCTGAATAAACCACAATAGTTATTCATTTTCAATCTTAGCTAGCTGGTGTAGTCTATCAAAGTTTGCATTTATTTAAAGTTATTTTTCATTGCATTTGATTGCTACAACAATATAACCATGACAGAATATCTATTTTAAGATTTCACTACTATGTATGAATACTCTCTGCGTATTATTATTATTATTATTATTATTTATTTATATAGCGCCAACTAATTCCGCAGCGCTGTACAATTGGGAATAGACATACAGAGGTATTAAATAGTGCAATCAGATGTGTAGAACAGGAGGATCAGAGTGCTTGTATGCAAGTGTTAGATTTTTTTTCTATTGAAAGCAAATATATTTTCTCTTTTGTCCACTGAGGAACACAGGAACCATGGGATAAAATATACTTCATCAGGAGATTAGGACACATATAAAAATAGCTCTCTGGAAGTGGAGACTCTCTCTCTACTCCACTCCAGGTTTAATAGTGACCTCAAAGGAGATCACCAGGACAGATTAACCTAGCTAACTTTTTTTTTTGGGGGGGGGTTTATATGGGGCGGTCCAATCCCCTGTTAGGTGGGCTTCTACCCTGTGTTTCCTTAATGGAAATGAACCAGGGAGCAGACTTTTAATGGTCCATTTCATGGACCATTTCATTAATGGACTTTGAATGGACCATTTTATATTGGAACTTTAAAGCTGAAGATGATTCCAATTCTCAGAGTGCATATAGTATATCCCTAAGTTGGCACTCTGGTTCCACATTATTTCAGGCCCTGTTGCCCCCCCAACTATTATTAAAACTCAGACCACCTATTGGGGGTCCTGATGCCCCCAGCTAGTGATCTGCCAGTCGATTTGGCTGAGAGATCAATAGAGGTGACGCAGGAGAACAAGAGAGCTTCCCTGCTTCTATCCTACCCAAAGTAATGGGTAGGAGTGGGCGGGATCGGGCAACCCTCTCACTTCAATGAGAGAGGCTTTATGTTCTAATTAAAAGTGGTGCAATTGTGGTGCAAACCAAGGGAATGGGCTGGGAGATAAGTAGGTGGGGGCATCAGGAGGGGTCCTAATGCTTCACCAAGAGTACCAACTTTTTTAAGAGGTTGGTTGAGGAAAGCCAGCATGTAACTTTTTTTTTTTTTTTTTTTAATAGAGTGGCAGATGTATTAGGTTGAGGAGGCAAGGGGCTATGCCTCCTTCCTCCTCCTCAACAGATCAGCGTTTTCCAGCCATGCCACCTGGCAGAGAATCAGATTCACATAGATGTGTATGTATATATATATACTATACTAAGAACCACCATAGCACAGGTCAATTAAATGTCCCAAAAGAGATCCAAAGAGGCAAATAACCATATCGTTTTCCACTGATGGCCAAATCAGAGACCAAATTGTTAATTTGTAAATCCTCCAACCGATCCTCTGCAATGAGTTTTGGGCTGATTCACCCTTTCTCAATCCACCAGTTGAAGCCAATTGATTTCCAGTGTCCTCCTTAAAAGACCAATCTAATAGCAGCATACAATAAGTCACTTCCTGATATTGCATTACATCAATGCGTTCCACCACGGTGTCATAGCGACCAACTGTTTTCCACCATATACATAACATCATAAAAATATAATTAATAGACTTTGAGTTGACAGGGAAGCAGGCACATCTGAATATCCAATGAAAATTTCAAATGTTATTTTATATGTGATAGGTATTGTGAAACACAATTAAGTGGAAACCGTAATGTCACAAAAAGGTTAAGGAGGGCTTAAAATGGGGTTTAACCTACAGTTAGGGAAAACAATATTTGATCCTCTGCTGATTTTGTATGTTTGCCCACTGACAAAGAACTGATCAGTTTATAATTTTAATGACATGTTTATTTGAACAGTGAGAGACAGAATTCAAAACAGTTATAAATTGATTTGCATTTTACTGAGTGAATAAGTATTTAACTCTTTTGCAAAACATGACTTAGTACTTGGTGGCAAAACCCTTGTTGGCAATCGCATAGGTCAGATGTATCTTGTAGTTGGCCACCAGGTTTGCACACATCTCAGGAGGGATGTTGTCCCACCCCTCTTTGCAGATCTTCTCCAAGTCATTAAGGTTTCGAGGCTGACATTTGGCAACTCGAACCTTCAGCTCCCTTGACAGATTTTCTATGCGATTAAGGTCTGAGACTGGCTAGACCACTCCAAGACCTTAATGTGCTTCTTCTTGAGCCACTCCTTTGTTGCCTTGGCCGTGTGTTTTGGGTCATTGTCATCCTGGAATACCCATCCACGAACTATTTTAAATGCCCTGGCTGAGGGAAGGAGGTTTTCACCCAAGATTTGACGGTACATGGCCCCGTCCATCGTCCCTTTGATGCAGTGAAGTTGCACTGTCCCCTTAGCAGAAAAACACCCCCAAAGCATAATGTTTCCACCTCCATGTTTGAAGGTGGGGATGGTGTTCTTGGGGTCATAGGCAGCATTCCTCATCCTCCAAACATGGCGAGTTGAGTTGATGCCAAAGTGCTCAAATTTGGTCTCATCTGACCACAACACTTTCACCCAGTTCTCCTCTGAATCAATCAGATGTTCGTTGGCAAACTTCAGACAGGTCTGTTCATGTGCTTTCTTGAGCAGGGGGACCTTGCGGGCGCAGCATGATTTCAGTCCTTCATGGCGTAGTGTGTTACCAATTGTTTTCTTGGTGACTATGGTCCCAACTTCATTGAGATCATTGACAAGATCCTCCCATGTAGCTCTGGGCTGACTCCTCACCATTCTCATGATCATTGAAACTCCACAAGGTGACATCTTGCATGGTGCCCCAGACCGAGGGAGATTGACAGTTATTGTGTGTTTCTTCCATTTGCGAATAATTGTACCAACTGTTGTCACCTTCTCACCAAGCTGCTTGACGATGGCCTTCTAGCCCATTCCAGCCTTGTGTAGGTTTACAATCTTGTCCCTGACATCCTTGGTCTTGGCCATGGTGGAGAGTTTAGAATCTGATTGATTACTTCTGTGGACAGGTGTCTTTTATACAGGTAACAAGCTGAGATTAGAAGCACTCCCTTTAAGAGAGTTCTCCTAATCTCAGCTTGTTACCTGTATAAAAGACACCTGGGAGCCAGAAATCTTGATGATTGATAGGGGGTCAAATACTTATTTCACTTAGTAAAATGCAAATCAATTTATAACTTTTTTGAAATGTGTTTTTCTGGATTTTTGTTGTTATTCTGTCTCTCACTGTTCAAATAATCCTACCATTAGAATTATGGACTGATCATTTCTCTGTCAGTGGGCAAACATTCAAAATCAACAGGGGATCAAATTAATTTTTCCCTCACTGTATAGCCAGTTTGAAGAGGTACTGTAGCCAAGGGATTTATAAGGCCTTATATATATTAAGTGGATGAGAAAGAAGCAAACATCTAAGGTGGATGTACAGTAATGTGCAAAAGTTTTAGACAGGTGTGAAAAAATACATGTAAACTATGAATGCTTTCAAAATAGATATGTTAATAGTTTATTTTTATCAATTAACAAAATGCAAAGTGAGTGTGCAGTAGAAAAATCTAATTCAAATCACTATTTGTTGGACCACCCTTTGCCTTTGTGGGGGCCATACCATCACTTCCAAGACTCCTTGTTCTTCTTTACACTGAAGGCAATTCTTAAACTGATAGTAATGTTTCACAATAAAAGCAGCTCCAATTAATCTTCATAGTATTTGGGCCATGGAGAGTGTTATTTCAGAGTTGTAGCTCAAGAGTAATTGAATGATAAAGTATCCCCTTCCCGCCCCTTTTACTCCACAGAGCAGCAAGACTGTCCGGATGGATCACAGAGAGGGACAATCTTCAGTAAGTATAAAGAAAAACCTGTCAAGAGGGGCAGGGTTTTCCTTATGCTCACAGTAAGACGAGTGTCCCTTGCTGTGATCTATCTGGTCCCAGGACCAGATTCCACATCTGAGGGGAGGTGGCTTACACTGCGTAAAAGGGGCAGGAGGGGGATACTTTATCATTACTCTTGAACTTCAACTGTGACAGTATTGAAATAACCTTCTCACATGGCCCAAATACTATGAAGATTAATTGGAGCTGCTTTTTTTGTGAAACATTACTATCCCTTTAATGACTTTGACTGTAAGTTTGGGTTGTTGTCATGCTGCAAAATAAATATGGGGCCAATCAGTTGCTTCCCTGATGGTACTGCATGATGGATAAGCATCTGCCTATACTTTTCACCATTGATGAGACCATTAATTCTGACCAAATCCCCAACTCCATTTGCAAAAATGCAGCCCAAAATGTGCAAGGAACCTCCATCATGCTTCACTGGTGCCTGCAGGCACTGATTCTTGTACCGCTCTCCAGCCCTTTGGCGAGCAAACTGCCATCTACTAAAGCAAAATATTTAAAATTTTGACTCATCAATCCAAAGCACCACCTGCCATTTTTCTGCACCCCAGTTCATGTGTTTTCGATAATAGTTGAGTCGCTTGGCCTTGTTTCCACGTTGGAGGCATGGCTTTTTGGCTGTAAGTCTTCCATGAAGACAACTTCTGACCAGAATTCTCCGGACAGTATTTACCAAGGTTCCACTGTTTTCTGCCAGTTCTGAAATGCCAGGACCGTCATGGGTCCTTATGGGAAGTTTACTCATGGCGGTCCTGGCACGTCATGGGTCGATAAGGGGTAAATGGCCTGGGTGTCAGTAATACACTGAAGTATGCGTTCAATCTTTGTTGAAGAACCACACTCACAGGAATTTATAATTGATGAATCAGATGTTTATTGTATCAACGTTTCAACACAGCCTTGGGCCTTTATCAGGCTATGTTACAGAGTGTGGGTGAGTGTGGGGGAGTTATTTATCCCCTGTGGTACAGTTAGTTTGCTACAGAATTGCTTATCTTCTGTTTTGTATATAAGAGGGGGGGAGGGGGATTCACTAAGCGGTGATAAAGAGGTGATAAAACAGAGATGACTTCTCCAGTTTATCACTTCTCCAATTCCTATGTTATTCAGTGGAGCCTTTGCATTAAGATTTGATCTTAGTGAATAGGTTCCACAGAATAATATAGGAACTGGAGAAGTCATCTCCACTTTATCACTTCTATATCACTGTTTAGTGAATCTCCGAAACCCCCCCCCCCCAATATTTTAAGCTTGTACAGCTCTGCATGCACTACTGGCACTTTATAACTGTAATTATACAAAAATAGACATACATTTGTTGGTCAAATC
Source organism: Rhinophrynus dorsalis (assembly GCA_037306005.1). Classification (NCBI taxonomy): domain Eukaryota; kingdom Metazoa; phylum Chordata; class Amphibia; order Anura; family Rhinophrynidae; genus Rhinophrynus; species Rhinophrynus dorsalis. Next base: position 226,268,596 of record CM074718.1, on the reverse strand, counting down.
AATGACCCATACATTTTAATTGGTTGCATCTTGGAAAACACCTTGTGATTGCTGCTATTTTTCAGTATTTAATCATCTAAACACTCATCACATACACACACACACACATATTAGACACAGATTACTAGCCAGGAGGTGAAAAGTTACTAGTCCACTCAAGGTTAAACAGAAAGAACAGCATGATCTTTTTCTGCTGGAATTTTTACTAGCTGCAGGCTAGTAACCAGTGAAAAAGCCCTGCCCTGCACGTATAATAAATATAAACAATCAATAATTAGGTACATTTTAGATTTAAAAACGCATGTAGATAAAACCTTGAAAAAGCATTACTGTCAATTCAAAAGTGTCAAAAACTGTACGAATTTTAAAATTGCTGTAATGACATTTAAATATCTTATGGACTGTAACTGCATTTTAAACATGATTGTATTATTCCCAAATGAACACTTTTATGCTTGTAATATTACATTTGACATACAGTATAATTATATACCTTGCTTGCTCAATAACAGGGCTCAATGATTTTGAGCATCTTACTGTTTTAGGGGCATATACTGTAACTAGCAGATTATACTTTAGCACTGATATTCAGTCTGTATTGGTGAACTGCACACCTTTACTTCTTGACCTTGCAAAACATGTTTTAACCTTTTGAGTGCCAGAGGGGTATGGAATGCATTGCTCTGCATCCCTCTGGCACTCAGAGGGTTAAAGTTTGATACCTATATAGCAGGGCATGCACTATACTTTAAGGGGAAAATATAATTGCAACTTTTAACCCTATTACCTTTAGCCTTAAAGGGGAATTACACCTCCTAATAATATCTCCCACTTGCCTTACATTGACCTATCTGAAAACCCTATCAAGTACTGACTGAAGATGTCATATCTTGAACAAATACATAAGGAAAAAAACTCATATAGGCCATTAAGATTTTCTGGATACGTTAAGTTAGGTAGGAACTTGTTATTGGTAGGGGGTGTTACTTTTTCTTTAAACAGTATAGCTTGTAGGTTCTCTGCTGGTTCTTAACCCTTTGAGTGCCAGAGGGGTATGCAGTGCATTGCTTTGCAATGCATTGCGTACCCCCAAGGGGTTAGAGGGATAATGAATTTGATGTACTGAAATGGAACAGATGTGGGGCAAACAAACTACACCATAGGGGGCAGATAAGACTCCCCAGTGATTGAAATAGGTCTTTTAACCCTTTGAGTGCCAGAAGGGTACATAACGCATTGCTTTGCAATGCTTTCTGTACCCCTCTGGCACTCAAAGGGTTAAAACAAAAACATCAGCTCCAATTAATCTTCATCGTATTTGTGCCATGGAGAGTGTTATTTCAATACTGTCAGAGTTGTAGTTCAAGAGTAATTGAATGATAAAGTATCCCCCTCCCGCCCCTTTTACCTAGTATAAGCCTCCTCCCCTCAGATGTGGAATCTGGTCCACAGACCAGACAGCTCACAGCAAGGGACAATCTTCTTACTGTGAGAACAATGAAAGCCCTTCCCCCATTGACAGGCTTTTCCCTTATGCTACTTGAAGATTGTCCCTCTCAGCAATCCACTTAGATACCACCTTTCTGCTCTGAGCTCAGCAGTGTTACATCAGTAAAAGGGGTGGCAGGGGGATACTTTATCATTGAATTACTCTTGAACTACAACTCTGACAGTACTGAACTAACACTCTCCATGGCCCAAATACTATGAAGATTAATTGGAGCTGCTTTTATTATGAAACATTACTATCCCTTTAACCTCTTGAATGCTAGAAAGGTCTCCAATGTGCTGAGAAGCAATGTGTTGAAAGCTTCTCTAGCATTCAGTGGGTTAACCTTTTGAGTGCTAGAGGGTTACCCAACACATTTCTTTGAAATGGGTTGTGTACCCCTCTGGTACTCAAAGAGTTAACCCTTTGAGTGCCAGAGGGGTACGCAATACATTGCTTTGCAATGCATTGTATAACCCTCTGGCACTCAAAGGGTTAAAGGCCTTTTTTTAAACCAGTGGGGCATTGGGCGTATGTTCCTTATTATGCAGTTGGTTTGCTCTATCCTAACTCCATTGTACATCAGCCTGTCCAGTGCACTGACCTTTTATTTCTAGGTGTCTGTTAATGGATGGCAGACAGTGAGAGCTCCTTTAAACCTTTAGCCCATTAAGGACCATGGGGGTAGGCAATGTATTGATGAACAATGTATTGCACACCCCCTTGGTCGTTAAGGGGTTAAGCACCAGAAGGATGCACAGTGCAATGTGAAGCAAGTGGTTGCATACCCATCTGGTCCTTAAAGGGTTAAACAAATTTGTGCTGAGAGCATGTTTAACCCTTTGAGTGCCAAAAATGTATCCGATGAATTGGAATAGAATATTTGGGCCTGGGAATATAATATTTTGTGGAATCAATGAGCATAATGTATCGAGGAAAACTGGCATAGTTCTAACCAAACCGAAATATAGGTACACATATACAATTCCAAAATTGTCTCGAAGGCTAGGTTGCCAACAGATTTCAAAGCAATACATTTTTTGTTAAATTATTTTTCCAGGAAGGGTACGCTGAAATTGTCTCTTGTTTTCAAGTATGTCTTGGGTACTCATTTTATCTTCCTCTGAAGGGTGAAAGGCTGAGATGAGCTTTTTGGGACTAGAACCTGGGTTCACTTTGAAAATGTTGCACGCAAAAGAGCTTTATGCTAAAATGCAGGCATGTGAAACATGCTGCTCAGCATCAAGGAGTTCCTTTGAGATTAACCCTTTGAGTGCCAAGTGGGTACATTGTACGAGTTTGGACAGCTGTACCCGCTGTGCCAAGCTCGTACGATGTACCCACTAAAATGCGGTCACTGCATGAGCCGGTATAACCGGCATGCAGTGGCCGCATTTAAAAAAAAAAAAAGCTGGGCAATCGTGGGGGGACATGAGGATCACTCCTCATGTCCCCCCTGTTATTGATCTCCCAGCCGATCGCGCTGGGAGATCAATAAAAGAAGAGGAGAAGCGCAGCAGAAGCGCAGCTTCTCCTCTTCCTTCTCTCCTACCCGAACTTCCGGGTAGGAGAGGGCGGGACCGGGGGAAGCCTCCCAACGTCATCAGTGACATGTCACTGATGACGTTGGGGAAGTTTCCCCGGTCCCATTCACTCCTACCGGTGGTAGGAGTGAAAGGCAGGAGAGCTTTTGCTCTCCTGCAAGTCGCCTTATTGATCTCCCAGCCGATGGCTGGGAGATCAATAACTGGGGGGACACCAGGAGGGGTCCTGATGTCCCCCACGAGGTCTGAGTAATTTAAAAAAAAAATAAAAAAAATAAAAAAACGCTAAGTAGCCCTGTGAGTGCCGCAGGGGTCCCCAGCACATTGCTTTGCAATGTGCTGGAGACCCTTGTAGCACTCACAGGGTCATTTTTTTTTTTTTTTTTTTTTTTTTTTTTAAAGACCTCATTGGGGGGATCAGGGGGAATCCTGATGCCCCTCAATGAGGTCTATTATTAAAAAAAAAAAAAAAAAAAATTTAACCCTGTGTGTGCCACAGGGGGGGTCCAATGCACACCCCCCTCCTGTGGCACACACAGGGCTTCTATCATTACTTTGTTACTAGAGATTGTTGGGGGGCCATCAGGATTGGTCCTGATGGCCCCCCAACAAGCTCTGATTACAAAGTAATAATAAAAAAAAAAATTAACCCTCTGAGTGCCAGAAGGGTCCAATGCATTGCTTTGCAATGCCCTGGAGACCCATGTGGCACTCACAGGGACATTTATTTTGATTCCTTTTATTTTTTTTTTTTAAGACCTCATTGGGGGAATCAGAGGGGTCCTGATACCCACCAATGAGGTCCATAATAAAAAAAAAATGTAAAGAAAAAAAAAATAACCCTGTGTGTGCCACAAGGGGGGCCAATGCAGCCCCCCTTCTGCGGCACACACAGGGCATTTATCATTACTTCGTTATCAGAGATTGTTGGGGGGCCATCATGATTGGTCCTGATGGCCCCCCAACAAGCTCTGATTACAAAGTAATAATAAAAAAAAAAATTAACCCTCTGAGTGCCAGAAGGGTCCAATGCATTCCTTTGCAATGCCCTGGAGACCCATGTGGCACTCACAGGGACATTTATTTTGATTCCTTTTATTTTATTTTTTTTAAGACCTCATTGGGGGGAATCAGAGGGGTCCTGATACCCACCAATGAGGTCCATAATAAAAAAAAATGTAAAGAAAAAAAAATTAACCCTGTGTGTGCCACAAGGGGGGCCAATGCAGCCCCCCCTTCTGCGGCACACACAGGGCATTTATCATTACTTCGTTATCAGAGATTGTTGGGGGGCCATCATGATTGGTCCTGATGGCCCCCCAACAAGCTCTGATTACCAAGTAATGATTAAAAAAAAATTAACCCTCTGAGTGCCACAAGGATCCAGTGCATTGCTTTGCAATGCTCTGCAGACCCCTGTGGCACTCACAGGGTCACTCTGTTTGTGGACATATATATTTTTTTTACTAAGACCTCATTGGGGAGGGATCAGGGGGTCCTGATGCCCCTCAATGAGGTATATAATAAAAAAAAATTAAATCAAAAATTAACCATGTGTGTGCCACTGGGAGGGGGGGTTCAATGCAGACCCCCTTCCTGTGGTACACACAGGACTTTTTATCATTACTTTGTGATCAGAGCTTGTTTGGTGGCCATCTGAATACAAAGTATCGATAAAAAAAAAATTAACCCTTTGTGTGCTGGACACCCCTGTGGCACATAAAGGATTTTTTCCCCCTTTATTTTTTATTTAGACCTCATTGTATGGGTTCTGATGCCCCCAACGAGGTCTACACAAAAATATTGGGGGAAAAAGCCCCAAAAAATGCACGTGCAACAGGAAGGGGGTCCAACGCAGTGCTTTGTATGAGGGGACATACAGTGCACAATGGTAGTCAGAGATCTCCCATACACACTATCAGACACTGCCCCACCATCACCACCATCCTTGCTCCTCTGCTCATACCCACACACACTGCCTAATCCCTCACCCTCTCACACATTTTGTTAGACTTGTAGTCACAGGTCCGCACATACACCGGCTGACGTCCTAGCTTCTTTCATCTGTTAGCCATAAAATCACACATACACTGTTTGCTTTCCCATTTCTGTTTCACTGGTAGCTACGCTCTTGTAGCGTAAATTGGTATGTGAACCCAGAGCAGTGGGGTACCATTTTTTTTTGGCTGGCAAGAAGTCCTCCTAGGAAATCCCACGCCATTGAACCATTTTAGTATCTTTGAAGTGACTGATGTGTAAAACAAATGTTTGTTTTTCTTTCCTGTAGCACCACATTCTGGAAATAGTTGTTCCAAATAACTTAGGGGTACAAAGGCAAGTGACCCCTTATTAGATGCGGCAGGTTGTCTTCTTTCCAAAATTGTATGGTTTATCTACCTTTTCTTCAATTCTGAAGGTGTTATAGCCATTTTTATACAGGCAAGTCAGGTTTGAGAAAATGTTAGAAACATCAGAGGTTGTAGTAGGTGTAGTTTTCTACTTCTAGCACCCCCTAAGGTAGTTCAACTCATATCAATGGGGTGTCGTTTGACTCCTAGAGCACTAGCAAACAAATGCAGTTGAAAATTCCATGGTTTTCCCAGAGCTCCATACATTTAAAGGGGCAGAAATGTAAAAAAAAGCATTTTTTTTCATTAGCGCCACCTCCTGGAAGCATTTGTGCATACCAGCCTTTGGGTAAGAAGGCAAGTGACCCCTCATTAGATGCGGCAGGTTGTTTTCTTTTCAAAATGGCATTGTTTCTCTACCTTTCCTGCATATCTATTATGGTTATAACCATTTTAGTGCAAGCAGATAATTTAAAAAACAAAAGTGTCAGGTTTACGTTCGTGTTCCTAGCACCCACATATTGTATGTTAACCCACACAAATGGGCTACCATTTTTCTCATGATGGTAGCAAGTACTGAATACAGCAGGAAATATTATGGTTTTCAAAGATTTTAGTATGTTTGAAGTGGTGGAAATGTAAAAAAATCTGTATTTATTCCCATAGCGCCACCTTTTGGAAATATTTGTGCACTTCAGCCCAGGGGGTAGAAAGGCAAGTGACCCCTCATTTGATGTGGGAGAATGTCTACTTTCCAAAATGGTATACCTTTTATACCTTTCCTTCATGTCTCTAACAGTTATGGACATTTTAGTACAAGCAGCCATTTTTGAAGAAGCAAACAGGTAGGTGTAGTTATGTGCTTCTGGCACCCCTAAGGTAGGTCGACTCATTCCAGTGGGGTGTCATTTTTCTCCTAAGAGCACTAGCTAATGAATACAGTTGGAAATACCATGGTTTGCACACATTTCAGTACATTTGAAGGGGCAGAAATGTAAGAAAATGCCTTTTTTTTTTCATTAGCGCCACCTTCTGGAGGCATTTGTGCACTCCAGGCTTGGGGTAACAAGGCAAGTCACCCATCATTAGATGCGGCAGGGTGTCTTCTTTTCAAAATGGTATGGTTTGTGTACCCTTTCTTCACTTCTGTAGTTGTTATAACCATTTGTGTACAGACAAGTAATGTTTGAGAAAATGTTAGAAAAATGTGAAGTTGTAGTGGGTGTCGTTTTGCACTTCTAGCGCCCCCTGAGGTAGTTAAACTCGTACCAATGGGGTGTCATTTTTCTCCTAAGAGCACTAGCTAATGAATACAGTTGGAAATACCATGGTTTGCACATATTTCAGTACATTTGAAGGGGCAGAAATGTAAGAAAATGCCTTTTTTTTTCATTAGCGCCACCTTCTGGAGGCATTTGTGCACTCCAGGCTTGGGGTAACAAGGCAAGTCACCCATCATTAGATGCGGCAGGGTGTCTTCTTTTCAAAATGGTATGGTTTGTGTACCCTTTCTTCACTTCTGTAGTTGTTATAACCATTTGTGTACAGACAAGTAATGTTTGAGAAAATGTTAGAAAAATTTGAAGTTGTAGTGGGTGTCGTTTTGCACTTCTAGCACCCCCTGAGGTAGTTAAACTCATACCAATGGGGTGTCATTTTTCTCCTAAGAGCACTAGCTAATGAATACAGTTGGAAATACCATGGTTTGCACACATTTCAGTACATTTGAAGGGGCAGAAATGTAAGAAAATGCCTTTTTTTTCATTAGCGCCACCGTCTGGAGGCATTTGTGCACTCCAGGCTTGGGGTAACAAGGCAAGTCACCCATCATTAGATGCGGCAGGGTGTCTTCTTTTCAAAATGGTATGGTTTGTGTACCCTTTCTTCACTTCTGTATTTGTTATAACCATTTTTGTACAGACAGGTAATGTTTGAGAAAATGTTAGAAAAATTAGAGGTTGCAATAGGTGTAGTTTTGTACTTGTAGCGCCCCCTGAGGTAGGTGAACTCATACCAATGGGGTGTTATTTTTCTCCTAAGAGCACTAGCTAATGAATACAGTTGGAAATGCCATGGTTTTCACACATTTTAGTTCATTTGAAGGGGCAGAAATGTAAGAAAATGCCTTTTTTTTTCATTAGCGCCATCTTCTGGAGGCATTTGTGCACACCAGGCTTGGGGTAACAAGGAAAATCACCCCTCATTAGATGCAGCAGGTTGTCTACTTTCCAGAAATATATAGTTTTATATAGTTATTCCACTGTTTTAGGGTAGTTTTACCACAAAAACCCTAGAATGCGCATATTAGTTTATAAAGTTGAAAATGTCATTTTGCGCTGCTGGTGATTAGGGCTCTACGCTAGCCATGGACGTAGGTAAAACTATACAAATTTGGTATTTTTTTACTCGGGGGACTCGAGGCTTTTTCAAATAATTGAAACTTTTTCAATCAAGGTAAATGTTTTTGATACATAGTATGTGATTTTAGCAAAATGAGTAAATTTTCACTTTTTTTTGTCATTATGACATCATAGCTTTTTGCACGATGTAAAATTCTCTTCATGTAAGGTATCACAAGAAAGCTCAATTCGTTCTGAAAAAAACAATATATAGTTTTCCATATGTAACTAAAAATCCCCAGAGGAAATCAAGCCTAAACGGAAGGAATATCAAAAATGTTGAAAAAGTGTCTGGCCTGCAGGGTTCAGAAAATGGCCCGAGCCTCTGGCACTGAAGGGGTTAATAGGATTGACAGAGAGGTGTCATGTAACATGTAAGATTCTTCCACAAATGTGCCCCCACTGTCCATCTCCACAAATGTGACCCACTGTCCATCTCCACGAATGTGACCCACTCTCCAGCTCCACAAATCTGCCCCCACTCTCCAGCTCCACGAATCTGCCCCCACTATCCACCTCCTACCAGGCTCAGGAGGAGGGAGCCTCATCATCCCTGGTGGTCTGGCGGCATGGCAGGAGAGGTCTGTGCTGCCTTGTGCACAGACCTCTTTATGCAGCCCCTGAGCGGTCCTCCAGTGATGCAGAGCGCTGGGAGATGATGTCATTACTAGACAACCAGGGACGATGAATAAGCTGCTCATAGAGGTCTGTACCAGAGAAGGCACAAACCTCAGCTTGCCAGTGGGGAGATCAGTGTGATCTTCCCACCGGCAAAGCTCTTTTAATGCTGGCGGTGGCAGTGGTAACAGGGGGTGGCTGGGCCCAGTTGCGACCCCTGCGACCACTATTGTTACACCACTGTTGGAGAAATGATCTCCTGTTCAACATACCTTAATGTACAACCTCCAGTTGGTGAGATACAGAGACAAAGTCATAAAGATGAGATAACTTCTCCAATGTAATAAAATTGTCAGTTAATTTATTATTTTTTGGTGCCAATGCACTGAGATCTTTCCAGTTTGAGAAATCTTAGTGTATAAGCTTCATAGAATAACATAGGAACTGGACAGTATATCTCACTGGAGAAGTTATCTTTTCTTAATCTTCTTTTTATCACTCTTCCCCAGGGTTATGCTAAAAGGAAGGCATGTCAAACATGAGGGCTGATCGCATGTGGCCTGTGAGCTGGCAAAGTGAGGCCCTCCATTGAAAGAAATGTTTCAATAGTCCAGCTGCTCAGCATCAAGGAGTTCCATTTAGATTAACAGGATTTCCAGAGAGGTGTCATGTAACACCCCACCAGTATGCATATGCAATTGTAAAAAACCTGAGATTCTACGATGGACAAGGAGCATTTGGGTATATATACTGGCAGGGTGTCACATGGCTGTCCTGTTGGCTTATATAAACAAAGCGTGGACATTTTCATATGGTGATTGTTTCACGTATTACTTTTTATGCACTAACTAGTTTAAAAGCCGTGTACACAGTGCCAGCCAGCAGCCTCGGCTGGTGCCCGGAGCCTCTCTGCTCACTGCCCGCACTGCAGGCATGTGCAGTACAGAGTGCCCAAACGCACCACGGCTGATACAGAGCAGGGCGTTCCAAATTTGGACTGTATTCCTCTCTGCGCAGAGAGGACTCCGGTCCGAGTTCAGAGCACCCCGCTCTGTTTCAGCCATGGGGCGTTTGAGCAGTCTGTACTGCTCATGACTGCAGTGCATGCAGTCTCTACTGTGCATGACGGCTTCTGACAATCATCCCAGCGAATTATTATATAGGATTTGCTTTGACTTTATTTTTCCTAAGGTATTTGTATAGGGATGTATATACTGTGGTAATGTGACTTTATTTAGATTTTTTTTTCTTTACTTTCTGTTTTTTTTTCTTGATTGAAACTTGGAAAGTCCTGTGAGTGCTGATTCTACAATTTCTATACACACAAAGACATACACAGACCCTAGCAGCCAATTTTGCCATATGTTGTGTATGTGGCCTTGACTGTATGTAAAGTTGACATGCTTGTACTAATGGATGATAAAGAGGTGGGAAAGTTGAGTTGACTTCTGCAATCGTATAAATTCTCCAAATTATAATTTATTCTATTTAGCTTAACCCCTTAAAGACCCATGATGTGCCAGGACTGTCATGGGTGAACTTGCCATAAGGACCCATGACGGTCCTGGAACATCATGAAATTCAGGGCTCCCTGCTAGGCTGCACGCAGTTTGGGGAGCCCTGAATCTATTCCTGAAAAAAAACCTGCCCCGTGGTCCTTAACTGCCAGTCGTGCCACTGCGGGCTGGTCCTTAAGGTGTTAAGCAATAGGAACTCAAAGGCTGGAGAAATCTTAGTGCACTGGCTCCATAGAATAGCATAGGAACTGGAGAAGTGGAGATGTCGAGGGTTATGCACTAAGGTGTGATAGGTGATAATGTGGCGATGACTTCTCCAATGATATCACTTCTCCAGTTTCTATGTTATTCTATAGAGCCTATGCACAAAGATCTCAAATGCTGGAGAGATGTTAGTGTATAGGCACCATAAAATAACATAGGAACTGGAGAAGTCATACTACTGGAGAAGTTATCTCCACTTTACCACCTCTTTATCACACCTTAGTGCACCCCCCCATACCACCACTTTATCATTTCTTTGTCATGCATTTTCCAAAGCTCTTCTTATACATCAGCCCCTATATCTATATTTTCTTATTCAGATCTTCTCTGTTCTCTCACTTTTATGTTTCCCTCTGTTTTATCTGTGTACTAAAGTACTTACATTTTTTTCTTTTGAGTCATTTATAAAAGCGAAATAGGAGTTTATTTATCACCTAGAAATTTGACAATAATGAGTCTTCTGTTCAAAAGGCGTAGATAAATTATTTCTGCAACCTGCTAAGGCATTGATGCCAAAACTCAAACAGGTGTTACATTTAGATTTTTTCATGATGCTTATTATTATGTTAGATTTAGTGTCACATTCATAGAATAGAGAATTAAGCACATTAATGATTGAAAGTGCGTATTTAAGTAGTTTTAGATTATGATAAAAAGTGAGATGTGTCCATTAACTAGTGATACTTTCCATAATACCATTCTTTTCAGTCACACAGATTAATATTTGCTAAAGTAGGTAGCTAAACTAATTTGGTTAAATGATGTATCTGATATAGTCTGATAGTAACAGTAATTTTCACCAAAAGTAAAGCCACATTGTTTGCTCAGTAATTGGGAGCTACCTTTGTTAACATTTTGAGTGCCAGAAAGGTGCTTAACTTATTACCGGTTGGTGGAATTATGGGGAATAATTTTGGCTACAAAATTTATTACAGTGACTAGTTTAGTATAGAGTCATATTCGTATATATATACCCCAGTATTTGGTAATATTGGCACCAGCACATAGCTTAATTAGCATAAAGTGACACTCCATGCCGCCTACAAATAAATGTTAATTTCTCACATGCTTATTACATATTAAAAATAACTAATATAAAATACGGACAGTTTTTAATTCTGTTTAAAAAATAACTAAACTTATGGTGAGAGGTCCACTTTACTCTATACTGGCAACTAAAAAAATGTCTCTTCATTAGTTGAAGCCAGAGACAATTGCTCTGTGGAGGCATCCATTCATGCTTTCACTCTAAAACCCCATTAGTAGAAAAATATTTATAGTGTCTCAGAAGGGACTGTGCAGTATTGTCTCTAAACTGCTTGAGATAAAATAATAGCTTTTCTAAATAGATTATTGTTGGGTACTAATCACAGTGAATTAACTGCAAACAATTACCAAGTCTAATTAATGACTGTATTTTAGGATTGTGAATGAAAATATATATATTATTTACAGATTGTAGCTGGAAGTATATTATTTTAAACGCATATCAAGCTATGCAATTTATAGATGCTAGTGTTCCTTTAACTGGCTTTTGTAATGGAAGCATAGACTGTCCTACAGGTTAACGTTTGATTGAGCAAGCATTTGATGAGTGACAGGATTTAAAACAGTGAATGCACTGAAAATAGTACCCAATCCTCTACTATATTATTTTGTCAGTTTATATGACAATACTGGACTATGATTTTTGGAAAGATATCTTGGATTACTAAACTAATAGGGTCCCATAGCGAGATGCACTTATGGGCTATGTGGTGGTATAGTGTATCTGGAAATGTTTGGTGATCACTTCTCCATGGAGAATACAACACACTTCTCAGTATTTACTATATATGTAAAGGAGGAGGAGATACTTTGATCATTAGCAATTATGGTTTGCTTAATACTGGGGATATTGTAGGAAGGGAATTTGGAGGCGTGCAGAGGATGTGCTCAGACTTCAACATCAAGAACAGCAACAGCAGTAGCCCTTTCCACAGCCCTTTGAGGGCTGGTGGGGTAAGAAACTCATTGCAGAGCAATGTGTTGCTCACCCTTGTGCCACTCAGTGAGTTTACTTTGAACATCAGGGGAAGAGACGAGAGGGTGAATTTCAGAGCACATCAGTGTATCAGTCTGCTGATAAATATTGAAGGTTTGTAAATATTGCAATAGGAAATATTATTGCTCATAAATATAAGATTGCCTTACTTTTGGAAATTGCCAATTCCATGTTTTCAGAGCCTTTTAGTCTTGCAAAAATAGAAATGTAACCCCTTGAGAGCCTTAGAGATGTTACAAGAGGTTTACAAGATACAGAGTGGGTCTCTACCACAGTGTTCCTAAGAAACCTTCCGCTGAACAGCAAACGGAAGTAAACAAACTTTCAGACACACTTCAGAAGGCCAGCAGTGCTCCTCAAAAAGTCGAATGGGAATATGACAAGGGCTCCTTAAAGGGATAGTAATACTTCCAAATTACTAATCCCCATGTTGTAGGCATGTTAAAAATAAATTTATTGCCCCCAGTGTCATCTCTCAAACCCTTATGGTTTGAGAGATAATAGCGCACAAAGTTCCCCCCTCCCATCCCCTTCCCTGAAGTCAGCAATGTAGCTGACTGCAGGGATATCCGGTCTTATGTGCGCCAGGCGGCTCTGCAGCAGAGCCGAGATTGCGTTAGTAAAAAAGAATTATTTCACTGAAACGGTCTTCTACATGTGCTTGCAAACCAAGCACACGTAGAAGACCATTTCAGTGAAATAATTCTTTTTTATAAACTCGATCTTGGCTCTGCTGCAGAGCCGCCTGATGCACATAAGACTGTCGTACAACAGCTCCCCCTGCAGTCAGCGTTCAGCGTTCTGTCGGGGAAGGGGGAGGGAGGGGGGAACTTTGCTCTATATTATCTCTCAAATCATAAGGGCTTGAGAGATGACACTGGGGGCAATAAGTTTCTTTTTTAGCATAGCTACAATATGGGGATTAGTAATTTGGAAGTATTAAAATTGTAAACCTGGTGAAGACAAAGAGGATTCATGGCAAGGTATGTGTATTTGCAGTGGATTCACAGAGATTATGGTGAAGACACCTTAGTGTATATATATATATTTCGAGATATAATCAAAGCAAATATTATACCATCTTGGCAACGTGGGGAAGATGCACAAAGTTGTGATAAAAGGGGCGTTAATTCTCCAGTGTGGTAAAAGTTCCCATGGTATTCTATGGAGCAATGTACTAAGATTTCTCCAACTTGAAGGATCTTAGTACATAAGCTTCACAGAGTAACATAGGACTTAGAAAGGTTATCAGACTGGAGAAGCATTGTCCTCTAAATCACCTCTTTATCACCCCTTAATGCCTAACCCTCCAGGTCCCTTATCCAACCTTAGTGCAGCTTCACCAGGAAACCTTCATAAGCATGGATACCTCCATGCATATTTAAGATAACATTTTAGACCATGGCAACATATAGAGAATTTATATAGTCTTGAGTAGAAGAAATTAAAGTGTGTTTAGCACCGTTTCATTTTAGGCATGAATATTTCTTTAATAACACAACTGAATTAATAACTTGGGTAAGTGTAGTTTTTGTGACTGTCATTCATTGTGCCTGTATAAGAGCTGCATATGCAGGCAGCTGTGTGTACTTTTTTGTGTTTCTCTAATGTGAATTTGACACATTATTTTAATGAAAACCTAACGTGCAAGGCATGAAAAAGGTAATGTAACTGTGGTTGCAAATACATATGGGTCAAAATGTACATGCAAAACAATTTACATGGCTTAGTAAATATCCCTCTTTGAGACTGATCTGTCTACTACTACTCTCATTATTGGGAAATGTAGTTAATGGAAGAAACACTAGGCAAAGAGGTAAATGTAAGACAGATACTGAAGCATGGAGGGAGTCTGGTACAGTGAAGTAAGGATGATGTTATGGGAATGAGGGAGGATAAAAGAAAAGGAGAGGAAGGATGGACAAATTAAGTGGAAGAAGGTATAGATGAAAAGAGTGGTAAAATGTGGATAGAAAAATGTATTGAATGATGGAAAAGAATAAAGGAAGGGGGTTTGCAGATAAAAAATAATTTAAAGGTTGTGGGAGTGAAAGGAAGGGTTTGCATAGATATGTACTAACAGACATACAATGGGATTTACTATGGGGTGGAAACATCTGCACAATAAATGTATGGCCCTTTTCTCCTCTCCACTGGTTTACTGTTTAAAAATATCCTGCTTTATAAAGAGCAAGGAATATTTTCTGCACATTGAGGTGAACAACATATCTTTTTGTAATGTTAAAGGAAAACGAACAGCTAAAATTAATCTGGAGATATGTATAAATGTACTGTTTTCTAGTCTCTGTAAAAGTGATCTGTTTGTTTTATGTAATCTAAAATCTAGTTTTAACTGTACTCTGTGGAGAGTGGCCATTCCAGCCCTTTTCATGGCTCCCAGAATCTCAGTGCCATAGCAATCTTTATAGATTTCTTAGAAATTATAATATAACAGTCTTTTAGAACAGAGGTGAGTACTAATTTCAATTCATTAACTGAAATAGTAGTGGTTATCTTTCAATTACACAAACACAGTTAAAGGGATAGTAATACTTAAGATGTAAAAAAATATATGTTGTAGGGTTTATGTCCCTGAATAAAACAAGTGAACTCCCACTGCTGAGAGATATTTTATTAACAAATTATAACAGCTCAAACTTGAATTTTTTAGCTGCAGTATCACAGTGACCTGAAATTGTACAGTGGCACTGTTGCTATACCATCCTATGGAGATTTATGGTCTATGGACCAGAGCTGTTCATAGGATGGTGTAGCAACAGCGCCACTATAAATTTTCACAAAAAGACAAACTGGTTAGCACTAGCTACTTATCAATAGTGGTACAATCTTGACACTAATGTGTCTGGTGCACTCAGGGTCAAAAAACTATGGAACACAGAACAGGGAATAAGAAGACACCCTTCTAAAGCAAAACTCTTTATAGAGGCACTCACCCCAAATAATGGTATAAAGAAAAATATAATTTATTGAAACATATACTTCAAAGTTAAACACACATTTAAAACACTTAAAAACAGACAAGGAGACTCAATAAGACTCTATACATATAAATGAGGCTCACATCTCAACTCTATAAGTCAAATTGCATACAGTAGCATAGGAGAGTGCAACATCCTATATAATAATTCGCTAAATAGTTTGTAACAACGCAATCATGCACATTAGAGAGGTCTGACTTCGGAGCGTCCAGCTCTGTATCAGCCGCAGTGGACCTGGACCTCAAAGTATCATTCAAATAAAATCCAATGATAAATACATATACCGGTATGAACCATGATACAAAATTGTGTTTAAAGTGCAGAAAATATGTGCATCTTAAAATGTGCAAAAAAGCAAAATCACTCCACAAATAAACTGGTGATGAATTTATCTGTATCAATACATCTATATGATAACCAGGTCACAGGTAAAAGATGATGGTCTCACTAGAGGTCTCCTCAACCCAAACAACCCAACGCGCATCGCCGGAAAGCTTCGTCAGGGGATGTCAATTTTCAGGCCACTGTCATATTGTACCTAAAAAAATTCAAGTTTGAGCTGTTATAATTTTTAAGTAAAATCTCTCTCAGCAGTGGGAGTGCCCTTGTTTTACTCAGGGGGATAAACCCTACAACATATATTTTTTTACATTTTAAGTATTACTATCCCTTTATGCATGTTGTGTCTATATAGGACAATCTACATATGCATTAACCCTGTCAGTGTCAGAGGGGTACACTTTCCCTCTGGCACTCAAAGGATTAAAAAATGCAACTTTTGCAATATATTTTAGATCTCTAATATAAAACAAACATTTTTATATATACTAGCTGAAGTACGCAATATTTAAATTATCAGCCAACATTTTTTAGGTGTTAATGTTTCTAACAGCTTTATTGAGATTCTACACATATTAAAGACATAATAATACCTCAATAAAACTTTAGCTCTGATTATTCTTACGATTTTTTTAACATGTTGCACAATTTATAGTGACTTACATATATTAGTAGTTCAAATGTTATTCAAGAGGAAAGGATCCCCCTCCCGCCCCCTTCTGGCTACCTCCCCTTAGATCTGTGATCCGGTCGTGGGACCAGACGGATGCAGTGAGGGATAATCTTACAGTAAGGGCGGTAAAGCTATGAAATGATTTGCCTCAGCATGTTGTATTTGCAGATAATGCAACTGCTTTCAAAAAGCAATGGATGCCTATCTTGCACAGAACAATATTGAAAATTATGACATCTGGCTTCAAAGCAGATAGAATATTGATCCAGGGAAATGTCTGACTGCCATTTGGAGTCAGGAAGGATATTTTTTACCCACTTGGGGCTAAATTAGAAATTGCTCCAGAGGGTTTTATTTTTGCCTTCCTCTGGATCAACAGGGGTGTTTTTGGCATGGGCTGGACTTGATGGACACATGTCTTTTTTCAGCCTCATCAACTATGTTACTATGTTCCTATGTAATCTTCATTCATTAAGTATAAGGAAAACCCTGCCACCTTGTCAAAGAAGGGAAGGATTTTCCTTTTGCTTGCTGAAGATTGTCCCTCACCGCTCTCCATCTGGACCAGACAGAGAGGGAGTGTGATTCAGCCAGAAATGGCGGGAGGGGGATCTGTTTATACTCTGTTTATTTGAATGTTTTCTTATGCAGAATGTGTGTGATTGTGTGTAATGGGTAGACTGCCTTTCAAATAGGACTATTCTAATTATTATAATTTATATTACAGAAATAGCACACATTGTGCTATATCAGCCATTCTGTTGAATTAACAATTTTGTCGTGATACAGTTGGGTACAGTGACGCATTTTGCATGTGATTCCATTTCATGTCCATCTTGAAAATATCCTCTTGTTCCTATCTGGTGGATTTAGCTATATTTTCTAATGAAAGCTTCCTCATCACGTCTGATTACCACTCTAATGTTTCTCCAGCATGCCTAGTGATGAGCTGGGTTTATGAAACAATTTCCTACAGTAATAAAACTAATTAAAGTAGGCATCCATCCTCTCACTACTCTTTAATGAATTATAACGAGATCATTAATCTAGTCATATTCTCACAGTGAGTCGATTGGCTGGACGTCTGCTCAGACTTGTCAGCATTCAACTCCTGCCCTTTAGAAAAAGGAAATTATTTGAAGCTGTCACAATTTGCTTTATTCGAGTCAATATTCCTGGTATTCTCCTAAGTGAAAAATGAAACATTTATTTTAGTTAGTTCTGAAAAATATCTGTTGCAGATTGTGAAACAGCGGGTCTCTGCAGTATTTTATGCCTAACCCCGCCCCATCAGAATGTTTATTGCTGCTTGACAATTAATTCACACATATAGCTAATTAAATTGAACAACAGTGCCAGTAGTTAGAGAAGCACAACATTAAACGCTGGCAAAATGGTCTAAAACTGACATAGTTTACCTACAGTGTTCTTAAATTCTCTTTTAAGTAATAAGTTCAGTCAGAAAATCAGAGGAGCAAAAATACATGATAATCTTTCCTGCAGTTTATACTGGCCTCTTGAGTGTGGATCTCCATAGTTTCAGCAGCCTCTTGAACTGTATTGTAAAAAAAGTATTCCTTTCATATCTTGTGTTTGGCAGTTATTTCATTGGCCTTTAGCATCCATGGAGGGTGTAATATAGACAGAGTATTAACACTTATGCATTTAAAGGGATAGTAATGTTTCATAAAAACAGCAGCTCCAATTAATCTTCATAGTATTTGGGTCATGGAGAGTGTTATTTCAACACTGGCAAAGTTGTAGTTCAAGAGTAATTAAATGATAAAGTATCCCCCTCCCACCCCTTTTACCTAGTGTAAGCCACCTCCCTTCAGATGTGGGATCTGGTCCTGGGACCAGACAGATCACAGCAAGGGACAATCTTCTTACTGTGAGCATAAGGAAAACCCTGGCCCCCTTGACAGGATTTTCTGTTTTTTCCTTATGCTCGCTGAAGATTGTCCCTCTCTGTGATCCATCCGGACAGTTTTGCTGCTCTGAGGTGAGCAGTGTTACATCAGTAAAAGAGGCAGGAGGGGAATACTTTATCATTCAATTACTCTTGAACTACAACTCTGACAGAATTGAAATAACACTCTCCAAAGCTCAAATACTATGAAGATTTATTAGAGCTGTTTTTATTATGAAACATTACTATCCCTTTAAGACATTAGATAATTAATTTATAACTAACTAGCATGCAAAACACCATACATTAACCCCTTAAGGACCATTGATGTGCCAGGACCGTCAAGGCGGTCTGGCACTTAAAGACCAATGAAGGTCCTGGCATGGAGTTCAGGGCTCTCGGCGAGGCTGCACTCCGCTCCGGAAGCCCTGAACCGGAATTAAAAAAAAAAATAAAAACCCTGTGGTCCTCAAGTGCGCGCACAGGTCCTTAAAGGGTTAAAGTTTGGCCTATTGATAGTTAATTTATGCTTCTGCCACAACTGGAAGAAGCAGCTTGTTAAACTTATACCATAAATAGAAAAAACACAGTATAGTATAGTATAGTATATTAATATGTTAGTAGATTTTATCAAAATAACAGTAGTTATACTCAGATGAGCAAGATGCTACCCAGTTAATCAAGTAGCAATACTCACAATTGAGGATTGCTGACAAAGCAATTCCCCACAAGCCTTAAGGCCAATTGGTTGGGATCACTGGATGGAACAATATATGTCAGCCAATTGATTGCAATTATTGAACTGATACATCAAGTATAAATGTAATCTTCTATTTTGTTGCACTGTAAGCACTCTCTTGACTGTTATCCCTTTGTTAAACCTAAAACCCTTATTTTGCACAGGTCTTTTAGGAACTTTTTCTCTGGCCCTCTGTAAGAACTGAATCTGCCAGTGGTATATTTATTCCTATTAGTTATGTAAGTGTGTGTAATTTCCAAGCAGCCAAACGGAATCATCCACTGCTTCTCTGAGCTGATAGAAACATCTATGGGAAGGGCAGCCAGGGGCTGTTAGTTTTTAAGAAGCTAATCTCAGAAGTGGGAAAAGTAAAGATTAACTGACTTGAAATCTACACATATAATAATATGTTTTGTGCCAGACAGGCACAAAATTCATCGCATTCAAAGGGTTAAAGGTATAGTAATTTTTCACAATAACTGCAGCTCCAATTAATCTTCATAGTATTTAGGCCATGAAGAGTGTTATTTTAATACTGTCAGAGTTGTAGTTCAAGAGTAATTGAATGATAAAATTTCCCCCTCCTGCCCCTTTTACCTAGTGTAAGCCTCCTCCCCTCAGATGTGGAATCTGGTCTTAAGATCAGGCAGCTCACAGCAAGGGACAATCTTCTTACTGTGAGAACAATGAAAACCCTGCCCCCTTGGCAGATTTTTCAGGTTTTTCCCCTTATGCTAATTGAATCGTGTCCGTCTCTGCAATCCACCTGGACACCACCTTTCTGTTCTGAGGTGAGCAGTGCTACATCAGTTAAAGGGGTGGGAGGTGGATAATTTATCATTCAATTACTCTTGAACTACAACTCTGACAGTACTGAAATAACACTCTCCATGGCCCAAATACTATGCAGATTAATTAGAGCTGCTTTTATTTTTAAACATTACTATACCTTTAAAACAAAACTGTGCCTTTAGTGGTGCAGTGATATTGCTGGAAATAAATTAAAACAAAGTGTCCAAGCCGTGCCAGCTGAAGGAAACATAATAGGACTGTGTATTAGGAAGAAAGAGGTTATGCATTTTAAAATATATTGCAAATTAATAGTATGTATAACATCTCTTAGATATAACAGAAAATAAAACAAAAATATGGATACTAATAGTGAAAATATTGTTAGTGTGCTCAATACAAAGGATGAGGTATGTGTAAGTCAAGATTGTTTCCAGCTGGCGTCTTTGTGTACATAGTTAAACTAATGCTTGGGATAGTGCTGACACAGTGTCCAAACAGGGAGAGCCTCAGGAGATCAATCACAGACAGTATGTTCAGTGCTGCACAACAAGTTGACTCCATATAAATAAATAATAAGAATAATACTTTAGTCCCCAATTAGAGCCCCCCCCTTCTAATACAGAAAAAGTCCTTGAAACAAAACTGTTCGTACAGCAGGGGTCAATTAGTATTCCTTTATTCTCACTCCACAGGGAGCATCCTGTCCCAGCCCTAGACTTCAAAACCCCTTGTACACATAATGTACATCAACATGCACAATAGAGTTAAATAACATAGGGAAATACAAACAAGCACTAAATTATAACACAGGGGACACTTAATACAGTAGGGGATACAAGGGGTTCACCTAATGTTTCTCTCCACATACACTTTTAAGGTACTTAATCGATTTTTAAAATATACATACATAATATAAATATTCAGTGTGTAGTCTATCATATTCCATTGACAAATGCCTACTATATAGTCACTTAGGACACCTCCAACAACTACTTACAAGCCATGAATTCCCTCCTCATCTGTGTCAATCTCCAGCCCAAGGAAAAACTATAAATTGGTGGTTGAGACTCACACAGTTTTGCCCACCACTATAATATACATTATATATATATATTTCCCTGCATGTTAAGCCATTTGCACATATACAGTATTAGTAGATGAATTATTATTTTACCAATGAGCCAGTACAAGTACATGACTTGGAAATGCACATTTCCTGTTCACCGGTTTCTGAATGGCATTTACTATAGTATTCAATTAAATTTACATATTGTAGTTTTTTTTTCTTTCTCTCCATTAAATGGGCAGTGCTTTTCTTAATTAATACATTCTTGAAGAACATATTTTTGGCACTACTTAATGGCCTCACAAACTAAGAAATGTTAGTCTTGGATATTTTCTTAATTATTTGAACATCTGAGGCTTGGAAATTCAGTTGGTTTCCTCTTATTTCTTCTTTCTCCTCTACTTTCCCATCCCACTGAAAGAAATTTGAAGAAAGAGCATAAGCTAAGAGGGATGGTTGACATCTGAGCAGCTGATATCACCAGCTAAGAGAATAGACTGCCATAGTAACACAAGAAGGTTATTAATCTGTTTTTACAAATATTTTATGAGAATAAGTGATATCAGGTTATAAATAAAAAAGCAGATCTTATTTTCCCTCCTTAACATTCTTATCTAATTTTTTTCCTCCTTGACACTGCATCTTTAAATGCAGGGCCTTCTTATAACCGCTGTAGTAAACCTGTGTCTTCTCACATCTACCCAAATCATCTACTACAGCAGAACTGTTGTATCTGAGTGCACTCCTCCTGACCCCAGTTCATTAGGTTTAACTGTAATGCTTTCCTGTCCGTTGTTTGGAATTGTATTTGTTGATGTATGCTTAAAGGGATAGTAATACTTTATTTTATCTTTATTTTATTTTGTAGGCATTAAAAAAACATGAAGAACGATATAAGTCTTATCTCTCAAACCTTATTGGTTTGAGAGATATTCACAAGCAAAGTTTCCCCTCTTGCCCCTTTTACCAGATAACAGAAGGGGACAATCTTCTTCCTATGAGAACAAGGAAGGCCCTGTCCCCCTTGACAAGTTTTTCAGGTTTTTCCCTTATCTTAATTGAAGATTGTCCCTCTCTGCAGTCTACCTGGGCACCTCCCTTCTGATCTGGCTGAACAGTGTTACATCAGTAAAAGGGGCGGGAGGGAGATACTTTGTCATTGAATTACTCTTGAACTACAACTCTGACAGAATTGAAATAACATTCTCCAAAGTCCAAATAATATGATGATTAATTAGAACTGCTTTTATTATGAAACATTACTATCCCTTTAAAGTGTCCTGAATCATTAGCCCCAAATGCAAGCTGCATCTAGAAGCACGAATCTGAGACTCCTGTTCCATAATATCAAACATTCTTGTCACGGTTTGTTAAGACTCTCAGACACAAGGTTAGGTAAAAACTCAACTTTATTGAAAAGTTTAAGACAATCCCTTAGGATATCATAAACGTTCATACATATACATTGCAATGACAGGAAAAGCAATAATAACAGCGATGCAGGCTCTACTGGCCCTGCCAATATACCGGGCAAGGCAGCCAGAAGTTTGTATAAGGAATAGATAGGCTCTACCGGCCCTGCCAATATACCGGGCAAGGCAGCCAGGGGATTAGTACATGGAGAATTTAGTAGGCTCTACCGGCCTTGCCAATATACCGGGCAAGGCAGCCTGGACTGGCATACGAGGAATAGTTGGCTCTACCGGCCTTGCCAATATACCGGGCAAGGCAGCCAGGACTGGTACTTGCAGGATAGTTGGCTCTACCGGCCCTGCAAATATACCGGGCAAGGCAGCCTATGGGCAGACAACAAGTATACAGGCTCTACCGGTCTTGCCAATACCGGTTAAGGCAACCCAAAATGACCAAGAGGAAAGGGTTCTACCGGCCATACCAATATACTGGGCAAGGCAGCCTAATACGGAGTGGGTAGCATCCACTGAAGCCTCAGTGACTCTCTAGATGGCAACCACAGTCACAAGGATGACATATAGAGGCAAGTGAGCGCAAGTGGCAAGCCAAGGAATAGCAGGAGACCACTAGTACCCGCGTACTGGAGAACCAACGTAGCTACCTAGGACTTGACAGCTATACCAGCATCGAGAGAACCAGTACCAGCGTACTGGAGACACATAACTCAGACCGGTACCATAGATTAGATGAGGTGGAGCAAACCAGTAACTCGTACTGGGAATAACAATCTCTCTTTCGGTGCAACAGCAGCCGGTGGAAAGGAGCAAGCTAGTACTGGGAGTACAATACTGTCGTGCAATAGCAGCCGGATGGCAGTGAAGCGAACCAGTACCCGCGTACTTGGAACTAAATCCCATAGATGCAACAGCAGCCTGGGGCTGTGGAGCGAACCAGTACCCACGTACTGGGAACTAAATCTCATAGATGCAACAGTAGCCTGGAGGCTGTGGAGCGAACCAGTACCCGCGTACTGGATAAACCAACAAGAATAGAAATGTTGCCAAGGCGACCAAGGAGCAATAGGCGAACTGGATATGGCACTCAGCAGGTGAAACAGGAACCAGCACTCCAGACGGTCAACCGGATCAGGAACGGCAGTGGGACTGTCAGCAGGAAGCAGCAGCACCATGAAAACGCCAACCGGATCAGGAATGGCAACAGGAACCACTGGAACAGAGCTCAGGAACTAGACGATCTCAGGTAGTAAGAACATAGCGAGGGGCCCAGGAAGCTCAGGAACATAATGGAGATGCGAGCAGCATAGAGACAACATGAAAGGGCAACCAAAGGGTGCCCAGGCTCAGTCTAAATAGGCAATGCAGGGCGGGCTGAAGGCAGACAGCCAATAGGGAGCCCCCTAGAGGTAACTGACACAAAAAGGCAGCAATCACGGGCACCGTGATAATTCTCTTTTAAGCTAAAATCATATTCAGTTGGTCTCTTTACCCTCTCATTTTCTACCCCTCCCCCAACCTGACTCATCCCTGCCTTCCTTTAACCTGCCAATTAACCTCATCTTGTATCAGTAGTCAAGCAACATCTTTTGCCAGTGGATCCTCAAACTGGAGAAATTAACTCATTAATTAAAGAACGCACAGTAATGACATTCTTTTAATTCAAAAGATCTTGGAAAAGAAATAACAAATCAGCAGACTTTCTAATTAAATATCAGTGACATGAACCGATTCCATTAATCAAAACGTTTGTGAGCTTTCTGCCCCTTCTGTCTTCTCCGACCTCTGCAATCAGTCCCACAGTCAAACCAACCCCCCTTGTCTGGGTTTATTTATTTGTTTTTAGCTATCCATTTTTCAACTTTAGAGAGATCATCCAGTAATGCTGCTTCGAGAAGTGATTTTTAGCATTCATGTGCACAAAAGGTGTTTTGCAGACCAGGAGCAAATCATTTATAGAGCGGAAGGGAAATATTGTCACCAGTAGACATATATTTTATGGTCTAATGTATCAAAGGCCTTTGGAAAATCTAGGAAAATAGCTCCAGTGTGTTCATCATTTTCCATATCAGTCTTGATATCATTGCATACCTTTAAAAGGTCAATGACTGTTAAGTGATATGAACAAAAGCCTGATTAAAGCAGTGTGAAAAAGTTGAACAGCCAGTAATACTTCTATAGTTGAACGTGGACACATTTTTCCAAAACTTTAGATAATATAGGGAGTAGAGATATTGGTCTTTAACTTGATTCTACATTTTTTATGGATAGGTACAACTCTAGCCACTTTCCAGGGTCTGGGCATATACCCAGATTAAAAGGAGCCATTAACTAGAGATACAATAGGATGGACAGTAACTGAGGTACTGAACTTTAGTAACATTGCTGGTAGTTGTTCAGTAATATATGAAATAATAATAGTAATAATGACCCTTTACTCTGATTATTCAGGGTATTAATCTTTACAACACTAGGAAAACTTGTGTATATAGTAAGGCTCATTTGAGTGAATAAAAATTATTTTCAGTGCTTTTCATTCGGCATCCCCATGGTGGCAATATGTCATTGCAAATCCTTTGGGATTTTTATAATTGCTTATTTTAACTTTACTGTGAGCTGGATTTGTTGCAGTGTAATAAAGGTTATGTTGTAACCTTTTTTGTCAATGTACAGTATATTACTTGTTCCAGGCAGTAGCAGGTAGCATACGTTTATGTTTGTGCATGTGTGTGTTTTGTTTACTGGTAACTGTGTGGCTGATGTACTAGGAGGAACTGGACAAATCATGTGTCAAAACATATGCAATAGGTCAAATTTCCATTCACTTAACCCTTTCAGTTCCAGATTGGTATGCAACACATTGCTTTGCATTGAGTTGAATGTGCCTTTGACATTCAAAGGGTTAAATGGATTCCTGGTTCAGATCCAGTCCAACAAGGCAATGGTGGTGGCCTATTTCAACCGCCATGTAGAGACAAGAATGGTGGCTGCATGCTCCGATGTTCAGCTGATTGTCTCCTGGGAAGAGCCCGTATTCCAGCCCCATCAGTAATTCACATCCCAGGAGTAGACATTGGAGAAGTGGACTTTCTCATTCATCAAATATTGGACCACGGCAGTGGAAATTAAAGCAGTTGACCATAGTCTGCTAGTTGTGGACTTCATGGCATCTCGGAAGAACCATAGGATCCCTCAGATTTGCTCCAGGTCTCGGGACCAGTTGACCTTTGCAGTGTATGCTATGTTGGTTCAGAGACCTATGTGTTTTCTCCACATCTATTGATTCCCAGGATGTTGCAAAAGGACATGATGGACTAAGAGCATGTCATCTTGGTTGCTCCACATGGCATCTCCCTCTTCTTTTGAACTTTCTGTCTCAGGGTCTACTTTGTCAGTGGCCACTTGGATGAAAATGATCATTTGCCCGGACACTAATACCTTTTAGGGTAATGGCTCTTTGCATTAGAGCAGTGGGAGTTCCCGGGCCTACAAGAATGAGGCATCTGTAAAGCAGTTGTGCAAGGCAGAAAAGTGTGGCACAGCACATTCACTAAACATTACAGTGCCAACATGCTGGTCTCGACTGAAGTTTTGGGAGAAAAGACGTAGTGCCTGTGTCAGTGCTTTTTCATTTCCACTGTAGAAAACTTTCTTCTGTTACTTAGTTTTTTTTAATTTGTCCATTGAATCCTAAAGGTTGTGGTTGTACTTGTTTTGTCTTTGTGCAGACTAGATTTATTATTTGGAGTTTTTCTCCCCCGTCCTGGAATTCTGGTTGGGACAGCTGTATTATATACTCATGGTTTCTGTTTTCCACAATATGGGGTTTCTGGATTGTTACCAATAAATCATTTTCTTAGTCCTTGTGGAACACAGAAAATCCTTCTCAGAGAAAAACCTGTAGCTTGGGTTTGCATGGTGACTGGATTCCTGCCCTGCTTCTTTTCTCTTGTATCTTTGCTATACATGAAGTTAAGGCTGCTGCTGATGGTCTGGAGTTAAATAGAACTGGGAGAGAGTCTCCTCCTTCAGAGAACTTTTGTACCCAATCTCCTAGTAGTAGCTACTTAATCCCATGGTCCCTGTGTTCCATAAGAACTAAAAGAAGTCCCATTTATTAACGTTTTTCTGACTTTTCTCATTCCATAACAACATATAAGTATCCTGAAT
Source organism: Rhinophrynus dorsalis (assembly GCA_037306005.1). NCBI lineage: Eukaryota > Metazoa > Chordata > Amphibia > Anura > Rhinophrynidae > Rhinophrynus > Rhinophrynus dorsalis. The sequence goes on along the minus strand of CM074718.1, from coordinate 226,242,259 downwards.
GTGTCAAATAAAAGCACATCGCTAACAGCCATTCTGCAGAATGGTCTTTGCAATGGTTCCTTCAGGGCTGTCAAGCCTGGGAAAAAGGTCTTGTTGTTTGTAAAAGGCTGCAACCACTATAGCCCCCAGTGTGCACCCAACCACATTCCCCACACTCATCCAAGTGTTTCTGAACTCCCCAAATGACAGGCAGCTCGCAAAACTTTGCTGTGTACCGGAAGGATATATTTTTCACAATAAATGTACACAATCCTGATACGCTCCACTAAAGGATATAACTAGGTCCACAATTAACCTCTACATTGACAGAATGTCTGGTAACGCATTGCAGTGCAAAAATGGGTTAAATTTGTTAAAAATAATTATTTTGGTAAACATAGGCTAAGATGTCTTTAAATTATTTTGCAGGAGATATCATTCTCTCTGCATCCTGGTCCGATAAGGATTGAGTGTTAAATAGGTTCTGGGATACTAAATCAGCTGTTTTTGTTAAAAGGAGGGCTTTCTTGTTCTTTTCTCTAACAGATAAAAAAAAGTGTTGCATTCATACCCCATGTTAATTCATTAACTAAACAAACCAAACAAAAATCCTTGAAAGTCAAGTAATGAAAACAGTATGATTTCCATGGGCCCATATTGATTTATACACTGGCCAAGGAAGTAAAAAGAGAAAAGATTGCTATAAGGCCTGGAGCCCCCTTACAGTCTTAAAAAATGCCCAAGGGAGGAGTCTGGAACGTCTTCCTCTGCTCTCACTAAGGGAAAGGATTCATAAGTATAAATTAGTTATAAGTCTGGTGCCCCCATATACATGTTTTGTAAACATGGAAGAGGTCCCTGGGACCACTTGCATCACCCTGAGACATGGAGTGTGTGTGTCTTTATATACACATACTCATATTAATCAGAGATAAGAAGAAGGGTTCATGCCTTGTGCATGTATGACTCCTTCTCATGCATGATTGGCTGGAAGATGAGGACACCCTTGGGCACATTCAATGCACCTCGCAGCCTATAGAAGAATGTAAAAACAGGGATTGGTCAAATATAAGCCAGTACCTGTTTTTTAACATGTAGGACTTTGGAAGGGGAGGGGTGTAGGATTTCAAGGTTTTTTATATGACATGATCCAGCAATGGGGAGCATTAAACTTGGATAACAGGGATGTAGAGAGGGTACTCATGAACATGTAGGATTAGGCAGGTCATCGGACAAGCCATTATTTAGACCAAGGGAAGAGTCCTTTGGGCTTTTTGAGCCATTTTTACAGCTCCAAAAAAAATTTCAAAGGGGATTTTCAATGAAAAAAATTTAAAAATTGGCAAGCCAATTCTGACCCTCAGTCAGAAGATGATTACAAAACTGACCAGCTGGAAATATGCCAAAATGAAAAAATAAATAAATATAAATAAATAAATTTGTAAATGTTTCAAGTTGGAATGGAATCTAGGAATCTAACTTTAAATCTGTAATTAGTACTGGTTATCATGACCGCAGAGGCAGACATGATCTTTATGAAGTTTCAGAAACCCCAAACCCTTCCCACAAATGTCTTGATTCCTTCAGCAAAGAATCATGTCTGATTCTTGGGGCATGATGTCCAGTACTAATAAAATTTTTATTTTAAAGATAGTCTACACAGAATTCATTCATATTGACCATTAGGGTTAAGTGGTCAGATTAAGTTAATTTAAGGGTTATTATTTGTAAGTGTTCGTGTCCACTTTGTAATGTATTGAATATTAACCCAGATGTACACATAAGCAATGAAGTCCAGCTGACAGTAACATGCCTAACTCAACTAAACTTTTAGATGAGTAGACTAATGTTTATTGCCTCATAACAGAGAAATGTGCAGTGCTCAGATATTACTGCTGTCGTCATTTTCCAATATTATTTTATACATCTTGTAAAGATATATGTAAAGTTTAAAATGAGATACTATGAATACACTATAATAAAACCCATTAGTGATGATAAATGGCGATATGTAATATAGGACTTCAAGGTAAATAATGATATGGATCTTTGAAACAATTTCCACATTAAATAAATTGCACCATAATGCACTAATATATTTAACCCTTTGAGTGCCAGAGGGCAAAACAATGGGTTAAAACATATATTTGGGCCTTTGTGCATCTATATATATATATTTATGTACTTTTAGTTTATATCATACCATATAAATGCAATGAAAACGTGTCTAGCATCCTATGGTTTAAAAGAGAACTAATGCCTCCTAATAATAACTCCAACTTATCTTACTATGATCAGAAAATATTACTGGTCCTTAAGAATTTTGTCATTGTGTCTTTGGTCAAGAGAAAACATCTTCAATTAGTCTTGAATATTACATCATTGGAGGCGGACATTACAGCTGGTGACAGTTTTTTCAGACTGTAGCAGGCAGAATGTATAAGTTTGCTTAAATTTTTAAGGAATGACGGAGAGGGCAATGCATTAAGAAGCAATGCACTGCAAACATTCTGGGCCTAAAAGGGTTGAGATTATCATATTCAGTGAGTAGTTTGAGGTCATGATGGTATCTGTCATATCCTCCTCCTCCATGGACATGACATCCAAGATGATATCTCTTCAACAGAGGTACAAGGGCAAAATTGCTAGGACCATTTTAATTTTCTGGCCACAGTACAGTAAGTGGGGGTTATTAATTCCCTTTAAGGAATGCATGCCTCTTTTTAATTAACCATATAATAAATATCTCATTTGATCTAGTTTCTAAAAGGCAATCTTTCACTCTTTAGCTGTTGAGGACTGCAACTTCCATTGTCCCCAACCAGCTGTTGACTGATTACAGATGATAAACGTCTCCATCAACTGTAGATCTAAAGGTTACTCATTTCTTGGCTATGATTACAGCAGGACTATTGTAAATGAATTATTCAATACAGTAAGGGACCTTCACACTTATTTGAATGTGTGTATGCCTAATAAAGTTACATATGGAACTGGATATGACTATATTGCATCTCTGTCCCTTGAAATGTTGCACGTTACCCCCTCACTACAACTGCAACCACTATCATGGAATCTAAAATAGAAGTAGATGAGAGTTACATTCTAATTACCCACGTGATTGGGTAGAGATATGCTGAATTTTGGACGAAAGATTAATGTTGAGAAACACTGGTCTAAATATACTACATTAAGAAGCATATAATGCTTGTGTATGTACTTCTTACCATGCTAATTGATTCCTCCTCTAGTAGTAAGGTTAACTTGTACTTCTCTTTTTATTAAATGGAAATGAAAGGGTATCAAAGTTTTATACTCCTGTGTTCAGATTATATTTCTAAACATAAATCAGCCCACAAGAAGTGAAGTTGTTCTCCCTTATGATAGATATAAACATTTTTCCTGAATTGTTATAGTTATATTTTCTTGTACTCTCATATTTTGGTTTAACGTGTTAGAGTGCCCATGGATTAAGAAAATGAACATTAGCTCTCCAAATCCACATGCATTACTAAATATTTGCAGTAGGGTGTGCAATGTATTGCATACAACGGTGGTTTAAAAGAACACTAACTCTTAAAATGAAATTGGGATATAATTTTAAATATGTATTTCTGGCTAGTAAAATTAGTTATTTATGTTAGCTATGTAGATTGTCCTGTTTATACTGAATTTGTTTAATTGTGTTTATGCTGTTTTTAACCTGTCAAGACTGCAATGAGGGAGAAATATATACCGTAAAATCTCAGGTATAATATACACCTGTGTACAATACGCAGGTGTATATTATAACCAAGATTTTAGGGGAAAACAAGGGTGCCTATGTATAATACACACCCTTGTTTTCCCCTGTCACATAAACACAAACAAATGCCAAATTTTCCCTTCTTCCCTCCCTCCCCGCTTACCTATGGCCACTCCCCCTCCGGTGTCCGAATTCAGCATCCTGACAGGGTCTCGGCGGGAGGCATGCTTGCATCCACCTCCTACTTCCAGCATGGCCCTGTCAGAACCTTCCCTGCCCAGCCAATGGTAGTGTCCGCAGGGTCCTCACAGGGCACTACCATAGATCCAATGCGAATAGCTATGCACATTGGATCTATGCTATTGCCCTGAGAGGACCGCAACTACCATTGGCTGGGCAGAGAGCTCCTGACTGGGCTGTGCTAAGAGCTGGAGGAAGATGTAAGCATGCTGCCCACTGGGACCCTGTCAAGATGCTGAATTTGGACACCGGAGGGGGAGAGGCGTCCATGGGTAAGTGGGGAGGGAGGAAAGAAAGGAAATTTGGCATTTCTTTTTATTTTAACAATTTTTTTTTCTTGTGTATAATACACCCCCCCCCACTTCACATAAGGTGAAGAGGGGCAAAATTGTGTGTATTATACGCAAGATTTTACTGTAAATGGACATGCCTACAGAATATATGTAAGACTAGATTTTAGTCCTCAGAAAATAAATAGACATGTGGGTTATTCACTAAGGCGTAATAAAGAGGTGATAAAGTGGAGTTGACTTCTCCATTGATATCACTTCTCCAATTCCCATGTTATTCTATGGAGCCAATTCACTAACATTCTTACATTTTGGGGATCTTAATGCATAGGCTCCATAGGATAACATGGGAACAGGAGAAGTGATTTCACTGTAGAAGTCATCTCAGCTGTGTCACCTCACCTGTTTATCACACCTTAGTGCATAACCCTCAGTGTTTACAAATGCTACCATAGTGTACAGGAAATGTAACCCCTGGTATTTTTTTGATGTGAGCATTTCTTTATAAAATGCAAAGCCAATTTTATCAGAAGATTAATAATTCATACAAACATACAAATCAAAATGGAACACAAAATAGTCGGTGCAACTAAGCAACACATGCAGCAACATGAAAAATGTTAATCTTATTCAGTATGCTTTTTCATAATATAGTAGAGTGTGGTTGTATGTCATTTGTTTGTATTCCTTTAATGCAAATTATATTGCTTACACTTCATGCTGTTTTCTATCACAGTTCCAAGTGGGGGTTCCAAGTAAAATGTAATGGAAAACATTAATTTGTCATGTTTGCCTTTCACAGCTCAGTGACAATTCAATCAGTGTGATAGAGAAATCCTTTCAGTTGTAGCCCCCAACACAAGTCTTTCACCTTTACAAAACAGAAGAGTGTGATCATGTGTAATACATCCTCATTGCAAACAAATGTTCATCCTAGGACATGACATTTGGGCTTCTGTTTTGTGTTTATTTGATGAAGGTCTTGCTTCGGCAATTGAGATGATTAGAAAGTCACATATCGTGATTTGTCCTACATATGCTAAAGACTTGTGCGCCAGTCTGGACTGCAGTTTGCTAGTCAGTGGATTTAATCTCAGTCGGCACTTGGCAAAGTCATCCAAGCAGGGGAGGGCTGGCAACTAGTGGCCTGGAGGGCAAATACAATCAAGTGGCCCAATTCCACTATCGTTCCAGCCCACTGTCCCACTTTACACCCTTTTGTACATTTTAAACTTGTCTTTAATGTTGTGAAGGCAAATCATACCACAGAGCTTACAATTTAAATGGTGCTAAACTAGTGATACTATAGAGCTTACAATTGAAATGGAAGCTAGACTAGTGATACCACAATGCTTACAATTTAAACGGGGCTACATTAGTGATACTATAGAGCTTACAGTTGAAATGGAAGCTAGACTAGTGATACTATAGAGCTTACAGCTGAAATGGAAGCTAGACTAGTGATACCACAGAGCTTATAATTTAAAGCTACACATATGATACCATAGAGCTTACAAGGGGGAATTGGTTATGCTACTATTGTAGCTCCATTACAGTTATGAGCTCTGTTGTACCACTAGGGTAGCTCCATTTAGTTGTAAGCTCTGTGGTTTCTTTAGTGTAGCTTCATTTTAGTTGTAAGCTCTGTGGTATCACTAGTGTAGCTCCATTTACAGCAGCTAGAAGGATATTGATGAGGCAGTGGCCCACCAGCCCAGACCTGTGACCAGCCAAGAGGGCAATTGCCCCTCTGCCCCCCCAGGCCAGCCCTCCCCTGCATCCAAGGTGCCTTAGCCCCAACTATGATGACACACCCACACCACCCATTCCTACCAAGTATAGCCTGCAACAACAATGCTCATAGCCTTCAATGTAAAAACACAAAAAAGTTCCCAATCCCTTGGATGCTAAAGATGTCTGCAGCACATTACTTCTCAAAGTGCTGGAAACCTAGAATGCAAGGTGTTAAATATTATCCAGTAAAGTAAAATGTAAACTGGTAAATTAAACTTAACAGTGTAAATCTGGGGCACTAGGGTTGCTGTGGCCACACCCACACCTCAGAATGTGGGTGTGGCCATCAAAGCATAATCGACCATCAACACCTGGTGCTCAAGGCAGTTGCCTACTCTGTTAATGAGAACTCCAGTCTTGTTAGCATCTGCTTTTCTGTGCATAGATATTTACTTAAAAATCATGCATCTGCCCTTCAGGGTATGTATGAATGCATACAATCCATACTGGCTCACAAAAGCCACCAACATTAAGAGAAAGCCTTGCACCTTACCCTTATAGCACGCACATAAAAAAATTACTAATTTTATACCAGTTACCTCTGTTCCTCCCTTTTTAGTACCTGAGAAAAACAAGGAGCAGGGAAGGGAGCACCTCAGAATCCCCATACACTGCCCCACTGCCCTACACTTGGCTTGAATAGCATGAAGATGAGAATTTTCAGCATAGACATCTTAGCATATAGGTGATAGCAAGAGGAGAACACAAAAATTGGTTCCAGTATTTGTTTTAGATGGAATCATATTAGTGCATCCCCCATAGCGAACAGTAAAAGCATAACCTAGTAGTGCAATAGCATATTTTCTTGTGCAAAATATGTTTTTTATCACTCGTTACATCAAAATCTTAAACTCATGAATACTAATATAGTTTAACATTTACCATTTAATGAGATTTTTTTTTTTTTTGCTATAACACCAGCTTCAGTTTCAGCTCTTGCAATACCACCCATGTCTATGCTACATGAGACAATCACTGAACTACTGAAACAAAGAAGGAGAAGCACTAAAGCATGATAAAGAGGTATTAAAGAGGAGATGACTTCTCCAGTGATAGCACTTCTCCAGTTCCTATGTTATTCTATGGAGCCTATGCACTAAGATTTCTCAAGCGGGAAAGATCTTAGTGCATAGGCTCTACAGAACAACATAGGAAACGGAGAAGTGATATCACTGGAGATGTTACTCATGTGATTTCAGTTCAATTCTATTTAAATAAATTCTACAGATTTGTAGCTGCATTTTCACACTTTCTGAGGAAAGTTGCAGCATGTTCCATCTCTTAGCAACAATTATAGCTTATGCTGTTTGTATGAAATGCTCACAGAACACAATGATTCACAGCTCAAGCATTGTATTTGCAATATTCTATTGCTTCAGCTATGTCCCCCTCGTGAACTGGTCTTAAAGGGAAATTGGACCAATTCTGGACAAACAAATTGCACTATAGAAGAAAAAACAGTCCCATAAATTTATTTGGAGCTTTCAAAAAGTTAAAGGGGTTAAGAGCCCCCTTTGAAATCAATGAAAATGTTTCAGTTCAATGTAAGCAGTTATTTAACCTCAGAAATGCCTTTGTACATATGCTTCTTACTGTATAAAGCTTTATGTTGTAGCTGCCCACTTGGTTTGCCTAATAAAAACAGGAAGCTAAAGAGGGGCAGTTCTGGAGCAAACCAACTGCACTGGAAGTGGTGGAGGGATTCTCTAAAGTCTATTTGAATGTGAATTTTAGCACCTTGAATGCAATGTTGGAGACTTCTCTAGAATGCAAAGGTTTAAAAGTCACACATAAATCGTTAGGAATTTTCATTTGTCCCCATAGTCCAGTCGGCTGGCTCAAAAATTGATCTATAGCTTCAAAATGTTAGTATTTATTTAATTATTATAGATCATTTTTTTTTCTATGGAAAAGTATAGGAAGTTGCTTGTAAACCTTTCCGCCATTCTTGTCTGATGATACAAAAGCACTTTATACAATTGGAACCCTATGGTACCCAGACCTCAAGACTTGACATAATCTTCTAAGACAGTGGGGTTGGTCAATGTGAAGACATCCGGCTTTTTCTGGACTACAGATCTCATCATCTTCTACAGCACAACAGAGGATGGTGGGATTTCTAGTCCACAAAGTGGCTGGAGAACCTCACATTGCCCATCGCTATGCTTGAAAGCATATGGTACTTTGAGCTGGATTCCATTGCAGAGGATAAATGTTAGCACTGTTTTTCTCTCACAGATTCCTGTTGAAGTGTATGGGATGAACTGGATATATAATCAGTGGTAAAGGTTTGAGAGGAGCTTTCTGCCATGTGAAGAAATCAGGGGAAATATTGCATTCTGCCTCTTGCAGGAAAGACCCTTTTTCCCTGCTGCTTCTGTGTGGCAGAAAGGAATGACTGAGAGTGGTTGTGCATTTGTTCAGGTATGAGTGATGACATGTGCATGCAACTAATAAAACAGCACTTGACACTTAAGTGGGAGAGCAATGTACATGTGGCAGCGATTCAGCACTAATGTGGTCGGCATTCTGATGTCTCAACACTTAAGCCTGTGACATCAGAATGTCGACCTGCTCAAACTGACATTTTTAATTTGCCTTTTTGTGGGTTGCCCGTTAGTGGGCGACATTTCAAAAGGATACCGTGCCTATGTGGGAATGTTGGAACTAGGGGTTGGAATGTTTAACCCGTGGAGGAACCCAGCACAAGCAGATCTGATATATTCCGGAGTTAATTTTCACTTGCGTTTCTTTCCAGCATGAATTTTCACAGAAAGTAAGAATTTTGCTTGTTTTTCCCTGAAATTCCTGCAATTAGGAAATGGAAACTTCTAAACATCCGTAGTTATCATCTGCAATGAAATTCTGCCCATAGATAGATGAGGTTGAAAGTACACAGATCCATCAAGTTCAACAGCTTTGTGATCCACAGGAAGGCAACTTGAAACTCAAATTAAACCACAGTGAATTCATTCTCAAAATGCATTTCTAACTCCAAAATGACATTTGGATTAAATCCCAGATACATTTCCTTCATCTATTTACATTCAATAGCATCATCATGTATTAAAATGTATCTAATATGCTTAAATGCATCTAATAATTAAAATGCTTAAAATGCATCTAATAATTACTTAAATATATCAACTGTATCAGCAAATACTACTTGCCTTGCCAGTAAATTCCATAACTTGACTGTTATTACTGTGACAAAGAATTTTATCCTCTGGTGGAACCGAAAGCTCTCTTTATTGGAAGAAATAGGTTTGAAAAGCAATTATGTTGGTTTCATAACTGAAATACATCTTTATCTATTAAATCTGTGTCCAGAGCTCAGTGAGGCTGATGTACTGAGTAAAGTAGAATAATGTGGGAGCAAACCAACTGCACCATAGAGATTGCAAATTCCCCAGTTTTCCATTGATTTAAATGGAGCTTTTAAAGTGACAGTAAACTTATTGTTATTGTTAATATTCTGCAAGTTTGCTATATATTAAGTACAATGCCTATAATTTTTATTATTTGTTTTCATCTTCAATTTTTTTTTTTACTTTTATGTCCCTGATAGTGAGCTGAGAGTAAGCTACTTGGATCTCAGTCACGGACTTTGAATGCAGGGATTGTGATACAATGTAATATTATTCCTGCAGCAGAAAAACATGCTTCCATTCTATTAAATATAGCATACAATTCACTCAATGTTGCAGGATAATTTCTCATTTTATTACTATCCTGCTTTTACAGACCCTGAGCTCACTGTCAAAGATATAAATATGTAAACATGAATAAATGAATGAAATATACTACTTCTTAATGCATTGGGGGTTAAAAGCCCCATTTATCTTATAAAGAACCGTTACGTCACCTGTGCTTGTGTCAGAATTGCACCACTTTCACTTAGTACATCAGCTGCAGTGACCCTACACTGAGGTCTGACTTTATAGGGTTCTATACAGGGACTGAGTTTCCATTAGAGCAGGGATGTGCAAGTTCAGTCTTCTAGGGACAAGGATTTAAGCCTCGATCCAAATGTTGGAGACCACTGTTTTTTCTGCGGACGGCATTTTTTCCAGCACACTAAGCTATTCAATGTCTGTGCTGTGGTAAAATACCGCCAAAAAAAAGAGCCGTTGTGTGATAAAGTTAAGAGGTGTTTTCATCCATTGAAAACACCATAAATATCAATTCAAATGTCTGCGTTAGCCTTGAAAAACTGATAAGGGACTCAAGTTATCGCAGGAAAGTTAAGCCCTACTTATTTTTAACTTGAGTCCCTTATTGGCTGTTTAAACAGCCGACGCAGAAATTTGAATAAAAAACAAACTAAGTTCCCAGTGGATGTATTGATATGGGGCTCTAAGCCCCATATCAATACATCCAAAGTATGAAAAATGTGTCAGACGTTAGTAGAATTAACCCCATTACTGCCAGTGGGGTATAATTACCCTGCTGGCATTCATAGGGTTAACCTGACTAAGTAAAAAAAAACATCACATTAATCCTGATGTCCAGCGGAGTCCTCAGTTTCCTGATCATTTTCTATCCTTCTTTCTTCTCTTCTTTCTTCTCTTCTGTCTTTTTTCTTCTCTTCTGTCTTCTTGCTGTAAAAAACAAACAACAAGTATGAGTCCAAAGCATACTTATCCGGCACACTAATACATAGTTTAACCCCTTGAGTGCCAGAGGGGTATGCAACGCATTGCAAAAGGGTTAAAGTATGCAGTAGTGTGACGGGTTGGTAATATATAAATGCCCCCGTGCATAGTAAATTTTTCGAAGTTATGCCAACAAAATCATATTCCCATAAGTAAACATCCCAAAAATATACTTAGCATTAATATTTGTAATAGCTCTCTCTGCTGCTATGTGTGGAGAATCATGCACCACCCTCCCCTCCTCATGTGCACTGGCTGATGCCAGCTCCGCTCTGAGGGAATTGGAATTGAGCCTTCCCTTATATATGGACAGTCTTACTTCCAATTCTCTCACAGCCATTGGCTGGGATATGCTTACGCACCTCCCAGCCAATCAGTTTAAAACACAGCTGCTCAAAGCTGATTGGCTGGGAGGTGCGTAAGCACATCCCAGCCAATGGCTGTGAGAGAATTGGAACTAAAATTGCCCATAAATAAGGGCAGGCTCCATTCCAATTCTCTCAGAGTGGAGTGGCAATCGGCCCGTGCACATGAGAAGGGGGGGTGGAGTATGATTCTGTCTCCGCCTCTGCCTCAGCGGCCGCACACAGCGGCGGACACAGCTATTACAAATATAGTATGCCATTAATGGGGGCATTTATATATCACCAACCCGTCACACTACTGCATACTTTAACCCTTTTGAGCACCAGAGAGGTACACAGCGCATTACTTTGCAATGCGTTGCATACCCCTCTGGCATTCAAGGGATTAAACTATGTATTAGTGTGCCAGATTTGGACTTACACTTGTTTATTTGTTTGTTTTTTACAGCAAGAAGACAGAAGATAGAAGAGAAGAAAGAAGACATAAGATAGAAGAGAAGAATGAATGGAGATAGAAGGAAACAGATAGTGGATAGTATGTCAGGCACCGATCATTCATTTTTTTTCCTTTGAAGTTCCCAAAACTACCAGTATTTAGTGGCGTTTTGGGAACTTAACGCACAAAAGGGATGTTTGGCCACAAGACCATTTTTGTGGCCTAAGGTCTGTTGAGCTTAAAGCCTGTAGGACGTTTTAAATCCAACCAAGACATTTTATTTTGTTGGTCGGTATCCATTTTGCCCTACTGGCATTTTTAACTCCAACATTTGGATTGAGCCCTTAATCCTTTGAGCACCAGAGAGGAATGATGTGTATTGTCACTCAAAGGGTTAAGGATTCCTCTGATTATACATAGAGGAGTTAATCATTGGTTCTTTCATTTTAACTGGCTTTGCTCAGAAAGGGAAATCCTTAAATCCTGGACTTTTGGTAGCTATTGAGGACTGAAATTGGAGACCCCTGCATTACACAAGTTAGGCGCAAGTTAAAACACTACAATAATTTATATGGGCACATGCTGAATGATTGGTTTGACCAGATAAATCGCATTGCACCTAACCATATACTAGCTACTCTCTTATATTAGCCAGTTTATTTACCACTTTACATAGATCTCAACTGGCTATTAATGTGGAACTATCATGTTCTAACAACTTATGCTCTTAAGGGACAAGGGAAGTTTCCCACCACATACTTTTTGGTTCATCCGTTGCAGAAGCCTGTCATACATAATGTTGAGAACTTTATGAAAGAAAACTAGAAGGAAGAGAGGACAATTAAAATAGTGGAGAGCTAGAGAGAGACGTTGAGAGAAAGAGAGAAAGGAGAGAGAAGACAAATATAAAGAAGAAAATGTGACTATGCATGGGCTTGAAATTCAAAGTTGCACCAATCATGAAAATAATGGTTTTCAAGACCTGTTTCCCCCTTGAGGACAAGAGGATGTGATACAATATTTTGCTCTCCCTCTAGTCAGTAAAGGGTTAAAGGTACCCAAATTAGCTTTCTGATTTGTACATCCCTGATCCCATATTTCTCATTTTAATTGTCACATCTTCTTATCTCTAATTGTCATCTTACTCCTTCCATCCATTTCCCCCTTTAATATGTACAGTTGTAATATATATTAGTCTTTTGTCACCACTAAACCAGAGGGGGCAACCTAAAGCTCTCCGTGTGTAGAGTACTATAGCTCCCATCACCTTTAGCCAGTTTATGGCTGGCTGGGGATGATAGGACTTGTAGTCCTTCACAGCTGCAGGGCCACAAGTTGCCCATCCCTTCCCCATTTAACAATTTAATATTGAATAATGTTTCCAGTGGCCCTGGGTGCTTCTACGTGTATGATATATTTAGACCTCAGTTGTCATGTAGAGCTGCAATTGCGATGCACTGTTCTAAGAAGATCTTCAGAACTGTAATAGGTCATGGAATCTGTCACCGAGGCTGTGTATTTTATGCATGTTAATATAATGGTCAAGTACAGAATGTACATTAAATTATTCTATGTACAGAAACAAGATACAGCACATTCTGTTAGCATTGTGTTAGCTCTAATGAAAGCTGTGACTAACAGCATATACCTTGAACTTGTTGACATTCTAAAATTTTTTCAGCTCAAGAAAACCTAGAGGACCAATTCATAAATAATAACATAAACAGCCATGAAATTGTCATTTGTTGCACCTTAAATCAAATAAATTATGTTTATTATGCTGTTATTTTCTAGATGTAAAACAGCCATTCATGTTACAGTCTGGTTGTGTCTAAACCTGACCTGAATCTAATGAGGCTGATCTACTAAGAAAACAGGGGACACATACAAATCCCAAATGATTTAAATAAATGTTTTAACCCCTTGAATTAGATATTATGGAAAGGGAAGATTTCTCTTTTTTTCTTTATGGTCCAAAGATGGTTTCAGATTGCCCCCCCCCATCTCTTGAAGCTGATTTTGTCATGGCAAGTCTCCATGTAGGAAGAGATAAAGTCTTCCCTTTGTGAAGATTCTAATTGTTCAGCCATCATTCTAAGACTATAGCCTCACTAGAGGAAGCTGGATGCAGTGGTTCATGTATTGCACCTTCTTGTTCTAAACTATTAATGATCCCATGTGTAATTGTCTCATGTGGGACTGTGTGAAGGGAACTGCTTCCAGTGTGGATACCATGGTTCCCACAATCTTCATGTGCTTCTTTACTGGAAGCTCTTCTTCTTAAAGAAGTGAGATCATTCTGGAGCTGATCATTGATATATTGTTAGTGAGTAGAACATGAAACACCTTCTGCTGGAACATGTTGTTTTCTAGACCTAGAAAAGTTATGCAATGACTTGGTTCTAGACTTATCTTGATCAGGCTAAAAATCATCCATGGTTTGTCAGAGTAGATATTATGACTTGAACTTGATGCTGCAGGACAGAAGTTGACCTGACTTGGATCAATAGGTGGGTGAAAAGTAATGTTGATCCATTTTCACATAAGTGAGATGTGAGAGGAGCAAATACATTCATAAATACTTGGGGCACAGTCCAAGCCCAAATGGAATAGCTATAAACTGTGAATAAAGAATCTGGTATGCAAACCGAAAAATGTCCATTGAATTTAAAGGAGCTTTTACCACCTGAATGTTAGAGAGGTCTCCAGCAATATGACCTCACATTCAATCACGCATTGTGACCATTCACTTTGACCCCAGGCCATATTATGTGTTTAAAAATGCTGTCATATTTACTGCTCTGAGTATTTGTGTAATATATGCCAACTGTAGTTCACATGTGTAATCAGCAATTAAACAAACTGTAATATTTCCATCTGGGTCTGGATGGTCTCTGCACAGCTCCAGGCTGGCACGTCTATTATACTAAAACATGACAAACATGAGCAAAAAAGAAGCAATTGCTTTGCTGATATACACTAACTGAAAGAGAAGTCACATTCTTTCTGCATTATGTTGATGTCTTAGCACTTAAAGGGCCATGTGAACAAAATAAAAACGGAAGCCATTATGGGGCTAACCAACTGTACCATGTGTACTGAATGACAAATACAAATTACCATGGATTTAAATGGGGCTTTTAACTCCCCAAATGCACAGCAGACTTCCTTAGCACTGAAGGTCGGTAAAAGCACAACTTTAAATCAGTTTAAATTATTAATTGTTCCATATGGTGCAATTGCTTTGCTCCAGAATTGCTGTATTTTTTCCATGCAACATTCAAGGGGGATCAACCAATTGGAATATTAGGAATTTGATTTGCTAAATAAGTAAATTATTATTATTATTATTTATGATTATTATTATTATTATTATTTTATCATCAGCTTTCATAGTTATGCAGCCTTCCCTGGCTGTTTTATCAGAAGGAAAAGAGTGAAAGTCATAATGGTATACAGAAATTATAGCACAAATGTAAAACTAAATGTGAAAACATATGGATTTGTAATTGTAACGTGAAAGGAAAATGAAAAGAGATCAAATCCTACACAGATAGTAATAAGATGTTCATTGAAAGATGTGAAATTGAGTCTGCAAGAGCTGAATAGCAGAAAAAAATGAGTGGGCTGCAAGAGCAAACTAAACAGGACAGGAGTTACAGTGAAAATGAGTGTGGGATGTGAAGGAGAAAACATGAGCTATTGGTATGTATTGTGAGACTGGGAGCTAGATGTGAAATATGAAAATGAACTAAAATGTGTGTGTGTCTGTTTGTATCTCTTACGTGTATATGTGTGTGTGTCTCTATCTCTCTCATATATAGGTGTGTATGTATCTCTTTCTTGTATAGGTGTGTGTGTGTCTCCATGGTGTGTATGTGTATGGTGTGTGTGTCTCTATGGGGTGTGTGTCTACATGTCTTTCTGTGTGTGTGTCTTCTTGGGGTGTGTGTGTGTTTCCATGTTGTATGTGTGTATGGTGTGTGTGTGTATGTACGTGTGTGTGTCTCTTTGGGGTGTGTGTCTACATGTCTGTGTGTGTGTATATGTGTATGGTGTGTGCATCTGTATGGTACGTGTATGTTTATGTGTGTGTATGTGTATGGTGTGTGTGCTGTGTGTTTGTGCATATGTATGGTCTGTGTGTGTGTGTGTGTGTGTGTGTGTGTGTGCACACGTGTGTCTGTATGGTGTGTGTATCTCTGTGGTGTATCTGTACATATATGTAAGTGGTGGGCAACAAGAGGCCCACCTAGCTAGTGCCAGACAACAACATTCCCCAAAATAACATTGATTTGAATGGGGCTTTTAACTGAATAGCTCTCTAGAATTCAAGGGCATAAAAAGCCATTTAAATCAATTGCAGTTTTTATCCCCCCATGGTGCAGTTTGCTAAAGAACTGCATATCTTTATGTATAAGTCCCCATATGCTTGATAAGTAATAAATAAACGTTCCCAGAATGTCCATTGATTTAAAGGGAGGATTTTACTCCTTGAATACTACAGAGGTTCACACCTGTTTACCTATGCAAATAGCACTGCAGCTTTACTTACCTGTAAATCTATTGTATGTCTAGTAAAAATGACAGAGGGTGACCAAGTCCATCTGGATGCATGTAAGCTGGAGGACTTTCCTGCCTTCTTCACCCTACCTGAGAAGGACAAACCCTGGAACATAGGGAAAGAGGCCTGGCTTTTACAATCAGTTGGAAATGCTGCTCTTCTCTACTCTTGGTAGAGAGCCTACATTTGTACTGTGTATTTAAGGTTGAAATTATTGTAAAAGTTCACCCTTCGAGTGCCATGGGGTTTGCAACACATTGCAAAGCAATGCTTTGCATAACCAGGGAACCCTCCAGATCTCCAGTTTTTGCAGAGAATTACCGAGACTCGGGTGGTGGTGAGTTTCTTATGAAACTCTGCCCACTTCTGTTTCTTCCCACCCTGATCCTCCCATTCCCTGCCCATTCTCCATTCCCCACCCTGTTTTGCCTACTTCCCACCCACTTTCTGACACATTCTTTTAAGTCCCACCCCTCCCATGATTAAGCCACACCCCTTTTGACACAAATCACGTCATTTATATGCTTGGTGGCAACACTTGAGCCCCCTCCAGGAACTATAGAAGAAAAAGTTCCCAGACACGTGCATAACTGTATAGCATTCACAGGGTTAAAGGTTCATGCTACGAAAAGGTGTGCGGCATTTCTATAATGCAGATTGTTAAGGTTGGGAAGTAAAGGGAAGGTTGGGCATACACATCTCAATGTGAGAGTAGGCAGAAAAAAGAGAGTTAACCTACTGGCTACCAGACATCTCTCATACCTGAAGTTGTTAAAAGCCCGTTTTAAATTAATCACATTATTTAACTGCTCCCATGATATAGTCAATTTTCACAAATGTTGCTCCACTTTTGCCTGTATGCATATCCAGGGGCATTGCTAAGTATTGGCAGAGAGGGCTAAAGTACCAGGGGGAGATGCACTAAGGCATGCTAAAGAGGTGATAAAGTGGATATGACTTCTCCAGTGTATCACTTCTCCAGTTTCTATGTTATTCTATGGAACCTACACACTGAGATCTCCAAAGATGGGGACATTTTAGTGGTTCCACAGAATATCCTAGGAACAGGAGAAGTGATATCACTGGAGAAGTCATCTCCACTTTATCACCACTTTATCACGCCTTAGTGTATAACCCCCCTTGTCTCATACAAATGTACTATAGGGAGATATACTAAGGTATGAGAAAGCAGATAAAACTTCTGCAGTGTGATAAACTCTCCAGTTCCTGTGTTATTCTATAGAACCTACGGACTAACATCCTAAAGTCTGAGAGATCTTACTTCATAGGCTCCATAGAATAACATAGGAATTGGAGAAGTAATATCACTGGAAAATGTATCTCCACTTTATCACACCTTAGTGCATCTACCATAAGTCATGTTGCCATCTTGGGGGACTCTACCCTCCTGACCTGTAATGGTGCAAATGGGCTGCATAGTGTAATAAAAATCTATAAGGTTAGCCCAAACCACACATCTTTAGAAAACCTAGCAACTCCCCTGTCCCCATATTGTGCATTATGTTCCATGGCATAATGTGCCATTCTTCTAACAATGGGAAATCTCCTGATATACCTGTTTGGTAACTTCGTTGATTTATGCTAATACTGTACCACACATACATTACGATACAGTGAAATGATACAGTAACAATGGCTACCTATATGCAAATCACACGCATATATATATATTTATATTGTGCCTTTGAATTCCATTAGCATCTCTCCTACAAAATAAAATGCTGCAGTTGATCCTGACAGATATATTAGAGGAGCCAAACACCAGCAACACCATTCTGAGCAATGATATATATTTATATTTTTCATTATATACACATTAACTTGTTTATACTGCACTTCAGTAGATGTTATCAAAAACATCACACATGATAGAAGAAAATTGCGGTTTATTTTCTTGGATGCAATTATACTCTACTATGTGGAACAGATTTTCCTTGTTAAGAACAAAGAGAAAATGTGAGGCCTATTATAACTTATGATTTCATGTGTTTATAGGATATAATGAAAGATGAATGTTCCATGCTGAAACTGCAGCTTAAAGAACGCGATGAACTTATTCTACAACTGCAAGAAGAAGTGGTGAGTTACTCAGGGTAGACTGATGATACCTTATTGAAATGTAAGATAATTATCATCCCAAGTTAATCTCTTACAGAGAGGCATATGGATCCAAGTGAACGTATACACTGTGCTGGTTTGAGGAAGTTTTTATTACATTCCATACCTGTAGGCATTCAATGAGGCTGGAATAACTCTAGGGCAACTCAACTGCACCTTAGGGAACAAGTACATATATTCCCTAATGTCCATTGATTTAAACAGGGCTTTTAACATTTTGAATTCTCAAGCTATCTACAATAGATTGTGAAGAAATGAGTGGGATACCAGTTTCATATTCATAAGGGATAATACCAAAATTTAAATCAATGGAAAATGTTATTTGTACCCCTATCGTGCAGTTGGTTTGCCCCAGAATCATTCCACTTCTTCAGGTACATCCATGTTCTTTATTTTGGTTCAAAGTATCATGCAGACAGATGCCTTGAAATATGAATAAGTCATTAATATAGAGATATGGCAATGCATGTTTATACATTCCCATGCAAATCAATTTCTATTAAGATTTGCTCAAGAGTATTTGGCAATGATTTATTATGGTGTCAGTGTGTAAGACTTACACACAATTTAACACATGATAAATTACTGGTTTATGTACCAGCATATGCTTCTTTGCTGGATGAAAAATAATAATCTGAATGAGTAAAACAATGTTAATGCAGATTAGATTAAAAATGGAAATTCGAAAACTCTTTTTTGAAGGAAAAATGAATTTCCAAGTTGTATCTGGTATAGTTGAAGAAAACAAACAAGCAAACAAACAGAAAACTATGGACTTTGAAATTATCTTATTTTCATCTATAAAGAGACATGATTTTTCTTCTCCTTGACAAATATGATAATCAGTAATTTATACTAAAAAATGAAGGCTAAATTCTGTTGCAGCTGATAATTGTCATCACTGTTTTTATTTCACTTTCAAATTCCTATTGAAGTTTATGGGGACATTTTGTGATACAAAGATAAAGACTTTAGGCATGGCCGAACAACATCAAATGAGGCCTCACTAGGCCCTTTCTTTTGACACACAGTGGTACCCAGTGGCATAAGAATTAACTTCAAATGACCCCCGTCACATAACACTTAGAGAAGAAAAACTTAACCACTTTCATCTAAAATATATCTTAGGTTCTATGGTTGCACATAAAACAGTGCTACTGGGAATTGTGGTCTGTCTAGGTGGAAAACTGAATCTTCTCTAGTTGACTCAGTTGAGAGATCTCTTGCTGTTGGGAAGTGTAAAAATACAGACACACTTCTTGCACATCAGCAAAGAAACACAACTAGGCAACACCAACTATCCTCCATCACAAATTAGTTTACTAATAATGTTACTTTCCATCCACAGAGATACTGGTGAAATTTGCCAATTACTATTCATGACCATATGGTGGTAACAAAATCTCTCCTCCCTCCGCTAAGGAGATTTTTCTGTCCTCCTTGTTGAGGAGTAGTAAATTATCTAAACTTAAAGCTGATCAACTGGTGTCCCTGGACTCTGCAGTGATGCAATAGTTATATACAGATTCCTTTGATCAACATTGGCATTGAACTCTTTGTTAAAATTCTAGCAAATAGATTAGCTCCTCTATCAAGCCTTGCTGTCCTGGACTAGGTTAGCTTAGTTCCCTTTAGAAAGGCAACAAATAATATACATGGATCTATCACTTTGGTTGGTTATGTTCAACACAATAAAATACCTTCTCTCCTTCTCTGTCTGGATGCGAAGAAGGCATTTAACTGGGATTGATTAGAATTAAATGCTTACATTGGTTAGGTCATATTTATTCAGTGCAAATGAATACTCTACTCGAAACTTATAACACTCTGTTCCGTTCCCTCCGTGTTAAACCTTCCTATTTGATCTGTAAAGATTGCAAAAAGTTCTGTTTGACTTTGTGGGCAAAAACACCTGAGAATAAATTGACACATAAAGTTTAACTCTTGTAACAATGGTGGACTGGAGGCTCCTGATTTTTCACGTTATTTCAAGGAGTCCCAATTAGCACAATTCTTTTTAATGGAGCTCTCCTCTTGGTAAAATCAGACAAGTTGATATAGAACGGCATTTCTTGACAAGGGTTCCATGATACTTTGGTGCACCATAGACATCTGCTTAGGGTGCCTCTTACTTTCTATAAAAACATTGATAAAAAGATTAATGGTGAAATTCAAATGTATATTTATGGACATTTTTAGGCACAAAATATTTGCTTTTTTTTTTGTAATAAAGTTTTTATTTGTGGATATAGAATTGTACAAGATAAGAATAACCAACAGTACATTTCAGGGCACAAGCTCATAAACATAAATAACAAGCATCCCTTGTTAAGTGACAAAGAACACATCCAAAATAAAAGGGATTGGTTGCTTACTATACAATGAGTGCATATCAACAGGGGTACAGCAAATACTGATAGCTAAGGCACATCAATGAGTATTACAACAAGTTCTGAACTGCACCTGTATTGTTTAGGAAATAAATTTACTTAACAAAAGTAGAGGCTGTGCCAAGTAGAAAGGAATACCTAGGAAGAAAGAAAAAGAAAGAAAGAAAAGAGACAAGAGAGAAGGGAGGAAAGAAGAAAAGATATAAAAGGAGATAGAAAGAAAAAATGAGAAAATCATGGCAGAGAAGGGGGTGGGACGGGAGGGAGGGTAGGGCAGGTGCGCGGACGGAGGCCCCCCCAGGGAGACCTCAAACTGTTCTCCCAAGTCGACCAAATCAAATCATATGTCTCCAGACTGGATACTGAAGCGTATTGAAGTTTTCCCATTTGTAAATTAAACGTAATCAATTGGCGTAGTTCTTGTGCTGAAGGGAGGCTGGGAGACTTCCATAATCGAGTCAAGAGTACCTTAGCCGCAATTAAAACATGACCTAAAAGTATCCTCAGGTGGAAAGGCAGTTGGCCAGGAAAAATATGGAAGAGTACCAAGTCAGGAGTCATAGGCAAACATAGGGATGTGGAAGCAGTGACCACATCGCTCACTATTTCCCAGCAGTGACGCAATTTGGGACATGACCACCAAACATGTTCCATGTTACCAATGCTTGAGCAAAGTCTCCAACATAATTTGGAAGCTGAAGGGAAAATACGAGTTAATCTCGCGGGTACTAAGTACCATCGGTACAAACGTTTTCTGGAAAGTTCAACATGATTTGAACAATGAGAAATCATGGAAAGATTAGATAATGCCCTGTTCCACTGCAAAGTTGACAATTGGAAGCCCAATTCCCTCTCCCATGCCAACATAAAGGGGAGCTTACTTGGAAGCTCCGCAGTGATCAAAGAATTATAACATATAGACAGAAGTTTGGAAGAGTTTAATGGGTGTAAGCAGGCCCTAGTGATATTATGAAGAAGAATCTTATTAATTGAAAGAGAATTCAGAGATGAAGCCAGCACATGTCGTATTTGGAGAAATCGAAAGAAATCTCTATGGGCTAAATCAAAACGACCAACCAATTCCCCAAAAGACAATAAAGTACCATCAGACCATAGGTCACCCAAAGTATTCACACCAGCTTTCCGCCATATAGAAAAATTGGAGTATGGGATCAAGAAATCAAGAGTGCACAAGGGAGTAGCCGGAGATAATCGTGCCAATTCCGGGATTTTAGCTGCAAAAATGTCCCAGATATATATGGACAACTGCGTACTGGGTAAGAAGGATTTCACAGAAGGACGTGAAGCGGGGGGCAACCACAACAGGTTGCATATTCCACGAGGATGCAACTGAGAATCCTCTATATCTACCCAAGCCACTGCTCCCTATGGGGCATGGTACATTACCGTTTGTGCCATTCTGGCTGCCCTGTAATAATGTAGTAGAGAAGGGATTCCCAAACCCCCACGACGCGGAGGCAGAAGGAGCCATTTATTAGAGATACGCGAGGTCCGTGATCCATGTATAAACTTATAAATAGCAGACTGTGCCTCTTTCAAAAGGAGTTGTGGGATAGACACCGGTAAAGTACGAAAGAGATACAATAATTTTGGTAAAACTGACATTTTGATAGATGCAATGCGACCTATCCAAGATAGGAACAATTTCGACCAACTATGTAAATCCTGCTGAATGGACCACCATAATTTTAACCAATTGGCCCCATTAGGTCCACAGGGTTTTTTGTTAGTTGAACACCAAGATAAGAAATATGATGCCGACGCCAGTCAAAGGGATACAAATTCTGCAACGAGTGTATGTAGTTGAGTCCAAGTGCAAAGGAAGGGCCTGAGTCTCCTTTTGATTAATTTTATGATACGATATTGTCACGGTTTATTATGACTCTCAGACACAAGTTTAGGTAAAAATCAATTTTATTGATTTGTCAGCAAGTACCGTGCGTTCAAGGATCGTTTGAATTGCAACTGCCAACTGATCCAAACGTTGCTCGTGCACATCCATCCTCCAATGGATATTCTGTGCATTACCTTCACCTTTGCTGTCTGAGGTCATGGCCCTTTCATACTGTCACGGTTTATTATGACTCTCAGACACAAATTTTAGGTAAAAATAAATTTTATTGAAATAATAAATTGATAACGTAGGATGGCAATCACATACATACAGATATATACAGAATATAACAAGACAGAAGGCAGACTCTACCGGTCCTATCAATATACCGGACAGGACAGTCTGAAGTAATAGAATGTTAGGCTCTACCGGCCTTGCCAATACCGGGTAAGGCAACCTGCAGATGGAATCGCATAATGGTTCTACCGGCCTTACCAATTTACCGGGCAAAGCAGCCTCAATAGATTCATAATGTAGGCTCTACCGGCCCTGCCAATACCGGGTAAGGCAACCTCAGATGGAATGTGGCAAAAGGTTCTACCGGCCTTACCAATACCGGGCAGGGCAGCCCAGAGATAGTAGCAACAGTCAGATGGTAATGGCAAATTGACAGGATGGTAAGCAACCCAGTGTACACACACTGAGACTAACAGGGGAATCATAAAGCCTCAAGGCTTTGGAGCAAACCAGCGTCCGCACGCTGGGACCAACACTGAATTGTATAGCCGATAGGCTTTGGAGCAAACCAGTGACCGCACACTGGTGTAACAAGCGAGTTAGTATAGCCGTAAGGCTTAGGAGCAAACCAGCGTCCGCACGCTGGGACCAACACAGAATTGTATAGCTGATAGGCTTTGGAGCAAACCAGTGACCGCACACTGGTGTAACAAGCGAGTTTGTATAGCCGCAAGGCTTTGGAGCAAACCAGCGTCCGCACGCTGGGACCAACACAGAATTGTATAGCTGATAGGCTTTGGAGCAAACCAGTGACCGCACACTGGTGTAACAAGCGAGTTTGTATAGCCGCAAGGCTTTGGAGCAAACCAGCGTCCGCACGCTGGGACCAACACAGGATAGTACAGTCGATAGGCTTTGGAGCAAACCAGTGACCGCACACTGGTGTAATAAGCGAGTTTGTCTAGCCGCAAGGCTTTGGAGCAAACCAACGTCCGCACGCTGGGACTAACACAGGATTGTATAGCCGATAGGCTTTGGAGCAAACCAGTGACCGCACACTGGTGTAACAAGCGAGTTTGTCTAGCCGCAAGGCTTTGGAGCAAACCAGCGTCCGCACGCTGGGACCAACACAGAATTGTATAGCTGATAGGCTTTGGAGCAAACCAGTGACCGCACACTGGTGTAACAAGCGAGTTTGTATAGCCGCAAGGCTTTGGAGCAAACCAGCGTCCGCACGCTGGGACCAACACAGAATAGTATAGCTGATAGGCTTTGGAGCAAACCAGTGACCGCACACTGGTGTAACAAGCGAGTTTGTATAGCCGCAAGGCTTTGGAGCAAACCAGCGTCCGCACGCTGGGACCAACACAGGATAGTACAGCCGATAGGCTTTGGAGCAAACCAGTGACCACACACTGGTGTAATAAGCAATGTCGCCTACGCGACCAGGCAGGAGGTCGCCAGGATACCGGAGACAGGCGATGCGATGACAGGACCCAGCAACGATCAGTCAGGTCAGGAAACAGCAGAGAAGAAGTTCAGCAGGAACTGCAACACCAGAGACTAGGCCGGAACCAGGACTGGAAGTACTCAGCATGCAGGAAACACTGGAACAGTAGAGATCAGGAACTCAGGAACACATGAGATCAGGAACTCTGAACACTGGAACAGAGGCCCAGCTATCACTGGCATAGTGATAGCAAGAAGGTCAGAAACAACACGAAAGGGCACTCAAAGGGTGCCCAATCCAGGTTTAAATAGGCAATAAGAGGTGGGCTATCTGTAGACAGCCAATAGAAGCCCCCTACTGGTGACGGACAAGGAATTGCAGCAATCACGGGCACCGTGATAGATATAGCACCATATCGTTGGAATACGTCCATAAGAAAAGGAAGAGAACGCTCAGGATCAGTCAAAGATATCATAATGTCATCAGCAAATAATCCTAGTTTGACGTCCTGAAGTCCCGGAAAGGAAAAACCACTAATACGATCGTGTGTCCTAATTAATTCAGCTAATGGCTCAAGTGCCAAGACATAAAGGACTGGAGAAAGAGGACAACCTTGGCGAGAACCATTGGAAATGTCGAAGGGCTGCGACAAAAAACCCGCATATGAAACCCTAGCCATCGGGCTGGAATAAAGAGCTAGTATCGAACGGATAAACTCAGGAGGCAACCCAAAACGGATAAGGACCGCCTCTAGGTAGCCCCAATGTAGGCGATCAAATGCCTTCTCTGCATCGATCGCTAGAAAAAGGCAAGGGTCCCCAGATGCATTCGCCTTATGAATCAGATTAATCATCTTCCTTGTGTTGTCAGAAGCTTGGCAGTCCTTCACAAACCCAACCTGGTCATACCGCATTAGGGAAGGCAAAAGATCGCTCAGTCTATTCGCCAAAATTTTCGCGTATAGCTTCACATCCGTATTCAATAGAGAAATAGGACGAAAATTAGGGCAGTGAGTAGGCGGTTTTCCAGGTTTAGGAAGAGACGAAATATGAGCCAGTAACATAGACGAAGGAAAAGAGCCCTCCTTCGCACAATACTGAAACATTTTGACCAGACGGGGGGAAAATATTTGCTATTGATATCTTGATTGTACCTATTTGCACCCTTCATAACATACTTGACAAAGAACACATAGAATGCTTGGGTTACCCCAAAAATATAGATTACATTTTAGGGGTGTCTTGAGCAAAAAAAAAAAAAAAGCAAAAAAAATTGAGAACCACTGATGTATAGAGAGAGACAGAGAGAGATAGAGAACTGTTTTAACTTCCTAGTGAGTAGATGAAATCTTGTGGCTAAACTCAAGCTGAAATATAAATTGATTTGCACTGGCTTCCCTCTGGAACTCTCTCTGTCACAAGCACCAGTCATTTCATTGATGGAGAGTCTCTTTCCCCCCTTGATGCCTTAATAGATACACTTTCTGTCCTCATGACTGAAATGTTTACATTTCTGCCACTCTGGCACATTATGCAAAAATGAATGTGCCTATTATTTTGTACTCCCCACTCTACATTAGAATCTCTACACACCTAGGCAGGTTGTCAGGCATGATCGTTATACTGTAGTCTTCCTTGACAACAGCACCCATTGACTCTAAGACTAGATATATGATTAAGTGGGAATTCAATTTTAACAAAGACCTAAGTTGGTAGGATTAACATGAGATTCTTTTAAATGCACCCTACTATTCCATTAGTATCACAATTAAAGAATAAACTTACAAGACACCTTATAAGGTGGTACTAAAACCTGGCCCAGCCTTACAATATTAATTAATCCATCTCAGAGTAGTGCATCAAGGGCTGTGGAAGGGCCCATGGATTGCTGCATTGTTTGTGGTACTGCCCATTACATAACAACAAAAAAACTGAAGATAAGACATACTTTAGTTGCAATTTAATGGCTTATACTTGCTCTTAAACTCAATGTGGTTTGACAAAGCACTGGAAATCTTCCCCGTCTTTCAAGTACATATATAATGCTGATTGTGAAATGTAATTTAAATGAAAACACTTACAACAATCTCAACTGATAGGATAATGATAAAACAGCTTAAAAAACTAAAAAAAGGTAAGGGCGCCCAATATTGTAGTATTGTCAAATATAAGTAGGATAAATAAATGAAAAATTACAAAGGAAAGGAGATGGTCAGAATAGAATCTCAGCAAGTGGAGATTTTCATCCATCTTCACTCGGGCAGTTGGGCAGCCTATAGGCATTTTGGGGTGTTATTAATATTTATCCATTAACACAGTTGAAGTTATATATATTATGCTAATCAAGGCATGCTGTGTAGCCTCTTCCTGTCTTCACCTCACATTAGCCCCCTCACTAACTGACACTGCAGTAAGCAATACATTGTCCACTTAACAACACATAATGATTTAAGGTAGTGTAATCCTAAGAGGGGAAGTTCCTGTATGGCATGCCATAATTCCCATAATTTACAAATCTATCTTGAAAGCGAGTTACCTAAGTAAAAAATGGCTAATGTAATCCTTAGATGATTTTGAAAGTCCTTTCAAAATCCCCAGAGTTGTTTTAAGTTGTTAGTGTCCCTTTAATGTAGCCTTGAACACCCTGCATGTTAATAGACTTGGGCATGTTGAAAATATTCTTTTTTTTTCCCATCTAAGTTAGCAAAATGTATTTACCATTGAGTTCAGTTAGAATTTCGAGGAATAATTTTGTTGCCAGATGACATTTGTTGATCACTAAATTGCTTACAGGATCATAAAAATAAGGCTCTCCCCTGACCGAATGCTAATCTAGGCTCCATCCTCACTTCTTACAAAATAAATCACTTACCTTGATGTGCAGACGTCCAGCAGTGTCCTAGACTCTCTGGTCCTCCAGCATCTAACTAAAATCAGAATTAAAAAAAAAAACAATACACCACCGCCATTGCCACTGCCACCACTAATAAAATAAAACAAAAATAGCCCCCCCCAATCCCTCTCATGCAATTTCCAAAGCCAGAGTGAGCAAAAAATGAACAGGGATTGGCTTTAATAAGGACAGCCCGTGTTCAAATTATTTCCAGTGCTCCTATTGGTAGGGAGATGACATTACTGAGGCACAGAATATGTGTACAAGAAAAAACATGTATCATTTGTTATTCTGAGAATTCTTGTAGCCTGCCATTTGACTGTCATTTTAATACAAATATCTCAAAACACACAATTTGTGTTAAATTTTACATTCTTTACCAAGTGAATATACATGTTTCCAGTGCATCGTGAAGCCTGTCTAGCAGTTGTGGGGTTAAAATTCCACTTAAATACACTGGGAATATTAATTTGTCCCCTACAGAGAAGTTGGTTTGCCCCAATATTTTCTTCAGTTCTTCTTACCGCATCATCCTTAGTAGGTGGCTCAGGGTTCTTTCCATTTATTCTATATTAGCCTATTAATATACACAATTCTGACACACATCTCATTTTCATAAATTCTTAGCTCTACTGTAAATGAGCCGTGTTATTTTTAAAGATCACAAGACATATTTATTAATTTTATTTTCTAGTGTTTTTTTGTGATAGCTGCTTCTCTCCATATGGAGCTACATTTTAATTGATGCAATACTTGGAAAAATGATTCTTTAAAGTTAATGGCAGAAATCATGGACAGTTTTGACATTAATTGTTTGTAAAGTATTATACATTTTTAATACCCATTTTCATATTTCTGAAAATTTACATATGAAAACACATTCTTTCATTAAAAAAAACATCATTGAGAATAGTGACTTCATATTAGTAATACTAAGCTTCCTTAGAAAGTGCTTCTTAGTTACAAAAAGAAACACTTTTCTTAATAAATACAGCATCAGGGAGCATATCTCTGACTCTTCTAAGTGGCCTCACATATCTTAAAATGTACATTAAGTTTTTTTTATGTTCTTGATTATCTGCATAATAGGGAGGAAAAACCCTACTAATGTTTTTGCGTTGTTCTGGCAAAGGGTGAAACTGTTTAATAATATTTTAATTGAAAATGAAATGTAAGAACAAAAATAATGTTACTGCACTAATCACAGTTTTGTCCTTGGAGGCATTGCACCTTTAATCAACAAAAGCACATTAGACCACAATAACATAAATTAATTATCATTACTGGCAGAATTGAAATGTCAGTTATTTATCACTTTTGGGTTACATGTAGGTGATTATATGGGAGGAAATGTTATATGGAGTGCTAAATTATTCATAATCTTAAGATGAGAAGCAAGTAGAAATTTCTTAAAGAAGTATTAAAAAGCTACATGATATGAATACATATTTGTTGTTACAGTTGTAACTATGTATTGCTCCTTTACAAGACTTGTACTTAAATTGATTCTTAAAAGAAGGACACTAAAAGAGTGAAAGTGATGGAGGAGTTCTGAGCTATGGGAAGATATTTTCCATAGCTCTGAGGGAACTGCCAGGCTTTTAAAAAGGTATTTTATTGCCCTTATATTGCCACTTAAAGTACACTTTTCAGCTCCCTATCAGCACCTTCAACAAACCAACACTATAAAAATTACAGTCCTAATCAGCTTAGAGCCTGATTATACTTGGTGTTCCACTTGGATGTGGATCATAAACCACAGTTTGGGTAGGCACTCCTTTTTATTTGCTATAATCATTTTAGCAAGGTTTATGCATTACTGGATAAATAAGATACAGAAAAAAATCAGACAGAAGCACCTAATGTGTATCCGAAAAGGCTTTAGGACCTTGAAGGGATAGTAATGTTTCACAATAAAAACAGCTCAAATTATTAATCTTTATAGTATTTGGGCCGTGGAGAGTGGTATTTCAAGAGTAATTGAATGATAGAGTATCCCCCTCCCGCCTCTTTTACTGATGTAACACTGCTCACCTCAGAGCAGCAAGGTGGTGTCCAGGTGGATTGTAGAGAGGGTCAATCTTCAATTAGCATGAGGGAAAAAACTGAAAAACCTGTGAAGGAGGCAGGGTTTTCCTTTGTTCACAGTAAGAAGATTGTCCCTTGCTGTGAGCTATCTTGTCTCAAGACCAGATTCCTCATCTGAGAGGAGGTGACTTACACTAGGTAAAAGGGGCAGGAGAGGGACACTTTATCATTCTGACAGTATTGAAATAACACTCTCCATTGCCCAAATACTATGAAGATTAATTGGAGCTGCTGTTTTTGTGAAACATTACTATACCTTTAAATGTATGGCTTGGAGGATATAAGGGATTGAAGCCTTCAAATATATTAAAGGATTAAAAAAGTTAAGCATTAGAACAGTATGACATGATTTAAAATTGCAAAGTGGAAAACTAAGATTAATCACAAGAAAAAATGACTTATCAGAAATGGTAATAAATACTTGGAAAAGCATTCCAGCAAAAATTGTAGGGTCTAAAACAGGCTTATTAAAGATATCTTGGAATTGGTACATGGCTAATCTAATGATTTTATTATGATTGATCTTTTTAAAGGAACATTAACATCAATAAAACAATGTGTCCTACTACTACCGGTTTACAATGTCTCCCACAGCCAACACTTTCATCAGAATATCAGGCAGTCATTTGAAAGGCCACCTTTCTCTATTCTGTAGAAAAAAACCTTGTGTTCCCATGGGTGCACAGCCACAGAGATCAACATGTTGAGTAAGAGCTTGGAATAATTGTGCAGATAAGGAGCCCGGTAGTCTGCCAAACAGGGTACATGACTACTTCTCTGGATTTGCTGTTGCATGTCTGGTGCATGGACGCCCCCAGGAGACTGTTTGGAAGTATACATGATTGCAAACAGGTGTTTGGGACACATTCTTATGCTGGTGTTAGTGTTCCCCTATAAACACTATAGGGAATGTGGAGCCTAGATGGGCCTATTTTGGTTTTATCTGCCTATAGATTCTGTGAGACCTTCCCACTAGTACATTTAATCTACTTAGCATTGTATTTGATGTTTTCATTATCATAATATCTTATGATAGTTCTGGTAGTACTTTACTGAACATATTGTGGGTTGTATTAATCAATAAATAGATGGGGTTAAAAAGGTGACATTTCAGGCATGCAGTGTCATTGGCTTATTTTTTTGAACCTTCAGTTCCTTTCAGAAACTCATCATTCAGCAACTGCAAGTCTGAGAGCAATCTGATTTGCCATCAAGGTGAGAATCACATCTTAGTGATTAGCATCAGTGATTTACTGATACCTCTAAGGTGTCATTCATCCCTTGCTGTGGGCACCGAGTGGGTGGGAGTTGCTGTTGATGCTAAAGAGATCTCCTGCACAATGGGTTAATAAATACTTATGCGGAAAAGCACTACTTTGAATTCTTTGTGTCTTCAAAATATTTTTAATGGCAATTTTTTCTCTGTATTTGTTATAGTATTTTTTCTACAATACCTTTAAGAAAGAAGAAATGTTTTGAGACCTCTTTAACAGCCATGGAGTAAAAATGTACTCCAATTTGTACTTACTTTCTCAAGACTAGAGGGTGCAAACTATTTTGAGCTTTCCAGGGATGACCCATATATTAATGTTCTATTTATTTGCTGCTTACTTGTTTTCGGTGTTGTATTTTTTTATGGAAAGGGACCAAACTTATTTGTGTTTTCTTGCTTTGCTTTAGAAACTGCCTTCACTACTATAAAATAAATATAGGAGAGGATTATCCTTCTTCCCTTGGACAGTTTTCTTATGTGTTTGTTGGATAGAAACATAAAGTAATTCTGTTTGAGAGAAAATCAGATGAGCTTTAGGTTAAATAGGATCATTTAGACCAAGACAGATGAAGAAGGGATTGTGGGGTCAGGACACACAAATTCATCAGCAAGGTATAATGTCTGACAGGTGTCTACAGATGAAATGGATGCATTGTAATGCAATAGTAAGTACAATTGTTTGCTTGTCCCTCTGGAACAAATAGAGATATTTTATTGTTTGCATTTCTCTAGTGTACTGCTTCTTATACCTTTCATTAAGCAGATGCCAGAAGCAAAAGTAGTTGAGGAATAATAAAAATTGCTGTGCTGGTAGGCTAGAAGAGTGTTATGTAGTAATGAGGACAGGGTTTTGGAGAGCTGACTGTGAGAAATGTAAACCAATGATAATATAAAATAAATCATGTATACAGGTTTTATTCAGATATTTAGACTGAAACAAAAGTAGACAAGACATATCAAGAGCTACTGCATTTCTTACAAGACATGCTGATGTAGACAAATGGTATGGATCTTCGGAAGGGTTCACTGAGGGCAAACAGAAAAAAAATGTTTTGCAACAAATCTCTTGTAATATTATTTTTAAAAAAATGGCATAGCTATTTATACAAATCGGAATCAAACAAGAAAATGGATCATTCTTTTTAAACATTAATTAAAAGGCAGTGAGAGACAGGAAAGCTTTTTGTACCAAGAGGCTAAAAGAGTTATGACATAGTTCAGGCAGTTAACTCAGATAATTGCAAGCTGTAAGTTGATATTTATTTTGGCATGTCACTGAAAAAAGATTTTAAAGGGCAATACTAGGGAGAATTAATTATAGTGGTGCTCATTAAGAAGAGATCATCTAAAAAGTTTATGTATTCAGACTAGTAAATTGTTCTGTATTATTCATACACTATTAAAATCACAGATGTATGAAATAAATATTTTTTCTTATATTATGGCATTCTAAATGACTTTCTTCCTTAATAAATTATGTCTAATGGCTTACATTTTTCAAAAGCGACAAATAATCTGACTACTTAACATCCACATGCATGTATCATATTGTAGGGCAATGTTTCAATTCAGAATTTTAGTATTTACTATGAAAAGTAACCTAACACATTGAAAAAAGTAGACCAAGTGCATCAATTGTCAATTTACTGGCATTATTTCAAGTCCTAATGGTTAGCCACTTTGGGAATCTAATTCAATAAAGAGCTCTAATGCTTTCCAGAATGAGGCTTTTTATGGTTTTTAACCAGCTTGAAAACATACTTCCAAACATTTAACAGAACATTAAAGTCTTCTCAGCACTTAAAACTGCTGATCCTCACAGCTGTCTACAAAAAGAAACCACTAATGGGGGAATACTTTGATTATGGAATGCTGCTCTTAAATTCCATCCACGACAAAAATGCCATGTCATAACCCACTCTAGGTCTCAACATATGGTGTAAGGCATCTGGCACAATAAGGACCCTTACTTAGCAGTTAATGCCCTCATTTTTAAAGGTGTACTGGCTCCTAATAAAATTGTCTCCATTTATAACTGATGATAATGTTCTACATTTAGAAAATCTTTCCTTTTCCTTTTGTACCTTAATGAGGAAATTAGAAATACCTTAACACCTGACATCTCAGACTTATTGTTGCATGGAGATCCCCATCTCCACTTGATTAATGTAGTTCTATATCTGGTCACTTGACACAAAAATCACCTCATGAAAGACTTCACTAAAGCAAATTTGGAAATGAACTAATTATTTGGAACAACTGGTAGTATTTGAAATATATTAATTTCAGCTCTAACAGATGTGCTATTAAAATAAAATAATATTTTGTCTATTTCCACAGTCTGTCTCCTGTATGTCTTTGAATCATAGTTATTTAAAATATTTTACAATTATTTAAATATCTCCTGAATGGAAATGTATATATTTGATTGACTCAAATGACATATGTGAATATGTGAATTTCTGTTTCTCACACAATGCCATGTTGTGTGACAAAACAACAGAATGAAGGTAAAGATGAACACTGCTGCCAACAGGCTCCTTCCTTACATTTATTTTGTACGCTATGAACTCCTGCAATGTTTTTCAGAGTTCTAGCTCCCAAACACTAAGGAGATTTAATTTCTGCTGGTCTGTCCCCCTGTCAGTTAAATACTTGGTTCATTACCTTTTAATTATGCTGTGGTACTTCAGATCTGTTATTTGATGAATGCACAGTTTACTCTTGCTTTTTGTTATTACTATGAGACTTCAGATGTGGTTTATCACTGAATGCCTAGATCAAACTTACTCAGTGTCTATCAGCCATTATTCAAGGTAACCCAACCTTGCCTACTTTACTCACTTTCTCCCATGCCTTTCTATCAGCCTCTACATCTGATGGCTCTGTTAAATATCTCCTGAATGGAAATGTATATATTTGATTGACTCAAATGACATCCAATGTGAATGGGATCAACATTTTTGATATCAGGAACTACCTAGAAATGGTAAAATTTTGAATCAATGTAGATAAAAATAAGTATGAAGTTTCCTTTTAATGTCTATGTACTGTCACATTCTGTCTTGGGGTCTTTTGGTCCTCATCCTTTCTCTCTTTCCCATTGAAGTGCTGAGGTTTAAAGGGATAGTAATACTTAAAATGTAAAAAGAAAATATGTTGTAGGGTTTATCCCCCTGAGTAAAACAAGAGTGCTCCCACTGCTGAAAGGTGTTTCATTCAAAAGTTATTAATTTTCAAAGTTGAATTTTTTAGGTGCAATATCAGAGTGGCCTGAAATTGTACAGTGGTGCTGTTGCTACACCATCCTATGGAGATTTATGGTCCCGGGACCAGAACTGTCCATAGGATCGTGTAGCAACAGCGCCACTGTACAATTTCAGGCCACTGTCATATTGCACCTAAATTTTTTTTTTTTTTGCCTAGCTCATTCCTTTGAAATCAATGGGAACATTGAATTTACACACAACACATAGCAAATATTATTTTATTTCCCAAAGGCATAGTATAAAAGGGAATGAGGGTGTCTGTGTTGGTGGGGTTGGTAAAAGAATCAGTTTAACAGGGGATGTTTTTTTTGTGGGGGTTGTTTACTGGGATTCGGGGGCAGTTAATACAGTTATAACATTTGTATGTAAAGTGATAGAGACAGGGCTGGACTGATACTTGACTTGCTAGAGTATTTTGTAGAGGGTGATTTGTTAGATTTGTTGTTAGGTCCAAGCCCTAAGGAAACATTGATTTGTAGGACTATGTTTTTTTTTTTTTGCCAGCAGGTGATGTCCTGTTGGCCAGTGGCCACTGGCCATTGTCAAATGCCCTGATGTAGATGCAGAATTTGGGACTGCTGTCCTGCTGCTGCTGACTTGTTTAAGCAACAGGATGATTAGGCAGCTGAAAGGGAATGGGATCAACAACAGCAGTAACATCGTTGATGGATGATGAAGGTTCCACTTGCCACGTCTAGTTCCAGTGATTTGCCTGAGGCAGTAGCAGCACAATAAGTAACCCCCAGGCTATGTGGAAAAAACAAGAAGTTGGCCATTAATTCTTCTCCGCCTGCCCCTCCTCCAAAATCATGGATGTGTTGTTATTAGAATATACATTTTCCCTTGCGAGCAGGAAATGTGACTCTCATCAGCAACTGCAATGTGCACAGTGTGTGTGGTAAATAACATCTGGGGGCAAAACTGTATCCACACACCATGACACCAGAACCCAAGTACTGCCGTTGTCACTATAACCCTGGTCTAGACCCCGCTAAGGACACATGACACTTGCTGACAGTTTAATAGTAATGATGAATCCTCCCTGCCAGCATCCTAGCATATTCTGTTGGTCGAATCTCCTCAGATGCCACTTGATGCCCTGCTTGCAATTCTTCTCCACCACACTAGCATGTGTGGTCAGTTCACTACACAGTATGCAATGGGGGGAGATGAACTGCCACATCAACAGAGTGGCTATCATTTGGCGGGGGAGTTAATGATGAATGAGGTGGATTGGCAGAAGTTGTACTTAGGTAGAAGGTGATGGTGATGACGAACTAGTTGTTTCGCTCGTCATGGAACTTCCAGTCTCTGCCTGGGTTTCTCTATTCTTCCTCCTCTTTGATCTCCACCTTGCCTCTTGATGCCTTTCTGGAGAGTCAGGGTGTAAAGTAACAGCAGTGCTTGATTTCTGTGGTGGGTGTTTGTCTTTAGCATGTTTGACATAAATGTCATGGTGTCTGTTTTTCATGTGTGATATCAGGGCAGTTGTGCCAAGGCGCATTCCATCCTTTCCCCTTCTCACTGACTTGTCACAAATTGTGTGCAGTGCTGTTGGTGATGATTGCACTGTGCCTGCCCCAAGAGAAAAATAGTCCCACACATATGACTTTAGGGGATAGGGAACAGGTAAAGAAGAATTGCCTTTTTCATCTTGTCCTCCACATTCCCCTTCACTATCTGTGGAAGTGGATGATGTTGCTGCTGTTGCTGCTACTGCCTTAGAATCAGCACTGCAGCTGGACAGCATTGGTTCACTTGTGCTCACTCCCCCTTCCTCCTCAGACTCAGTGGACACATAAGAGTCCTTCCAGTTCCTCCTTTGAGGAGGATTACAACAGAACAGCACAGCATGCTCTGTAGCTGCCACTATTGTGCTTCACTTCTGCAAATACATCACATTTTATAGTAAAAAGGTAAAAACCAAGAAAATCAATGGGTGGAAACTTTCTAGCCATTGAAAAAATGGTGAAAATTTTGATATATGGGCAAAAATGGGAATATTTTAATTGCTGTTTTTAAAGCGGATTTTCCTGCGAAAAAGCAGACAACAACATGCTTTTCGCTGAATTTTTTACGTGAACACAGAGATAGCTTTCACCCACCCCTAACTGTAATGCAGAATAATACCTGGCTTTTTGGATGGATGCATTGAGGAGAGGAGAATGACAGCTTTTGCTTTTGTGGGTTTTTGCTATTCTGGGTTTGGTTGCATCCCCTGTGAGCTATAAGCTCTTTTCAGTCTCACATAAGTTGAGTCTTTGCTTCTCTGCAGTTCAGCCAGTTCAATACTTGTGAAGAAATTGCCCCTACTATATTAGTCCCATTGCGGAAATAGGGCTCCACATAGTTTGTCACTACTTGGAGCTCAAGCTTGGTTTCCCTTGGCATTCTAGGCTATCTGTCCAGTGAATTTCTGTTTCTCACACAATGCCATGTTGTGTGACAAAACAACAGAATGAAGGTAAAGATGAACACTGCTGCCAACAGGCTCCTTCCTTACATTTATTTTGTAAGCTATGAACTCCTGCAATGTTTTTCAGAGTTCTAGCTCCCAAACACTAAGGAGATTTAATTTCTGCTGGTCTGTCCCCCTGTCAGTTAAATACTTGGTTCATTACCTTTTAATTATGCTGTGGTACTTCAGATCTGTTATTTGATGAATGCACAGTTTACTCTTGCTTTTTGTTATTACTATGAGACTTCAGATGTGGTTTATCACTGAATGCCTAGATCAAACTTACTCAGTGTCTATCAGCCATTATTCAAGGTAACCCAACCTTGCCTACTTTACTCACTTTCTCCCATGCCTTTCTATCAGCCTCTACATCTGATGGCTCTGTTAACCCCTTTGAGTGCTCTGCTGCTGTCATGCACTGGATAATTGCTGTCTATTTGTTTCTGCTAAGGGTTATTGTTCTGCTGGTTTCATGTATTGTGTACAAATTCTTTTCCAGTCTCTTGTGACATTGTGTTGCTGTGATGTAATTAGGGACACTTGAGTGCTAAAGATGTCTCAAATGCGTTGCTTTATTTATATGTGGATATTGAAATGGAAAAAAAAACTTTGGGAAACATAACTTAACTTAAGTAAGTCCCTCATATGACCATGTGTCCAAGTTCAAGAGTAGAGTTTGGCAATAACGAGAGGGAGGGCTGCTTACTACCTTTGTGCTGAGCCCCATAATGGTGGTGGCCCTGCTTTTCTAGCATTCAAGAGATTACAGTCTGGGGAGTACCCTTTGCTTAAAAAAACTGACTGACTTGCATACCATCACATACCTTCATAGGGGAGAGTGAGTTATTATAATTCTAAAATAGTGGGGTATCTACAGATATATACTGTCTAAGAATATTGTGAAACAATTCATGTGACATCTATATAACAAAACAGTTACAATAATGTTCTTTGGAATGATTGTTTAATTTTGGTACATGATCACTTTTAATAATGGTATATCATTGGCAATTGTTCATTAAGCCTTCTTTCATGGATTTTGACCCTATCTTGATGAAGTGCCATCAGAATGTTAGATCTCTTAGTTTGTCTTGATACTTTTTCTTTTAATAGTTTTGTAAACAATAGGAAAAAACTTTAATTAAAGCCAGAGTTACGTTTTTACTCAAACTCATAAAAATCCATGAAATACAGGTTAAGTTCTTGCAACTTATCTGCATGTTCCAGTGTGCTTTGCTGTGACATCAGACATGATATCACAAATCACCTCGTCAATGGTACCAGTGGTTACATCACAAAAGATCTCATCAGTGATATTGACTATTACACTACATGAAAGATAACAATTTTTACAAGTGTAGTGTCAGTACTGGGTGATATTGTTCAGTACACTTGCAGAGTTTTGATTTATAGCCACTTTCATCAGTTATTTTAGTGTATTTTTGCTTTTGGGTGACAAGCTGTAGTGTTGATAGCTAAGCATTATGTTGAAGCCAAGTGTGGCCTTCTTGATAGTGTGGGTGTTATAGTGGAACTGTCACCTTTCTGTTCCCCACCTTATGTTTATATCCCCCAAGCATGCTAATATACACCGTTTAATTTGAGGGATTTATCAAATCCCAGCTTAAAATGTACCTTGTATTGTTTCTGTTTACAAGAGGGAGAGCGCTGCCATCTTGATGAGTTTAAAAATAATGGCCTGGTACTCTTTTGGATGAGTCGTGATTTCTTGACCTGATTCAGCTCCTCTGGGTGGATAGATTGTCTACCCCCACCCATTACTGGTCCCACCCAGTTTTGGGCCATCTACTCCGCAGCTGGCAAAAAATTAACGATGAGCTGACTTTGTCCTCATATCCATCGCCACTTAAATCCTTAATAGGTAGTCCGGACTCTCTGGTGGGCCTTTCCTCATCCCCTTTTAGTTTTTGGAAGTCCAGGAATATAGAGACCTTGCTCACTCTAGGCTCTCTCCAGGAGCCGTTATCCAAAGTACTTATACAGGAGATCTTATATCCATATAACGTTTCCTGGTGGTCTTTCTTACAGGCGAAGAACTGGTTCTCTTCATTTCATAAATGTAGAACCTGGCGCAAGGACCTTGCTCCCTTTGAGAGAGCACTTGAGTCCCCTATGCCATCTTTGCGTCCTCTGTCCTTCTCATATAGATTACTTCGTCCTTTTTCGCCTTGTCCTAAACCTTACTTTTTATCCCTCTGGGAGAAAGATTTGGGAATTGTTCTTGACAAAGCAACATGGATGCAGATTATTAATGCTAATTGTCGTCTTGTTAGATCTTCCAGGCTTCGTGAATTGAACTATAAAATAAAGTAAAAAGGTAAAAACCAAGAAAATCAATGGGTGGAAACTTTCTAGCCATTGAAAAAATGGTGAAAATTTTGATATATGGGCAAAAATGGGAATATTTTAATTGCTGTTTTTAAAGCGGATTTTCCTGCGAAAAAGCAGACAACAACATGCTTTTCGCTGAATTTTTTACGTGAACACAGAGATAGCTTTCACCCACCCCTAACTGTAATGCAGAATAATACCTGGCTTTTTGGATGGATGCATTGAGGAGAGGAGAATGACAGCTTTTGCTTTTGTGGGTTTTTGCTATTCTGGGTTTGGTTGCATCCCCTGTGAGCTATAAGCTCTTTTCAGTCTCACATAAGTTGAGTCTTTGCTTCTCTGCAGTTCAGCCAGTTCAATACTTGTGAAGAAATTGCCCCTACTATATTAGTCCCATTGCGGAAATAGGGCTCCACATAGTTTGTCACTACTTGGAGCTCAAGCTTGGTTTCCCTTGGCATTCTAGGCTATCTGTCCAGTGAATTTCTGTTTCTCACACAATGCCATGTTGTGTGACAAAACAACAGAATGAAGGTAAAGATGAACACTGCTGCCAACAGGCTCCTTCCTTACATTTATTTTGTAAGCTATGAACTCCTGCAATGTTTTTCAGAGTTCTAGCTCCCAAACACTAAGGAGATTTAATTTCTGCTGGTCTGTCCCCCTGTCAGTTAAATACTTGGTTCATTACCTTTTAATTATGCTGTGGTACTTCAGATCTGTTATTTGATGAATGCACAGTTTACTCTTGCTTTTTGTTATTACTATGAGACTTCAGATGTGGTTTATCACTGAATGCCTAGATCAAACTTACTCAGTGTCTATCAGCCATTATTCAAGGTAACCCAACCTTGCCTACTTTACTCACTTTCTCCCATGCCTTTCTATCAGCCTCTACATCTGATGGCTCTGTTAACCCCTTTGAGTGCTCTGCTGCTGTCATGCACTGGATAATTGCTGTCTATTTGTTTCTGCTAAGGGTTATTGTTCTGCTGGTTTCATGTATTGTGTACAAATTCTTTTCCAGTCTCTTGTGACATTGTGTTGCTGTGATGTAATTAGGGACACTTGAGTGCTAAAGATGTCTCAAATGCGTTGCTTTATTTATATGTGGATATTGAAATGGAAAAAAAAACTTTGGGAAACATAACTTAACTTAAGTAAGTCCCTCATATGACCATGTGTCCAAGTTCAAGAGTAGAGTTTGGCAATAACGAGAGGGAGGGCTGCTTACTACCTTTGTGCTGAGCCCCATAATGGTGGTGGCCCTGCTTTTCTAGCATTCAAGAGATTACAGTCTGGGGAGTACCCTTTGCTTAAAAAAACTGACTGACTTGCATACCATCACATACCTTCATAGGGGAGAGTGAGTTATTATAATTCTAAAATAGTGGGGTATCTACAGATATATACTGTCTAAGAATATTGTGAAACAATTCATGTGACATCTATATAACAAAACAGTTACAATAATGTTCTTTGGAATGATTGTTTAATTTTGGTACATGATCACTTTTAATAATGGTATATCATTGGCAATTGTTCATTAAGCCTTCTTTCATGGATTTTGACCCTATCTTGATGAAGTGCCATCAGAATGTTAGATCTCTTAGTTTGTCTTGATACTTTTTCTTTTAATAGTTTTGTAAACAATAGGAAAAAACTTTAATTAAAGCCAGAGTTACGTTTTTACTCAAACTCATAAAAATCCATGAAATACAGGTTAAGTTCTTGCAACTTATCTGCATGTTCCAGTGTGCTTTGCTGTGACATCAGACATGATATCACAAATCACCTCGTCAATGGTACCAGTGGTTACATCACAAAAGATCTCATCAGTGATATTGACTATTACACTACATGAAAGATAACAATTTTTACAAGTGTAGTGTCAGTACTGGGTGATATTGTTCAGTACACTTG
This sequence comes from Rhinophrynus dorsalis, assembly GCA_037306005.1. NCBI lineage: Eukaryota > Metazoa > Chordata > Amphibia > Anura > Rhinophrynidae > Rhinophrynus > Rhinophrynus dorsalis. The sequence continues at coordinate 226,201,865 of CM074718.1, read as the reverse complement.
CAGAGTTTTGATTTATAGCCACTTTCATCAGTTATTTTAGTGTATTTTTGCTTTTGGGTGACAAGCTGTAGTGTTGATAGCTAAGCATTATGTTGAAGCCAAGTGTGGCCTTCTTGATAGTGTGGGTGTTATAGTGGAACTGTCACCTTTCTGTTCCCCACCTTATGTTTATATCCCCCAAGCATGCTAATATACACCGTTTAATTTGAGGGATTTATCAAATCCCAGCTTAAAATGTACCTTGTATTGTTTCTGTTTACAAGAGGGAGAGCGCTGCCATCTTGATGAGTTTAAAAATAATGGCCTGGTACTCTTTTGGATGAGTCGTGATTTCTTGACCTGATTCAGCTCCTCTGGGTGGATAGATTGTCTACCCCCACCCATTACTGGTCCCACCCAGTTTTGGGCCATCTACTCCGCAGCTGGCAAAAAATTAACGATGAGCTGACTTTGTCCTCATATCCATCGCCACTTAAATCCTTAATAGGTAGTCCGGACTCTCTGGTGGGCCTTTCCTCATCCCCTTTTAGTTTTTGGAAGTCCAGGAATATAGAGACCTTGCTCACTCTAGGCTCTCTCCAGGAGCCGTTATCCAAAGTACTTATACAGGAGATCTTATATCCATATAACGTTTCCTGGTGGTCTTTCTTACAGGCGAAGAACTGGTTCTCTTCATTTCATAAATGTAGAACCTGGCGCAAGGACCTTGCTCCCTTTGAGAGAGCACTTGAGTCCCCTATGCCATCTTTGCGTCCTCTGTCCTTCTCATATAGATTACTTCGTCCTTTTTCGCCTTGTCCTAAACCTTACTTTTTATCCCTCTGGGAGAAAGATTTGGGAATTGTTCTTGACAAAGCAACATGGATGCAGATTATTAATGCTAATTGTCGTCTTGTTAGATCTTCCAGGCTTCGTGAATTGAACTATAAAATACTCACGAGATGGTACTTTACTCCCTTAAAGTTCTCACTGATTTATCCATCCTCTTCACCTTTGTGCTGGAGATGTGGTCAGGACATCGGTTCCCTGTACCATATTTGGCGGACCTGTGATCTGGTTTCCCCTTTCTGGGAGGCTGTACGAACAAAGCTGAACTCCTCTTTGAGATTAGCCCTACCGTTAGATCCTCTGCTTTTTCTATTTTCCTGTACCCTCCACTTACCATTTTCCTGTGATCAATCATCCCTTTGTTGTGGAGACAACCCTCCACTCCTACAGTGCACATGTGGCTTCAAAAAGTGGAATCTATGTTGCTTATGGAAAAATGTCACGCTTTCCATACTAATTCTATTGCTACTTTTGAGAGATGATGGCTACAATGGATGAATTTGGATCATTCTCAGGTGCAGACTTCTGTAGCTTGATGACTGGTCATACTTCTAGTCTTCTTCTGTATCCCTCAGTAATGCTTGGAGTGGGTTTATTTTATTTTCTTGGAGTGGGGAACAGGCTTCCCTTTTGGTTTGCGCCTTGTACGTTGAGTGATACCTAGTATCCTATTAGATACAAAATTAGGGGTTGCTATGCCCCTCAGGAGCTGGCCTTCTTCTTCCAACCTTCTTCTCCCCTTCGTTCCCTCTGGCTACCTCTACTTATTTCCTCTTCCTCTCTTTTCTTCTTCTTTTTGTTTTTCCTCCTTCTTGCTCTCATTCAAACTTTAGGACGAATCTTTGACTTTAGATTCTTTAGCACTAATTCTCTCTCTAGTTTCCTCCTCATGATAGCCTGACTCTTGTTATTTAGTTCACTAATCCCATTTTGATGTATTGCCCATATGCCCCGCTCACCCCTAACTCATCCGTCCTAATAAATTTGCTAGTTTCTAGATACCTCCATCCAGAGTCGGAAGTTAGGTATCCATTCCCAGGCAATTTCACTATCCCCCCTGCCCTTATCATATCCTCTTGGAATACTTTTCCAACCAGTGATACTACTGTATCTTTAAAGGCACATAGGGGAGTAAATTGTTAATTGTTTAATGTTATATGCTCTATATCTCTCTTGGTTTCAGTCTCCTTAATGACTTCACTGAATTAGTGGATTGTATATTCGCAAATTTAGGTACTCTTTTTCTTTTGGCACTTTTCTTGTAACATTCCTAATGTTCTCCTTCATTTATATATGCTCCTTTCCTATACTCTGTATTTCTTTCTCAATTTGCTAATCAAGTTTATAAAAAAAAAATAATAATAATAGGTAGCACTCTCCCTCTGAAAAACTGCCAGTCTTGTTCTCTAAGCCTGAACCTTCATTCTGAAGCAGGCTGTCCATGTGCAAGGATTTTGCAGTCATGACTGTATCAGGGACATGCACTACATACATAATATACAGTAATGTGCAAAAGTTTTAGGCAGGTGTGAAAAAACTGTGTAAAGTAAAAATGTTTTCAAAAATAGACATGTTACTAGTTTATATTCATCAATTAACAAAATGCATAATGAGTGAACAGAAGAAAAATCTAAATCAAATCAATATTGGGTGTGACCATGTAGAAATGAACAAAGTCTGAATTGTAGTTGTACTGTATTTTCATACTGAACAAGCAGACATTCATCAAAGGGCGAGAAGAGCAATGTATCAGATATGCTGCTCTTAACTTACCAACTATTTGCCATGATCTTTGAGAATACCTTATGTCATTGTGGAACAAACCTTCTGCATTGTAGGGGAGAAGTAGTAATTCCAAAACTCTCTACTGATTTAACACCTTGATTGCCAGTGATGTGTCCAACTCACTGTGAGGAAATGTGTTGGAGATCTCTATTTATCATTCAAGGGGTTAAAGGCTCTATTTAAATCAAAGGGAATTTATATTTGCCCCCTGTAAAGCAATTGGTCTATCCCAGAACCAATTCCGTACCACTCTGGCACTCAAAGGGTTAAACTTACATTAGCTCCTATATAATAATTCTCTAAAACATGTGTAACAATGCAGTCATGCCCAGTAGAGACTGCCCTGCCGCGGCTTATACAGAGCTGGACGCTCTGAACGAGAGTCCAGCTCTGTATCAGCCGCGGTGCTGGCAGTCTCTACTGCGCATAACTGCCCCGCGACCGGCTGGCAGTGGCACTGTGGCCTGGGTAACGGGCTCTTCAACTAGTTACTTAATGTTTGGGAATAATTTTGTTTGCTTTTCTATTAATTAAATTTATACATGCCTAAGAGCCATTTACATAAGAAAGGACAGACATATTCTTTATAATCTTTTTCTCCTTGTAGAAAATATTACTAACAGGAAAGGAATAAATTACGTGTACTTAAACATTATTAAAGTGTCACACTTTTTTCCTCCTTTTTATTGGAGAATTAATTGCATAGAATCCATTGTAGCAATAATTGCTCTCTAAATCAGCTCAGTGATACAGATGTGGACTATGGAAATGACAATATTCCATGATATACCATGGGAATTAGCCTTCTTATTCTTGCTGCACATTAGTACTTTCACGAAAAGCTGCCAGACTGATAAAATCTTTAATATTCCCCAGTATTTGCAGAGGTGATTCTGCATATTAGTTTAAGCCCATATCTCAAAACATTGTCATATTGCAGTGTTTGGAGTGGATATAGATAAATGATTGTTATGTCACTGAGGGTGCATGCTGTTTTCTCTTGTATGCCATGCAGCACATTTACATAGAATAATATTCGAAAAATGAACAAATATGTAATAATAATTCAGGTTTGAAGTGTCCCTTGACATTTAGGAAGCTAGCTTTTTGATAAGAGTTTTTGTATGAATTCATCCTGTGCTTTGCCTCTGTAAAATTTTCTCTCCACAAGTTTATGATTTTGAGGTAGGCAGCATTTTACTGACATAACCTGAATGGATTAAACAAAGAATTAGAAGTCCTATATCAAAATCAATTATAGTCTACCCTAATGATGGGGAAAACATTTTGCATTCCCTGGAGGAAATACATGTTTGCAGTCATATATAAATAATTGCATTGCAGTGTTTTTCATTTTAGCTCATGCTTTCAAAAGATCTCAGGTTCCATGTATCCCTTATTGCCGAACTTGAATATAATTCTGTTTCATTGCTTATCAGTTGTCTTCTGGATTATTAAAAAATGCAGTCTTTATTTTCCTTTTTTTTTTTACCAATTTTCACACATTTTTTACGTTTGTTTCACAGTTACTATATAAAAATGGGCATTGCAATACTGTTTTGACTATGTAAAGTATGGGTTAACATTGCAAATATTATAACACACAAGAGGAGAGATGTATAAAAGTCATTCAAATTTTATGTTTTAGAATACGACAGGTCATATTTATAAAGAAGTAAAGTCAAGTTTATAAATATGTGTTTCTAAGAATATTCTGAGAAAATTTGCAGAACATTTTTTGAGAATATTTTTTTCAGATACATAACTGTCACTAAATACCATTAAGGACAGGTTATACCTGACATTAAGACTTAATCATTAAATCACTTTTTTTTTTATCCCTGAGGGCCACTGTGTGGACCATGCTGCATCTAAGGTTATAGTGGCTTCATGGATTAAGGTGACCATTTGTGCTATGGTGCATTTCACCATGTCTGTGGGAGCATCTTGGGCATACAAGAATCAGGCCTCTGCTGAGCATTTATGTAAGGAGGTGACGTGGTTGTCACTCAAAATATTTATCCAACACTCCTTTGTTAATATGTTTTCTTTTTTTGAAGCCAGCTTTGGACAGGTCATTGTGCCTTGTAGGTGTCCTTTCTGACATTCTTTTGACCAGTGACATGTTAGCTCCTGTTCCTTAGTTTGTAGTGTTGGTGTCCATTGTCACCTGAGGTTCATGTTGTGCCGGTTCATTTTCATTAGGACTGGTCTGCGTTTGGAGGGATTTTTCTCCTTTTCTCATTGGTGGATGCTTTGGTATATGCCAGTTGTTCTTGTGTTCCACATAGGACATAAGAGAAAATTGGATTTTTGTGTACTTACCAATAAATCCTTTTCTCTTAGTCCATGTGGACCACAGGACTTTCCTACCTGGATACAAAACAATGGTTCAAGTCCTGGATAGGGGCCCTCTTGGATTCTTTGTTCAGGAGATTTCCTGTCTTGTCCAACTTCTGTTTTCTTTCTTTTGGTTTTACTGTGTGTCAAACTGGGAGTGTCTGGATGAGGGTGAAGTGGCGCAGGATTGGAGTCTCCAATTCAGAGAGGTATTTTGTTTGTGCCCTGCCCTCCTGAAGGAGGGGACTTCTTCCTATGGTTCCTGTGTTCTAAATGGGCTAATAAAAAGGATATATTGATAAGTACACAAAAATTCCCCATTAAAATTGCATTGGTTGTTTAAGGGGACAATTCTGCTTTAAGAACAAATTAAGCTTTTCAACAATGCCTAACTTGTTGTAGTTTTTACATTGTGATACAAAATATATTGTCATATACTGCACTATAAAATGTACACATTTTCCTAATGTTCTAGATTATTATAATCAATAAACATCTCCTGAATATCTTGATTCCAGAAATGCATATGTGGAAAGTGGCTACATATTGGTTACATGTTTTTTCAGGGTTGTTCTCTTAAACTCTTATCTGTTTATAACAATTTATATGCACATTTCCTTTACCACAATTTGAAGGTTATATAAGCAAGCAAAGGTCAAATGGCCATGCACAGCTACCCACATATGAATAGGCAAAGCACATTTATCTCATATTTTGGGCTTCATGCACCTAAGAAATATTTTTTTGCTAGTTTTGGAGAATAATAAAATATATGAAACCTATAATAATAAAAGTTATGAAACGTATTCCTTTTCAGGTGATTATGTCCCTTTAAAAGATATTGTCCATTGTGAAGAAGTATAAGCAATCAGAAAGAGATAACCCACCAAGAAAAGCAACTCCAATGGTTTCCACATTGTAAAGCTAAATTAGAGATGAGGATCTGGCCCTTGTATCTAATAAACAAATACTTATATATTTTTCTTTAAAGGAGGAGAATATGTTTTATAAATGTACAAAACTAATGCAGTGTGTCTCTCTCTCTCTCTCTCTCTTTTGCACAGAGATAGCAACTAGATGACAAGCACAGCTGCTAAGATAGTGCTGGATCTCACTGCAGCTCATACATATGATTTAATCTCATAGATACTTATTGATATCTACTGGAAAAATGTATGTGTGCTCAGATGCACAAGGTCAGCCAGGCATATTCTGTCATTCAGTAATGTCTGTTAAATTGTGAAATTATTTTCCCAGGGATGTGGTAATGGCATGTACCATGGATATATTTAAGAGCAGATTAGATAACAGAATGGAACATACAGGTTTAGTAGGTTAAACAAGAACTTCTGGTAAATAACACCCATCTTGGAGTCAAGAAGGATTATGCGATTCTCAGTTTTTGGGTTATATTGTGGCAAGGGTTGAACTTGATGGCTGTGGTTTTTTTTCAATCTTTACAGTCTAACTATGTAACTATTCTTAATCAAATCTCAAATCACTCCACACATTCCTCTTCCTCTAACATGTTTTTACTCCATATTAATAGACAAACACACACTCACACATTGTCCACTTAAGAGCTAGAGATTCCAAGTCTAATGCAAGGAACATTGATGTTAAACAAATAAATTAAGCTATATCTAGACTTAAATTTCTTATATCCCAAGATGGCATCTTTAACATGTAAACATAAATGTGCTTTTCTAATACAAGTGTAGACTGTCCTATACAAATAAAATATGTCTTATTTTATTTGCTCATTTTCAGGCACAAACTAATTCAGTTAATGTGAGATTAAAGGGATAGTAAAACTTTATTATTACTATCCCTCATATTGTAGGTTTTTGCAAAATAAGTTAATAGCCCCCAGGTTCATCTCTCAAACCTTTATGGTTTGAGAGATAACCAAAGGCAAAGTCCCCCCTCCCTCCCTCTTCCCGTTGTGCTGACTGCAGGGGAAGTCTGTCGTACGACAGGATTGCGTTACTGTATCTCCCCCAATTCTTCTCAGAAACGTTATCAAGACTGCAGCGCTAATACGATCAGGGAATCTGGCACAAATCATAAATGGGAACATCCATTATACATATAAAAGACAAATTATTATTCCTCGTGTAATAAAAAGATAATTTCTACAGATACTACATTAGTGCACATGGCAAATAAGTGTTTATAAACCCTTTTTTCAGTGTTAGTATTCCTATAAATACTAGTACTGATGACAGCAATACATTTGTAACCTCTGTCTAGGAGGTAGCTGAGTGTTCTAGGGACCCAGGAGAGAGAGAAAGGGAGTGAGTGAGAAGGTGTGAAAACCAGAACAGGAAAATAACATAGTTATGGTTTTGGAAATAACTCTCATCCCTGAAGAAGTGCCCAGGAGGCAGGAAACACGTTGGAGATTAGCCACCTATTGTTGCACTGAGGTCTCGAGGTTGAAACAAACAGAAAGAGAGAGAGATCAAGTGTTGCAGTATATTATATCACATTGATTTTATTTGATTGGAGTCTTAACACGTTATACCTGAGTTACATCCGCCAAATTTATTGGGGAAGACCTGGGAAGGATACCCAGTGAGTACGGAGAATCAAAATATATATTCCAGTGGTTGTCGCCGGAGGGGCACCCATTTGGGACAGAGAACCAGCTTTTGTTACATAGTAGCATAAAGTCTCGAGCTTGCCCGCGTCACATCTGCTTACACGAGCAAGGGAAGCCCTAGGAATATTACCCGGTTGAGTACGGAGAGTTGCAACAAACATCTACAGCAGCGGTCGCCACCAGAGGGGCATCCCATATGGATTGAGAACAGGTCAGTGAGACATTGTAGCGGATTACATTTTTACGGGTGGGGGAGTTGTGTTTGAAGTTTTGTTACTAATTTGTATACATGAAGCTCATATTACAGGTATTAGTCCAATAAGATCTCATTACGATTCATTTCAAGATCTCTACCTTGGAACTCTCCAGGTGGCTATGTGAATAGTTATCTTCAGTGAATATAGATATATTATGCTTATTTTATTAATAATTGTATTATCAATGTGTGTCTAGGATATTTTTTTAATAAACATTATTGTACTCTATATCTGCGTTGTTGCATAGATATTAGTAAAAATAGAAGGCTGCATAACATCATTACTTAAATATTCAGCGCTCATCCTGTATATTAAATATATTTTTGCACTAGATTTCCACACATCGATCTAGGGATTGTAGCAGCTCTTATAGATATCTCTTTTAGTTTTAGTCTTTCAAACTTTTACTTAAGAGTTTGTATTAACCTCTTGAGTGCCAGTTTTTCCTCTCCATTCTTTGATTTTACTCCAGGAAAATAACATAAAATGTGTATTCATTAATAAGCATGGGCGTTTTGTTTGATTTTGAATAGAGATGGTGAAACATTCATGTGAGGGAATATTCCTGACAGAAACTATCATCTTTCTCCTTGGGTGGGAATTCCTGTGAGAAGGCTGTTCCTGCTAACATTTTTGGTTCAGAAATCAGTATCTTCCTCCTTGGCCAGCTCAGCATATTAGGCAAGGATGTGTGCAGACATTCTGTGAAAATTCCATTGGGAAGTAAAATGAATTGATCCTCCCCCTCTAATTATGAATGCTAACTAGTGTGTGTGTGTATGTGTCCCTGTAAGAAAAAGGATACATCTTGTACTGTGTTCTTCTCTAGCAGTTTCCATAATTTCCTGTTCTTCATCACCATAAGATCAGATGCATAGTTACTGTTCCTTATGTATAAAGACAAACTTTAGTAATTAAGATCAGATAAAAATATTTGTTGCTTCAAATGGGGCTTTTAACTCTTTGAATACTACAGAGGTCACTCTCCATTTCTTTCTTACACAATATGTTGGAGACTTCTCTAGCATTCTGTGGGTTAAAAGCCTTATTTAAATTTATGGGAATTTAGGAAATATGTTTGTGTCCTCTATGGTGAAGTTGGTTTTCCCCAGATTTGCAACACTTTGCCTTTATATTTGTGTTCTAAGTGCACAGAAGATTAGGTGACTCTTGCTAATGAATGGAAAAATGTCAACACAGTTGCCATGTTGTTAGCTATTAATACCCTATTTCTCTTTCAAAATGACATTTAGTTTATCGAGTTGAAGGAACTGATATGAGTGTTATCACTTGGAAATATCATGTTTGTCTCACTGGATAACACTTAGGCTGTCTTTCAGATAATTTACCAGCTATATACTATCAAACATGTCAAATACAGTGATGCATCCTAATAGCAGCAATTCAGAGCAGGGGAGTAGACGAGCAATTAGAATTAGCTTAAATTCTATGTTTTGATGAGGAAAAACATAAGGTCACAAGTACAATTGCTCCCTGTATAAAAATATCAACGTATCCCCTTCAGAAACATACTTTCTCTACAGAATAAGTACTTTCACCAAAATGTAGTTTAAACTTACATCTAGTTTGTTTGAGATTTTCAAAGACACAAGGAAGCTAAGTCATATTCACTATAGAGAGACCATTGTTCTAAGAAGAAGTGAAATCAGTCAGGTCAAACCAAATGCATCACAGGGGACAAATAAACATTTCCATTTATTTTTCTGGAGCTTTTAACATTTTGAATAGTTGAAAGGTCTCCAACATGGTGCTGCAAAATGTACTGACAACCATTCTAAATTTCAAGAGGTTCAAAGCCTGATATTGGAAATTTGCATTTGTCCCTTGTGGTGAACTTGGTTTGACCCCAAATTGATCCATTTCCTTCTTAGAACATCAGCCTGGCTAACTCTGAAGCAAGAAGTTTTGATTTAGTTCCTGTGTCAGCTCCTTGTGACCTCAGGCAAGTCACTTTGGGGGAGATTCACTAAGCAGTGATAAAGTAGAGATGACTTCTCTGGTTTATCACTTCTTCAGTTCCTATGTTATTAGTGCATAGGCTCCATAGGATAACATGGGAATTTGAGAAGTGATAAACTGGAGGAGTCATCTCTTTATCACCTCTTTATCACCGCTGAGTGAATCTACCCCCTTTATGTCACTGGCACCAAAACTTGAAACACCTACATGGCTGTGACTCACTGTACCTTGAAAAAGTATGTGTACAGCAATGCATACAAATTCTAATTATTATATTGTTCAAAACTTTACAAGTATCAATGAGTAGTTTATTTCCTTGAATAAAGTGTGGCTAAAACATTCCCAGACACCCTAAAATCAGTTTACTGTATCAGGCCTTATTAGCAAGATTTTGATCCTGTACCCCAAAGAAATAATGAAGATTAAACTGACTTTATAAGCATATAGATTAGTGAAAATCATCAGTGAAAGGTTTTAGTTATAAATATACAGCTGTTTGCATACAATCATATTGATAATTTAATGTGACTGCTCAGTTACTTATTTGACCATTCGAGTTCCCACAGTTGGTTTGACAAACACGTGCTGATTATATATTCACTTATAGTGAGATTTGTCTTACCTCATTCAAATAGCTAGGTGTTTGCTTAAGAGAATATTATGGTAGGCCAATTACAGGTACTGATTTGGACTCTTTTGACTGCTTTCTCTTAGTATGCATACATACCTGTTATTTCGGGCATCTTCATGTCTGCTTTCAACAGCAGGTTCATAAATTGGCTACCTTTATGGATGATATCTTATTTTTCATGACAGATCCACTTCTCCCACTTCCTAATTTAATCTATACCTTGGAAGATTTTGGATCACTATTACTTGTTCATTCAACTACTCCAAGTCATCAAAATGTGAATCCTTTCTAAGATACTGCATCTTTATCAAACAATACTGATATGGCTGCGTACTTGGTTGCTTAACCAAATACAATCTATACTAACTTACTGGGAGGACTGAGATTACTAGATGTCAGATAATATTACCTTGCTACTAATCTCAGTTATTGGAATTTTGCATAAACAAATGGGTAGGGTGGTTACAAGAAATCACGGCTTTCCTGCTTAGTATATCTCTAGACCAGTTGTATTATCTACAGCAGTCTGAGGTTTTGAAAGTATGTTGCTCTAATCTAATTTTATGTGGTATTTTGCAAGTCTGGAATTCTTGTCAATGGACTTTTTCCCTAGCTCCATATCCTTTCCCACTGATATTGATTGAAGGCAATCCCAATATTCCCACTGGTTGCACTTTTGGTGTCTATAAAGGTACACCTTTCAACAAAAACAAACGATAGAGACAGAGATACCCTCCTCTAAGTGTAGAAAATGGAAGGGTGAGGGATAGTCTATATATTCAACAGTGTTTATTCCACTTGTTACACTTTGAGGAGGGTTGCACTGTCTCTATCTTTTATTTTTGTTCATATATTGTGGATGAATATGCTTACCCAGTGAACTAGAGAATTAATGTTGACTTCCAAAATGAGTTTGATACGACCTGCCTGGTTATATATCTCTGTGTCACTAACGAAATATTATAGGATCTCAGTTCATTGGACATGCATTATATATTGTTTATCTTTTTATTCTTTTCTATTTCGATTTTATTTTCTGTACTGAGCTATTTTCTTGGAATTTCAAATACCTTCAGTATTATGTCTTTGCAATCAAGTTGAGCTCTAAAGTGTGTGGGTGAACAAAAAGGCACACCCCTCTGCTTTTAATCTAACTTTACCCTCTATTGTGCAGAGCTGGGCTTTTGACTCAATTTGTGGAGATTCTACTGTGTTAAGGCTTTCTCATTGATGATACCTACAAATTCACTATTTTGAACAAAACTTTATCTCCAATGACTATTGATCTAGGATATTAACCAACTTTGAGCATCTTCTTTCCACTGATGCCTTGATTACTCACCCTCTAAAATCCTAACGTTATCATAATGCACAATTAAACCCAAATTTGTGTTTGACTGGCACTCTGAGCAAGGTATTGTCATGGAGGCTACCACTTGGTAAAGCATTTTTCAAGCTAATTTTTAATATGCTAAAGATACTACTGCAAGAGAAATGAATTATATTTTTTTTTATCTAGGTGGTACAGAATGCATATTCATGTCCTTTTCCTCTTTTTTCTCATTTTTTGTTCCTGTTATCTCTATACTCTTCTGCTAATTCTCTCATTGCCATACTTTAATGGCGATACTAATTTACTGTACGCACTGGATGTAATGATTGCTGATTACAGGGATATTTCAGTTGGTTGCCTAAACCTTATTTGGATACACATTTAGTGATACTGAATCTCAAATTCTTTTTTTAGGAGGTTTTTTTTATTCGGGAAAAAAAAAGAACACAAAGTATTTTTATTGTGTTCATAAGTAAATTATGAAAATTTGTTGTAAATTAGATAAATTACTCTGAGTGGCCAAGCTAGAAATGATACAACCAGGTGGATATTTTTTTTAAATAACTGCAATGTAAATACTAACATAAATCTACAAAATCTGCATTTGCAATCTAATTTTAACTGTAAAAACTCTTATTAATAACTTTTATATTATATTCATATAATGTAGTTAAGGAATAATATACATACGATATACACATAACTTAAACCATTTTTAAAATAAAACAAATAATAAGATATATAAAATAATATTTTGTTAAAGGGGAACATTCACATCAGAAAAATTTTTTACCACTTGTTTAATCAGATAAGTATTAAGAAACTTGCTTTGTTTTTGTTTTTTTAACTTTCTTTTTAAGATCTTTAACCTCCAAGTTACGCACTTCCGCATAGTGCGGCATGACGTATCTGCGGCACAGCTCTCAGGACCTCAGTATAATGCAAATCACTTCTTGCTGTAACATTAGGAGCCATACACAGCACACCAAAGTGAAGCATGAACGTGCTCCCAGAGGGAGGTGGGAGGAGAATGAAATGGTGCTGGGAAGTCTTGAGAGCAGTGCCGCAGATACATTGTGCGGAAGTGTATAACTTGGAAGTTAAAGATCTTAAAAAGTAAGTTAAAAAACAAACACAAAGCAAGTTTCCTAATACTTTTTATCTGATTAAACAAGTGGTAAAAAGTTTTTATGATGTGAATGTTCCCCTTTAAACAATTAGAAACATTATACATAGAAACATATTTTCTATAAAACTCTATAAAATACTTACAATACCTAACAACACAGTAAACAGGTGATTGGGGCTAATGTGTTTTCAATGGTCAGGTTAATACTTTTTTCTTTTTTTTATACAGTGAGGGAAAAAATTATTTGATCCCCTGCTGATTTTGTACGTTTGCCCTCTGACAAAGAAATGATCAGTCTATAATTTCAGTTGTAGGTTTATTTGAATAGTGAGAGACAGAATAACAACAAAAAAATTCTGAAAGATGCAATTCAAAAAAGTTATAAATTGATTTGCATTTTGCATTTTAAAATTATAGATGATCATTTCTTTGTCATTGGGCAAACGTACAAAATCAGCAGGGGATCAAATATTTTTTTCCCTCACTGTATGTATATTGGCAGAAGAAGACACTGTACCAACAAATACACACTCAGGGGATTGATGTTCGGAACCTGTTTTTGAGTGTTGCTTCTGCCAAGTGCCTATGTACAAATATATAGACCACAACAAGACACTACTACTGCAGTGATAAATTCTACCATTTACTTATCTGTGTTTTTTGTGGTGTATTTCGGCTTGCTCTTGATAGAGCCCTGCACTGGTTGTGTTGTGTGTGGCAGTTTGTATTAAAGGCATTTGTACATAAGTTTTATGCTTCATATGAATAAATGGGCTACACTGGCAGATTCATATATTGTCCTGTGTGGGTTGTAGTTTGCTACTGTTATCAGATATTACATTTGAATCTTTTTTTTTCTTTTTTTTTTGCATAGTATCACAATGTTGAGAGGGCAGAAGTCAAAGTGGCAAAAGTACAAATTCTCCAGTGTAGCCACCCTGGCGTTAGTCTCTAAAATCAGCCACTTCACACCAGGGTATGCACTACAGTGTGTGTTTTCTGTAGTTCATACACACAAGCACACTCTACCAGCATTGGATTTGCTAGCAAGATTTTCACCCATGAATATGCAGAGAAATGACATACATTAACCCCATTTCATCTACACCTTTCTTAGTACATCGGCCATAGCAAGGCATAGAAGAAAGGACTGCTCTGAAACACACACACAGTTTGCCCCCTGTCCTACCATTGATTCAAGCACAATATGCCATAATATCTTAGTACACTGATGGTATGTAGGCATAATGACTCAAAATAAATTCCTCTATTTGATTTAGCTCAGAATCTGTTTTATACATTCACCCAAGTGTATACACTATCACCCGTCATACCCAGTAAACCTGCAGCCTCATTTCTATGCTCTCTCCCCTAAATATCTATCTTGCATCTTACCAATTTTTTCCTGCCACCCTGGTGAAGATCTGCCCATTTCAGTTGTTTGCTCAGAGGGCCAACCCTTCCCCAGGCAGCTAAAAGAAGAATGTAATAGCCTGAGGTCTTAAAGGGATAGTAACGTTTCATAATAAAAGCAGCTCTAATTAATCATCATAGTATTTGGACTTTGGAGAGTGTTATTTCAATTCTGTCAGAGTTGTAATTCAAGAGTAATTCAATGACAAAGTATCTCCCCCCGCCCCTTTTACTGATGTAACACTGCTCAGACAGATCAGAAGGGAGGTGCCCAGGTAGACTGCAGAGAGGGACAATCTTCAATTAAGATAAGGGAAAAACCTAAAAAACTTGTCAAGGGGGGCAGGGCTTTCATTGTTCTCATAGGAAGAGGATTGTCCCCTTCTGTTATTTGTCTGGTCTATGGACTGGATTCCACATCTGAGAAGAGATGGCTTACACTAGGTAAAAGGGGCAGGAGGGGAAACTTTGCTTGTAAATATCTCTCAAACCATAAAGGTTTGAGAGATAAGGCTTATATCGTTCTTCATGTTTTTTTAATGCCTACAAAATAAAATAAAGATAAAACAAAGTATTACTATCCCTTTAAGCACAAGTTCTTCAGAGAAAACAAATAATGAAGAATTCTACTACATCTTGAATTTTTTACTCTCCAAACTAAAAATTTTAAAGTAGAACAAAAAATTATTTGTAAGTAATCTGGGACAATTTGCTTTCAAAGAATGTAATCATCTACTAAAAGATGTATTATTTGAGGGGCAGAATATAAATATCCAAGAAATAGCTTTGAAATTAAGGCATTAAAATGGATTCTGTATAGAAACAAACATTAGTCATGAATGAGCTGAAGAAATTAGATGAAATTCCTATTGATGATAATAGTTCTTCTAAAGGAAATGTGTTATAAATAGCCTGCCTGAACTAGGTAAGCAAGAAGCAATTAAAAGAGACTCTTTGGGGGCTGACCGTGGGCTAAGGTGGCCGCACAAGACATATTCTCTTTAACTTGGATAAATGCTTTCCCCTTGGTGAGAACGAAGCTAAACCTCCATGATAGCACTTTGCAAATGTTATTGCCTGGCAATAAGCAAAAATGACAGCAAATGGTTCAGCATTATGAAAATCATGGTGTAAACATAGTGAAAGTTGAGAATCTCCCTTGAAGCAATGTACTTACAATTTAAAAACCCATTCAGCTGCTGATAACCAGTGTGACCCACCCAAACATCAAGGACATATCTCAGACCAGATCTAATGAAGAAAATACCTTTCAGATAAAACCACGTTGGCTCTTCCTTACCAATGAAGACATGAAGGCCTTCATGTACAATTTGAAAATATCGTAAATCTGTAGTCAAAGCGGAGTTATTCAACTTATCCAGCTGGGACAGTGAATCCATCTCCTGCAAGAAGATAGTAAAAACTCTTGGTCACAACCTCATAATATGGAGCGACTCTTGGCTCACCAGGAGGACTCAATCAACATCGTAACGTGCTGACTTGATGATTTGAATAACAGTCACAGATTGTTCAATATCCATCTGTAGCGACTTGTCAGAATCTGTAAGACCTAATTTCTTCACTTAAACATCTTTTCTCCTAGATGCTTGATGTACCGGAAGCTCCATCCATTAAAATTGAAAGAGCACGTAGACTTTGAGACCCAAGGGTCCCCAGTTCTAAACACTGGGATGTAATATATTGTTTATGTAGCTAAGCTGTCAAACAATGCAGTATGAAACACAACAGATATCTAGATAAGGTTACATTTGCTGGTTGAACAATTCACCTTTATAATGATATTTATCCCTACACTTTCCAGAAGTGGTGGTCTTTGAGGCCCCTTACAGATCACCTGCACAATTTTGATGTGAAGTATCAATGGGGATTCCCTTTTCATTTATCATCTACCCACAATATTACATCTGCTACCATCCGTGACTCTACTGAGCTCTCTGAGTTTTGCCAGGTTCTGGGAATTACTCCTCTTGATCTCTCAAAAATGAATACCTCCACACCTGCCCATGGTTCTGTTCCCCCAAAAGAGCATAGTGATTATTAGATCAAACTCACAGGATCGGACCCCAAGAAACCAAGACCCACAGTATAATTGCACCTCTTGGCAGTGGATCCAGACTGGGACTAACCCTCACCTATTCTAGCAGCTCCTGTTCCACTAGGTACACTGTTTTAGTTTTTGAAATTATCCTACAAACTCATTGTATTTTTGGGGCTTCGCTGTCCCTGTATGGATATTCTAGACATAATTCTCAAGATGGCTTTATATAATTATGCCGGTTTATACTACATTTTGTTGATTTGATTTAATGCATCATTCGTGTTCTCTGGTCACAAGCTATTCTGTAAGCAATAAGTATTTCTTGACTCATTCATCATTGCTTGTTTTATATGATCTGGGCATAAACAAATTATTATGTTTTAGCTATTGTTTAATTATTTCCCTATCACCCTTTTTAAAAAAGAGCTTGACAAAGGGGAAATACTGTCTCCTTACATTGAGGTTTACATCACGCCATCTACTTTATCTGTTGATAACATGTTTTATTAACTCTTCAATGTGTTTGATTTGCTCATATGTCTTACCTAAATTTATATAATGTCTTCTTTTTAATATGATTGCCTCCCCCACTCCTTTTTCCAGTGATGAATACGCCTATTTAAGGTGTTCATTCAAGGGGCATACCAGTTTGCACACAAATTGGTATTTACCATTGAGATTTACAGTGTACATCTTTAAAGGGATAGTAATACTTCATTTTAACTTTATTTTGTAGGCATTAAAAAAACATGAAGAACAATATAAGTCTTATCTCTCAAACCTTCATGGTTTAAGAGATATTCACAAGCAAAGTTTCCCCTCCCGCCCCTTTTTCCTAGTGTAAGCCATCTCTTTTCAGATGTGGAATGCAGTCCATAGACCAGACAGATAACAGAAGGGGACAATCTTCATCCAATGAAAACAATGAAATCCCTGCCCCCCTTGACAAGCTTTTCAGGTTTTTCCCTTATATTAATTGAAGATTGTCCCTCTCTGCAATCTACTTGGGCACCTTCCTTCTGCTCTGGCTGAACAGTGTTACATCAGTAAAAGGGGCGGGAGGGGGACACTTTGTCATTGAATTTACTCTGGAACTACAACTCTGACAGAATTGAAATAACACTCTCCAAAGTCCAAATACTATGATGATTAATTAGAGCTGCTTTTATTATAAAACATTACTATCCCTTTAAATCCACTTTGACCAATCTATGCATTTCTGATATACTTGTTACTATCATACTTATACCATCAATATGGATCAATATGGCTCAATATATGGCGTACAGTGAGATTTTTTTAATATATATATATATATATATATATATTCAAGGGTCCTACCTGCCCTGACACATAAACATATAAATGCTTCATTGAGGGAATCAGATTAAAATAGGCTCTGGTAAGCATTTCTCCTTTGCTTCTGATACAGAAATGAATAACCTCGTGCACAGTCAAATGTGAAATTGCTTGATACAGTCTTATGAAAGGCAACACATGCAATAAATGGATAGAAAAAAATATTACTGCATATGTGAGAAATGCCCTTCCACCCTTTTCTTGATCCTGTGTCTCCCCTAGAAGAATTCTTTCTCTCCCTGCTTCTTGTCTTACTTCTGCTTTTTTCAACTTTTATTTATCATCCATCTGCTATTCCTGCACCCTACTCTTTCTATCTCATTCAGAGTGTATTGCCATGTGTCTCATACAAGCTCTTTAGCACAAAATGATTTCTAAAGCACTTAGATTCATAATAGTCACATGATCACTTAATCATTCAACATAATTCTAATATATATTCTTTTATCAATGAAACATTTTGGAAAAATAACTTTGCTTCAGTTTTATTTACTGTAGCTTGTCAGAGAATCGAGCAATTTCCATTTGCCAATTAGAAACAATGCTAGATATTACACCAAAAGATAATGACAGTTCTTCTAATATTTAGTGAATTTAGTGAATCAAGCCCTCGAAGCACCGTATAATGCATTTATTAGTGCATTGCATTACATGAAACCTACAAATTAATATATACATTGTAATGTTGTGTACTCCAATCTAGAATGTGTAAGAAGTACTTCTTTGGGGCAAGTGCTCTAAAATTGCTGTAGCTTTAAATATGCATTCTGCAAATCCCCATAGCCTTTGCATATGTACTCATTATAGAGGTCTCAAAGGAGTGCAGTAATATCTGTAACTATTGGTACAGTAAAGAGGTGGTTACTGTTCTTAATAAATGAAGTAATTTAGTCAGTGGCTGAAATAACAGGATCTTTTTATACATGTATTTCAAAAGTTTAGTTGTAGATTTTAGAGATCTAGGACAGCATGCAAGAAAGTGGCACAGTTACTAGCTATAATGCAGTTTTTATTGACTAAAATATCAGCCATTTTGTGATTGTACCTAATTAGCAAAGCAATTAGCACTCATTTATAGGCATCTGGATAACAATGCCATGTACATGTGCATCAAAGCATACACAATCACTAACAGAGCATATATTAATATCTTTAGAAAAAAATGTTTCACTTTCTTGCATGATTCTCTTGGGCCCTATTCAGGAAGTTAAGAAGAGAATGTATGAATAAAAACAAAAAGCTCCACTGGCTTTAGCTTTCAACACCAGTGGCTGCAGTGTGCGGAAATTCACTAGAGCCACCTCTGATAAAACATTAATGCCAGCAAGCCATTGTCTCTCTCATCTGTAGTGAAATAAAGTTACACCATTTTCTCTGAAACTTGTTTCATATATAATGAAAAACAAGGCACAGAGAAAAGGATTGCTCCAAATTATCTATACCCTCCCACAGTATCCTCCTCTCTCTTGATTTCAGCAAGATTAAGAGGGAATTTTTGGTGTAAGAAGTAAATTGGTTTTGTACAAGTTTAGTCCTCGTAAATCAGTTCCAGCACCTGGATCAGAGTCCTGTTTGTACAAGCCGATATTTAGTTTGCACATTTTATGGCTTATTATTATTATTGTTTATTTATAAAACAAGAGAAAATCTTGATCACAAATACTGCCATAATTGGAAATTATAGGGTATCACTCCTTATTTACTTCCGTATGCCTTCTTTCTAGCAAATACATACATAACAAAACTAAATAAATAAAAGATTATCACCTTAAGGACCGGCTATTTAACACCTTAAAGACCATTTAAAGGTGTGAATTAAAGGGATAGTAATACTTAAAATGTAAAAAAAAATATGTTGTAGGGTTTATCCCCCTGAGTAAAACAAGAGTACTCCCACTGCTGAAAGGTGTTTCATTCAAAAGTTATTAATTTTCAAAGTTGAATTTTTTAGGTGCAATATCACAGTGGCCTGAAATTGTACAGTGGCGCTGTTGCTACACGATCCTATGGGCAGCTCTGGTCCCGGGACCATAAATCTCCATAGGATGGTGTAGCAACAGCGCCACTGTACAATTTCAGGCCACTGTGATATTGCACCTAAAAAATTCAACTTTGAAAATTAATAACTTTTGAATGAAACACCTTTCAGCAGTGGGAGTACTCTTGTTTTACTCAGGGGGATAAACCCTACAACATATTTTTTTTTACATTTTAAGTATTACTATCCCTTTAACCAGTGCTAAATGAGGTTATACTAATGGAACCTATATTTTTTTCCGAGACAGAGTAAGCTATCATTTGGTATATGTAAATATCTATTCCCTATTTTTTTATAAATATATGAAAGAAAACTTTTTACATTTCTTCCCTTTATTGTTAGCATGCAATTAATGCAGTTTTCATCAAATAGCCCAAAACATATTTGACTCATTCTCCTCTTTATGGGCACACCCTTAATATTTAAACTTTTTCCATACAGATACAGTTAAGGGGTTAAACTTGTAAATTGCATTAAATTTAATTCAGTTTAGTTTTTACTTAACTGTTTTCTTTTTAGATTTTTCTTTTCCTATTTGTGAACTATATTTTTATGAGGGTATGGGCTATATGCAACAGCCTGTACCCTCTAAGCCTGGGACATTCACTGAACCATGTCCCTGTCCCTTTAAATGTGTACCATTTGCCTGCAGCTCAGGGTGTATACTGAGGTCAGGACCTTCATAAATTCTTACTATAGACAGTCATTAACAGCTGTCTATAGTAAGAATGATCTCAGGCTGTCTTCGAAGATCTGAGACAGCAGATATGGTGTACTTGGGAGATCATATCACTACTGACGTGTAGCCCTCTTCCTCTAGATCATAATGACTTATGATATACAGGAGTATTTAACATGAGCATGACTTTAAAATCATGAGGCAGGAAATGTACTGCATTAAATATACCCTAAATCTATACTTAATATGTTGATATGTCTACAGCAGTATCTTGGTGGGGTATGTACTAACCAGCATTGGAAATACTTGTATCTATTAGTCATGCCAATAAAGTATTTTCTCTGTCGTCCAATACAGGTTACTGGTAAGTTTGGGTAGACAATCCGCCCCTTTAATTAGGCAGGAACAATTCTAGAAGTCAATGCAGGGGGTGGAGCCTACCTTCCCTCCTTGGCTGCTAGCCAATCAGCTCCAGTAAGATTTGTTCCTTGGTGAAGCCACAGGCAAGAGAACACCATTAGGTGGATTACCATAACTGACAATGCCCTTAGATGTGGATAGCTCAGTACCCAGGTGCTTTTTGTGGACCTTAATCTCTGGGGGGGAAATCTTGGGTTCAGGTTCTTTCCTCAGGAGTTGCCCACTGAACCTTCTTCTTAATACATGGTAATCTGAAGACAGAAGATCTGCAGGAAAGTGAGCAACCCTTTGAGTGCTGCAGGTCCGCATGTCCAACAGTGCCCCTCCTCACAGGGTTTTCCTTTGAAGTTCCTGTTGCACATTCCTTCACTCATTGGGTTTATCTATATGTCTGTTGG
Source organism: Rhinophrynus dorsalis (assembly GCA_037306005.1). NCBI lineage: Eukaryota > Metazoa > Chordata > Amphibia > Anura > Rhinophrynidae > Rhinophrynus > Rhinophrynus dorsalis. Next base: position 226,180,611 of record CM074718.1, on the reverse strand, counting down.
GTGTTTTGGAGCAAGTATCTGTGGTAACTTAACCCTTTAGCTGCGGGTTTTGCATCTTTTGGGGGTTTATTGGCACTTTCCTTACTGGGTTCAGTGTTTTTTTGGGTTTGCAAACATGTTCTAGTGATGTTTCATGTAATTTTTATTCACAGTTTCAACTTTGCAAAATGTGTGTTCTGCTCCTTTAAGGTGTGTGTTTACCTCATAGACACCATTGCGCCATTCATTTCTATGGGACTGTACAGTTTGGGACATATCTCTGCAACCGCTCAACGTAGCAACTTCAGAGATGGCTCATTTTAATTGACTGCCCTTGCTCTGTCACCCGGTTAATGTTTTATGTGTGTTGGTGGGCTCAGGGGGCTTCGGGCACTGTTGGGGTACTTTTTCTGGGAAAACTACATTTCCCATGAACGCTTGCTTTGTGCCCTCGTTTCTGATTGGCTCCTGCTGCGGCAGCCATTTTGTGCCTTTTCCTGAACAAGTATCCTATGTAGGGCATGGACTCTCCTTCTCTCCTCTGCAGATTAACCCTTCGCCTGCCAGATAAGTGCATTTTAGCGATTTCTGGGGTTAAATTTTAATCTTACAAAATGTATTTTGGTGATTTCTTATACATTAAATGTTTTGACACTGGGAGAATGTCTAATCCATTAGAGCTTGGGGCCAGGCCTAAGACTAAGGACGCTGGGGTCTCTGTGTCCCCTATTGCGCACTGCTCCTCATGTCATTCAGGGTTAACTAGAGAATTCTCAGGTCATTTATTCCCAGCAAGTTCTGATGTCCCTGAGTCTCTCCCAGGGACCTCCAGCCATGCATTAGAGCCAGTTTGGGTGCAAGAGTTCAAGGCTGCTACTAGAGACCTCCAGTCTACATTGCAACTCTTTCCATCCCAGTTACAAGGGGTCTTCCACTCCTGGCAGACCCCTTCTTCCATCAGATCTTCCCTGCTGAAACTGCAGAGAGTACCTGACGTATCAGATTCCTCTGAGGAGGAGCTGTTGGTGGATTCGTATGTTGAGGAGTGTTCTGCTGTGGGCTCCTCTCAGTTTTTTGGGGACCCCTTTGAGGCTGATCCTGATTCCTCAACTGAGGGCTTGATCAGAGCAGTCTTAACTACCCTAAACATTCCCTTAGGTCAGGAGGTTTCATCGGATCCCTTTGATGTATTTTAGGAGCCTAAAAGGCCTTGCACTTGTTTTCCACCTAACCTCACTCTTGACTGCCTTGTGCCTGATGAGTGAAAGTCTCCGGACAGGAAACCTTCTGTATCCAGGAAATTTGCCAAGCTTTACCCATTCTCTGAGGCGGTGCTTGCTCAGTGGGTTCTTGCCCCCAAAGTGGATGCTCCTGTCTCCAGGCTATCTAAGTCCACTGCCTTGCCAGTTGCCGATGCATCCTCTCTGAAAGACTGGACTGACAAGAAATTTGAGGTCTCCCTCAAGTCCATTTTTGCCACTGCTGGTACTGCCATGCGTCCAGCGTTCGCTGCGGCATGGGTGAACTGGGCCATTGTGGTCTGGACTGAACAGCTCACCCTGGCTGTCCATCAGGGTGCTCCTACTTCGGATATGTTGCGGCTCTTTGCCAACATTTCTGAGGCCCAGCACTATGTTTCTCTTACCTTATTTGATGCCATCCATTTGGTGGCTAGGGTTTCCACCATGTCTATGGTTGCCAGACGAGCTCTTTGGCTCCAGATCTGGTCTGCTGACACTGCTTCCAAGAAAGCTTTGCTCTCATTGCCTTTTCAAGGCACCTCTTTGTTTGGGCCAGATCTTAAGGATCTGATTAGTGAGGCCACAGGGGGCAAGAGTACCCTTCTGCCTATGGTCCCCAAGAAGAAGACACCTCTCAAGCGTAATCGGCTTTTTGCTCCTTCCAGAGTGAGACACGTCCGTCGAACCAGGCGGTTCCCTGAGCTCCGCATTCCTCCTCCAAGCTCAAACAGCAACAGAAGCCCAAGGTCTCCTCCAAGCCTAAGGCTTCCAAACCTTCTTCAGCATAACTTGCCGAAACCAGGTCCCCACTCAGCTGTGGGTGGCCGTCTGCGTCACTACCACAGAGTCTGGGAGGATTCAGTGCAGACCCCGTGGGTTTTACAGGTGGTGGCTGAAGGGTACAGGATCCCTTTTGCCTCTTTTCCTCACTTTCGGTTTTTCTCCTCTCATATGCCCCAGGGTGTAGCGAAACGCCATCTTTTCAATGGTACTATCCAGGCCATTCTGGACAAGGATCTTCTGGAACCTGTTCCAATTCGGGACAGAGGTATGGGTTTTTACTCAAACCTCTTTGTGGTCTCCAAGAAGGACGGTGGCTGTCGTCGCATTTTGTATTTGAAGGTTCTCAATTGCTTTGTGATCAAGACTCCTTATCACCAGGAGTCCCTAAGGACAGTGATTGCTGCTATGTCCCCGGGGGAATTCCTTGCCTCTCTGGATCTTCAGGACACGTATCTGTACATCATCATTCATCCAGAGAGTTGGCAGTATGTCCGATTCGCCTGCTACCAAGGGCACTTTCAGTTTTCAGCTCTTCTATTTTGTCTAACTACAGCTCCTCAAGTCTTCAAACATGTCCTGGGAGCTTTAGTACCCTCCACCATCGGGACGGCATCAGAGTTACTCCATACATAGACAACCTGCTTCTGAAAGCCCCTTCTGTGGAACTTCTTCATCAGCAGGTTCAGGACTGCATTCATGCTTTCACCCATCACGGGTGGATCATCAACATGGTGAAATCAGATCTTGTCCCATCCCAGCGTCTGGTCTTCCTGGGCCTTCTCTTCGACACTCAGCAGAGCATGGTGTTTCTCACGGACGAGGTGGCTCACCAGATCACCCACAGGGTTTCTGCTGTTCTGGCTCACACTCCTGTTCCAGGCAAGAAGCTGTCCTCTCTAGTGGGGAAGTTCATTTCCACCATAGAAGTGGTCTTGTTTTCCATGGCTCACACCAGGGAACTCCAGAGGTTTGTAATCCAGGTGTGCAGGGGTCCTTGGCAGAAGAACATGTTCCTGCCGTATCCGCAGTGCACATTCCTGGCGTAGACAACATCATGGCAGACTTCCTCAGTCAACACACGGTGGACAGCAGAGAGTGGGAACTGCACCCAGAGGTGTTCACCCTCATTGTTCAGAAGTGGGGGTCTTCCTTGCATCGACCTGATTGTGACAAGACACAACCGGAAGGTTCTGATGTTCTGCTCTCGCTGGAGGGATCCTCTAGCTCTAGTGGTGGATGCCATGACCATTCCTTGGTTATTTCCCCTGGCTTACATCTTTCATCCCCTCCCCATGTTGCACAGAGTGTTACGGAAATTGAGACTGGGGCGATGTCCAATCATTCAGATTGCTCTGTACTGGCCTCAACAGGCTTGGTTTCCGGAGCTTCTGGATCTGTCTGTGGCTGAGCCATTCCAGCTCCCTTGCCATCTGGATCCTTTTCTCTTAGTCCATACAGGTTACTGGTCTCCCACCCTGTCAAGGGACCATGCTTGGCTCTCCTGTGGCAGACGGGGGTCCTTTGGGGTCATGCTCACAGGAGTCTTCTTTCCCTTCTACTATCTAGTCAATAGTGCAGCCAAGGAGGTAAGGTAGGCTCCACCCCCTGCATTCACTTGTAGAATTGTTCCTGCCTAATTAAAGGGGCAGATCGCCTACCCAAAGTTACCAGTAACCTGTATGGACTAACAGAAAAGGATTTAACAGGTAAGACTAAAATCCTCTTATTGTATTGTGTTGTATTGTCCTCACTACCATAAGAAACACAGCCAGTTTCAGTCTCTTTGAAGCAGAATGGAAGTGCCGCTGTCACTATTGAAAATGATCCAAGTCTGTCTATAGGGCTGTGTGGTCACAAAGGGGATAAGATGTGTTGACAAATTTCAGTTTGCTGCATCATTCACCGATGTTGTAAAAGTGAGTATGCATCAAGCAGTGATTGGCTGAAAGTGCAAGCAAATACTTGGATTTCTCTGAGCATTTATCATTCTCCAGTTCATTAATAGCTGGATCTAGTACTCACTTATTTATCAATAAGCAATTACCGAATAAATCTGCCATTCCCATTTGTCTGTTCTAGGCTTACAGATCCCATAGCAATCATGTGGCAGGCACATGCACACACATACCCTGGTATATTGTTGGAATTAGAGCAATTTTACCAGATTTGCATTCCACTTTCCTTATTCATCAGTGATAGATACGCCAAAGTATCTGCCAATGATTGTGACAAATACCATCATATCTGATACACTGTTTTTCCTTACATGAATTTCAATTATTTTTTTTAAATGTACTTTTAATCCTTTGCATACCAGAGAAAAATGCAACTCCTTGGGGGTAGATGCACTAAGGTGTGATAAACAAATGATAAAGTGGAGATGACTTCTCCAGTGATATCACTTCTTCAACTTTTATGTTATTCTATGGAGCTAATGCACTAAGATTTCTACAACTTTGGAGATGTTAGTGCATAGGCTCTATAGAATTACATAGGAACTGCAGAAGCTTTATCACCTCTTTATCACACTTTAATGCATAACCACCATTGCATATTTGAGATATCAAAATCAAATTAGTAGACTTAGGTATTATAGCACAAACTATCAGAAGAAAAACCTCTGAAACAAGTAAATCTTTTACATTTCATTTAAAATGCTGAAATTCTGATTTAAACCCTGTGCGTTTTGGTACATTGATTTCCATAAATTTAAATCAGGCTCTGACATGAATCTGTAAGCAGGCAATGTGTTATTTTTGCTACACAAAGCAATTGGATGGAAAGTGTATGAATATGATCTATGGAATCATATATTTGTTTTGAAATATTAAAAGAAAAGGGTACGCAAAATATGTAAGGCTTAGGTAACTTTAAAATAATGCATACACATTACTCTTAGAACATTGCATTGTTCAGTCATCTGCTAAATACATAGGGAATCAGACATTTTGCTAACACTGCTAATCTGAACTTATGTTTTAAACACTATACACAGAAATATTTCACTTCTAGGACTCAAGGACCCACTGCAGTTTTTCAGAAGTCATCCGATATAATAATTCTCTACGACGCAGTCATGTGCGGTAGAGACTGCTGCTCGCGCTGCAGTCATGTGTAGTAGAGACTGCCCGCTCTGCAGTCATGTGCAATAGAGCCTGGCCGCTCTGCAGTCATGTGCAGTACTGACTGCCTGAAAGTGCTGCGGCTGATATGGAGCGTGGCAAATTCAGACCAGAGTCCTCTCTGCGCACCTTCCTGGGACCGCTTGATCTATCAGCCGGTGCAAGTTCTATCAGCCGGAGAGGACTATCAGCCGGTGCGTGTTCAGTCAGTTAGTACTGCACATGACTGCAGCACAGCCACTGAGAAGAGAGGATCTGGTCACCGGCTGAGGTTGCTGGGTGGCACTGTGGCCCGTGTACACGGGCTTTTCAACTAGTAAAACCATAAGTGGAGCAATGTTTAATTTAAACCAAGGATAGCTGGACCTCCAGCTGTTGGGACCTACACCTATCATCATCCCCAACCACCCAAAGGCTGGTGGTCCAATAATTTAAGACTTCTGTATTAAACCTTCTAAATGCAGGTTGTACCTGGTCACAGAACTTGCAGAGTGCACCATTATATTATGTCATACAAATACAAGAGAAAGAGAATGAACTGTAACTTCTTGAATGGTAGACATGTCTACAGCGCATTGCAAAGCCTTGAAGACATCACTAACATGAAAAGGATTAACTCTTTGAGTGCCAGAGGAGGTATGAAACACATTGCTAAACAATGTGTTGAGTAGCCCTATGGCACACAGATGGTTAATTAAAGGGATACACGAATATTGAAGAGAGCGCTCCTTTAACCCTTTCAGTGCCAGAGGTGTACTCAACACATTGCAAAGAAATGCATTGAATACCCCTCTGGCACTGAAAGGGTTAAGACTAATCTTAAAGGAGAACTCTCCTCAGTGTTGGTATAGTCTTTTTTTTGTAATATTTGACCAGTGCACTTGGGGTCAGTGGTTTTCAGCTGGCACCTTTTTGAATATATTTAGTTAATATTCTCCTGAAGAGATATTTTAGGATAGCGCCATAATACACCTTGGTTTTTGCCATTTTTTTTCTCTTAATTAAAGGGATAGTAATGTTTCATAATAAAAGCAGCTCCAAATAATCTTCATAGATTTGGGCCATGGAGAATGTTATTTCAATGCTGTCAGAGTTGTAGTTCAAGAGTAATTGAATGATAAAGTATCCTCATCTCACCCCGCATTTGACCTGGAGCGTTTTATTGCAAATGAACATCCAGGTCATTGTAAATGCACTTAGTCCTTTATAAAAAGTGGCAGTCTGCTTGCCTCTGTGGCTATTTTTAGTTCCGACTGCCACATTTTATAAAGGACTGAGCATATTAACGCGGATAAACCTGGATAACAGCTTCACTACAAGGGAACTTTTAAATGAAGACAAGTTTACTAGATGTGAGTGTTCCCCTTTAATCTGAACCCCTTGTGGAACAGAGGGGTGTGAAACCATTGTCCCTCTAGTCCTCAAAAAAAGTCACAATATGCTTTTTCAATATTAATATCAGATTTGTTTGGCATATCCTGGAGCTCAAAGTGTTAAGCCTGAATACATCCAGGAACAAATGCCAACAACATAAAACCAAATCAAAATAAAAGAAATAAGACAAATGGCAATTTACACTTGGCTAAAAGCTAAGCCGCTGTATTCAGATATCTATACATACTATATGCACCAGCAACATCTGTGGTTGGCATTTGCCCAGGAACAACTTCAACATGCTTAGCTTTCAGAAGACCGGGTATTAGAACTCCCAGAGAAAGTAGTTGGATCACTGACATTTAGAGTTTTTAAACCAAACTGCTGGAGACTTGGTGCAAGAAACTAGGAACACTTGGATGGAGTTTACAAACTGCTGAATTAACCTGTTAACTGCTGATTGAACAAATATCCACACTCAGTTTGTAACAGCAGTCACTTGTAGCTATCAACCTGCACTTTCTACTTATCTTAATTATCAGAAGGCTATATACTTTACCACAGAAACATTTCAGTCTTCATCTGACACCATGAGATCCAGCAACTGACTCTCCGCCACCTGTTATACATGTACTTGATTAGATGAATCATCAGTGCTCTGTTTGAATGCATATTGCCTGTTTCACAGATCGCATTGTGTGCTGTGTATTAAGCGCATCATGTCCAGTTGGCTTTTTTTTTTGTCCAACACAATCATCACCTGCATCAAACTCTCCTCCTCCTTCACCCGCAGTAACTTTAACCATATACACTGCACTTTCACTTTTTTCCATACCATTTCTCAGCTCCTATGAACTTTTCTCCTTCCTCCATTACCTATACCCACCATCTCCTTCAACTCCTGCAAACATGTCCTGCTGCTGCAAATCGAACTTACCCTTCTACTTGTACTTGCTGCTGGAGGCATCTCACCTAATCCCGGCCCACCATCCATTTTCTCCTGTATTTGTACCCTCTCTCATACACTGAACATCTGCAAATTCATACCTGTTCCAATATTAGAAGGGGAGCTATTCCCTAGCAATAAGTGGCTTTGTCTTGATTTTTTTCACAGGAGGAAGTAGCTAACTAAATGGCATTCAAAACAGCAGCCAGTCATATTTAATGTATACTACTTTTAGTTGATTTTAATCTCTACCTTAGTCAACTGTTAATTGTTTATGTTCAAAATCTGATTAAACTAGTGACCTTTATGAGTAATTCAGTTCAAATAAAAATCAATGGTTGTGAGTCAAGCTCTTCCTAGAATCAGACTTCAAAAGACATAATTATATACTGGAACCTGCTCCTATAATGCCAAACCTATATAAATAAACCTATATAGATACTATACTGGACTGTTGTATGAATGACACCTCCCTGAGTAATTTAATCTCTTAACAAAATAATTAACACTTATTCCATGTTTAGGCAAATCAAGCACCACTGATACAATTGATTTATGCATTATGCAATGGGAACATATCTAGGGTTTTAAGCCCCATTTAAATCAATGATAACGTGAGGGTTTTTTTATTTGTTCCCTATGATGCTGTTGGTTTCCTACAGAACTGCTTCAGTTCAGTGCATAATCAATCCATATGCATGATCAAGAGCTTGCAGAGAAATCTGCGCATCCTTCATTTGCAGCTGTTCGCCACATACATAATATAGGGAATTAAACACATTGTCTATGTTTATTAAAGCTGCAGGAGCTAAACACTCTCATGCTGTCCTGCCTTGATTTTTGCAGGATCACCTTTGTGCATGCTAGGTAGTCATACAGGGTTTATGCTGGGAGAATGAGTGTCCCTGATGTGACCTTGTATCTCAGTTGTTGGTCATTGCAGGAAGAAGAGAGGGCTTCACCCGACCATGCATAAGTCACTTAGGAATCGGATGAGCTAGTGGTTAAGCATTTAGCTCCTGCAACTTTTATTATCATTGTTAGATAATGTTCTTTAAGATATATAGTTTTAGTTTGTAGGTTTATGTTTCCTTTATCTTTCTAAAATAACTTGTGAACGGAATCTTTATTTCTGTTGTATTTATTGTAGATCATCCTGCAAACAATGTGCAATAAACCTGCAGATAAAATACCATTAACAGTAAAATACCTGAAAGTTAAATGTGTTAGCATCCAGTGGGACAGCATCACATAAATATGAAAAGGGTTCATATCCATTTAAATATACTGTACTCCTTGCATGTATTTGTAAGAAATATTTTTTGATATGAGAGTTATAAAATCTGTTATAAATGATTGTGAAGGGTGTTAAAAAATAACTGATAAGAAATAAAGCAGAGACTAGTAGAGTGTTATTGGGAGAAATGTATGAATATGCCAAAGCTATTCATTTTCTATGTGAAGGCATTAACACTCAGTGATCAATCCCCTGAACTCCTTCTATAAAGCATCTAAATAATATAAAACGATAGCCTGCGAAGCTCCCTGTGTGCGAAACCGCACATGCACAGTAGAGACTGCTGGAACAATGCAGTCATGCGCAGTAGAGACTCGCCGAGCGCGCTGATCCGGAGTGGGAAGCTCGGCCTGTCTCTGCTCCCGGCTCTGGGGCAGCAGCCGGGGCCGCTGGGTGCACTTTAGCCCGTGTATACGGGCTTTCATACTAATATAATCATAAATTAAGTAAAGTTAAACCAGTTTCCTTTACCCCTTGTTTAGCACATGGACATGATGTTAAACAATGAGCAGAGAAATGGAACACCCATACTCTCCCACACTACCTTCCCCTTGGCACAAATGGCATAAGGGTGAGAATTTTCAATGTAAAAAGTTTAGTAAATAGGTGACAGGCAAATGCAGCACTAATTCCAATGCATGTATAACTAGTATTGGTACATCCCCCCTACTATCTGTTTCCTTACCTCCATTACGACATACTGTCCATTGAATATATCACCAGGAGTTTGTTTAAGAAACATTGGTCAAATGATCATATACAGATGTCTACATACCAATAGGAGAAGAGATTATATCACATATTGCAGGTTGTATGCACTTAAATGGATAGTAATATTTCACAAAAACAACAGCTCAAATTAATCTTCATAGTATTTGAGCCATAGAGAGTGTTATTTCAGTACTGTCAGACTTGTGGTTCAAGAGTAATTGAGTGATAAAGCCTGGGGTACAAATCCAAATGACCAGTCACTGACATTTGAATTGTATGTACTTTTAAAAACTATACAGTATGTAGGGTTTACATGGTTTATTTCTCAATATTCTGTGCCTGAAATGCAAAATGGTTCAAATTGTTAAAAAAAAGTTTTGTTTTTTTCAATTGCTAATTTTTATAGGAAGATCTACATATAAAAGCATGTGTTTTGGTGTTTTTCAAATACTTCATTTAGAACCATGAGCATTTACTAGATTAACACAGAAAAATATACTCTAGGACAGCTGTTGGTAATTCCCTGTGAATTTCAATTTAAAAAAAAAAGCACTGTTTTATGCATTCTGTTAGGGGATACCAACAAACCAATAACTTTTTTTGAAAGTGCAAGGTCTGTTGAGAAAAGTATCCAAAAATTGTCATTTGATTGTAAACTGAAAAAAAATATGAAAACATGCTTAAAACTGGGGGATGGAAAGATTTAGCAGTAAAGTGGCTAAAGGCACAGGACAAAATCGAGGTAAATACAATAGCATTTCAAACTTCACATCACTTATTCACAAATGACATGTAATGCAGCACAAGTATTTCGGTAGAATCATTGACCTTTGTTTCTTCTTCTCTGAGGAAGTCAGCAGCCCAAATCCTACCCAGCCCTCTTGGTTCATGCTTCTCCTCCATGTTTCCCTCCAAGAGTTTGCTTTGATCATCAAATGGGAATTTAAAGAAAGTAAGGGGCAGAAGGGATGAGGGACTAGCTGAATTTAGAGTCTCCCAGAGGAATTCTGATAATGACAAAAATATCTCAAACTGTACATTATTGAGTGTGTGGAGACAGAAGTGTCAGATACAAGCTTTGTTTCTGTATGTATTAAGAAATATATGTTTTTTTCGTAGAGGTGAAATTGCCTTTTTTAAGGAATAATTTTCAAATGCTGACAGTGGACCTATCACCTGAATTAGGACTGCATATTTGAAAACTTAATTCAAAACCACATATGCATCATCCTAAGAAAAAACAAAAATAAAACAGCAAATCATTGATCTGGAGACACTGAAACTTTTATTTTTGAAAAGTGACCTTTCTGAGTGCAAAACTGTAATCCAATTAAAGGGATAGTAATACTTAAAATGTAAAAAAAAAAATATGTTGTAGGGGTTATCCCCCTGAGTAAAACAAGAGTACTCCTACTGCTGAAAGGCGTTTCATTCAAAAGTTATTAATTTTCAAAGTTGAATTTTTTTAGGTGCAATATCACGGTGGCCTGAAATTGTACAGTGGCGCTGTTGCTACACCATCCTATGGAGGTTTATGGTCCGGGGACCAGAGCTGTCTATAGGATCGTGTAGCAACAGCGCCACTGTACAATTTCAGGCCACTGTGATATTGCACCTAAAAAAAATCATCTTTGAAAATTAATACCTTTCAGTAGTGGGAGTACCCTTGTTTTACTCAGGGGGATAAACCCTACAATATTTTTTTTTACATTTTAAGTATTACTATCCCTTTAGCACTTTATTGCTGCACAGTTCTTGACTTCCACACAGTGCTGCAATGAAAGAGCTCACTATTCTTAAACAAAAGCTTAAATGTCTACTAAACTACGCATTTACATTTTGGTAATATGACGCATAGGCAGTTTTGAAACTTTTTAGTGAGAGATTTATTAATCTACTGGTTGCCAGATCTGGCAAACATACACTGGAGATGTCTCTAGACACCTATTTACCTGTTCAGGTATTTACTAGATAACAGTAGGCACAGAGACACACTAGAAATTGATGTAATTAGGGCTTTCTGTATAGAATAACCAAACATATGTATTTGCTTACATATACTCTGACATCACCACTGAGTACAATACTCCTGCCACAACATAAAATATGTAAATAGCATGTTCTTGTGAGGTGTATTTTTACTTGCTACTATTATTTTTAGTACATCAAAATAATTGGATTATTTTTCTCCATTTACTTCAAGCCTCAGTTCATTCTAATAACCTTCATGTGATCATAAGAACACTATTCTCTGTGGAACTGAGTATCACAGTAAACTTTTTACTAGTATTGACTACACCTTATTTATGAGTGCAGGTGTCTTGGCGAGTCAATTTTTTAATGGGTCCTGTGTTTTACTGTTAATCTTAAGCTTTTGTAAAATCCTTTAAAGGTTGTTGCTGAGATAATTACACATCAACCAATTATTGTATATTTTTGCATGATTTAAGGCAATGTTTTAAAGATATTTCCCTCTAAATTAAATTTTCTTCTTTTTTTTTTCAAAATTTTTTTAAACTTTTCTAACCTTTATAAAATCATGTGGAAATATATGTTTTCAGTAAGAAGCAGAACAGAGAGCTTTAGAACTTTCAGGTGCTATAAATATTCATATAATTCCAAACAAATGTGATCCTTAAGTGACAGCCAGATGAACTGGGTAATTTATATAAAAGCATAAATTACTTCTCTTCTACTTTTTCATGAGTGATATATATATTTATATATCTGATATCAAGTAATAAAAAAAAAAATAAAGTACAACCTACAATGTGGCAGATATGTATTGTAGTGGTGGTGGTGGGGGGGGGACTGGCATGGTGTGATTTCTGTATATATTTTTACCATTGTCATACTCTATCCTCCTTCTCAGATTATTGACGCATATTACTTATTGGTTATAGCAGTGGTCCCAAGTGGAGTAGATGGTGGCAACCTTTCTTCACATCCATCCTCCACCTCCTCATCTGTGCTGCTGTTAATATATTTGTCCTGGCTTTATCTGTCATGTGTGGTTACTGCTACTACTACAACTATTGGAGATGGATGTTGATGCAATTCTACTAGGTGTCAAAGGTGCAGCACTTACAGCAGCAGCACCAGAGGTACCTGTCATATCCAACACAACCTCTGTTGCTGGGTACTCAAAACAGGTATGTGTGGCTGAGTGGGACTTGGACTTTGAAGAGGCAATGATGCTGAGGATGACTGATAGGGTGACTGTGTGCTTTTTGACATCTGTACTTGTCCAGGGTCAGACTTTCCAAAGGCTTTCTAAAACAGTTTATAGACAGGCACAGTGCTCCTTAAAAGTGGCGGAAGTTACAGCCTTTGACTTTCTGCTAACCTTATAGCTCTGGCATCATCCTCACTGTCAACTTCATCTGTATCTCAACAAGAGAAGGATGCTTGAGGGATATAGTCTAGATCTGCATCATCATCAGTAGGTCATCCTCAGCAGCATCAGCATAACCTGACAGTTCTTGCCCACTACTACCCTTATATTCATCTAAGCTTTTGGAGGTCTCAAACAATTTATTTTTACTTTTACTATAACAAAATTCACTACTACTTTGAAGACAGGTGTTTTGGTGTCTCACTGTCTGATCCAGCAGGGGGTTCAGCTGCTACCCCTTCCTCTATTATGCTGTTGCCAGCATCATCAGCACTTGAATGTGACTTGTTGTCGTCTTCAGTGTTCTTCTTATATGGTTCTGTATCTCTATTGGCACTGGTGATGCTGGACCTAGTTTTGCAGGGACCTTGACAAACTATCCTCATCATTGATTGCACAGGCTGCAACAACCGCTGCTGCAGTAGGTTTTTGGACTACTATTTTACTGTCATGTCCCTACACTGGTCCACCCCTCCCCCTTCCCCCTGTGCATTTGCTGGACATTCTGCAACTACACTGTGTATTTTTACTGTCCAGTGCACAACACAACTGATGGAGCTGTACAATGCCTTGCCTAAGCCCAGTCAGCTGTCTGTCACTGTCACCTAAGATATTTTGTTTTTTATTCTTTTTTATTTTTTATTTTTATTTTATACCATATATAAATATACAGTTATTATTAGGTCTTACAATCATAATAACAAAATTAAACATAATGTGCATAGCAATTTCTATAAATCTTTATTTAAAAGTCCATTTTTTGTTAGTTTTCATAGAAAACATGGGGCACCCTAAGTTGATGTCTGTGGCACACCAAAGTGCCATGGCACCCTGGTTGAGAATCACCATCCTAAACTAAGCTGCAGTTCCTCTTTATTTTACTATCTTCTCTAGCTAAAAAACATGCTGCTCTCTCCTCTCACAAACACAAAATGGCTGCTGCGAGAGCCTGACAGCCTTTTATATGGCTGTAGAAAACTTTTCTGTGGTGTAGAAATATTTTTCTTCCCATTGATTTCAATGGGCGGAAAAGGTGGAAAAAAGCGAAAACTGCACTTTTCACGGAACATTTTTCCAAGCGATTTGCCGATTTGCCGATTTCATTTTGAGGCAAAAATTTTCACCCATCCCTACTCCCCTCCCTTTATACAACCTCCTCCGATGATGGAGGCTTTCTGCCTGTAAGCTGGAGCGCACTACAGGAGCGCACTCATTGGCTAGATATCGATCTCTGCCAATGAGAGAGCTCCAGCTTACAGACAGAAAGTCTCTGTCATTGGAGGAGGCTGGATAGAGGCAGGGGAGCCGAGGCAGAGTGATAGACTGTGTGTACAGAGCTGTACCCACAATCTGTCCTGAAGCAAGGCTCAGGGCAGCATTTATTGCTTAGATTTTGGCCAAAATAATGAAATGAACAAAAATTGAATGCAATATTACAAATATTTGTTATATAAACTACATATTAAGACAAACTTGTTTAGAGGTGATAGATCCCCTTTAACACATCTAATTTTAGGCAACAGTTTTAATTTACCATTATACATTGGTGCATGACAGTCTAAAACTGTTCTTAAAGGGATAGTAATGTCAGAAAAAAGTATTAACTATATGGTAGATACAATTAAAAGAGAATACTTACACGTATTCATATCTCTCAAACCGTTATGGTTTGAGAGATATAGGAAAATAAAGTTCTCTGGTCCCTCCCCTTTCTGCTTGACAAGCTGTAAAGCTGTCAGAATCAGATTTTGGCTGCTTGAACAGATGTGGCTCTTCAGCAGTGCCGATATAACGATATCTAAAGACAAATACTTCATTTAGAACAGTCTACAAAGTGTGCCTGGTTTGCAAGCACACTTTGTAGACTGTTCCAATGAAGTATTTATTTCTAAATAGTGTGACTTCAGCTCTGCTGAAGAGCCTCTGTCTGGTCAAATGATTGGAATCTTCAGCTGTCAGCTAGATGGCAGATTTGAGTGAAACAGCCAGGAAAAAGTTTACTTTAGCAAGTTATATCTCCCAAACCATAAAGATTTGAGAGATAAGATGTACATAGATGTTAACCTTTTTTAATGTCTACAATACTAAATCAACTTAAAATTAACCATTACTATCCTTTTAAGGGTTTAAGGATATGCTTTCTTGAGTACAGGTGGGTTAATTAAAATCAAGGAACCACTATTTTTTATCCTGGCCTGAACTTTGAGGCCCCTGTTGTTGCATCTTAGGTATTTTCTGTTTTGCCATATCCATCCAGAAATACAAATGTCTACCACATGTCAAGACACAAGGGGGCATTTTTAGTGAGAGTGTTTCACAGAGAAAATGTGTTATACTGAATATGGCAATACCAGCTACTTCCGATTAAGTTTAGAAGTGAATATTCTTAATGTATTCCCGTTTTAAGGGAGCAGTTACATATAAAGAAAATAAATATATATATTGACTGTGGCTTTCCGTAATAAGTGATAGAAACAGCACCACTGTGTGACCTTAATAGAAAATTACAGTATGAATAAAAAAAATGAATAGCTTTTGCATTAAAAAGTCACCCAACAGTCTCACTCAGCTGAATATTTTTCATAAAAAGATATAGAAACAGAGGCTCTTGTTTGTGCAATATTGTAAATTAAATTAGATGATCACCACACCATCACCAGGTGAACTAATGCTCACAAGGGGACATGCTGAAATCACACCTATGTGCAGACAAGCTTTCGCACTTGCGATAAAATCAAGTTGGATCCTTTCAGCTTCTTTCTAGGACTCAATTTATCTGGCTGTTCACTCTCAAGAACTCCACAGAGTAACACATATAAAAAAAAAAAAAAAAAAAAAAAAAGGGGGGAGCCAATAGTGCCTTATCGTACAAAATATAAATAAGTGATTATGCACATGAACAGCTTCACAGGCTTGCAGATAATATATAACAGTCTTTGCTCGGTTCTTACGGTCAATTGCCGGTATCTTCTCCCCCGTTAAGTTCTGCTTCTATTCAGAGGTCATCTCTATGTGTGTCTATCCAAACTCAGTAACACAATCACAGATCTTTTCCATAAAAAAGTTTTATTCCAAGCGATAAAAATAAAACATCAATTGATATATGATAAAACCTACATCAACGCGTTTCGCAACACTAAATTTGCTTTTTCAAGATCCGTAGGGAAAAAAGTATATTTTTCATAAAAAAGGCTTACTTCTCCTTTAATAAACATATGTTGGAAAAAAACAACTTTAAAAGTACTGCTACAAATACCCATTACAAATCTTCCTAAATGAGCAAAAAATAACATTTCTGTTATGTAATGTCATGTAATGTTATGTAATGTGACCATTACATATCCATTGCATTGGTCAAAACATGGGGGAGGGGGTGTACTAAGGTGTTTAACCCCTTAATGACAGATGACTTACCAGGTACGTCCCGCAGAAACTGTCACTTAGTGACAGAGGACGTACCTGGTAAGTCACGGAAGTCCGCGTCTCCGTGCGGTTGCACGCCGCTCGGAGACTCAGGACTTCTTTGAAAAAAAAAAAAAAAAATGTTCGGCGGGCGTTAAGGTGGCAGCCGCGTACAAACGCGGCTGTCACTAAGGGGTTAAGGTGTTATATAAGTGAAAAAATCCTCTTCAAATAAAAACTCTTCACTTTCTGTGTTATCAGATTAAGCATCTTTTTCAAGTTGGAAAAAATGCATAGACTCCATAGAAAAACATAGGAATTTATCTCAACCATATCTCACTTTGGTATATAAACCCTCAGGAGTTTCTGCTAAATTCACAAAAAAGTTTTATTTGTGCCACATAGATTCAAAACTTAAAGCAAATTAAATCTGCTTTATTGTGTTATTAAAATAATAGTAGTTTATAAAAATGTTTTAACAACATAATTATTATTAATTATTGTTAATAATATTTCTTTTCCACTCAAGGTTATGTACAGTGCCTTGCAAAAGTATTCACCCCCCTTGGCATTTTACCTATTTTGTTGCATTACAACCTGGAATTAAAATGGAATTTTTTGGGGGGTTGTATCATTTAATTTACATAACATGACTACCACTTTGAAGATGCAACTTATTTTTTATTGTGAAACAAACAAGAAATTAGACAAAAAAACAGAAAACTTAAGGTTGCATAACTATTCACCCCCCCCCCAAGTCAATACTTTGTAGAGCCACCTTTTGCAGCAATTACAGCTGCAAGTCTCTCGGGTACGTGTCTATAAGCTTGGCACATCTAGCCACTGGGATTTTTGCCCATTCTTCAAGGCAAAACTGCTCCAGCTCCTTCAAGTTGGATTAGTTCCACTGGTGTAAAGCAAACTTTAAGTCATACCACAGATTTTCAATTGGATTGAGGTCTGTGCTTTGACTAGGCCATTCCAAGACATTTAAATGTTTCCCCTTAAACCACTCGAGTGTTCTTTAGCAGTATTCTTAAGGTCATTGTCCTGCTGGAAGGTGAACCTCCGTCTCAGTCTCAAATCTCTGGAAGACTGAAACAGGTTTCCCTCAAGAATTTCCCTGTATTTAGCACCATCCATCATTCCTTCAATTCTGAGTTGTTTCCCAGTCCCTGCCAATGAAAAACATCTCTACAGCATGATGCTGCCACCACCATGCTTCACTGTGGGGATGGTGTTCTCAGGGTGATGAGAGGTGTTGGGTTTGCGCCAGACATAGCGTTTTCCTTGATGGCCAAAAAGCTCAATTTTAGTCTCATCTGATCAGAGTACCTTCTTCCATATGTTTGGGGAGTCTCCCACATGCCTTTTGGCCACTATTCCATGAAGCCCAGCTCTGTAGAGTGTACGGCTTAAAATGGTACTATGGACAGATACTCCAATCTCCGCTGTGGAGCTTTGCAGCTCCTTCAGGGTTATCTTTGGTCTCTTTGTTGCCTCTCTGATTAATGCCCTCCTTGCCTGGTCCGTGAGTTTTGGTGGGTGGCCCTCTCTTGGCAGGTTTGTTATGGTGCCATATTCTTTCCATTTTTAATAATGGATTTAATGGTGCTCCGTGGGATGTTCAAAGTTTGGGATTTTTTTTTATAGCCCAGCCCTAATCTGTACTTCTCCACATCTTTGTCCCTGACCTGTTTGGAGAACAGGTGTATATATACTGAGATCATGTGACAGATTGTACACAGGTGGACTTTATTTAACTATGTGACTTTTGTAGGTAATTGGTTGCACCAGATCTTATTTAGTGGCTTTATAGCAAAGGGGGTGAATACGTATGCTCGCACCACTTTTCCATTTTTTATTGTTTCCAATTTGGACTATTTTTTGTATGTCCATTACATGAAATCCAAATTAAAATCAATTTTAATTCCAGGTTGTAATGCAACAAAATAGGAAAAATGCCAAGGGGGGTGAATACTTTTGCAAGGCACTGTATTTACAGTTAGTCCTTTTACAACTTCTCCTCAATGTGATGTGTCACTTTAAGTGCTGATAAGCAATTAGCTCAACAGCTGTATGTGAGTTAACATTAAACTCTGCATGAGCTAATGGATTATTTTCATACTCTCAAACATAAATAGTTTTGTTTTTGCTTGTTTTTTCAATATTAAAGTAAATAACCAATTAAGGCCACGTGTCTCACAGTTGTTGCTTAAAAATATGATTTGCTTCAGGAGTAACAAGTAGTATTGCTGATTTATTTCTGTTTTCATCATCTGCAGTGTGAGGAAAACATTGTGATGTTTGTTTTCAGGCATAATTATAATGTAAGAGGTATAGAAGTAATATCAATTAAACAAAAGTTGGAACTTTGCTAGACCAGTATTATACTTTATATAATTGTTGTCAGATTGTATTAACCCTTTGAGTGCCAGAGGACTACGCAATGCATTGCAAATCAATGCGTTACGTACCCCTCTTGCACTCAAAGGGTTAAAAATATCACCCTCACTGGTGAATGGTGAGTCACATTTTTTGTATTTTTGTCTGTTGAGGAAAATCTGCTGTTGAATATAGAAAACATTTTTTATAGTAAATTATAGAGAATAATTAATTTTAGGGTACAAAGCAGATAAGAAATTGTGGGATAAACCAACTGCACCATAAGGGTTAAATATAAATTCACATGGTTCTCATAGACTTTAATGGTACTTGTTAATCCCCTAAGTCAGTGATTCTCAACCTTTCTAGTGCCGCGACCCTTAAAATTTCCCTAGTTGTGGCAACCCCTAACAAAAAATTATTGTTTTTTCGTTGCTCCTTCATCGCTGTAATTTTATTGCTGTTATGAATCGAAATATAAATATCTGATGGTTTTAGGCGACCCCTGGAAAATTTTCATTCGACTCCTGAAGGGGTCCTGACCCACAGGTTGAGAACCACTGCCCTAAGTGCTAGAGAGGTCTCCATAGTATTGCTTTGCAATGTATTAGATACCTCTCTCTAGCATTCAATTGAGTAAAAATCCCAAATAAATCCATGGGTATTTTTGTTACTTCCCTATGGTGCCACTGGTTTGCCCCACAATTGCTCTTTGTGTTTAAGGTCCTTAGTAATCAATGTGAGGGCTTCCAATGTTTAGACAAACATACTTGATTTGACCCTTAGCATTCAAGTGGTTAAAGGCTCTATTAAAAAAAATTGGATTTTTGGGAACTTTTATTTATCTGCAGTGGTTTAGTTGATTTTCTACTGATTCCTCTTTTAGTCTCTGGAAACAGGCCATGCAGTAACGTATTTAGATCTAGGGCGAATAGGTCTCAGCCTAAGTCAGCAGGGGACAACAAATTGACATTTTTAATAGGGAATAATTTTTTTTTATGTTTTACAATTTATGTTTTGCAGTCCCTGTTGCCCCAAGCAAATTCCCACTAAACGTAAACATTGTACGGTTGCAACCCAATGATTGGATTCTGGCCTCTAAAGCAACTGTACCTTCTTTGTGAACAAACTGTGAAGCAGGCATATGCAGCAGCAGCAAACATAGGGCACTTGGCCACTTTGATAGTCAAGGCAAATAGCTTCAAATGCATATAATGGGGCTGTATTTGTAAATATCTCACTCTTTTTAATTTACCCAATTGAGTATTAGAGGTTTTAGTTCTGTGTATTACACTGGAGACTTCTCTGGCATCCACTTATAAGAAATGAACAATTCATTGTTAGCACTTACACTGTATAGAATATATAATTACTGATCCTGCCAAGATTATAGGCCAACCACAAAGTATCGACAATTGCTCTCTGAACAAGAGATGCAGCTAACTCAAAATATTATCTTTGATGTGCATCTGTTATCTGGGAACAAGAGGACCATGTCTGGATTCCCATCAACACTCTTAGGGAGACCAATCCCAAAATGTATTTAAATATGAAAATGAAAGGTTTGTCATTTGGGCAGGACTGGTATTATTTGCTTCAGGATATTTCCTTTTTGTGTTTGGCACTTGTGAGCTAAATGATATTGCATTCAGAGCAAGATGAAGTCATAGAGATCTTGCTACGTACTGTGGCAAGCTTGCTCCTAGTTGAGCATGTCTGACCTTTGATTTGCAGAACCAAAAGTTCTGAGTGGAATACAGACGTGGACCCTAAGGAGGCCAACATGTATGTCGTTCATTCAGAGAGGAATTTTCTGGCACTTCATGGCTGGGCTTGTATCCTGCAGGACCAATGTAATATGCTTCAGGATATTATTTTGTGTATGTTACTTGTGAGCTGAAATAAATTGCAAATCCTAAAAGGTCCTCTATCTACCCTGTCAATCTCTTTCCTAACTGAACATCTATGACCTTTGATTTTTATGTGTGTGTGTGCATGACAGCACTTGTGGGACATTAATGGAGGTGATCAGTGTGAATTTATTAGGTCAGCATTTTGGTCCTACCATGGATCTTTATCAAGATCTTGATAAAGGTCAGTGTTAGAACTGAAACATCAACTTAATAATGATCAAATCCATTAATCAGACCTTACATGTTAGAGAAGTTGGGAGACTTTACAGCTCATTGCAAAAAGTAATGTGTTGGAGGTGCTGCTAGCCTTCATGGGGATTATCAGGATTGCAGGTTGGAAGGGGTGTGATCTGGGATGGACAAAATGCAGTTGGGCAAATTGTGTGTCAGGGAGGCTTTGCATACTCCTGGTTGGGCTTGGGGCAGCAGTGAACCTAAATGCATCACTGATCCCATGGTAAGAGTAGATAGATACATGTGTTTGGAAATTCAGTAACAGGATTTAAAGGGTTATATCAGCCCACAGCTACATTTCGGTGATCTATTTTCTGTCTTTTCTTCTGTATTCCCTTACCAGTCTCGTTAAATGTGTGTGTGTGGGGGGGGATATAAATAACAGCTAACACAAATGAGAGCCAGACATACATTATTGGCTGATTCCAATATTGGTTGTGTGTAAGGTTTGCCAGTTCCCCATAGACCGTTATGCATATCAGCCGCACTACAGCTTTACTGAATCCTTGCATGTTTGACAGTAAAGTTGTAGCTTGATGGACATTGTTTCATTTCAGTGAGTTGATAATCTCCCATGTGAAAGACATCACAGATTAGTAGTATACCTTTCAGCATGGGTGGCATAACCAACACACCATCTCTCTGTAGGTGTTGAACATGTGAAAGAGAGCTTAAAGTTAGGAGAATGGAAATTAGAGGCTTTACGAGTTGCAGCATATTTTACAGATGGTGTGTGAGGCATTTAAAAGAGTTCAGATAGACCAGTTGAGGTTAAAACGGTTATCAGTAGACAAGATTATCCATCCAACTTCAAAAGTATTCCTAGGTGAGTTTGGAGGATTAAAATTGTTGTTGATAAGCTTTTTCAAGGGTATTTGGGGAATGCAATGATCTTTTTTCGGAAAATGATACTCAAAATATGCTTCAGAACATTTAATAACATATTGTTCCATGTTTCTGTGCATTACACAGTGCACTAATGTGTGTACCTGTAGCTATCAGAAGTTAATTTGTGAATATATTTCTGTAAGGGTTTTTAACCAAGAGCAGGGTGTCTTATTAGTGAGAAAATCTGAGCAGCTGCACAGGATCCCTGATAGATACAGGGGTTTCCCAATGTGAAGGGGAAGAGGGTCATGCAGCTATGATTAAACCCAGGGTTTTTTTTCCTATTTATCTTAAGTATGCCATGCAGCCTGATCAATCTGTGAAAAAACTGTAATGTAAGTGTGAAGCTTTAGCATTGTTAAGCCAGGTGTGAACACTTAATACTGTTATGCTAGCTGTAAGTACTTTATGTGGCTATAGATATCGGCACATACAATTAATATAAAGTCAAGGCAGTGTGAAGTAATCTTTCTTACAGGAGGGGAAATCTAGTGCAATTATTATTTACTCAATTGGACTCTACAGTGACCTACAATACAATTCAATGTCTGAAGACATCTCTAGCACGCAGTAGGTTAAGAAGGCCTGATGCATTACTCTTTACCCAGGGCCCAGCAAATCTTTACAAGCAACACTCACACATTAGGGTATAACTAATGTTAAAAGTTAGCATAACTAACACTATGAAAACAGTTTTGCCTGTTAGTTTAAAATAAAACATTTAACCCCTTACGGACCCGTGACGGTCCTTATCGGTTGGGGATCAATAAGGACCCATGATGTACCAGGACCGTCATGGAATTCAGGGCTCCCCACATGGCTGCATGGCATTCAGGGAGTCCTGGATCGAATACTGAGAAAAAAAAAAAAAAAAAAAAAGGGGTCTGTGGTTCTTAAGTGGTGATCGGGTGCGCGATTGGCCAGTCCTTAAGGGGTTCAGAAACAGTATTTTTTTCTAATATTTTTTTTCTCATTTAAAGAGATCTTATGAGCTCTCTAAGTCTAAGTCTGCCCCTCAGTGGGATAGGATTTATAGGATTTGCATGATTATTTGTTCTTATCAATTTATTACACACCTTTGGTTGAAACTGAGCCTATGAAGGTGGAGAGGGAGTGATTAATAGTTTTACCTGACCAATTAGGAGAACAAAGTTCTGCTGAGGTTCGATTCCCAAACTTCTAAATCAAAAATATCTTAACCTTTTTTGGAAAACAAGAAGCACAAGTTATAGACAGTTCAAAGAGATATATATTGAAAGGGATAGTAAACCCCCTGAAAAACGTTAAGCCAAATGATAGGAATAATAAAAACATACTTACCGCCCTCATTCCCATCTCTCAAACCATTATGGTTTGAGAGAAATAAGAAAATAAAGACCTCCGCTCCCTCCCCTTTCTGCTTGACGAGCTGGAAAGCTGTCAGAGGCAGAATCCGGTCACCTGAATGATGGCGGCTCTTCAGGAGAGCTGACATCGGAATATCTAACTATAATTACTTAATCGGTATGGTGTATAATGTGTGTCTGGCTTGCAAGCACACATTGTAGACTATTCTGATGAAGTAATTATACTTAGATATCTTGATGACAGCAATCCTGAAGAGCCGCCGTCTGGTCCCAGAAGCAGGATCTCATAATGTCCGCTATACAGTGGACGCATGAGAAGGGGGAGGGAGCGGAGATCTTTATTTTCTTACATCTCTCAAACCATAATGGTTTAAGAGATGGGAATGAGGGCGTTAAGTATGTTTTTATTATTCCTATCATTTGGCTTAAAGTTTTTTGGGAGGTTTACTAACCCTTTAATAAAACAAGAGCAGTGTAAGTAACAAGTGCACTTTAATAAGCCAGTGACCATTTTAATCCCTTTAAAGACCAGAGGAGTGTTCAGAACATGGCTTTGCAATGTGTTGCACAACCTCTGGTCATTAAAAGGTTAAAAAATGTGTATTCTCTTTCATTTGGCAAATATATTTAAAATGGGTTATTTGTTTTAGATTGCCTTGATTTTCCTCATTTAGTAATTTACTTCTGACAAAGGTATTTTTCTTTCTTTGGTTTGAATGTTAGCACATAGTTATGACATCTAGGAATGGTCCCTTGAAAATGATTACTGGCACCAATAAAATTGAGTGTTGCCATGGCAATGACTTTATTTTGTACATAGAAGTCCTCACATGGACTAATGCATTTGACAGACTTTCACCTCTCACCTCATTAGCAGAGGACTAGAGACCAAATGGTTTTAATTGTACAACAATTCAGAATTCAACCATACTGTTCTCATATAAGCAATTATAAGTTTATACTAGGTTTAAATAAGAAAACACCAGTAACTGTTCTATGTTTGCCTCCTATGCTGTTATGTGAAACATTGCTTGCCACTAGCTGAAAGGGTCTGGTTTTCAAAGAATACATTTGCTAGTATTTCAGTACCATGTTTTAAATGTATATTTTGTATATCATTTGTATATTTGTGTATCATTTTGTATATCACATTGAAGTCTGTGCCAGTTTCTCAGATGTTTATTCTAGATTAAACATATTAAACATGATTATCACCCACATATTAAACATTAGCACATACCAAATGTAGTTTAAGATCTTAAAAGGAATCTCCACAGAAGATTTTGCTATTCAGCATGTTGAATGCTGCTAAAACCCTCATCCCCCAGCGGTGGAAGTTGACTGGTCCCCCACTATGACTGACTGGTCTACTAAAGTAGAAGACAGATGCTTTACACTCGCACAGAGGCCTGGATTCATTTCTTCTATTCCAATGGATAGACAGATGGTATGCAGCTAACCCAAATCTCCTGTGGTAATGCTTTAATTTTTTACTTCTTTACTTTTAATATGTGCGCTGATGTGGTCCCCTCACCTACCTATGGCTGGCCCCTCTCTTCTCTTCTCTTCTCTTCTCTCTTCCTCTCCCTCCACTCGTTTCACCTTTATTGGTCTATCCTTCTTTCATCTTTCATATCTTTACTTTTATTCATTCAATTACTAAAGAAGTTGCACATTGCGAGATTAGAGTGATTTCTGTGTCTAAATGATCTATTTTTGAAACCTTTATTGTATCACTTGAGCATTTGATGTTACTGTAACCTGTTATGTATCATATTATTGACTGTTCCTGTTTGATGTTGGAAAAATCCTCTTCTCTCTGCATATTGTTATGCCTCACAGTTGAGTTGCTACTAAACTCAATAAAAAATTATTCTTATTAAAAGATATTAAAAGGCAATTCCCATTCCAAGATCAGACACTTAAATAAAATAATTTCCACCCACTATGGAATGACATTAATTCAGAAATGGTTAAATGGAATTCATTGTTTGTGTCATGGATAGGATTAATACAAATTGTTAAAAGTAATGATCCTCACCAGTATTCTTTATTTACAACTGCCCTAATACATATACGTAAAAGAATTCTTGAGAAATGAGTCAGTGAGAAATGCATTTCGTTTATCCCATTAGAAACAAAGATGATGCATGCAACTTCTATCTGAAGGCAGCTTAGGATTCGCTCATATTTCAAAATACTACATAGACATGAATTTATCTAAACTTCTAGACTTTCCTGATCACAAGAAGGCTAATTGGATTTGGCTGCTAGCCTCTAGCTTCTTCAACCTCTACCTGATACAGACTACAGACTACAAAGTAATTTTGATCTACCTACTTGTCTTGTCAATACAGACAGGTCCATCTTTGTTTTCTTAATCTAGTTGCAAAAGGCTATTAAAGTAGAGACTTAACCCCATTTTAACAGCTTTTATCCTCAGTCAGAAATATAAGTATGTCATTATGTAGAATCCATAGTTGTTTATGGGATTCAACAATGGACTCAAAAGTAAAACCTTTATATATTTTTGTGACAGGGGTACAGGGGTTACTGATTGGTAGACCGAGGGTTAAGCGATATATTCAGCCAGACAAAAAGATAATAAATTGCATTTATTAGTGGGGTCACGGCACACAAACATAGGACAACAAATACAGGCAAACAAACAGGGGTAAAACATAAAAAGTAAACATTTCTGCTGTTCTCTTCTTGGTTGCATAATTTGCCAGGGGTTACAAATAATACTCACAGTCCATTTTAGCTTAATGCTGGAGCTTATTCATAGTCCCACTAAAAGCAAGAGTAGGCATCCTGCCCACTCCACATGCTGCTGGATTACGTGAAGGTTCCTTGTATCTTTTAGTCCTGGCAGAGGAATTGGGGAAGACATCCTAAGATCCTTGTGGCAGGAACATCAGGGTACTCTCTCTGTGTCTGAAGCCACCTTGACTTACAGCCCACAACTGAAAAGGGAACCTGGCCCTACAGTGCCTTCTCACTCTAACTCTTCCGGTGAGGGCACTCACCAGTCCCAGTTTCTCCAGTACTCCCTTTGAAAGCACCTGAACCAGTCCAACTCCAGGCTGGCCCCAGGCCTCCCCCCATTCTGGAGAGGGGCTCTCTCCTGCTCCTACATTCTCCTAACTGTCTCTATCTCTCTCTCTTCCTAGTCTTTTTTTTACCCACCCCCTACAGGATCTGATGTCACAGGTACCATCTACCAGGTCTCTTTCTGCTTAGCCTGATATAAGGGGGAAGGTAAACACATTCTACACACAGATTTACCCTACCCCCCTCTATCTGTCTAACACTGGCTATCTCATGACACAATCTCTTTGGTTAGCTAGACTAGATGGCACCATCCCTCTGTACATCATACACACTAACCAACCCATTCACTGCTGGTAACTGGACAACACTGTCTAATGCATGCACACCCAGGGGACATTAATGTTTCAAGAATGGGAACACATGTTAAGACAGTGGCGATCACTGAAAACAGACACATTTCATTCTCTGGGTGACAACCATTCTGTCACAGTCTTATATTAGGTGGAGGAACTGGAATGTCTCTTTGCCTGTAATGTATGGTGCAAGCTCCTCCAAAGCATACTGTATATGTTTGCTAGAGGTATTGCTTCTCATCAAACTACTATAACTAGCTAACTTTACTAAGTGGTACAGAACCATGCATCTCATTGCTAAATTTTATTCGATCTGCTAAAATCATTGTTGGCTTTGCTTATTAGGAGAGAGATCTATATATCAAACCTTATGTTTTTGCTCATTGATACCATTATGGTATCATGTTTGGAAAGAAAAACAAAGAATACTACAGCTTACTGTACAACCCCATTTTCTGATTATTTGTTCATGATTCTGCTACTACTCCCACCATCCTCCCCTCCAAAAGCCTCTGCTTCATATTTTGTTAAATGTTGGCAAATCTAAATTGGAAGTATACTCACCTCACGTAATTTAGCATATTGGATTCAGAAAATCTCCTTGTATTCCAATATGCAAAGAGCATGTACATTAATCTTTAATGTGATCTCTCAGTATTATTTAACTTGGGAACACTGGTTGTTTTATAAGACACATGCAATTCAAATGAAGCCTCTTAAACTATACTTCATTACAGGGCTCAAAATTTCCACTCTCCACTAGCCAATGGCGAGTGAAAATTTAGCCCTGGCAAGTAGAAATTCAGCCCTGGTGGGTATGTCATGGCTTGCAGTGGCGAGTAACTTTTCAGGTCTGGCTAGTAGCAAAGGACTTAAAATTATAAGTCCTGCTTCATTATACATATATAACTAAGGAGTTTAACAATTTGTTATACCCTTCCAGCACTCTGAATATTTTCTTTCTTTGTATACACTTACGTACATACTATAAGTACCGATGACAGCACACAATATCCTAAATCTTTGCTATGTGTACTGTACCTTCAAAAATAAGACAAAAGTGAATAAAAAAAAATATACCTGGGACCACTGGTTGGTCCTTTGCGACAAGACTTAAAGGGATAGTAATGTTTAAATTTAAGTTTATTTAATATTGTAGACATTAAAAAAATAAGTACAATGATATAAATCATATCTCTCAAACCTTTATGGTTTGAATGATATAACTTGCTAAAGTTCCCCCCTCCAGGCTGTTTCAGACAAGTCTACCATCTAGTGCACAGCAGGAGATTCTGGTCCTGGGACCAGGCGGAGCTTCTGCAGAGCTGAAATCATGCTATTTAGAAAAAAAATAAATTAAGTATTTATTTCTAAACAGCATGATTTCAGCTCTGCTGAATAGCCGCCATCCGGTCAAATGACCAGAATCTGCTGCTTTCCCATAGAGCGCTGAAACAGCCTGGAGGGTGGAACTTTAGCCAATTATATCATTCAAACCATAAAGGTTTGAGAGATAAGACTTACATCATTGTACTTATTTTTTTAATGCCTACAATATTAAATAAACTTAAATTTAAACATTACTATCCCTTTAACTGGAAGACTGAAGTATTGCAGTTCAGTCTCATTGACCTGTGCAGCAAAGTCCTCATAGACCCTCTCTTTCAGGCTTAAAAGTCTGATGTGCTTGCAACCCCGAAAGTTTGTGTCTGAAAGCTAAATAATTGTGGGTTTAGTTCCATGTGAAGGGCCGAATGATTGGTAGCAGATGACTTGATATGTATTTATGTATATCTTTATTTACAATGAATGCATCGTCTTACAATAGAAGTATGTTACAATAAATAAATGGAGATAAAATAAGTGTCAGTCATAGAAACAATAGGGGAGAGGTCCCTGTCCCAAGGAGCTTGCAGTCTAATCATAACAATGCAGTCATATGCAGTATAGACTGCACGAATGTGCTGACTTCCATTCAGAGGCACAGCTGATCTGGAGCGTGGTGCTCCAAACAGCTCACCTTCCCTGGCTCCAGGACAGCAGCCAAGGCTGCTGGCTGGCACTTTAGCCCGTGTACAAGGGCCTTCAATACTAATATATATATATATATATATATATATATATATATATTTATCATACTCCGTCAAGTCAGATGTAGTAATATTATGAAAGCCCAATAGTCTTTCCATAGTTAAGTTTGAATGAAGGTTTTCTGTTACTTGACATTTATATTTTGTCCAGAACTTTTAATAGCAGCAGTCAGAATTGATAGTCCCTTCGCACTCTTGATAATTGATAGAGCAGTTTCCAAGTACCAAACTGCTTAAAATGATTCATTTCTCCTTTTGGTTCTATGAGAAATTTTAGTCAGACCTACAGCCTAAACTACCTTATGGATTCTCCCCAAAATGATCAGGATAAAGAGCACTAATGAGTACTGTGTGCAGTTTTTCAAAGCTAGAAAATTGGAGATATTCACATTTGAAATTGAAAATAAATAAATAAATAAATAGAGAATTTATGGACATAATGTAACTGTACAAAATGCACAGAATCCAGAGCTGTCAATCACAGTTAATGACACTAATAAACACAGCAGGGGATGTTCCAGCCCCTATACAGTACTTTTAACCACTCCAGTATCAGAGCACAGTGCATTACTTACAGCTCTGGCACTGGAATGATTAAACAAGTTTATAACTTAAATAAATACCAACATCCAACAAACCTCTCCAACAGTTTCTATGAATCTTTAACATATTGAATGCCAGAGAGGTCACAGAGGTGGCAGATTATCTTTACCAGTTCTAGAGATGGCATACACTCACTGTGTATATAACTATGTCATTCCTTTATGTCTCTGTGTTGTTATGGAAGAACAGTAGGCACTGTAAACACTACAGGGTAGACTAAAGGATCTGAAAAGGTATAGCTTGGAGCAGAGGAGAGAGAGGGGATATGATAGACACATTCAAATACATGAAGGGATTCACCAAAGTGCAGGAGGGAAGTACAGTTCAAAGGTTTACTTCACTGAGTGGTTAGTATATAAGTGGAATAACCTATCAGCAGAAGTGGTAGAAGTTATTACAGTGATGGAATTTAAAGTGATAGTAATACTTGTAATTCAAACCATTTAATTCTGTAGATATTTACAAAATAAACTAATTGCGCCGTTTCCAATCTCCCAAACCTTGTGGTTTGGGAGATATAAGTCTGCAAAGTTCCCCCTTCCCTCCCCCTGTGCTGACGTCAGCTTTAAAACTTACAGATGGAGATTGCAGTCCATAGACTGTCCTGCGGCTCTTCAGCAGAGCCGTGATTGCAGTAGTTACAAATAAATACTTCATTTGAACGGTCTACAACGTGTGCTTGCAAACCAGGCAACCACACTTTCCTCTCTCTAGTAATATCGAGCTCTGGGAGTTAATATCATCTCCCAGCACTCTGTGCAATACTAGAGTGCCAGAGGGACCTCAGCTACTACTAGAGGTCTGTGCTGAAAAAGGCAAAGACCTCAGCTTATTGCGGGTTTCCGGGCAGGTGGGTTGTGGGGTTTTCAGGGGGTGGCTAGTCCCCTGGAGTGACGGGCCAAGTCACAGTTGCTACCTCTGCGACCCCTATTGTTACGCCACTGGTTTCAGGAATCTTAAATCGACATAGCAGGAATGGAATAATTCTGGGGAAACTTTTTAAATTCTGAACTTCTCTATTTGCTCATTGCTTTACAATTCTTTGAGACCTTTCTTCCATGAAAAATTATATATATATATATATATATATATATATATTCAAATTAATTATTTTTCCATTACGTAATAATATCTTTTTTTATTCAACATTAAATTTTATGAAGATTATGATTCTGTCTCTCTCTCTCTCCCCTGCCGCCTTGTTGCCAGTTCCCCTCCTTCTCTCACAGTCCTCATCCACTCCTTATCAGTTCTAAACTTTCCTTTACATTTTTTTTCTCTGTCCTGCTCTTATTACCAGTGTATTTCAGACTTTAGAAAACTTGTCTTCAAAAAATGTTATGTTAGTCCAATAAAAAAGGTAGTATTACATAATGGAAAAATTATTTATTTGACCTCTACACCACTGGATTAAGACAGCTAACCCAAATCATCTCTCTCTCTCTCTCTCTCTCTCTCTCTCTCTATATATATATATATATATATATATATATATATATATATAGAGAGAGAGAGAGAGAGAGAGAGAGAGAGAGAGAGAGAGAGGGTGTCCTCTAGTGGTCAGATTCCAATTAGTTATTCTGATGCATTTTCTGGGAGAGGTGAGTCATTGACAACTAGTGCTCTGTAGAATGTGAGTCATTCAGTCAGTTAGAACTTTCATGAAGTAATCACTCTGCAGTTTGCATCCTGACAACTTGAACTGTTATATCTTTTGAATAAAATAACTGACAATTATAAGAGTACCCTTATTTTACACAGCAGGAATAGCTCTATAACAGATGTTTTCTTAAACAAGGTTGCTGTTCCTTTTAGGCTCAATTAAATCACTGGGAATCTGGGAGTTTTTGTTTGTCTCCTTAAGTGCAGTTGGTTTTGCTTGTGAATTGCTTCTTATTTAGCTGAAAGAACAGAGCCTATAGATTTTCTCATATTTACCTTCAAATTTCCAAATACACTAGTTTTTGTTTGGTGGGGTAATCCATCTGTTGTTTCCAGAGCGTACAGTTCATTGCTGTAACTAAAACAGCAGTAGGGTTAACTACACCTAAAATGAAGAAATCGGTCACCTGCCTGCCTTATACTACACTGATTTAAAAGAAACTCCTCAGCTGAATTGGCATTCACATTGCAAGTGCCGGTTTGGATTAAGTACAAAAAAAGGAGGAGAATTCTGGGGTAAATCAACTTCACCACAGAGGACGAACAAGAATTGCCAGCTTCCATAAAGTACATTTAACCCCTTCAGTGCTAGTGGCATTGGTAGGGTTAAAACATTTCATAACCCAAATAAATACCATCATAAGCCAACAAATCTCCCTAGCAGGCCCGAAGAATCACTAACATTTTGAGTGCCTGAGGTGTGACTGACATATTACTCTGTATTCCATATCCTTGTGGAACTCAGCCTCTTAACATTCTGCTCTTGCTAGTTGAGTGACCTATTACGGTGCACATCCTGTGGTGTCATTGTTTGCCCTTTCACATATTTCTTTCTTGTTTAAATGGGTTACATAGGGTACCGTTGTTACAGGGCCTGGTTTTCTGGGGAGGCAGCTTGCTCTGGACCATCCCCTAGCGTCCATCTAAGTTTTGGTTGCAATGGCCACAAGTGATAACATCATCTAGTGCCAGCATAAAGGTAAAGAAATATAATACCCCTCCCTTGGATTCATTTCATGAGCTATTAACCATTGGAGGTCTAGAGGGGGTGTGTATGGCATTGCTTTGGAATCCTTGCACACCCCTCTGGTAATCAAGGGGTTAAGCAGTTTAAGCTCCCAAGTGCTATGGAGATGTAAACTCCCCTAGTCTATCCCCCCCCCGTCAGGTGTTATGAGATTCATTGCCTTGTACTGTAGTACTCAGTTCAGAGCTCTCTTTGTGCAGTGCATAGTTCACACTTCCTTATTATTATTATTATTACACTTTGACTTCCAATTATGTCTGTCAATGCGTGCCGAGATCAAACTTACTCAGTGGCTGTCACTGATTAGGTTTGATCCAGCTGCATACTGACAGACTGATTCTGAAGTCACAGAGTAACAGAGTGCAAGTGTGATCTATTATCTTCACACAGAGCATATCTGAATTACTACAAAGTACAGCTGAACATCATAACAAAGACTTCAGTTGATAGGAGGATAGAACAGGAGATATTATATCTCTATAAAGGTAGCATCTGAGGAGTTAAATATATTAAAAATGTGCCACAGAGTTTATAGTTGAAAGGGGGGCTACAAAATTATATCACAGAGCTTACAACTGAAATATGACTACTTTAGTGATACAATAGAACTTACAGTTGAAATGGGGTTAAAGGGGAACTTTCACCCCGCAATAACTAAATCTCCACTTACTGCTCACCTGGCGACTAGCTGCTTAGTAGCGTTAGTCGCCAGAAATCTTACCCGGTTCTCAAGATTTCGGCGTTTTACAGGAGCAGGAAGCACGGACGTCTCTTCACAGTGACGTCCGTGCGCCTGCGCTGTCAGTCCCTTGTGCACCGTACGGTGCACAAGGGACTGACAAGGGACTGACAAGGGACTGACAGCGCAGGCTTCCTGCTCCTGTAAAACGCCGAAATCTTGAGAACCGAGTAAGATTTCCGGCGACTAGCGCTACTAAGCAGCTAGTCGTCAGGTGAGCAGTAAGTGGAGATTTAGTTATTGCGGGGTGAAAGTTCCCCTTTAAACTAGTGATATCACAGAACCTAACAGTTGGAATTGAGTTAAACTAGTGAAACCACAGAGCTTACAGTTGAAATGTGACTAGGATTCCATAAACCTATAAGACTTTTAGGGGCCATCTTCCATGCTGTTTGAAATGAATTGTAAACCAATATATGGATTTAGCACCTTTCACTGTCTGGCAGCTCAATGGTTAATAAAAAGAAATATGTCATATGTTTTTCATATTTTAATTTGTACATTCCATATATTGTTTTTGTTTTAAATATCTGTACGCTTTCCATTTCTGATGACCAAAGCTGTCCTGTGTATTCTCAGCTGAAGTCTTTCAAACTATTTGTACAGTGATAAAATTATGCTTCCATTAATACGTTTTTTTTCATACACCTCCCCAAAGTCCTAACCATCAAAGCTGCACTTTTCTTTTTCCCTCTTTTCTGTTTGCTTTCTGCAGATCTATAAACAGTAAAACACTTTGATGGACATTTATGTATCACTGAAAATGTAATTTTCAAGATGCTGGGTCTTTTCTGCCCTGAGAGACTTGAGCTGCTTGGTAAATTGTTGTAGTAGTGTTAGAAGAAAGTGGAAAGAGGTGGATTTTGTTACACCTTGGTGGCGATGATAGGATGCCCATGCTAACTACTAACTGCCACTGTTTTGCACCTCCCTGTAAGATATATTGATGATTAGACTTGTATTTGCATAATTATCTGTAGGCAGTGTGGGATGGCAGGCCTCACTAACATCACTAATTCACTAACTGAAATGTTATGTGTAACAAGGGTCATTTCTAAACATTTTTGCTGGAGCAGTCTTCTGATAAATGTAATCATTTATGTGTTTGTTCTTCATCGACCCTGATACTATTAGTGCAACTAAATGAAAAGGAGCCATTGAACATTGTTGGAAAATATCTTTAACCCTTTGAGAAGCAAACCAGCTATGCAATAGACTACAGATGCTAATTCCCAAAATTCTCATTGTCTTCAATGAGGCTTTTAACCCATTAAATACCGGACAGGTCTCCAGAATATTGTTTTGGAATGCATTTTAGACCTCACCAATGTTCAAGGGATTAAAAGCCCCATTTAAATCAAAGGGAATGTTTGTGTATCCTTTATGCTGTGGTTGGTTTGTCTAGAATGACACAGAATTTAAGTTGGATATTTAGAGCAACAGGTTTTGGGTATAGATCATTAAATCTAAGATAGCATTATGAAGGTCATTAAATAATAAAACTGCCAGTTGTCTGTCTTCTAAAAGTTTTACTGAGCCGGAATCCATAAAGTATAAATGCATTATTGCATTTAAGTCATATGATTCACTTCTATGAATGAAAACAACACATTATTGTTTTGCTTGTGGCAGCTGTTGGGAGATACAACGGCACGTACTGTATAATATCTATATATATATATATATATATATATATATATATATATATATATATAGCACTTGAGCTGTAGATGGCACTGTGCAGTTCTGAATATTGTTTATAATATGCATGTGAACTTGATGGCACATTCACAGGAAGGAAGTTCTGTTTTTCACTTACTCTTTGACTCTCTTAGTTTTCTTTCACTCTGCTGGCTGCTGTTTCAAGTAACTGATGTGTTCTAAATGCTTTCTATTATATCCACACAAGTAAAACCTAATACTGCATTTTCACAAACTACCAGTGTCTCTTCTTGATATATAACCAACAGCAGCACTATCTATAAAATTTCTTCTAAGCACTCTAAGGGGTAGATTCACTAAGTGGTGATAAAGAGGGGATAAAGTGGAGATGACTTCTACAGTTTATCACTTCTCCAGTTCCTGTGTTGTTCTATGGAGCCTATTCACTAAGATCTCCAAAGCTGAAGAAATCTTAGTGCATAGGCTCCATAGAATAACATAGGAATTGGAGAAGTGATAAGCTGGAGAAGTCATGTCCACTTTATCACCTCTTTATCACCCCTTTATCACCGCTCAGTGAATCTACCCCATGTCTTCTAGTTACTCTACTAGCCCCATAAAAGGATTAATTGGATGAGAGGCACTAAGGGGTGATAAAGACGACTTCTCCAGTAATATCACTTCTCCAACTCCTGTGTTATTCTATGGCTGCAATGCACCAGGATTTCTCCAGCTTTGGAGATCTTGGTACATAGGCTGTATAGAATAACATAGGAACTGGAGAAGTGATAACACTGGAGAAGTCATTGGTTTAAAAAAGCATAGGATTCATTTTGGGTATTGAGAGGGCATTAAGGTAGAACATAGGTATTGTGAGGAGTATTATGCCTTGTGGCAAATAGAACATTTGTGCCATGCAAAACGGCACATGAGAGACAGACTTGCTTTCCAGTGTAGGTTACCAAATGAAGGACAGAATAGGGCAACTCATTAAACCTATTGCTCAAAATTGTCTCAGCCAATACATCAAACTTTAGCTGTCACATCCAGCTCCTACTATTATCTTTCAACAATTACCAGAGCTGGATTAAGACTCCATAAGGCCCTAGGCAGGATTTCAAATTTCCCACCCCCACCACAAACATTTAAGTTTGACTGTTGTTCTTGTATTTATAGGTACTATTACCAACTTAATAAAATAGATAAATTAATGTTTTAACCCCTTGGATGCCAGAGAGGTCACCAAAGCAATTCACTCTCTAGCATCCGACTGTACCATTAAAACTGTGCCGTAGAAATACAGCTGAAATGGGGCTACACAAGTGATTTCACAGAGTGTACAATTGAAGCAGAGTTAAACTAGTGAAAACACAGAGCTTACAGTTGAAATGGGGTTAAACTAGTGAAACCACAGAGCTTACAGTTGAAATAGGGTTAAACTAGTGAAACCACAGAGCTTACAGTTGAAATGGGGTTAAACTAGTGAAACCACAGAGCTTACAGTTGAAATGGGGTTAAACTATGAAACCACGGAGCTTACAGTTAAAATGGGGTTAAATGAGTGAAACCACAGAGCTTACAGTTAAAAAGGGGTTAAACTAGTGAAACCACTGAGCTTTCAGTTGAAATGAGACTATGATTCCATAAACCTATAAGACTTTTAGTTGACAACTCCCATGGTGTTTGGAATGAATTGCAAACCAATGCATGGTTTTAGCACATGTCACTGTCTGGCAGCTCAAGGGTTAATAATAGGACACATGCCTTGTGTTTTTCATATTTTAATTACATTTATTGTTTTAGTTGTACTTATCTGTACTCTTTCCAATTCTGATGACCAAAGCTGTCCTGTGTATTCTAGTTGAAGTCTTTCCAACAATTTGTACAGTGATAAAATTATGCTTCCAATAATACATTTTTCATGTATCTCCCCATAGTCCTAACCATCAAAGCTGCAGCACCAGAGCACTTTTCATTTTCCCTCAACCTGTGAACTATGTAATACTATGTAATACTTCATTTCTATTTAGTTCCTGTACACCTATAAACAGTAGAACACTTTGATGGACATTATCATTGAAAATGTCATTGTTAAGGTGCTGAG
This sequence comes from Rhinophrynus dorsalis, assembly GCA_037306005.1. Lineage (NCBI taxonomy): Eukaryota > Metazoa > Chordata > Amphibia > Anura > Rhinophrynidae > Rhinophrynus > Rhinophrynus dorsalis. The sequence continues at coordinate 226,144,302 of CM074718.1, read as the reverse complement.
CCTTTCCTGCTCTGAGAGACTTAAACTGCTTGGTAAATTGTTGTAGTGGTGTTAGATGAAAGTGGAAAGAGGAGGATTTGGTTTCACCTCTGTGGTGATGATAAGATTCCCATGCTAACTACTGCCACTGTTTTGCACCTCACTGTTAGATCTTTTGATGATTAGACTTGTATTTGCATAATTATCTGTAGGCAGTGTGGGATGGCAGGCCTCACTAACATCACTGTGATGTGCTGAACAGTACCTCATAACTGAAATGATATCCATTATCAGTCTTTTGATAAATGTAAGCATTTATGTGTCTGTCCTTCAGCGACCCTGATACTATTAGTGCAAGTAAATGGAAAGAGCCAGTGAACATTGTTGGAAAATATATTTACCCAGAGGGGTATGCAAGGTATTGCAAAGCAAGGCATTGCGTACCCCCTCTGGCATTCAAAGGGTTAATATAAGGGCCCTGTGTTCAAAAGAAAGTGGAGTAATTCTGAAGCAAACCAGCTATACAATAGACTACAAATGCTAATTCCCAAAAATTCTCATTGTCTTAAATGAGGCTTTTAACCCATTAAATGATAGACAGATCTCCATGATATTGCTTCGGAATGCATTTGAGACCTCTCCAATATTCAAGGGATTAAAAGCCCCATTTGAATCAAAGGGAATGTTTGTGTATCCTTTATGCTGTGGTTGGTTTGTCTAGAATGACACAGATGTTTAAGTTGGATATTTAGAGCAATAGGTTTTGGGTATAGATCATTAAATCTAAGATAGTATTATGAAGACCATTAGATAATAAAACTGCCAGTTGTCTGTCTTCTAAAAGTTTTACTAAGCCTGAATCCATAAAGTAAATATGCAGTTTGTATTTAAAAGTCATATGTTTCTCTTCTATGCATGAAAGCAACACATCATCATTTTGCTTGTGGCAGCACTAACTATAATCATTTCTTGTAAGGCTTCTAGATACTGTAGTAGCCCCATAAAAGGATTCGTTGGGGGAGATGCACTAAGGGGTAATAAAGCGGAGATGACTTCTCCAGTGATATCACTTCTCTAATTCCTGTCTTATTCTATGGAGCCAATACACTAGGATTTCTCCAGCTTTGGAGATCTTAATGTATAGGCTCTGTAGAAGAACATAGGACCTTTAAAAGTGGTATCACTGGAGAAGTCATCTCTATGTTATCACCTCTTTATCGTGCTTATTGCATAACCACAATTCTGTCATGTTCTTGGTCCCTCCCTGTCCTGTAAACACTACAGATCATTCATCACCTCTTACTCCAGAAAGATTTAAAGTGGAACTGTCATGGTTGCACATTTAAACCTCTATTAATTGTTAGCCTCCATTGTAATAATTAAACATGGCAATAAACTTTCAAAAGTGTACGGATGGTATTTAATCCTACCTTATATCGGAGCAACACTAGCAGGGAGAGCACGGCCATCTTAGAGAAGTCGGCTGAGTGCACAGGTGCTATTCATACCTGTCCGTGTCACTCATAGATGGCAAGACTTCCCTTATTCCTCCCCCTTTTTTAAGCTGTGCACGTGTGTATGGTAAGCCTGCAGATTCACAGTGCTGACACACCACAGGTCACAGGATGGATTAGACAGAAAGAGGGGAGTGACATTGGCACTGTTCGGCACACTACCGCACGTATCAATGAAGAGATATCATCAGGTACACTTTCTTTTTAAGATTTCTACGCATACAAAAAAATGTAAAAAAAATCATAAGAAATCTCAATTGTAACTTTAGAAGAGGAAACCATAAAGGTGAAGTCATGTAGGGGTGAAAGTTCCCCTTTAATAAATAAAGGAAGGTAGAAAAGAATGGTAAAATAATCAAAGTAGAAAGTATTTTATTTTGAGAATACTACAGTGAAAAACAGAATTGATATAAAATGCTATATAAAAAAAGAAACACACAAATTAAGGAGGCATTGAAATGTATACTTTAGGTTTATTACAATTTTTTAGGAAAAAAGAAAAAGAATGAAATACAGTACAATTACATTATTATTTCCTGTAAAGACCAATTAATATTGTATATTCTGTTTTGTTAATATTTTATTTTCCATTTATACAGTGTTTTACTGTGGCGAGACTAATCATATTTATGAACAAACCTAGCCATATACTGCAAGCTGGTATGCCTCCCATATCTTGTATTTTCTTTGCAGATGATATCTTGGACAGTTATTGAAGTGACATTAACTTATTGAAGGTCACAAACCATCAGCCTGTGTTCTGTACACTCAATATGCTCTAAGTCCTAGAAAACCTGGCTGTCAGAAGCTGCTTTCAGTGGCAATTAAGACACCCTTTTATTTCCATTTTATGAAGTATTAAAGAAATACTAACCTTTTATTCTTACTTTATAAAGTATGCAAGCTCATAATATGCAAAGTATAATTGCCTATACTTTGTATTATTCTTTTTTCATCTTCACCTATTTTTTTACTCTTTTACACCCCTGACAATGGGTTTCTTTGGTTTCTTTGCAGGGAGTTTTCTGTTAGAGAACATGAAAGCAGAACAGTGATACCATTTTAAAAAGATGCAATGCAAAAAAATAACATAGAGAGAATTGAGTGCTGCAGGTAGGGTGTTATTTTGTATTACACCCTGCTTTAATGGTCTACCGAGCAGAAAACTCTGCAAACAGAAATTCAGTAACCTTAATGTTGGGATATGAAAGTGTGAAAAATAAGTGGGGATGTAAATGGAGATGCTGGTTCCTGTCTGTATTGTCTAAACAGATGCAGTTCTATCTTATAGCTTGGCTATAGATGATGGCATGTTTGGTATGTCTGATGTGAAAAACTGTCATATCTAAGGTATGCGGGTCTGTCTGTGGGTTTGTGTCTGTGACGCTCATACCTTAGATATTGTTCTTAGTAATTAAAAGATGCTTTTTTATGAAAGAAGGGAGTACCTGCTTTTATTCATGGTTGCTCTTTAACCTTTTGAGTGTGAAGGGGTGAGCAAGTCATTGCTTTACAATGCATTGCTTACCCCCATATCAATCAAACTCTTAGTAGGGAACACGTTTGGTGATCTAGTGATCACCCAGCATGCTATAATTATTTAATTAACAGGTGTGTGTGGGGGACCCAGATATAACCAGCAGAGAAGCTCATTCAGCTGCATGTGCACACACCGGCATATACAGACATGCACATGCACCCACATACATACACACACAAGAAAAACCTATTTATACATTTGCATACATACATGCACACACACACACATACACACACAAAAGTGTACTTGCATCTAAAATAAGAAAGCACCCTCATTTAGATGAGGGTATTTTCAAAAATAGTTCTGTTTGCTGATCAATTGGTCACCCATCAAAAGTACATATACATTTATATTTAGGATCAATAATTAGGGTAGACATTACTTTGTGCTTTTGCGCCCCCTACAGTAGGTCATTTCATACTAAATGGTGTGCCATCTTTCTCGGTTTGCCCACAAGACAGCAATATTACTGGTTGGTCACCATGTGGGTCAATCATTCACTGGAAGTTGTCAAAACATTAAAACCTTCACAGTCACTTGTGTAGAAGGTTTGAAGGCAGCCCCATAGGCTGCCATGCAGACATTCCGTGCTGAAGCTTTGCTGTGTTCCTAAGTAGGAGTACAATTTCATCATGCAGTGCAACAATGGTGCAAGGAACTTTGGTGCACACAAGAGCCAATAGTTCATAGTGTGAAAGGTACCATAGACCAGTATATACCTTTCACCAATGGCAACCATAACAAATGCAAAGTTGCTGCATTGTGTCACCCTTGTGAAAGAGGTCTTACATACAATTAACCATTTGAGTGCAAGAGTGGTACGGAAAACATTGCAAAGCAATTCTTTCCGTGCCACTCTGGCACTCAAATGGTTAAATTACAGAATGTGCACTATTACTGACTTGAGATAAAAATGCTTGGGTGTTTCCATGCATTTTGGGAAAACAAATATAATTCTACATTAAAGGAAATCTTTACCTATATAAATAAGTAGTCTTAATTTGTTTAACAAACGGATTTACCTAGGCATGTGTTCTACATAAATAAGTCAATTACACCAATACAAATGTTCCCAGTTACATTTCACTTCATGAAAGTGCTTCTTGGCTGTTTTTTTTCTATGAAAGTCTAAGCTCTGTACAATTAAAATGTTGCGTGGAGGAGAATTCATTGTTGAAAATATGTTTTAATATATTACAGAAATGTAGTACATAAGGGAGACTTTTTTCATAGAACCCCTGATTTATTAGGTATAGGGAATATGAAAACTCTTGCCCCTTAGTGACACCATTTAATTGCTTTGGGAGCTGTTAGATAGACATTGATACTCCAGGCAGTTTCTTAAAGAATCATTAGTTGCAAATGCAAGAAATACAACCATCAATTTTGTTTAGCATAATTTTGCTGTTAACAATGTTCAAAAATCTACCCCCCCCCCTTTAAGGGATAGTAATGTTTCGCAAAAAAAGCAGCACTGATTAATGTTTAGTATTTGGGCCATGGAGAGTGTTATTTCAATACTGTCAGAGTTGTAGTTTAAGATTAAGTGAATGATAAAGTATCCCCCTCCCGCTCCTTTTATCTAGTGTAAGCCGCCTCCCCTCTGATGTGGAATCTATTCTCTTGACTGGACAGCTCTCAGAATGGGACAATCTTCTTACTGTGCGCATAAGGAAAACCCTGCCCCCTTGACAGGTTTTTCATATTTTCATTATGCTCACTGAAGATCGTCCCTCTCTGTGCTCTATCTTGCTGCTCTGATATGACCAGTGTTCCATCAGTAAAAGGGGCGGGAAAGGGATACTTTATAATTCAATTACTCTTGAACTACAACTCTGACAGTATTGAAATAACGCTCTCCACGGCCCAAATACTATGAAGATTAATTGGAGCTGCTTTTTTGTGAAACATTACTATCCCTTTAAACCAAGGGTGTATTTTAGAGAAACAAGTGAGCACTTTGTTGCTGGTAGAGAATAACTATAAATTAACAATTTGCTTTTAGCTATTTTAATTATTTTTACTGCCACCTGGATGAATAGCTGTTTTTCTTTTGAAGAACACTGTCCATTGATAAGCGATCTATATACATTTATTATTTTTAGTAGCCTCTTACTTTATATCTAGACTTTCAGTGGATGTATTTATATTTACAATGTGCAGAGCAGGTGTGTTTGAGAAACTGATACGTGATCATATAAAATATACACTCTATAGAGAGATAAAATGCAACCTTTTTTTTGAAGAAATCTTTTCATTTATCATACTAAAACTATTACTGCAATAATTGAAACTTCAGATCAAGAAAAAGGGATAATTGAACAAAGACGTTAGCTTTTTACAGCAAGAGAACATTCAATTGAAAATATGTCAGTACTCATAAAATACATTCTGTTTTAGGCAAGGTGAGTATAAAATTAATTTCTGTTTCACACTTCTTCTGAGATTTAGAACTAGCACAAACCAGCTGCTCCGAATCAGACATCCTACACTGAATATTGTCATATACCTAGTAAGCTTTACTTACAGGGGTCTTGACTATTCCGTTTTATGTTTCATTTTTAAAGAATGCATTTTTTTGAAGAGTAATTATGCATATTATATGATTATATATCAAAAAGTGCTCAATTTTTCACTTGTTTAAAGGGTAGCAAATTACAATTTAGCATATTTGAAAAAGAACTGAACATAAATATAATGTATTATATTCTACAAATGTAAACAGTTCCTATTTTAACAAAATTGCCAATAACACTTTTTTGATGTGTGTTTTAATTTAACAAGGTGATTAGAAAAATGCTAAATAAATCTAAACATGCCCCAAGGATAATTGAAAAAGTGATATGAAACAAAATATATCCATATTTATTGCAATAGACTAAGAGGCTCTCTAAAAAAATGTGATGGGTAATGGAAAATGCAAAAAAACAAACAAAAACTGTTGATTGGTTTGGACTAAAACTGACACTAAGATTAGGAGACATTTCTCAAGGAAAAATACAGTCTATTCAAGGGTACAAATTCCAGTTATGTTTTTTTCTCATCAAACAAAGCTATACCAAACTTATCTGATAATATGTTATTCTCAAGTAATGATTAAAATGATGGTGCAATGAATGTCAAGAAATCATAAAAATGTTTGCAGTGAATGTCAGGATAATACTACATTACAGTAAATAAAATCAAACAAACCTATTTTAACAAAGAGGAAGCTGGTATTTTTATAGTTTTTTTTCTTTGTGGTGTCTTTCATGGCTTTACATACATTGCTATTATATTTGAGAATTCTGAAAATATGATATCTTGTCTGCTGTTATGCCTATACAGATATTGAAAGTATTATACTTTTTTGTGTTCTGTGGTGTTTACATACAACAAAACATGATTAAGTTTGGAAAGAAATACATTGTTCTAAGCAGTCCTACAATGGATACCTAGAAAGGCACCAAATGTTTTTGGGTGCCTTAGGCAGAACACACTGTTCAACCAATCAATTAACAATAGGAGCTTGATTGTACTCCATGTTATTTAACCACAAAAAACAACACAGTATTATAGTGATTATAGTGTACATTTTAGCACTTTTTGATTATTTAAGCAGTGCTTCTTCCTACAGCTGTATCTTCCCGAACTATTGGATTTAGAGTGGTCTCCAATGCATTACTTTACTTTCTAGCTTTCAAGGCATTATGTTTTTTTTCCATAAGATTAAGTGTTGTGCTATAGATTGTTTTCTTTTTTTCATTTCGGAATGAATGCAAAACTTAACAAAAATTATGTGTTTTGTCACATTCAAATTTAAATAATAAATGAATGACACGCAGCACTCAATTTCAGAAACACGAACAGCACATTCACTTCATTCATTCAACAGGCCTCTGTTTTATGCCATGCTTCTTGTAGTCTCCTCCTATCTGCTTCCTTCCTCTGAGCCTGCTCCTCCTACCAACTTCCTGAGGAGGGGTTTAAAGGGCAGTCTAAGTCCTGACTCAGTTGCCCTTCTGTTGTTGTACAAACAGTTCTGTTTAGTTTGGGCTCTGTGTATGACCCGGCTTGTCTGACAATCCAATCTGGTGCTGACCAGTGGCTCTGTCTGACTATTCTCCTGCTTGCTCCCACTGTGTAGTAGACACCCAATCTGGTGCAGACCTGTGGCTCTGGTTAAGACCTTACTCCCTGACTGCAGGAGTGAGTCAGGATTGCTCTGGTGCCTCTGAGAAAGGAGACAGCCATCTCCTTACTGACTGTAGGCTTGAGTCAGTATTTCTCCCTTACCGTATCATCTTTAGGGAGATCCCTAGATCTACCTGCTGACTGTAGGTGTGAGTCAGTTAGTCTCTTACTGGGATTCCTGCTGGGCCCTCTCCCCTTAATCCTGCTCAGACTGTTACTCAAGCCAGAGTGAGAACAAAAAAGGATTGGCTTTTATATGGCCATCACTGTTCAGATTAGTTCTCAACCTCCCATTGGCTGGAATTATGGGGGTTACACAGGGCACGGAACATGCTCTGCAGTAACCTCACCTCCCAGCACATCAGCATGGAGCTGGAGGGGTCATGATTATGCGAAATGCATCAGACGATGCAATAGGACTAGTATGTTGAGAACATCACTGGACTTCTGACATCAAGGTAAGTGTTATGACTGGGTGGGGGGACTAAATATTCAGAATATTTCTGAAATAATTTTATCTGGCAATGTAAGTCTTCACTGAAATTCTGACTAAATGAATACTGTGTTAAAGAAATTATATTACTCTGAATGGGTAAAAAAATTGTATCTAATAATTCAGACTAAAACATTTTTTTTTGCTCTGAACAAATTGAAGTGCAAATCCAGTATTTTTGAAAAGTGAGTGGGCATATGTGAATTTCTTATGTATTGTAGCAGAGTATGCAGTTCATGAGAGATAAATGTTCTTCATATTTAACATTTTTATTTTGTCTATAATCATTGAGTGAGCAGAAAAATTGGCTGAAATGTTGCAATCCTGCAGGTTTCATAAACTCAAGTTGGGCTTCTTCCGAGTAGCATTTGGTGGTATAAAAACTTTAATCGGACCAATAACTTAATTTTGTTCATGGATTTTTAACAAAGGGCACCGGTGAGTTCCTCATGCTTATTTTGTTAAGCTAGTGAACTGGATCAGTAGAACCACAGATATTTTATTTTTTAAGTTATTAAAAAAATCAAGAAACTTTATGGACATAAGGTAATTAGTGCATATGTGCAGTAGAGAACATCCAGAACCCTCAATCACAGTGATTGATAGGAGCAACCATGGGTTGTCCCAGCCTCCATACAGTACATTAAAGTGCCAGAGCAGTGAGTAATGTGTTGAGCTCTGACACTGGAGGGGTTAACACATTTTTATAACCAAAATAAATGCTATTACCATCCAACAAACCTCCCCCAGTAGGCCCCACAAGTGCCAAAGGGGTTATCAATGCATTGCACTGTGCTTCTCAATTTTCCTCTGTACCAGTCATAAAGGTTAAAGGTCCCATGTATTTAGATGTGACAGACCCTCTGTACCTGTCCTAGAATTGGCATATCCTAGAGGAGGAAGCTACCAGGCCTCGAGGTTGAATAGACTATGTGCCAGTCCTAGAGGAGGAGGCAGATCCCCTATACCAGTCCAAGAGGTAGCATATCATGTGTACCAATACTAGAAATGACATGTTCTCACTCTTTGTGTATAACCGTGTAAGGCTTACATAGGGAAGTTGGAACAAAGGTTCTGTGTTATTCCACTTTTACATCTGACATTTGATTAAGGGGTGGCTCACTCCTTCACCTCCTTCAGTCATCCCATGCCCCGTGGGACCTTAACCTTGTCCTGAACATCCTCTAGAGACCTCCTTTTAACCTCTTTCCTTAGTCTCCTTGTGTTTTTAATGCTCAAGATGGTTTTCATCTTAACCATTTTCTTCATACAGCGGGATGCTGAGTTACAAGCCCTGTGTTGCATACCGTCTTTCCTGGTATTTCATCAGGTCAAGGTGGTACTTCATATCTTCAAGAGTCACAGCACACTCCACCAGGTCTGTGAGTGCTTCCTGGGCTTACAAAAATTAGACCTGAACAGCTGTTCAAGGCTGCTATATGGTCCTCCTTGCACACATTCACCAAATAATAACATGTCAAAGTTTTGGCCTCAGCTGAGGCCAAATTTGACTGGATGGTTATTCAGGCAGTATTCAATTTTATTCTCCTACTTCTGCATTCTGTTCTGTAGTTTGAGCCCAGTTGTTTGTTTGTTTTTTTGATGTGAGGTTATACAGAACAAGTTTTGTTGAATACTGGATTGCTCTGGGAAGAGTTTTTCTCTTTTTCCCTCCCTGGAATCTTATGGATGCTTTAGTATAACCCCAAGGTTCCTGTGTTCCATATTGGATGTAAGAAAGAATAGGATTTTAGTGAAGTTACCATTAAATAATTTTCTCTTAGTCCATTTGTAACAAAGAACTCATACCCAGAGAAAAAAACCTAGCTGTGTATACTTGTCTACCAGTTTTAGTTCTTTCCTGTGCTACTTGTTACATATGAATCTGGGAAAATGAGGCAGAATTTGTGCTGGAAGAGGAGACCCAAAAACCCTTGTCTTTTTAAAGTGCCCTGCCCTCGAGAGTAGGGGTTCTCAACCCCATGGTTCCATATGGACCAAGAGAAAAGGATTTAACAGTAAGTTCATTAAAATCCTATTTTTAAAACATGCTGCACATTAAACATCACTGACATGTTTTTATACCCCTTCATTTTTATAACAGAAATTTACATTGTAATTCTAGGTAGATATGAGTTAATTTAATAGTCTTTGCCTTTTCAAATGAATCAGATCAGTCCTTTGTGTTCAGTCATGGATAAATGATGAGCTCCTTAATAACCTAGACGCATAGAATGGAAAATAAATTTGTTTTGCATTAGCACAGGTGTTTTATGCTTATAATATGTTCAGTGTTGTGGAAGGTGTTACTTATGAATTTTTGTATCTCTGTCTGAAGTGCGTAGTTTTGTACATTTATATAAGGCAACTAAGTGGAATAATTGCTTTTCATGGCAATTCTTGTTATATGCAAAGGTACACTGATATTATCAATTATTGCCTATATGTTATAATAGTCACATATCATCATCATCTTTACACATTGCCAATCTACTGCAAGATGAAGGCCTCCTCAGCAAGCATCCAACAACTTTGGTTCTGTGCCTTTTCTTGCCACTATGTACTGACAAATTTGGTAATTTCATCTACCCATCTTGTCTTTGGTCTTCTTTGTGGGCATTTAGTATCGAGTTGAATCCATTCCAAAATGTGTTTGGGCGATCTACCATCAGGTCTTCTTGCTATGTGGCCTGCGCATTTCTATTTCAGGCTCTTTACTCTTTCAGTGACGTCATAGTCCTTTGCTGACAAATCCACACACACGTATTTGATCTCTTATTGTTATGTTTAGAATTCACCTCTTAATACTTTTCTGTGTAACTTTAAGTTTTTGTATGGCTTTGCTATTCAGTGCTCATATTTCACAGCCTTACGTAAGGACTGGGAGGACACACTGGTCAAAAACCTTTGCATGAGAGAGAATGGTAAATTTGTCTTAAAGACGGTACTATTAAGTTTTCCAAATGCTTGCAATCCTAATTTTATTTGACTCTCAATTTCCATCATGGCAATACATATAAATGTACTCAGCCTGGCCCGTCCAAAACCAACGAGAAACAGCACACAGCATCAGTGTATCTTGAGTTGAACAATGCATCAGCTGCCAAACGTTTTCAGTCCTTACTAGACTTTCATCAGGGCAAATTAACGGGATCGATAAAAATTTCCAGTGTCATAAATGGGGGGTTTAACCCCTTAAAATACTAGAGATGCCTCAAAAGTATTGCTTTAGAATATATTTTATACTTTTCTAGCATTGATATGGTTAAAACTGGAGCGTTACCTCACCTTTCTATTACCTTTATACCAATTTATTACATAAGCCTTGAGACATGCAAGGGAAACAGCACACACACAATATCACTCACATATCCCAAGTTGTATCAAAGTAGGGGGAGCTTATGTCTGTGTATGTTACAACATATTCAATCACATAAGAGTAATACACATTTTACTATTAGTATGCTTGTAACTTCTTAAATGCTAGAGAGGCCTCTCTAGAATATGAGTTATTAAAGAAAGTGATAGTAGTTTTGGTAAGGCAAAACAAAGTGCAAATATCCCCAGTATATGTTATACAACTTAAAAAGAATACTACTAATCTTTTGCATGCTAGAAAGTTATCCAACATGTTGCAACACAGTAAATGGATACCACTCAGAGGACAAAAATGTGTGGGAGTATTGTGCAATACTAGTTATAGTATACGTTTTTAGACATGTATACCTAATAAACAACAACCGTTTCTTAGACATGTATACCTAATAAACAATACAGAAGTATAATTTGAATTAATTTTTCAAGCACTACATGCTTTCACTTGTAGTTTTATTTACCAAGTAGTGTTTTGTCTCCTTCCAAGGCTATTGAAATTGTAAACTAGAAGCCCCTGTCTCTATTAGTTTTAGCTAATCAGAGGTGTGTCCTGACCATAGCAGTTACAAAGAAGAAATGGGGAGCTCATTTCATTCTCAGGCATAGTGTTGATCATATACATACACAGTAATGAATGTTATTAATAGATAAGACAGGATTATATTATGCCAAGGAACAATTGCATCCTTGCTGTGTGTATTTTTTGCATATGTAAATGCAGGTGGGCAACACTTATGAGTGTAATTTTTCATTAGTGATATGTTGGTGAGTAGGTTATTATATTTTAGAATTCAAAGAAATTTGAAATTGTAGGACTGTAGTTGATACTTTGGTATTTTAAATTGACATTTGTGAAACATATGTAATGATATTATCGATCTGTTCTCTTTCAGGATGTGTTTCTAATCAAGTAGTGGATGGGAAATGAACTACATGACACATTTACTTTTCAGTTCTCAAGTTATCTAATGGTTCTGCAATTATAGTTATGAATTTCATTTGAAGGAAGTTTTGTGATTAAATATATTTTCATACTTATTTGTGATGACCTTTTGCATTTAAAAAAAAAATAGAAGAATTGTGCACTGTAAGGTATTATAAACAATGAAAAAGTAAGTAGATGTTCAGTATGGCAAATAATTTTGAAACACCAAAATACCCCATGTTATATCTTACTAGCTCTTGGACATTCCCCTGGCTCTTAAAGGATTAAAGGGATAGTAATGTTTCATAATAAAAGCAGCTCTAATTAATCATCATATTATTTGGACTCTGAAGAGTGTTATTTCAATTCTGTCAGAGTTGTAGTTCAAGAGTAATTCAATGGCAAAGTGTCCCCCTCCCGCCCCTTTTACTGATGTAACACTGTTCAGCCAGATCAGAAGGGAGGTGCCCAGGTAGACTGCAGAGAGGGACAATCTTCAATTAAGATAAGGGAAAAACCTGAAAAACTTGTCAAGGGGGACAGGGCCTTCATTGTTCTCATAGGAAAAAGATTGTCCCCTTCTGTTATCTGTCTGGTCTTACAACCAGATTCCACATCTGAGAAGAGATGGCTTATACTAGGTAAAAGGGGCGGGAGGGGGAAACTTTGCTTGTGAATATCTCTCAAACCATAAAGGTTCAAGAGATAAGACATATCTTTCTTCATTTTTTTAATGCCTACAAAATAAAATAAATATAAAACAAAGTATTACTATCCCTTTAAGTAAGTGTATAACCAAAACGTTTTAAACAATTACAATTACTTTATTTTAAATATGAGAATATGAGAAAAGAGTAAGAGGCAGAAGGTCTTTCCACATATTGAAATGGCCTTTCTACTTACTCCTAATTGTGCCATCGTTGATCACTGCCTAATTTGCGTAAGTGCTTACACCAGCCCTCATATATAAGCTCTATGTCCACTTTTATTTGTTCAAAATTTCTCTGATGGCTGTACATTTTACATGTGTTCTGTATTGGAATCTTAGCAGGGGTAATACATTGTTGTAACTCTCATCATCACCAAACAGCCAACTGCTGATTTGATATGATAAGAGTTGTAGTCCCAAACTGCTGGAAGTCCAATGATTGACTAAACCTTCTTTGTAGCATTAAAATAAACTGGCATTCAATTGTTATAACTTTGGAACATTGCAAGGATTGTACTAGGACAGGAAGTTAAATAAATTAAATAATTTGCTATTTTATAAAAGCCATACATTCATGTGCCATTTGAGATTGCTCATGTTTTGATACTACAAACCTATTAACACCTTGATACTGAATAGCACATGCTACTCAATTAACAGCAAAGTTAGCAAATGCTCCTGAATTAATGGCAAAGTTAACCAGACGTATGAAAATGTGTGTTAATTGCTTTGCTGAATTAGGTTCAGTTTATAATCCTCGCATAAATCGTAGGATGTTTTAGCCACATCCTACGATTTAAAATGCATTCGCTAAAAAATTAGCAAACATTCACTAACTGAGATAAAATTTGGCGCTAATCATTTTGCCATCTAACGTACACTGTAAACAGCGATTGCACACATTTTTTGCAATCTACCCTAAGGTCCTGGGGGTCCTAGCATGTTTCTATGGCTACCAGTGCAGCATGACTTTGCTGGGAGTCGGCGATAAGAGTGATTCTTGTGTAATTACAGAGGGACAATGCTGGGGAGATATTGTGTGCTTCTTTGGCTACTGTGGGACAAAGTGGGAGGGCAGTGTGTGATTCTATGGTTACTATGGGACACGGCTGGGAGGCAGTGTATGCTTCTTTATTTACTATGGGACAAAGTTGAAGGGACAATTTGTGCTTCTCTTGTACCTTAGAGGCTACTATGGGACATTTCTTGGGGGCACTATGTTGTTCTATGGTTACTATTGGATAAACCTGGGGACAGTGTGTGGCTCCGTGGTTAAAATAGGACAAGGCTGATGGGGGGGACACTGAGTGGTTCTTTTGTTACTATTGGCGTGATGCAAGAAACATTTGCATCGGATAAAGGAATTTTTGTGCGCAGATAGATTTTGCTCATGTTCTAATCCGAACGTTTCTTGAATTGCGCATAAAAAAAATCCATTTTACGACAACAGTACACAGATGTATAAATTAATTTGCAGTAGTAGTTCCTGCATTAGGCGCATTCACTATTCCAATCACACAGATTAGTTAATCTTAGCTACGCCCACAAAAATAAATACACACAGCCGTTCGCTAATCTTGAATTTTCATGCGCAATTCAACAAAATCATGCGCAAACCTATTCCCTAGTGGTTTTCACACGGGAAATAGTGATTGCGCACATTTCCTGCATTGCGCCATATGGGACAAGGCTGGGGGAAAGGGACATTGTGTGGTTTTATACTAAGTAGGCAAAATATTTTGCCCATTCCTACTGATAATAATTTTTGTATGTATTTTGGGAGGTTTTGGCTCCTCATCTCTTGGTTGGTAGCTCCCCAAATAGGGTGATAGCTGAATTAAGGAAGGTATAAATGCCTCCCTCATTTCCCTCACAAAGATTTTGTTCACAGTTGTGGGTAAGGTGGAATCACTGTTTTTGACTGCATTAAATTAAATACATGTTCACAGAATGTAGGTAGATAGGGACTTGCCTGAATCTGGGATGCCTTGACAGGGCAGGCAAGCTTTCCATGCGTTTGACCAAAAACATGACACTAAACCCCACTGTTTCATTTGCAGCAAGTCATAGGTTATTTATTTGTAAAACTCAGGATTTGATGGACAGACATGTCTTTTTTGTATCTTACCATTCCTTTTGATAAACAGATAGAAGCTTGCTGTTTGATGGTATGGCTCTCCAAACTTTGGAAGCACACCATTCTTTATGTATAGTATGGTTTCCATGAGAACACATTCACTCAAAACATCTGCAAGTATATAAAGGATCTGTCAGATAGGCCCTTCAACATATATGGCATCACATATACCACTGGTTTATGAGAGGGGGTGTAATGGAACACCACTGTTTTTATGATGTCATTCTTGCATTCCAGAAGCTAATTTTGCTAGCATGGTGAGTGAGTTTAGTTAGAGGTTTTAGAGTTAATCTTTTAGTTAATATTTCTAACAAAAATAAACACTTGAAGCTCTTGTATTAAGAAGAATCAGATTCCTGAGCAAATAAATTGCACAGTAGGAGACAAATTAAAATGTCCTTAACTCCCATTGACATAAGCATGTCATGTATTGGAGATTTTTGTAGCATTTAGTGGCTTAAATCCCCTTTTCAATGAGCATTTTTATTTGTCTCCTATACAGTTGGTTTGACCCAGAATGACTCCGGTATGGCACATTACATCAGCCTCATTGAGAATGCTGTGCTAAGATCTGTAGGACAGCGAGGTCTCCGACGCATTGCTTCACCTCTATAGAATTATAGAGTTTAAAATATCCATTTAGATCAGTGGGTGTTTGGGGATTTAGCTCTCATGTGTAGTGAAAATGTATTGACCCAGAATTCTTCCACTTTTCTTTTGAAGATATGGCCTTATATCTTGGGGAAAAAAAGGAAATATACAGTAAAAAAAACAAAAAGTGGAGGAATTATACGTCAAAACATTTGTAATATTGGGGAGAATTAAAAATTCCCCAGATACCCATTGTTTTTAACCCCTTGAATGCTAGAGAGGTTACCAACGCATGGCTTTTCAATGTGTTAGAGATATCTCTAGCATTCAAGAGGTTAAAATCTCCATTGAAATGAATGTGAATTTTTAGTTCTCTTCTATAGTGCAAATAGTTTGACATCTAATGTGCCTCCACATTCCTTTTGAAGATATGGCCCACGGTGTTTTTTTTTTTTAAATGAACTGGGAGAATAAGAAAAAAATAAAATAAATATCTATCTATATATATATATATATATATATATATATATATATATATGTGAAAAAAAATATATATATATATTACAGACAGCACTTATATCTGGCTTCCTTTGATCCTTTTCAAGGTTTTTTTCTGTATTTTTCCTTGTTGAGTATTCAGTACTACACTTCATGCTATTAATTGTGCATCATGAGGAGAATCTCAGTGTAGATATCTGAAATTCTTTGTGATTGATATAACTGATAATTATGTTGCATGGCACCTTGATAATAGCACTTAACATGTTTGGGTTCATCTTCAAATGTGTTTAAAATTGCTTGTACATTTATTTACATCTTTTGAGGACTGACTGCTTTTGTACAATTTACTGAATGACTCAATTCATTATAGGCTCTTATTTTAAGGTAGGAATATTCTCCATCAAGATCGGGTGTGTGTTAAGGGAGTTATATGTTAGGTAATGTAAATAGAACAGAAATTTAGATTTAGATTACTCTTTAGATCCTTATCTCTTTGAGTACCAGAGAGGTAGTCAAAGTATTATAAAAGGTTAACTGTTTCCTAATAACAAATGGTTCATTTATCATATTTTCCAAGGAGTAAATCTCTCTTACCTGACAAATTAAAAAAAAAAAAAAAAAACACGTTCCCAGATCTGGTTATTCAATGTAGACCTCCTTGACCAACTTTGTATATGGTAGACCAACCCATTCCTTCATTACATTTGTGTACTTGTTCTATTAAGCATTAGGCAATGGCTCAGTTAGTGCATGAGGGGGCTTTACCCTCATCTGAATTCCTCCACTCATTGACTTATTGGCAGTTCGTGGGGGGGAATCAGGTGGGGATCCAGAATCCAGTCATATGATTTTCATTCAGATGGCTAGATAGACAGACATACAGGCAAGAAACACATAGTAAAGCCTATTGAAAAGCCCCATATATTTAAATGGGAAGTTTGGGGGTTCATGCATATTGTTAACGTTTGCCTTGATACATAAGCCCCATTGCTTAAAATGCACATTGCATTTAAAACTATTTTTATTTGTAAAATATAAATATTAATAGAATAAATATTATGGAAAAAAATGTTTAAGCATTGTTTGCTTTTACAAAATATACATGACAGAAATGGCATGTTTATTTCAGAGAGGACATTTCAAAACTTGATTTAAAAGAATTTACAATTATTTGAATATCATTTACATTTCACTGGGATGGATGGATGAATACAGTTACGCTATAAACCCAGTGCTGGAATTGAATTTGTCACCCTACTTCCATGTAAAACATTAACTAAGCTAGGCCTAAAATGTCCCCTTCAACTCTGCTTATGCAAAGGGGAGGACAGCAGTTAAGTGTGCACTTCAGGAAATTCCTTTCCTCTACAGCCTGTTGTAAGTAATGTAATAACAAGATGCAGAGGAAACTGGTGTAATTTCATGTCATTTTCCAATGTACACTAGAGGGGAGAAACTTAGAGCTTGCTAGCATTATAATCATAATGGCAGCATACTATGTTTGCCAGTATGCACTAAATCGAACATCAGCTCTAATAGTTACTCCTAAGTGCAGCCTCTCACATTGGAGACTAATGACAGTGGAGCTGTGCTGGTGAATTTGTACATTCCAACTGATTAACCTTCTGATCATAAGTGTTATACTGCTCCAGTGACTACACAAATACATCTGTCCTCCAAGCAGTCATTAAGTGGGGGTGTAGTGTCAGAGTGTCTTGGTGGAGTGTAGAGGGTTAATTTTAAAAACAAAATTAACTGAAATTCTGTTTTCAGATGTGTGTAAATGACTTCATCCTTAAAACAAAGGAGGCCTCTTTGTTCAATATGGGAGTGAAATATTGAGCGACTTTAATGGCAGATTGATATTCAGTTGGAGACAAAATGTCTGAGAAAGATGTACTCCTATGTGAGAAAGGCTGATAGAATGACATGTTTATAGGGTTTCTGATAAACTTATGATCTCTCCCTTTTGAGATAGTTGCCAGGCCAGATGTCATTACTAGTGTTTCTCAAATTATCAAGGAAAATTTTAATGTAGAGTAATGGCGCCATCTATAGATTACATGGTGTTATTATTAGGGCTTTGGAATTTTTTCATAATATTATGAGTGATGTCATATGGAAACTAATTGTTAGAAGCACCCAATCAGATAAAAACTCTCTTGGCTTCATGGTTCCATTCCTGCTCACATTCTTGCTGACTGCCTGCCATAGAAATCCTAAGAAATTCATAGTTATTGGACTGGTAATTATATCTTTCCTTACTATAATTCTGCAAAATTCAAAATCAAATATTTATTTCTTACTTATCTGAAGAAAATTATTTTTTCTTATAATTGTCTTAATCGGACTAGCCACCCGATTGTGACGAATTATAATAAGCTATATTGGCTCTATTAATTCAGAATTAAGCAGAATTCATTAATTAGTAAATGGTTATATTTTGCCAGTTAAATAAAATAGTGATAGCAGTGAGATATAATTTCTGTTATTTCTAGAATATTGTGTTTCTGGAATGTTATAATAGCTAATATTTGATCTGGGGAATTCTTTTAATTAATTTATTAACCCTTTAACTGCTATTTGTCTATTTATTTTGAGGTGTTTCTTGGATTTCTTTGTGTTGGTTTTGGATCTAAACATTATGTACAGCAAAAAGTTTTTAAACATCTCACTAAACAAAAGAAGTAGCCATCTTGGGTGTAGCATCATATATGTCTAAGTGGATTAACCCTTAAAGTACCATACAGGTTTTACATAGGATTGCTATGGTCATGTGTATGATATATGTTGCATGAAGTTTAATATGATGTCTATACATTTATTATTAGATTGATTCTGAGTATATTTTTGGTATAATCTATTATTGACTATATTAAATGCAATTTATATGTTGTATTCAGAAGGTATGCAATATTTGAAATCAGTACATTATTAAATTAGAGTGACCTCTATCTGGGATTTTTATTCCAGTTAGTTTCTCTAAAATTTTGCTGTTGCATATGGTACAAGGGAAATTGGCAGAGGACGTGGCTTCATATTAAAGTTGATTCACCTGACAATATACCTTAAACCTCAATTAGCATAGTTTATACAGTTTCTGGGGCAGAGGTATTCATATACACTGCTGCCAACTGTATTTTGTTAATTGTAAGGATCAATTATCCTTTTCTATGCTGCTGATTGCAATTATTGTTATCTAATACCTCTGAATATACCTATGTGTCCTTAACCCTTTAATTGCTGGTAATTGTGGTTTGAGTTACTATATATCTATTGTAATTGCTGATCGCTCATGTATATCATTGTTGTTTACACTTTATATATAGTATATTATATTTAATAAATTATATATTTTTGCACAAATATGCGGGATTGATTATTTTAATCAATTCTTTACTGTGAAGTAGCGTGTCAATACCTAATATAGTGTAAAGGTCTCAAAATTATTTAATATTGTAATTTATTTATTTATGTGAAGATATCCAACCTGATTGGTTCTCTTGTTTTAACCCTTTGGATACCTTCAACATAATTGGTTCAACAGTAGGAATATGATTCCGCTCTATAACATGCACTGGAATAGATTTCTTATTCCTACACCTGCTACTTATATCTCCCCTGAATGCTCTGTTGCAATACTGCAGGCGCAACGATATGCATCCTTAAGACTGCTACACCAAGATAGTTGGGAAATGTAGGGTTTTGTAGGCCTTTCTTTTTCCTTTTCTTGTTCTTTTTTACGTTATTTATGAAACAAGGAGCAGACAATATGAAGTAACTTTACTCCACTTCCCCAAACATGCTATAGGTGAGGCACTATGAAGACACGTGTGCTCTGGAATGCATTAAAGTGATCACACACTTTAGTACATACCCTGAAGTGCAGCTGCCGGGGTAGGAGGCTGATGACAGTAGAGCTAGTCTGGTATATGTGTACATCCCAATCCTTGAGGTATCTGCCACAAAAAGTAATCAAGACATCATCTACTTTGCTATTCAACATTATAAGATAAGTCTGCAATTTTTAAATATTGCTGAGTGTATAGCCCTCTAAAGATTTAAGGTTTGATTAAACCCTTGAGTCCTTCACAATGTGTTGCAAAGTCATTTGGCACTTAAAGGGTTAAATATAAAGTTGGATATTCAGTGCAGCAGTTTCTTTTCTGATTCTGAAAGGGCTCTATTAGAAAATAGCTGTCTGGTAAATATGAGCCTTATCTTGTAACTTGTGGAAATAGATGCATTTTTTTCTTAGATACTTAAATTAAAATATCAACAACATATGAATTAATATTGAATTCTTCTCAAGCAAATGCCAGCCAGACATTAAAAAAATAATTGAATACATCTAAACTCAATACAAATATAACTTAATTTGTTTTTTCAATTTATATTTCTACTCTAATTCACTTCAAATGTACAAAAGGCAAAACAATGTGGGGCTCTTATTTACTGTACTGTTTGATGTTCTAAAAGTACAGAAGATTAAATGGAAATTGTACCTACAGGAATAAGTTGAAGCTCTAGAAGTATAAAAAATTAAATAGGAATTGTATTCATGGAATAAATGGAATAAACACCTCCTCAACTCTGATCCCCCTCTCAGTAGGCGTACCCCAAGGCTCTGTTCTGGGACCTCTTCTCTATTCTCTATCTACACTCTCCCTGGGCCAACTGATAAAATCCTTTGGCTTTAACTATCATCTTTATGCAGACGATACGCAAATATATCTCTCTGCACCCTCAGTATCACCTGAAATTCACCAGTGGGTCTCAGACTGCCTTACTGCTGTCTCTTCCTGGATGGCTAATCGTTGCTTAAAACTTAACATGTCCAAGACTGAGCTCCTTATCTTCCCTCTGAAATCCTGCACAACACCTCCATTCTCTATAACTGTCGAAGGCTCCACAATTTACCCTGTAGACAAGGCTCGCTGCCTCGGGGTAACTTTGGACTCTTCTCTTTCCTTCTCCACCCACATTAATGACGTAAACAAAACCTGTTGCTTCTTTCTTCGGAATATAGCACAAATCCGGCCATTCCTCTCTCACTCTACAACAGAAACCCTCATACATGCTCTTATCCTTTCTCGCCTGGACTACTGCAACTCTTTACTTATTGGTTTTCCTACTAACTTAATTCAGCCACCAGAATATTCTTCCTCTCCATCACTTGTCCCCGCCTTATATTTTATCTCTGATATCCCGCCATATTCCTGCATGCCCACTATGCACCACTCATGGTGGACAACTCTCCGCCCCTTTAACCACTATCGCTGTTTCACGACTGAAGGCTTTCTCCCTTGCTTCTCCCTACCTCTGGAAGCCCTACCACCCAGTATTCGCCAAGCATCAACCCTCAACAACTTTAAATCTAAACTAAAAGAGCATCTTTTAAATATAGCAACAGTGTAATATGAAAACAGTCTCATAAGTCAAAAACTGCACTTTCTCCTTTACCAGATCATATCTGTTTGTCACCGATCCTATACTTAGATTGTAAGCTCTATGGTGCAAGGACCTTTCATCCTGAAGTATACTCACCTGTTGTTCCCCTTATGATTGTCTTTATAAGTACTTAATCACTGCACTTATTGTACCCCTCAATATCAAATGTAAGCTGTAAAGTGCCAAGTACACTGGTTGGCGCTATATAAACAAAATATACAATACAACACAATAGAAAAAATGGGGTAGCTTGAGTAGTTAAGAACTGGGTTCAAGTAAATGATTATGGGGTGGAGAAGAGGTGGTGATAAATATAGCCAATAGGGAGGAACTCTTATTACAAGAAGATGGAGAAAAAATTCAAGTAGTAAAGACTTCAAAATTGATTTTATAACAGAGATATACCAATGATGCTTCAACTATTAAACCTCTGTAATAAGTAAATGAACTCTACAGGGACAAAGTGTATCATCAAGATATTACTTGAATGTCTTCAAAACATCCTTTAGTTATTTTCCAGCTTGTGTGATTTTCACCTTCTCCAAAGTGAAAATAAAGAGATTCCCCACCAGAGGACCACTGCAAATGTGTGCCACCCCTGATGCCTCTTACTGCTAAGGATGCCATGGGAAACATCCATAGCAGTTATGAAGAATAATCTGAGAACATTTCCCTTAACATACTTATTAGTAATTGTCAATGAACTGTCAAGAAGCTAAATGGAGCCCTTGGTCTGCCTAATCCCCAAAGCCTTCAAACTACCCCCCATATTCCCCATCTCCTCAAGCATTATTTTATTATTTTCTTTCCTCCTTTTCTCATACCACCTTTTTTTCACTACCTCTTAATTTTATACTTTTCCATCCAAGTTACAGTTCTTTCATTGCAACATTATTCATGAATGTACCTTTTCGGTATAATGCATATGAAGTTTTATCCACCCTGATCTCCTGCTGTACCCCATTTTATCCCTTAGAACCAGGCAAGAATAGTGATCTCACAGCCTCTTCTATATCTGCTGCTATATCGTATCAAACTATTTTCCCCCTTTCCTCCTTATCTGTGGAACTTTTCCTATCGAGCTGCCCTGGTGAAATCCCCTTGCTTGAAACTGCATCTCCTCAATGGCGTTTTAAAGCTTCATGCATCCAAGGCATATATAATTTATGTTTAAAATTGACCTGACCTGAACTTCAACACTGTATTCTAAACTTAATCCCTATGTACTCTGTTTCACCTTTATTAAGTTTGGATTGTAAGCTGTAGAGCAGGGACCCCACTCCCATTGTTTTAGTCTGTAATGCACTTGTGAATCCCTGCATTGTCTGAACACATAATGTAAATGCTGTGTATACTTTGGTGCTGCATAAATAAACATGAATTCATTTATAGATAGAGAGAGAGTGTGAGAAAGAAAGATATCATAATCCTATAGGCATAGTTTCCCTTTAAAGGGATAGTACTACTTTGTTTTATCTTTATTTTATTTGGTAGGCATTAAAAAAACATGGTTTGAGAGATATTCACAAGCAAAGGTTCCCGTCCCGTCCCTTTTACCTAGTGTAAGCCATCTCTTCTCACATGTGGAATCCAGTCCATAGACCAGACAAATAACAGAAGGGGACAATCTTCTTCCTATGAGAACAATGAAAGCCTTGCCCCCCTTGACAAGTTTTTAGGTTTTCCCTTTATCTTAATTGAAGATTGTCCCTCTCTGCAGTCTACCTGGGCACCTCCCTTCTGATCTGGCTGAGTTGTGTTACATCAGTAAAAGGGGCGAGAGGGGGATATTTTGTCATTGATTTACTCTTGAACTACAACTCTGACAGAACTGAAATAACACTCTCCAAACTCCATATACTATGATGATTAATTAGAGCTGCTTTTATTATGAAACATAACTATCCCTTTAAGGGAAATCTGTAGTGCATTTTGCATGTTTATTTTCTTAGTTTTTCCAATACATATAAGGTGTAGTTTGTTATTACTAAATCAGAAAAATAGCAGTATATTAATGCATAGCTATTAAATATCAAAGTTGTTATTGGATCCTTTCATAGACAGAACATTCAGTCCCAACTTTAATATAAAATATCAGTCTCTTAATTCTAGAGCTGGCATCAAACTAGAACTAATAACTGTGAGTTTATAACACCATGCATTAATTATTTTGAAATATGTTGTGATTAGCTTTGTTACATATGACAAGGATAAGAAAACTCATAAGCACTTTTGTGCATTTCAGATACTGTAGATCATTATATTTTCCCTACTGCATAATCTCAGAATGGCATATAGCTTAAAGGGATTCTTCATAACAATACACAGTGTATACCTATTTCTTACTTGTAGTCATTTCAGTATGTGCCCCTTTACAAAAACTATATACCAGACACACATGGATGTGTGTGTCTATCACACCTAACATTATCAATCCTATTTCATACATGAGTGCAAAAGAACATATGGAAACCCCTCATTTATAAACAAGTAAAAAATGAAATAAACTATTACACATGCACGGCAGCTGTTCCTTGAATAAAGGATAAACAATAAGCGTAGAATCTCCACTCTTTACTCTCCTAGCTGGAGCCTAGTGTAAGTGCTGCATGTGGCTGTCCTGTCTCTCTAAAGGTTGTTAAGCAGGCAAATAAACAAAAAGCACAATGCAAAGTAAACAAAAATACAATAGATATCTATATATATATATAGTGTGTATGATACAATAAATCACGTAGCAGTTTTCTTCAAAAGCAGGAAAAAACTCAAATTCCCAACTCAGATCATACAATGGGACACAGGTCATTCCAATGCAGGTAATATGATACAGTGTTTAGCTAGGCTGTACACCCAAGTATTATGTCACAATGACACCATTCATTCTAATCCAACAACTACATCTTCAATATCATTGGTATGGAAATAATTATAGTTCTCCTCATGATTATTAACTTTGACCCAGCTTTGGTCCGTAGACCATAAATCTCCATAGGATGGTGTAGTAACAGCGCCACTATACAATTTCAGGCCACTGTGATATTGCACCTAAAAAATTAAACTTTGAGCTATAATAACTTTTGAATAAAACACCTTTCAGCAGCGGGAGTACTCTTCTTTTACTCAGGGGGATAAACCCTAAAACATATATTTTTTTACATTTTAAGTATTACTGTCCCTTTAAGTAAAAATGTAACAGGAGACAAGATCAACAGTGGGGCCAGAAGATGGCACTTTACAACATTATAAAGAGATGCAGAACAAGAGCTGATAAGCAGTATACCCCAGAAATTCAGTCAGTAAGAAGTCTCACATATTGAAGTATTTTTGGACTATTTAGTAAAAGTATGCACCTGTACACATTTGGGTATACGTGGATGATGTTTAACTGACATCAAATCAAGCCTAACAGAAGTGATTACCCTCCTGTAGAGTTGCCCACTTTGGTGTTTAGACTAGACATTCCCTATATGCCATGGGCCCTATTGCCGGACCTTCATTTGGACTATGGTCCATCTTCACAATTAATAAGTGATGCTCCGTTTATTTTTCGATCATTGCCTATGGGTCATTTTCTGTTGTTATGTCAAGTCCTTAGAGATATTTATAATTAATGAGCCAAAGGCTTTCTTTGATATTTGAAACTTGTTGATTTATTTTTATCTTGTCTGTTGTTAATATTCACTTATTAATCATATATGTCATTGATGAAGTTTAAACATGGCATTTTTTTATGCACTGCACTTAGAACTTGGATGGTTCTGTATCTTTTTCTTCTTTTCATTTATTTCACCAGTGGGGATCCTGGGATCATCTTGTCAATGCGGGTGAAAATAGAGCAACAGAACTATAAGAGAAAGGGTATGAACTTTAAGAGTGAGAGTGACTTATTAATCTAGAGCAGTGGTTGGTTCTGAACCAAGTGCCATGGTACTTTGGTATGCCATAAGCCTCAGCTTAAGGTGACACTTTTTTCATGAAGACAAAAATATCAATGTTGAGTTTTAAATGTATATTTAAAGAAATGGTTATGCACAGTATGCTTAGATTTGTAATTCTGATTATAAGACCTAAGGATGACTGTATATTTATGTATTTGTCCCCTTGATTACTCCCTTGACAAATACCTATAACATTTTACAACTGCCCTGAAAGTTACAGACTGCCTGTTAGGGGTGCCGCAAGTGAAAAATTACTAAGAACCACTGATCTAGAGAATCTACTAATGGCTGGAAAGTGTGACTTTCATTACTCCATCTTCATATGGCCATTTAATCCATTGGTATACTTTTATATATCCATCAATCTTCACTGAATCATTAGACATTCATCAATGACAGCTGCCTCCTCTTTGAGTGACGATTACCAGATCAAATAAAGGGACATTTCTCTTCAGGAATTATGCAACAAGAACTGTTTTATATATGTTGGGGATATTGATTTTTTTACCTTCAATTATATAGCAATTTGGTCAGATATCAATTTACATTAATTTATACCTATATCTGTACGTATCCTCATTTACTATCCTAAGGAGGAAATGGTTTAACAAAACACAGATTTACTCACTGTAATATTTAGCATTGATATCACATACACAGTGTATTAATTGTGGTTTATTTTTATCATTCAGATGCTTCAATTAATTAGTACATTGTTAGTCATGCATTAATCTTTTTATTTTATTTCAACCATTATAATTGCCATGTTTCTTTTTCTGCGAAAGATGTCCAATTTGTATTCTCCAAGGGAATACATTATAGCATTTCTTGCTTTCTACTTTCTATTTTACCATCTCTTTTCAGTATATCTACTCTTACCCCTTGATTTGTATTTAACACCCACTTTTACCAATTACCCTCTTTCTCTAGCAGGGGACATTGCTTAACCATCCATTTTTTATTAGGTCCACTTTCATCAAGTTTACTCCTCTGACCTCCACCCAGTTTGAGCAGCTGCCATTTGGATTCCCTTTATCACATTCAGGTGTGCCTTCTATTTTTTCACTGAGGCACTACTAGATGCATATCTTACTGCACCAGAGTATTTTCTCTACTACCAACTTTCATTTACACCACCATTTATTTTGGGTCTAGTCAACCCTTTCTACTAAAGCCGTGGTCTATTTTTAATTTTAGTATTGGTCAGTAACAATATTATCTTTCTTTTTACTTATCACCAATGTTTTGATAACTTTGGGGCTAACTATCCCAAAATCACCAAAAATTTCACGTTTCAACACTTTCTTTCTATCACTACAGAGCTGTTGATACTATAAAGATTATATACTAAATAAGGGACAGTGTGCATAGTATATACTTTATTAGCATTAGCTATTTTAACCCAGTTGACTGTAACAGGGAGATCAACAAAGTTTGACACTGTTGCCATAATTAGTTGCTTGCACATATGTTTACTTGTGATTGGAATACTGCACATCACAATGTCCAATCATTTTTGAATACTCTGAAATTACTGGCATACTTTTGTATTCTTAAACTCTCTGGCTGTCTTCCTGAAGATATTCCTGCAGTCTGCTTGCAGCGAAAAACTGGGAGTAAAGTTTGGGCATTTGAACATGGATGATTGCCTCTATGAATATAGCCAGTTTACTGACTAATAAAACTATCATATTTAAAACCACATTTTAAATTGACTCGTTAAGTTATACTAATTCTTTTTTAATAAAATAAAAAAACTGCTAAACCTTATGTAGTGTAAAGAAATTTAAAGAATTTAAAATTCATAAGCTTCAGTGAATGATGAAGAG
Organism: Rhinophrynus dorsalis; assembly: GCA_037306005.1. Classification (NCBI taxonomy): domain Eukaryota; kingdom Metazoa; phylum Chordata; class Amphibia; order Anura; family Rhinophrynidae; genus Rhinophrynus; species Rhinophrynus dorsalis. Next base: position 226,117,147 of record CM074718.1, on the reverse strand, counting down.
CTTGCAACTTCCCTTAACATAAGTAACCCAGACCTGTATGATAATTAATGGTGTTCCACATTTGGGAAGTGTTGGTGAAATAGAAATGTGCAGTTTTTTTCAACTCCAGTCCTCATGAACTTCAAACAGTACTTGCTTTATGCAAATCTCTAATGGAGCACAGGTGAATTATTTATAGCACAATATGTTTGGCTTACCTGTGCTCCAGATGAGACTTTCTTGAAACCTGCACTGCTGGTGGCCCGTAGGAGGATACACAATATGTTTTAACCAAGCTTTGCTAATCCTTAGAGCAGTTTTGTCCATCTCAGTCCTCAAGAGCAGATGTCTTGCTAGGCCTTCTAATTAACAGCTCATCCACAATTTAATCATGTGTTTACTAAGCACTATGTTCCTGCTTATGTTTCTTAGCGTACATGAACTGTCAGTGGCCAGTGTATAAGTTGTAGATAACCCTGTTTGAAGGTAATCATTTATTGAATTAGTCAATTTAGGAGATATATTTGGGAGACCATAATCTACTGCTTTCCAAAGCATAAAAGCAATACATCTGCTGTGCAAAAAATAGTAATATAAAAAATTACCCTACAGCTTCAAAGTGGTAATATGAGATGAAAAAGTGCTATTTATTCATCAAGGTCACATACAATAGTTGGCCAATGTTAGTTTGGATTAAACGGTGCTTTCAACATGAGAGATTTAAAATATATGGCCTTAATGAGAAACATTCCAGGGTGTCTGCTCTTTGGATTCACTATCAGTTGTGCTTATTGAATACTGAGGCTTTAACTGTTTTGAATAAACAGATTTATAATATAATTTTCAATTAGCAGATTTTAATTCCACTCAAAGTAATTTATTTGTCATAAGAAATTGTTCTGCTAGCATATACTATATTTTTAATTATATGGGACAAAATCTGATACAATTCAGGAGATTTAATCAATGGCCAAATACATTTGCCAATCTTTAGAAACCAGTGTTAATTAAAAATATCTATAAATCTCTCTAAATTACTTTGTTTGACACAATTTTGTTTAGTTATTCTTAGTGAAATAAATTAGTTAAATCACTTTTACCTGTAATTCACATGAAAAAATAAATGGTCATTATTCACAATTGTTCAACCACATGTATATAGTATTAAAGTGAATCGTCAAGAATTACTGGGCATACTTTATACTTTAAGTATACTATATAGTTGAAAATACTATAATTAGGAGAATTAATATTTAGTAAGTAAAATTTATATTATTTTAGCATCTGTCACATACATCCCATTGCTAAGCATAAAGCTAATATGCATTAACCGCTATGCATTTAGTAGGATCTACATGGGGTCTACAGCATTCTATAATGATAACTAATACAGTTATAGATAAAGGTGTATGAGCTACACTTACAAAATAAAAGAAGCTCATTCTCAAAATATCATGCATACTAGATATAGATTTTATTTCTATTACTGCTTTATGAAGTACAATAGTTAATGTATATAACGACTCACATTTATCATTAATTTGTTAGCATTGCATGGGTCATTTTGACCCTTACAAAGCCAGATCCTGCTGCAAGAAATGATAGGTCTGGGACCAGAAATCCTGCATCACCCATCAGTGGTCTGCAGGGAAATATTACCCAGTAATCCTGCCTTGCAGATGAAAATGTATTATTTATCAAGCAGCAATGATAAATATGCCCCAATGTTTTTTGTTGCCTAGAAGTGATTTCATGTGCCTCTTTGTTTTTGTTTTCATTTTGTTGTTTTATTTAATTAATGTTTTAACTCATTTACAACAATTTTACTTGGAAGGTTGCCTCACAACAGGAATTACTGGAAGCCTCTTAGAGTTTAACCCTTCAAGGAGAAGAAGGGTGTTCATTTCTCTACAAGTGTTTGTATTTCATTGATTTATTTTTACCTTGAGGTTCAGAATAGGGAAAAGAAATACCAGTAGAGCTTTGGAGACTAGAATGTCAAGTATGCATTAAAAAAAGCCTTGAATGATTATTATCTAAGTTCCATTAGCAAACTATATAGGGATTAGGTATATGGGGAATTGAGAATCATAAAAAGTTTGGTAGATGAAGTACATATGATATTGGCATTCTGGAATCTTTGAAGTTTAATGAGGCATGCTTTGCCCCACTTTATTGCTTTATTTAATCAATATAGTCATTGCACAGTATCTGTCATTTGTAATGCAATATTTATGACATTATACTTTGACTATGTTGGTCATATGTGATGCGTTCATTTTGTGAATTAGTCATTTGTTGACACTGCACTATTACAGTGTGCAAATGTAATAAATACCTGAAATGTCTACAAAGTTATTCTGTACAGATGTTAAAAGTGTAAGTAGAAGTTTCTTGACTTCTTCATGTTTTCTTTATGAAACATTTTACTTAAACTTCTGCTGGAAATAGAAAGAGGTGAGAACTCTCAGTACCCTCCCCTAATAATTTCTTGCTTCTCCCTGTAAGCCCAATTATAAGACATTGTGGTAAACTATGCAGGGTCCTCATCCCAATTTCCATCCATCTGTTACTGTGCGTCTATCAGCAGGCTATGATAGTATTGCATTTTAATGGCAAGATGCCTTAGTAAATCAGAAACTGAGAAGATGTTTCTGCTACTAGTTGGTGTAAGATCACTGTTGGAGAGCTGAGCTTTAGAATGCGTTGACTTCTAGGATATCCTTCTTGCAGCTAGAGGCTAGAGTAAAGGTATCTGCAGCAAGGTCAAATATCTGATCCTATTTGAGCCATGGGCAGCTCATGATAGATACTACTGGCAGGTTGACTGGCAGGTTGAGTGGTAGAAGAAATGACTACAGCAGAACTGGAACCAAGAGGCATAGTCAATATGAAGCTGAAAGTTGGGACAGGCTGTGTTGTAGAGGAATCACAGACATGCTGGAAGGATGAGGCAAGCTGAGATTTTGCATAGTCAAGAAAGAAGGCAAAGTTCAGGGTAGGTGGAGAACAAGTATAGTCAAATATCGAGCCAAAGTCAGGAACCAGGAATCAGATCAGAAGTAACAACCAAGTGCTCAGCAGCAAGGCTAAAAAACTAAACAAGGAAGCTTGGCCAAAAGTCACTTAAGTAGACACTGAAAAATGGACCTGTGGAAATTCTACTTGGAACCAGAAGTGTGCACATCAATGAGACTGTGCGATAAATTGCAGATAATCACTCACGTGACACATGACACCATGGATAAACATGGAAGTGAGAGGGCAACCTCAACTTGGACATTACCTGATTAATTTGACAAATAATCTGATAGGGTCCAGCTTTTTGAAAGGGGCAGTCAATATTAGGTATTTTGTCTCCAACCTGAAAAGCATGGGCATGACCATGCCTGTGATAAGAGAAGGTCTTAAAGGATGCTTGTGGTTCCTTAGGAACCACACTTCTCTGTTTTGTTGCTGTGCACAGGCAGCTTTGAACTTCACACACTGCTAATGAGTCAACAAATGAGATCAAGCAGAGGTTGTACTTGATGAACTGGTGTCTGATTTTCATACAGATGAACTATGTAACCATCCATATAACAATACATCTAATCACCATACAAATAAATTAACATTGTGCTGTATTTAAGAAGCATTACTGATTGATAGCTACAATGCGTAAATATAGAAATTGGAAAGGATTTCTGGCATAGTTAGGATCTATCTATCTATCTATCTATCTATCTATCTATCTATCTATCTATCTAAATGCATTTTCCGTTCCCTGGCAGTGTAAGGGTGCTACTTTTTCCTTACTTACCTTGCAAAAAGCTCATTTATATGACTTCAGTGATGTACAATTTTGGGCCACACACACAGTTATCTGATCAATGGCAGATAAATATTTTCCAACTAGCCTGATCAGCTTTGTAGACCAATCAAGCTGGCCCATTTATTAGCCAATGATTGACTAATGTTGTAGTTTTAGATCAAATCAGCATGTGTATGGACACGTGTAGTCTGGGCATGAATTGTGTGCATTTCATATGCTTTGAAGATAAGTTTGGCCATGGAAATATTTCAAGACAGTCACACAAACTGTTCCTTGGATTTATTAACTCATCTCCCAGAGTCTGATATGCAAAACACAGGATACAGCTAGGGAAGGAGGGATGATATTGCTATATTTAGTCCCATTACTTAGCTTGTTGATGGTTTTCATCTATTTGCAAATACCCTATGTGTCAACTGCCACCTAGACCCTTACTACCAACTCATATTATCCTCCATACACCCAATAATAAATCTTACTCCTGTACCCTATATCATTTAGTGGCATTGTCTTTTTAAACTGCTTTACAGTGTGTAAATGGATAGTGGATACCTATCTAGCACAGAACAATATTGATAATTATGAACGTTGGCTTCAAAGCAGATAGGTTGTTGATCCAGGAAACTGTCTGACTGCCATTTGGAGGAAGGCTTGGGACTTAAATGGAAATGGCTTCAATGTTTGTTTGTTTTTTTGCCTTCCTCTGGCTCAACAGGGGTGATTTGCCATGGGCTGGGCTTGATGGATGCATGTCTTTTTTTAGCCTCTTTAACTATGTCACTACAATACAATGTCCTATTTAATACTATTTTAATCATCCATCAGATATATCATACCATATTTATGTGTTTCTATCTAATATAGTCAAACATCTATTGCACTGTTTGTCCTATTTCAACTTTTATTTTTTATGTATTTCTTTTTATATTAAAATATGCTATGTTTAAAAGTCATTATTCACTGCTCTTTTTTCATTTCTTTTCTATAGCTAATGTCATACGTATTATAATTTGTTTTAAACACATAATCTTAGCTAGTAAATGGTTTCAGGTTAAAATGATCTTCTATAGTGGTATAAACCTTAATGCTGCCTATTTATATGTTGCCGCTAATTGAGTCCAAGGGGAAGCTTAGTTACTGGAAATGTGAACATATCCTTCTTTGACTCTCTTATTATAAATAACTATGTAGAATTATTAGTTATTGCAGTGAATCCCCATCGCAGGCAGGTGGTGTGTTAGATATATGTAATGTGTCAGTGTATATAATCTAATGGTGCTGAAAGGTAATGAAAAATATAAAACAGACTACCTGTTTTCTGTAATTTAATATTAACTTTCGTAATTATTGACATTCTGAATATTGTTTTTTTTTTCTTTTTACTATGAACTTTTTCTGGGGAGACAATATAAAAAATTTATATTTTACACAGAGAAATATCATAACAACAACAGGCATAAATACTACTCTAACCCACTGAGTGCCAGGGAGGTAGTCAACACATTGTAGTGCAATGCATTGGATACGTCTCTGATACTCAGATGGTTTAAACTAGTGGAATTACTTTCCAACCATTATGCACAGCTGAAGTACAATAATTAGCTCTGCAGTGTACCTAAATGTTTAGGAAAATTATAGCAATCAGGCATCCCTGGGCCATTGCTCTCAGCTATAATATTTGTCTTTTTTGGGTGGATTTTAATTTTTTAATCACTTTCTGTAAAACTGTACTTCCAAATTATGAATTAAGGTTATGTAGGTGATAAAGGCATGTCTTCATCATGGACATAATGAGTTTATTGTTTTCTAATGTGAGATGGAAATCATGTTTTATCACTGAGTGAACACTATGTTGATAAGCCCTTACATTCAAAGTGTTAGTAATGCCTAAGAATAATTTTTACTAAATTTGTAGAGGGTAAAAAAATTATCTGATTGCCACAAACCCCATCTCTCAAACCGCTATGGTTTGAGAGACATTGACAATCAAAATTCCCCCTTCCCTCCCCTTCTCTTGATGTAAGCTGTAAAGCTGACAGAAGGAGATCCGTGTCGGCCAACACAATGAGGCTCTTCAGTAGAGCCGAAATCCCGTTATTGCAAATGAATTACTTCATTGGAAAGGTCTATAAAGTGTACTTGCAAACCATTCACACTTTGTTGACCTTTACAATGAAGTAATTCATTTGCAATAACGGGATTTCGGCTCTGCTGCAGAGCCGCCAGCTGATCCCCGGACTGAGATCTCCTGATGTTAGATAGACGCTGACATCAGAAGAAGGGGAGGGAAGGGAGAACTTTGATTCAGAATATCTCTCAAACCGTAAAGGTTTGAGAGATGGGGTTTGTGGCAATCTGATTATTTTTTTACCCTCTACAAATTTCATAAAAATTATTTTTAGACATTACTAACACTTTAAGAAGCTGGCAGTGAAAAATCAGGGCAGTCTGATACTCGTACTGAAGCAGCTCTGAAATATTGTTTATGTGAATTTCCATGTAATTAAACACAGCTCCATATATAATCCAAGATAATAGTGTTCATGTTTGATGCATTTTCTAAACTGAAGCAAAGTCATCAGTAAGTGTAATTATAGAACAGAAACCCACAAATACAACATAAAATTGCACAATATGCCTACACATTTGAATGCCAGCGGGGTATCCAACTCATTGCTTTGCAATGCTTTGGCTACCTTCTGGCACTCAAAAGGCTAAAGGCACCCATCTAAATACAATTTGGCAATTTGAAAGGTCTTTCAAAATTACCTATGAGTTAAAACAGCCATTATGTATTTAGAAAACTAGTGTTTGAATTTTGAAAATTTGTTTTTGAGTGTTATAGTTTTACAGATTATGCTAATTAAGACATGCCATGCTGCTACTTTCAGTCTTAGCACATCAGCCTTTGTATTTATGCACTGAAACTTTTTGTCTGTGGGCAGGGATAATAAAGTAAACATAAGGTCGGAATTCCCATTAGGCAGAGTAGACAAATGCCTATAGCTCCAAATTTTGAGGGCTGTCTCAGATGTGCTTGCCTCAGCTCAGAATGTGGTTGTGGTCAGAGCAATTTCAATGTAACTGTACCATTTTTATACTCCTTTATCAGTTATTATTTAACCCTTTGGGTGCTATAGAGCTCTCCAAAGGACTGTGTTAAAAAAATGTTTTGTTCTTGCTTGTTATACGCTAAGTGTATTTTATGTGCCAGGAAACAGTGGAGCTGATTAGTGCGGGGTTATGTGAGGAGTGGGAGTGTGGCCATAGGTGGACCTAAGGGCACCTAGAGTTCCTTGCCTAGAAGCACCTCAGATGTAAATCCGTCCCTATGTAAACAAGAAAACTAGGATATTCTGGGACTGTATTTGTGTTACTTTATAAGGTTTAAAGAATAACTTTATTGACAAGATACTAGAGGTTAAAGTGTACAGCACACCTTTCATATTTTGGGGTGTAACAGTTTATATTTAAGAAGAACTTTAGTAAAGGCTTTCACAGGGGTGATAACATTTACAGAAATATGTATTTCCATTGAATTAAATAGTATAACTCATAAACGCTCTTTAAAAACTAGAGAATAGAAGTGATAAAAATCCATCTAAATACAAGGTGTCATTCCATTCCATGTATATGTATGATTTCTACATTCTATGTAATTTTCCTATATCTTATAGTGTATTTTCCCTTTGGTTTCTTTTTTTTTTTTGATTGTATCACCTTATGTGTTAATACTGACCTGCGCATAAACGAATTAGCATAAAATATATTACAAACAAATGGCTAGTACAACATAATGGCAGATTTTTATTTGTCTTTTAAATTATTAAAACTTCCCTTAAGGTGACACTTTAAATGTTGCACAGCTTTGTAGTTATTGGATTATTGTTTTTCACTCCACATTATTTTACTATCATATTTAATTGCTTTTACAGCTAAGCGTATGTTTTGTGAATTTATATTTAAAAAACATCTGACCCTCGCTGCAGGTGTGATCCCTGGTTATTTGCTATGTCAGTCTTGTCTATTAGGTCCTTAAGGCTCCAATCCGAAATCCCCCATCCTACAGGTCAGTTTCTCTGCCTTCCCTCACCAGGCCTTGGTAGACCTCACATCACGTTTGTACCAGTTGTCTCGTCTGTAATGATGTTGTGACTTTGTTGTTTGGCTATGATGACTGTACTTTCTTTGTTTCTCTCAATAAAGCTTGTTGAATATAAAAAAAAAAATGAACCCCATCCCAACAATGGACGTACATGTACATCCCACAGAAACTGTCACTTAGTAAGGAAGTAATTGAATGTAATGGGGGATAAAAAGTTCGGCGGGCGTTAAGTGCCGGCTGCGTGCACGCACGGCTGGTCACTAAGGGGTTAATAAATAAAATTTAAAAAAATCTGACCTTATTCTTAGAAAATTCCTTGCTTTATAGTTATGTATAAGAAGACATGTAGGATATTTGTGAATTTGCTGGGATATCTGCTTTTATAAAATATTTGCTTTATGGGATTATTTGGTTTTATTGGGTAAATAACACTTCTAAAGTATGTTTAGTATATTTTGGTTGTCACCATGAAACATGTTAATCATAAATTCTGTTCTATGCTTTTATCATTCTGAAGCTCCAGGGAAGGACGTACATAACATATGATACTAGCATAATAAGTCATTTTTAACTTATTTTTTCACATCATATCTTGTTGCATGATGCAACTTATACTTCAAGTGAGGCTTTATGAAAAATGTATTCTGTATACAGTAGTTTTACATATAGTCATTCAAGCACTTCCTCAAAAGAATCTATGTAAAAAAGCTTAAACCTAAAACCTCTAACTGTCCCAAAATTGCCACTGTGGCAACCTTACATTGTCTGGGCTTTTCCCAACCAACTTTGAGGACCTATATTGAAAACCTTTCTCTTCTTCTTCACTAAATAGAATCACTTTTGACTGCATCTAATGTTTGAATATTTTCCTTCTACCTCTAGATTGTAAGCTTTTGTGAGCAGGCACCTCTCCACCTTTGGTATTCAGTTGTTTACCTTTGTGACGAGTATTCCCTAATTGTTCACCACTTTGGAATTTGCTGGTGCTTAATAAATAATTAAAAATAATTCATTACTTACCTATCAGGACTGTCCAAGTTTAGCACTCAAGGGCCACCAACAGGCCAGGATGTAAGGATTTCCCTGATTAAGCACAGGTGAGTTATTCAGTGGCTCATTCATTTTGAATTGCAAAATGGTGAAAATGCGCTCAGTCTCAGTGGTACAAAATATGCTCCATGCGTTTATCCCCCTTAAATGTTAGAGAGGTTCCAACTTACTGACACATTCAAGTAGGGAAAAAGCCCTTTTTAAATCAATGGAAATTTGGAAATGTTTCATTCACTCCTATGGTGCATTTGGTTTGCACCTCATGCTTTCTACATAAGACCTCAGGTGTGCTGGTAATACTAATCCCTCTCTTGGATAACAAATGAAGTCAAGCAGACAGTGCCAGTTTGACAGATATATTTTGAAGAACTTGTGCCCTCAAACTAGCAATAAGGTAAAAAAAGAAATGCTGATTTTTTTCAAGGTAAATTTAAACCAATTCTGGCCTTTTGAAGGTAGTGTGAGGCTGTGCCAGCTTGACCGAGCCTCACAGAATAGATTAGAATGGCTGATTTATACTGCACTGTCACTTGGTATGAGCGTGGTGTGTGACATCATGAATGGGTGGAGCCAGACACGGACTCCCCTGTTCCTTTTCCCCATCTCCCAAGCCTTATGACAGTTCAGCATGCCCCCACAAATGGATGCTGATGCAGTCCATGTCACTAACAAAATCTAAGTTACCTTGAAAATGGTAAGTTAAATATAATATTAAAACATATATTGTATGCATTAATACTGTGTAATTGCCATGGTTGGGTCTGGAAGAGGTGTGAAGCTCCCTTTAATTTGACTTTCTCTGTGAGCCTTATGGTGCAGTTTTTGCTTCAGAATTGCTTCTCTTTGCCTTAATTTTACGACAGCAGATGTTTGCCTGACTTTGCCCCAGATTTGAACCCATAACTTAGATTTAGGTCTTTGTGCAAAAGGATTACTATGACTGAAATATTTCAATTACACAGCAGAATAAATATCTCATTGTTTAGAAATGTGTATATTTGTCTCTCCATCCCTTTCAGCTCAAGTTTTCCTTCAGTGATGGATTTATAAAGAATGTATCTATTTTTATTAGCAATTACAAGCAACACATCACTGTACATGTAAAACACAATCTGTTTTACAAATTAATACCATAAAGATGCTCCAGAGACATGGATGAGTCACAACATAACAGTAAATCCTTAAATATTACTACATCTTCTCAGCTACCTCATTTATCATTTGTAACGGAAATCACATTTTTTTTTTACTCTTATAATATTGAAAAATTCAAATTATGTATAAAAATCCATGTGTGAAAACAAAGCAATGAATGTAGAGTACTACTGGGAAGATAATCAGTAATAATAATATGGTTGCAAGTGTAATTTAAAAAATCTAACATTGTTTAGTTAGCATGAGGTCTGTAATAAAAGACTGTAGGAGCAACTGTAGGAGCAACTGTAGGAAAACCAGCTGCAAAGAACAAAGCCCCACATGTTCATTGATTTCAATGGGTATTTTAACCCTTTGAATCCTAGAGATGTGTCCAATACTTTGCTTCAGAATTCACTGGAGACCTCTCTAGCATTCAAGTTTTTAGGATGCCCATTGAAATCAATGGTGCAGAAGAAAGAAAATACTCTGAAACCCTCCCAAACTGCTTTCCTTTGTGCAAGCAACGTTATGGGGACTGAGTGAATTATTAGAGTAAATGGTTCACTTTGAAAATTCCGCAAACAAAAGAGTGTGTGACATAAAGGCGCAATAATCATGTTGTCTTGATGAAAAGGGTGACATGAGAATCTTGTCCTGCATCAAAAGTGGAAGATTCTCATGTCTCTGCCTTACACAATGCGGCAAATATCTTGCTGAGTTTAGTTCCCACATACTCGCCTTGATCTCTGTTCACTGTTGCCTGGTTCTTGCACCAGACAATTTAGCTTCCTGTATATGTATGTGCCAGCTGCAACTGCCTATTTGCCACCCTTATTACTGCTCGAGTCTGATTATTATGCCCTTCTTTCTAGTCTTTTTAATGGCCCCACTCCTGACATATTTCTCTCTAATACTCTCTCTTTCTATCCTCTTCCCAACCCAAGAAGAGAAAAATTCCATAAAAAAACAAGTACTATGAGGAAGACCCAGACACCTTGTATTTGCAAAAAATAAATCATGTTCTTGACCTTCTTCCTCGATCCAGTACTCACATTTATTGGAGACTTTCTCTGCCTCTTAGCCAGTATGATATGCATTGGATAATATAATTCCAAGCCAGTTATTCTTCTGTCCAGTTTGTCAGCTCACAGGATATGGTCTGCAGTGTAACCCCAATAATTTGGGCCAAATGTAGTCCTGTTTATTGCCTTATTTGTATAAGAGGCAAGCCAGTAATAGGCAGATGAACTTTATTAGGGACCTCACTCTCAAAGTGCTAGGTACAGAAGAAGGGTCAACACATCTACATGTAAATAGGTAGTGGAGTTAATTGTAATAGAACATAACCCGCAAGATAAAAACGTTTAAATAAGACCAGGTAAAATGTCTTAAGAACATTCAACTAGCTAAATAAATCTGTATAGTGTAAAGTGTATTTGTGGAACCCCCTTACCCAGCTCTAACTGCCACACGTTTGTTCAAGAATTGTATTGTAAGAAAAATAATGTATGTATTTTCATCACAGAGCTCCATTGACAATAGAGGTCAGTTGGGATCTATGAAAAAACAAACTCTTCCATGCAGCACCATTGCTAACAAAGTTATGTGTGCCGTGCAACTTAATACAACAGTTTGCGGAGAAAGAAAAAAAATCTGCTCTCTCTCCCCTTCTCTGCATGCTCTGCTCTGCTCTGCCCTGTCATTCTGCACGAAGAGAAGGGGAGAGAGAGCTCAGTGCAGCGCTCATCAGAAATCAATTATATCAGCATAAAGTAAATGAGAAATACTACAGTAGGGGAGCACTTACAGTATCCATAGCCAATAACTAAAGTGAAGGATTGAAGCAACATTTAATTCAGCAAAATGAGAATATTGCTCTTTTGATGCAGGGTGAGATTCTCATGTTGCCCTTTTCATCAAGGCGACATGGTTATTACTCCTTTATGTCATACTCTCTTTTGTGTGTGACATTTTCAAAGGATCCCAGGGTAATTAGCTTAGTATATTGGTTGGGCTGTCATAGAACTACAAAAATTGGTTCCAGAGCATTTTATTTTTACTAGTTAATGCCATGAAACGCAGATATGAAGAAATAGCCTAAAAAGCGGCACGGTCAACTTCATACTGATTGAATGTGTACATCATGAATTCACTCTACAGAAAAAAGGCCCAGAGAAAATGGACATGGAAAACTCTAATGGTAATACAAGTGAAATCAACTTCATACTTGCAAATAATTAAGTGATAATCACTGACTGCTCAGTCTTAACGTTGGCAATGACCACTGTCAAGTGAGAGCAAAAATTATAAACTGATTGCAAGGAAGAAAAACAAAATGATCAAGTCAAGAAATGTGAAGATGAATACAAACCAGTCATTGAAAAATAATAAGAATTTTAGGTTAGCACAGTCTAATCGCTTCAGTATGCTGCAAGTCCTTCCAGACACAGGCATTTCAACCCACAATTAAAAAGTTATTGAAACTATCGTAGGCACTGCCCATATCCTTGCACCTACTGGGAAATAAGAAAAAAACCAACAACCCGGATATCAAAACAAACAGTTGCCATGATGAACAAGTGAAAAGAAATTAATCAAAATGGCAATATCAGAAAGAGGGTGGATGTAGAAATGTGCAAGACCATAAGGAAGCACATAAAAGAAGAAATGCGCAAACATATTTATCCTTCCCACTCCACCTCCTTTTATTGACTCTATTAAATATATGATTCAAAAGACAAGCAATATATAAATCTGCAGGAAATTACATTTATAATTACTTCCGAGATACCAAGTCAACCAAACCATTGCTAGTAGTGTGGTTAATTTATTTAGTGGAGCCACTTATGTGACCTTTGAGTGCCAGAGGGGTCGCAATCCATGGCATACCGCTTTGATTCTCAAAGAGTTAGTGAATGTGCAGAATTTTATTGTTGGCTCAGTATGCAGAGGAAAACAACAAGCTTCCATGTTAATATTCCTGGTAAGACTATGTTCTCATGGGCTTCATGAGCACAGTTAATGTCTGCGGAATATCACCCATGTAGAACATAGAATGGTAGACTAGTTGAATTGGTTACTAAGTAAACACAGTGCAATGCAGCATGCTACAATGTGCCTGCATTCAATGCAGAAAGCAGACAAGTTGCATCTAGTCTCATTTGCACTGACGTGCAGATCATTCACACATCCAACACTCAAAGGGACAGTAGTGGATTCCAATAAATGTATCTCCATTTAATGCTTATGTGTTATGTCATTTTGTGCATTATATCAATATTTTCCAACATATAGTTCAAAAGCAATTCCGTATTAAAGTATCCCCTTCCACCCCTTTTATCACTAATATGCACTTCCCCTCAGTTGTAGAAACCAGACCGCTTACTGCGAGGGACAATCTTCTCACTGTGAGCATAATGAAAACCCTGCCCTCCTTGTACTGCGCACAATGAAACATAAGAGCATTAAATGGAGATACATTTATTGGCATCCATTAGTATCCCTTTAAGATTGTAAGGCTCATTTGCAAGTCTAATTTGTGTTTGGCTGATGCCGATTTGGGCTGGCTCTTAGTCAGCCACACTCTTCCCAGCAATAGGAGCACAGAGGGAATTCAGGGCCGTACAGGAAGTAGAGTGGCTGGAAGATTTCTTTAAAGACATTTATCTTTTTTGGCTTATCTCTGTTACGTAACCTTTTACTTGTGACACTCATGTGATTGTTTTGCTCATAAACAACTTACACTTACAAATGTGTTACCAAAAGAACAACTGCCAAAATTTGTAATATGTTGTCAAACCTAGTTTCCCGAGCATGAAATTGGGGTTTTAGGTGAAACAGACTTTGCAGTGTTTGTTCTCATCTTTGTTTTTACACTGTCAAATAATTTTCAGACCTTTGTTGTTGAATAAAAAGAGAGCCATTTTGACACATCTTCCTTGTTAAAGACCACTGACTGTTATAAGCTGTGAATTGGTGCAGGTGTACAGAAAACTGGGCATGTAAATATGCAATTGAAATATTCACCTTTTAACTTTCATAATTTCACCACAGGCACTCTAAACATTAACAGATGGCAATGCAAAATGGAATGGGAATAAAAGTGAAAAGCTAACTGAGATATCTGTCTCTTCTGTGTTTTGAATAATGAAGCAAAAGGCTAGGCTTTTCAGCATGTACAGTGCAAACAAAAAGCATTATTTTGAGCCAGCCATGTACTAAGGTGTACAATGCCCTCGATAACCTTGTGATTTTATTATTATTATTATTTTTTGCAGAGAAAAGCTCGCTGTTTACAATCATCTTATGTCTCCAAGCAAGATAAATCAACCCAGACGGAGTTTTTAAGCCATGATGTAAGCACTCTATATTTCTCTAATTCTACATTATATTATTAAAGCTGATGTACTAAGAGGAATTGGAGCAAAACAATTGCACCAAAGGGTATAGATAAAAATTACCAATATTACCAATTATTTAATTGGGGCTTGTAAATCTTTGGAGGCAATGAACTAAGGTGTAATAAATAGGTGATAAAGGGGAGATGACTTCTTCAGTGATATCACTTCTCTTGTTCCTTTGTTATTCTATGGAGCCTATGCACTAAGATTTCTCCCACTTTGGAGATCTTGTGCATAGACTCTATATAATAACATAGGAACTGGATAATTATCACTGGAGAAGTCATCTCCACTTTATCACCTGTTTATCACTCCTTGATGCATAACCCCCTTTGAGTCCTAAAGAGGAATCTAATGCACTGAATTCTGGAAAGTTATTTAATGTAGTGTGTAGAAATATGTTGAAGACCTTTTAACACTCAAGGAAGGTTATGCACTAAGATGTGATAAAGAGGTGATGAAGCAGAGATGACTTCTCTAGTGATATAACGTCTTCAATTCCTTTGTTAGTTTATGGAGACTATGCAATAAGATCTCTCCCGCATGAAAAATCCTAATGCATAGGATCCATAGAATAACATAGGAACTGGAAAAGTGATAACACTGGAGAAGTCATCTCCACTTACAACTTTTTTTTATCACACTTTAGTGCATCTATCCCCTGGGCTTAAAAGTCCCCGAAAATCTTTGAACATTTGTATTTTTCCCTTATGGTACAGTTTGTTCTCCCAGAATTACTCCAGGAAGGAGATGCAATAAAGTGTGATAAAGAGGTGATACTTGTTATCACTTCTACAGTTCTTATGTTATTCTATAGAGCCTACGCACTAAGATCTCTAAAGTTGGAGAAATCTTGTGCATTGGCTTCATATAATGACATACAAACTGGAGAAGTGATCTCCACTTTATCACCTTTTTATCACGCCTTAGTGCATAACCCCCTAATTATTCTTAGTATATCAGCCTCATTATTTGTATTAATTTAGACTGAAATAATTTTGCAGCTTATCTGAAGACTATTGCAATCATTGTTGGTCTTACAACTGTAAAGCAAGATCAACACTGGATTATATAGCTTAATGTTCGCTGTGTTAAATGCATCACTGGTTTTCATCTCACATTCTTTTGAGGTGTATGAGGTTCTTCCAGGGAAAGACCAGTGATAAAGTTATCAATCTGTAATAAAATTCAGCCCAGTCAAAGTAAAGTCTCTTCTGGGATTGTGAATTGAGATACGTATGGTAGCATGTTAAAGGTAAAATATATACCAGATCCATGTTTTTGTCCTCAAATTTCTTCTTCACACAAAAATATTAAATAACACTTTAACAACCTTCTTGTGTTGCCATAGTAATAAAGATAGTCTGCTCTTAAAGGCGAACTGTCACCTAGGATATAATTTCGGTCATATAGACTCTGAATAGGTAATTTTAGATTATATCTTTGAGATAGTTTAAATTATATTACGTGAAATAGATAAAGTAACCCAAAAAATCCACAACAAGAGGCACACTGAACACCTTCTAGTCAGTTAAATTTTACATCAAGCATGAACCAGTTGAAGGGATCATCTGTAAGTTTTAGCTGACAAATTATAGTTCAGTATGCCTCTTGCTGTAGAGATTTCAGATACTATATTTATTTTACTTATTGTAATTTGAATTATTATTTTATTTTACTGCTGTCTCTTCAGAGTCTATATAATATTCTTCAAGTATATCTAAGAAGATTTCTTCTACTCAGGTGGTGTCAGCTGCTTAAGTTCCACCAAGTCCCATCAGTTTATGCTAGTCTTTCAAATATCCTTCCCTGGAGGCAACTTTTGATAACCAGTGGGATATTTAAAAGAAGAAAGGGATATATAACATGCTGAATTTATAGCCCCTGGAGTAATTTAGATAATGGCAACAATTTCAAACTTTAATTGTTCATATTTATCATTTGTGAGGCCTCTTAGGCGTGTTAGTGATAGGCTCCCCAGTCCTGTATTTATTAAGCAGAATATTTTTTTCTACTAGGAAGCACTGCCCTTCCATTAATGTTAGGCATTGTTCACTTTTTCAATAGTATTGCTACTTTTGTTAAACTGAGCTTCACATCCTAAAATATATCACATTTCTGTGTGACAGGTTATTCATACAGGCAATTATGAGCAACATAGCCCTAACACAGCCCTGGATTCCATTGCATTTAATAACTTTATCAAGGGTTTTATCTACAAATTTCTTCATAACTGTCAATGGGAATTTGTTAGATAAAACCAAGGATAACACTGATCAACTAAAATGCAATATATTCCACAGGTTTGCTGAAACTTTCTTGCATTCAACAAAAAACACAGGAATGATTCAGTAAAGCTTAACTGCATTGAGGACTATGTGGTTGCTGTGCTGTTTGTTCACCCAATCAATGGCAACCCACAATGGGTCAGCTAATCATGTTTGACTGAAGCCATCATTGACTGGCCATTTTTAATGCCTACACTGTTTTCTCTCATTGAGAGGATCACTAGAAAAATGCACATATCTATCACAGCCATAAAACATTGCACTTTTATTGTTAGTCTTATGAGTGAAGCATTATCAATGAGAACTCTTTAACTCAGTAAATATATCATACAGTCCATTTAAACTAGGACCGATGTTATGAGTGATTTCTAATTTAACCTGTATGTTTCCAAAGCTTCCATTTTTAATGGGAAAGCATGCTAATGATACCATGCAGTATGAAACTACTTATTGTTTCAGCAGGAAAATTAAAATCTGCAGATTTCAATCAGTGTCAAATTAATTGCTAGTTTTACAGATCATTCTATTGTAATCTCAAATTAGTAAGTGTTCAAAAAAATGGAGGATGTATATTAAAATGTAAAGCATTTCAAAATCAAATATAATTTGCTCTCTGATTAACAATTTAATGAAGGTATTATGCCTGCAATCACTATAGACTAAGCACTTTATATCTTGTGTCATGTATTGAGAAAATTGTAACTTGGAAAGGAATTTAACATTAATATTTAACTGATGTGCATCAGCAGGGAATACTTCAAGTAATTGTCTTAATTGAAAATGAAAATTTCCAAACCAATACCTCAATGAGATTTTATTCTAAGCTCAAATTCTTGGTTACAAAATCAAAGGGACTGTAAAAATTCACAGGAGAGTCATATGGAAAGAATCTCTGTGAAGCTGTAGTTCAAAAAGGAATTAGTATGAAGATAAATAATATCCTGTAGCTAAAATTTGGAGGATGAGGTAACTAAAGAAATAGAATTGATACAACAACAGTTTTTGATTGTATAGTAATGTGCCTTCTACTGCTTTTTTCCTTATTATGTACTGTAGATTAAATCAGCATATTTTAGTAATTTAAAAACAGTGAAAATACTTATTTCTCCCAGGTTTAAATAGATAAATAAAAACAAACTGTTTAAATGGGATTTGGATCAAAGCACAAATTACTCAGGAGTACCATTTAAGTATCACAACAAAGTCACATTTTACTACATTCCAGTCATTTATAAATATATTGGCATGTGACTAAACCCCATCCTCAAATGTGACCTTCATATTAATACATTAACATCCAAACTTTATCCCAAAGTAAGCAGTCTGTTTAGAAACAAATCCAACAGATGTTGATGTCATTGAATATGGAGGTGTAGTACATGCTTCAGCTTCACAAATCTATCTTTGTAAACTCAAAACTCTTTATATATATATATATATATATATATATATATATATATATATATATATAATGCCGTCTTGTTCTCCAATGTAATTACATTTCTCATCAGTGTTATATGTTAAAGGAAAACCATTTCTCTGGTACCCCACACCCTGAGCAATTTGGTGACTCCATCTGTCCTCACTTCCTATTCCTTACCCTTCTCTGCCTGCAACTGATTTATGATTCAGAATTAAAAGATCTGCATTCTCCTATGGAGCTCAGCAAACTTGGAACAACCTACCTTAAAAAAAGTAAAATATTCTGCTAGTTTAAAATCCCTAACAATATGTTTCTTTCTTTCTATTAAACACTGCATACAACAGTACAAAAATACTGATGCTTTCCTTTTTCTGTTTGATAACAAATGTGTAACTCTGCTTTGTAAATACTCTCCAGGACATGCTGCATGATAAAGAATTAATAAATTGGAGATAACTTCCCTAGTGATATCAGTTCTCCAGTTCCTATGATATTCTATGGAGCCTATTCAGTAAGATATCCAAAGTTGTAGAAATCTTAGTGCATTGGTTCCATAGAATAACAGAGGACTTCACAAAGTGATATCGCTGGAGAAGTCATCTCCACTTTATCACCTCTTTATCACACCTTAGTGCATCTCCTCCAATGTATTCTTCCTGGTAAAACTGTTTCTAGATAAATAAATTATCTGGAATTTGTCCCATTCATTAGTGGCATATCAGGGAATTTTAATTTGTGGAGTCCCCAGAGGGGGTGCTGTTGGGAAGTATAATTGCAAATCACGGCAAAAAAGGGCAGGGTTTACCCATGAGTGGGTGTGGGCTTTCCGGGGCATCACAAAAGTGGGCGGGAAGTAGGAGAAACTGGGTGGAGAAGGAGAAAAATTGGGAGGGACTGTGTGGGAAGAAGTAGAAGTGGACAGAGTTTTGAAGCAAACCCCCACATCTGGAAAATCAGCCTCTTACCCGGAGACCCGTAATACACTCTCAAAATCAGAGTCTCCAGGGGAAATCCCAAGAGCTCCCAGGTATGATTAGTGGACATGAACCATGTAAATACTCAATTCCAATTGGTCAGATGTAGGCTACTGTATACATTGGAAATCTATGGGGAGGACATTGTATGCGTTTGTATCACATCCATGACTGGATTTATGATTTATGTTTATTCTATTTCCCTGTCTCACATATGCAAGTCAGTGAAATCTGATCTATCACTGATGAATTAGTCCATGTTCACTGTGAAGAGTAGCATATCGGACATGCTGTTCTTCCTACACCTTGATAAATTCCAGCCTAAATATTGTATTTTGTTAATGTAAATGTGGATCTTTATAAGTGTAAAAAGCTGAATCCAGTAAAAGTCTATATAGAAAAAGAAAATCACATCAGAAAATGTTCATAGGTTAATTCCTCTTGCTGTAGAATTTAACACGTGAAAATCTTATTTACTTTTCTGTTCTTCTAGTTCCTACCCCTGTATTAATAATATTTAATAACACTTGGATGCTAGAATAACAGGGTATGATGTCATACAGGTATAGGAGCTGCTATACTGCTTTGCAATACGTTCGGTACACCTCTGGAACACAAAGGGTTAATCCTTCAATGCCAGAGGGACACACAATGCACCACAATGCTTTGCTCGCCCCCTCCAGAGCTGAAAGGAATAAATAATACTTTCAAACTCTTGAACACCGGAGAGACCTTTGGTATCTCTGGCATTCAAGGGGTTAAAACCCCAATTTTAATTAATGATTTTTTTTTCCTATGGAGCAGTTAGTTTGCCCCAGAATTGCTTCATTTTCTTAGTATATCAGCCTTCATGAGGCTACAAAGCTTGTTAATGTTATATGAACTGCTCAAGGAGTTAAAATTACCTGTTAACTAAATGGGAATATTTTCTTGTTTCCCAATGGTGCAGTTGGTATGCAATGCAATGGATACTTTATTATTAAAATTGTATTAGGAAGAGTGTTTTATTTTTCTTGTACTTACATACTTTGTAAGATATGCACCCTTCATGCTGGGCACTTTCTCATTCTGTGGCACACTGTATCTTCGGCACAGCGGTGCAGGACTTCCCAGTGCTGTAATTCCCCTCCCACCTCCCTCCCAGCTGTCCCATGGAGCACTTTCAGTCTTCCCTTCATAGTGCTGTGCCTTACATCTATCTTTACAGCAAGCTCCCTTTTCATTATATTGAGCTTGCAGTTTAAATAGTGATTGTAACCTCTTGAATCCTATAGAGATCACCAGTAAATTTCATGCAGTATGTTAAGATCTTCGTTTATATCATGGGAAATTAAATAATGTGTATTGGTCTTGTGTGGTGCAGTATGGGGAGGTAACGACTATTCATGGTCCTGTTGTCATATCACTCCTACATTTTTACTAATTTAGGGCTAGATTCTACTGTAGGTGTTATTTTTATATCTGCTTTTATCTCCAGTTTTCCTCATAGACTTCAATAGGAAAATATTTGCTAAAACTGGAGGTAACATTTATCTCCTGCAATAGGATCTGTCCTTTAGCTGTTTGAAAAAGCATGGTGAGGGATTTCCTTATACTATTCATGACTTGCAGTCAGTACTTTCAGCTCCAGCTACTGGGGTTTATAACTTGAAGCATCCCCAACCATCCATTGATTGGTTAGGGATATTGGAAGTTGTAGTCCCCAACATCTGAAGATCCAGAGATTAACTACGTGGTCTGTTGGATCCATGGTCCTAAAATTGGGGACTGCTAAACAGGCCATGTCTTTGTGATTTCCCTGTTTGAGCAAAGGTGAGTCCATCATACACTCAGCTCCTTTAATTGACTAATTTGTGCTCAAGCAGAGAAATCCAAAAGACATCACCTGTTAGTGGTCCTTGAGTTTATGTTTGTGAACCAATATAATGTATTTTACATTGTATTCAGTTAGAGTGTCACCTGTATATGTTTGTTCTCTTTTTATATTTCAAATAAATGCACAATATCTAGGCAGTAGTAAAATGTTTTAATCAAACTATTTCAGGAATGGGGACACTTTTTTTGGTTTAAACTAAATTGAATTGTACCTTACTCCCAGGAAATATGAGGTCATGCAGTTCAGTAACCTTTGCTGTAGGTCATTCTGCAGAAAAGTAACGTTTAAAAGTATATTTTTTCAAAACTTTTCTCGTACACAAAAATCACTGAACCAATTTTTATGAAGCTTGTCAGTTCTGTAGGCATTGCTTCTAGCACCATAAATTTAAACTTTATTGGTGACTCCCACACAGTTATGGACAACTGAAATGAAAACAGCATTTAACATGGAATTCTGCTGCTCTAGTACTGCGTAATAACTGACCATAAATAATCATTTTAACATTTATAAGTCTTAGACCGCCTTGACCTTGTATTTCAGTATAAGAGAAGCCAAACAATTGCATCAGTGAGGCTGATGAGCTATGGAGAACTGGAGTACTCCTGAATTAAACCAACTGCACCTTAGGAGACAATTAAAAATTTGCATTATGACATTAACTATTTTATTTCTAAAGAGGATTACAGTATATTGCCTTCCAATATATTGCAGTACTTTCTTGAATTTTCATGGTAAAAAAAGGTTAAAACTTCCTTTTACATCAATGGGAATTTTGTAAATGCTGATTTGTCCACTGTGGGGCAATTGGTTCTCTCTCCAGAATTGCATCATCATACTCAGAAATTCTTGCTACCATCAAGAACATTAGTAACCACTTTAATGATTGAAGTAGGGTAATGCTTATATTGGATTGATTTATCAACCTTTTAATGTTATCAATAAATAATGTTAAAATAGCATGGCATGAATTATAACACCTTGATGTTCTTTGATAAATCTAGTTCTTTGTTTCAGTGCTGTAATAAGTTCATGTAGATACATGTAAGCTTCATCGTTAGTGTTTATGTGTATAAATTCCTGTTTGCGTTTGCAGAATAACAAGTGAGGAGATATTTTAATGTTGTAGTTTTGAGAATATTGCCTTGCTCTTCTGTTAGTGGAATTCATTCAAAGGGCTCCTTCTCACCGACTACAGAAATATATTTCTGTTGCCTGTGTTCTGTGATCAGTGTCTTCTGTGTTGCACCTCTGATCCATGTGCATGTCAGGCAAGTATTAGTGGTGGATGACCATACGGCTCTGTATTCATTGGAGGTTGTGATGAGTATATCAAGCTCCATGTAGCTCTTGGGACCTTTCTTCTGGTAGCTCCATAGACCTGAGTGCAGATTGTCTTGCAATTCCTTCATTTGTAAAGCATTTTAGACCAGTCTAGAGTTCAATGGGTTAAGAATTTCCTAGTAAATCAGTCAGGTATTCATTTGTTTTAGTATGCAAACTACTGTGAAACAAACAGAATTAAGACTTATGGAGGATACCCATTCCTTTTCAGTTGAATACAGAATGTTCACCTAATTATATTGCTAATGCAGCCATCAATAAGCAAACTGCATATAAACTAACTTTTTGATTATGTAACACTTTATATAAATATTTTCACAGATGTTTACTACTGGTGTGTTTTTGTGTGTGATGGAGATATATCAACATACCTGATATTCTGCTTTTACTGCCATACACATAAGATACTTCACAAATACCTTAGGGTACAGTATGTATGAATGCTGAAGTATATTTCCATTGTAATAAATGTGAATAGGAATTTACATATATGCATGTAGCAGATGCATACTCTGCATCCATAAGTTTCTCACACCTTTGATTTCAGTGGGATATGCCAGCCTTTCAAGAGGTTAAAACACCCTATATACAAAGGCGTCCATATTACCTGAATACATGAAGAGACATATCATGCAATCTGCTCTGTGCAACACTTGGAGCTACTGCTGGAACCCTGTAGATACCAGTTTACATGGAGATTAGGTGGTCATCTGTAAAACTGCCTCTCTCTTTTCTGAAAAAAGTGGTGTGCTCCTGGACATACTGTTACCTCCGGTAGCACATCCACAGAGTTGCATACATCATGCAGAAAGCCTCCATGCATCGTCATATGGACAAAGAGCCCACACGCCCATCAAACAAGGGAGATAGCTGGTGGATTGGGCTTTAGTGGGATATAAGCCGGGAACTCTTTATGTGGCAGCCTGATGTGTCTCTTCTTGTATTAAAGTGATAGTAATGTTTCACAAAAGAGCAGCTCTGATTAATCTTCATAGTATTTGGGCCATGGAGGGCATTATTTCAATACTGTCAGAGTTGTAGTTCAAGAGTAACTGAATGATAAAGAACCCCCTCCCACCCCTTTTATCTAGTGTAAGCCGCCTCCCCTCAAATGTGGAATCTGGTCTTGAGACCAGACAGCTCACAGCAAGGCACAATCTGCTTACTGTGAGCATAAGGAAACCCTCCCCCCTTGAGAGGTTTTTCCCTTATGCTGACTGAAGATTGTCCCTCCCTGCGATCCATCCGAACAGTCTTGCTGCTCTGAGGTGAGCAGTGTTACATCAGTAAAAGGGGTGGAAGGGGGATAATTTATAATTCAATTACTCTTGAACTACAACTCAAACAGTATTGAAATAACACTCTCCATGGTCCAAATACTATGAAGAGCTGCTTTTTTTGTGAAACATTACTATCCCTTTAAGGTTATAAGGGCATATTTGTATATAGGTGTTAGTATCATTTTAAAAGCCTATTCTAAATCAATGATGGTTTTCAGTTGTCCCAGAACTGTTAAACTTTGTACATCAACTTCATTTTGTCCTTCTATAATTGCACAGCTACTTCTGTGATATTTTTGTATGTGTGTTATCATTTTCTGCCACTCAGGTAGAGGGTAGAATAAACTTCATTGCCCATGCTCTTAGGCCACACTGGTATAACATAATTCTGTAAACAGCAGAATAAGGTAACCTGATGGCTGGGCATGAGCTAAATGGGAAGCAACTCTGTGGTTGACTTAAATTGGCTTGTTCTATAACACTGATGGACTACTGGGGGGCATCTTGATGCACTCAGATGCTTCTCTTACAGCCCCAAGTCTTTTTTGTAACAGTACAGTGGACAGAGGCAATCATTTCCCTCTCCCTTACACTCAATGTTCACACCAAAAGGAAAACACTTCTTTTTCTTACCTCAGTCAGCATGTATCTCCCATTATACTTACAACGTGCAATCGTAACCCCTTGTGTACTAGAAAAGTCCCTAACACTTTGTGAATCATTGCATTGGATACCTCTGCAGCATTCAAAGTGTTAACTCTTTAATAACCAGATGTGTTATCCAGCACATTGTGAATCAATGCATTTGTCCTTAAAGGGTTAATCTGCTTCATTGGTCCTTAAAGGATTAATCTGCTTGTTTCTATAGCCATAATGTGTGTCCCTTTGATGGCAATACGGGTCACTTATGAGACCCTTCAGGTTAATCTGGTTGCCTGTCTGTTTTAGAGAAAGATCCTGAGAGGACAATGACCTCCTCCAGAATTTCACTCACTTATTTTTAAGAATACATATCTAGGGCCTTGTTAAATGGCACCTTTTTTTGGATGAAACACCTCTCCCTCTTAGGCACATATCTATAAATTCAAAGTAAAGTAATTCTGAGGGAAAACAATACCTCAGTATAGATTTCAGTATGAAACAAATAAAATGTCCTTTTCATTTGAATGTTGATTTTCCCTTTATATAATTGGTGCAGTGTTATCTGTTCTACTTGACTTTAAAAATATGCTCTATTTTTTTGTAGCAATTGAAAATGTTCTTTTACATTTAGCGCTACAGTGTAGCAATGTTATCCAAGCATCTCGTTCTTTCAATATAAACAAAAGTCACAAAATTGTAGGCAAAATGATTCTACTTAAGATAGTTGTGTAATTTCAATGAGATTTAATTGAAACTTATATGACAAAATCATAGACGCATTATCACACTGCCTGAGGAAAGTTGCAGCATGCTGGGTCTATCTGAGATAATCACAAAGTATCATGCCTATGTGAAATGCCCTGTAGGGCACAATGATTCACAAATCATTGCTGTTGCTGTGACATTGTCACCCGTGTGGAAGGAGCCTTAAAAAAGGAGCTGCTATAAAATGCAGGGGAATATGATAAAATACAATATCACCTCTGCTGTATGGTAGAGGAATGAAATGCAGTGTGTTACACCCCCTCCCCTCCTCCCCGGAGGACAAGAGGCATATGCAGCACAATGCATGGTAGACTTCTATGGTCATCAAGGAGTTAAATATTAGTATACTTTAGTTTTAATTAGCATAATAGCCTATTCTGTTGAAGGCATAAGCAATGAACTAGACGCATTGTTTTGTTGTTTTCTTTTTTTACTCTTGCTTTCAATTACAGAAATATTAATGGTTCTATGTATTTATAATGGGCTAATGTGCTCTCCATATATATTTATGATAATTTAAACATTTTCTTTGACCAAAGGGACTTAAAAATTCAATTGCTGCAGGATATAATTCTCTTGGAGACGCCTGCTTAGTCACTGGATAATTGGACTAACAAATATGAATTTGAAGTTAATTAATTCAAACTACTTTTCTATACCATACAAACTTCATTAGGCCTTTGAGTATGAGGGGTATCCAAATCATTGCTTTGCCATGTGATGGGTATCTCTCTGGCGTTCAAACGGTTAAAATATAACAGCTATCGTTTGCTGTAGCTTAGATTTTTGGAGGATTTGTTTAATTAAAACGTTGGCTGTTACAACATTTTCCTCATGGCAAGAACATTGATTGCTTTACCTTTTGACAAAGGCCATCAGTATTGTAAGTGCACAAATTATTTAAACTGTGATGGTGTATGTAATGTAAAATCCAGTGTGGTGCTTTTTGCTAGAATGGCCTGGGGCAATCTTTGTGCTACTGGTTATAACTTAATATCATAAAACAATTAAGCATTTGGAAAGAATGTTTTCTCTAAATATAATTGTATTACTAATGCTAGGGGGAAAATATATCAGCTTTTTAAATACTGACACCATAACCTTTTCAGTGCAGGAGGTAAATGGTTGTTGCATAGCCAAGTATATTTTAAGGATTTTGCATTATTTCGTTAGCAATATTTCCGTTAAATAACTTTCTACAAACCTGTACAAAATATATATATTTTTTCTAACACTGGTCTTAAATGGATTATATGCAATGTCATAAACATAAAAAAATTGAAAATATAACAATTTATCATGGTGTTAACCCAATTATTTGTAATAACATTATTCTGTTAAAAATATATTCAATGTATTGTCCTGTATCTTCTTACTAAAATTATACCAGATTTGTATTGGTTTTACTAAATGCTTAACCTTATAATCATACACAGGTTTTTCTGAAACAAACAAAAAAGCATGCCTGCTTTTTTGTAATCCAGTAAAAATAAAAATGAAACTATCCAAGGCAAATTTTATATATGGGCCAATGAGTTTAAACATTAACAAATTGTGGCCATAAATTAGCCAAGTTTTAAATCATCTTTACCAAACAGATCAATATAGCAGGAAAAATGTATTTGCACTTGTTAGTTTAAAACATCATTATTTTTATTTATGAATGAAGGCGTTCAGTAAAAAATTGTACTCAGATTGTTTGGGTTGCTATTTTATAGCAGATACCAAAAGCACAAAACTGCCCCTACCACAGCCCATAGCTCTCAGAAATGTTTTCATAATTTTTGGCTTGCCTGTACTTAAATCAGTGGTAACATCCACTTAGGGTGTCCCCTTTTTCTACAAAGATTTTTACAAAAATGTGAAAGTTTAGTTTGAAATGTGTATTTATGGAAAAAAAAATATGCACAAAATGCTTATTTGGATAATTAGACCCAGATTGTGAGACCCATTTGATGTATTTTCCCCCTCATTACACCTTTGACAAATGACCTCTAATATTTTAGTGGAGTCCAGAAAGTCCTAAATTGTATGCTAGGGGTTTCTTGAGCAAAAAAAAAGATTGAGAAACACTGACTTAATGGTTACAACAACTTCAGGCATGAAGATAATATCGCAATATTATTTTGGAAAGCAGATGGCAACTGCTTCATTTTAGGGATCACATTCATTTGTAACCCTACACAGGCAACACAAACCTTTCCGGAAAATGATGCCAAAGAAAAATTGATTAATACACCAGCTGTGGAATCTGGTTGCAAGTTCTAGTCCCCGGAAGGGTCAAATATCTTACAGCCCACACTGAACAAGCATGGCGGTTTATGGTCCACAACCTCAGCTTACTCAGTAGGCCTTCATCCTGCAGTGGATTGACAATGGCTGTATATATATATATATATATATATATATATATATATATATATATATATAATTCATCTTCAGCCATTGTCAATCCACTGCAGGATGAAGGTCTCCTCAGCAAGTTTCCAACAACTTCGCACTTGTTATTTTTATTGCCACTGTGTACCAACAAATTTGGTGACTTCATCAACCCATCTTGTCTTTCAGCTTAGAAGAGTAGAATCCATTCCAAAATTTATTTAGCCCATCTACTGTCATGTCTTTTATATATATGTTTCTGCCACTTGTTATACATGAACTCTAAATAACATGCAATATACTACCACAACAAATATCTATGATTCTCCTGAGAAAAATGATATTCCTTTTGTATAGGTTGACATTTGGAAGGGGCCAAAAAAAAGGGATTTTTTTATACATTCTAATTGTATGGCCATGATGACAGATCCGACTGACTTCATCTCTAACTTGTCTACACACAGAAACTTGTTCAGAGCCATTAATTCCAGTACTGGATAAAAAAACCTCTGCTTTTTTATGGGGAAACAGCTTGGAATAGAGTCTCTTGAACATTTGTTCCTTTGTTGACTGGGCAGTAACTCATGTTGTCAGTAATTATCACTCTTCCTAAAGAAAGGCATTTGCCAGCACAGAGTTTGTAGGAACACCGTACATTAAGAAGCATGGTTGAGGCATCTTTTGAAAAACTCCTGATATTCTTGGGACACTACTTGAGTAACCCAGTTGTCTGGAGTAGGACTCTATACCACATGGTCCCTAAATCCCTCAAGAGAAACAATACAAAAGAGGTTCCTAATCAGCAGTATGCTTTTTTCTCAGTCTTTTGACCTAGGCTATCCTACATTAAATATCAAAAACTAGTTGACAGGCAGATACACTTGAGTCACAGTGGTGCATACCATTTCTAATTGCTGAAGATCCTGTTCAAGAGTTGATAGCAGTCAATCACCATTATGCTTTATGCCAGTTGGGAGGTCAAGCAGGAGAGCAATGACTGATAGCTCTGCATCTGATGTGCAGCTCAAATGTGGCTCTTGTCATATAATTGGCCCTCTTAGCTGCAGGAGGACTGTGCTCTGCAATACGTTGCATACCCCCCTGGTACTCAAGGGGTTGATGAACTGAGATGATCACCCACTGCTTTTCTATTCAAAAAGTTAGGTACATTATCTCAGCCTACTTGCAGACAATAAAACACTATCACTTCTAAAACACTCAAACACACTCAAAACAGCAATTGTAATGGGTGGCCAGAATAACTGGAGCCCCACAAAGCATATGTGAGCCAGTGTATTGGAGACCTAACATACAAGGGCTTAAATCCCCTTTTAAATTGAAGAAATGTTGTTGAATGTTTGTTTGTCCCCTACTGTGATATTTGTTTTGCTCCAGAATTATTATAGTACATTAGCAGGTTGGGGATAATAGAATTGTTGTCTCCAGAAACTGGCGGTCCAAAGAGGTTAAGAATAATTAGATTGTTATCTCTAGAAACTGGTGGTGCAAAAACTGACAACCCTGAAGTAGAATATTTTTGTGCTGCCTCAGTGCTAAATGCTCAAATAAAAGTTTATCCTCACTCAAAAAAATGGAGAATTGTGAACATGCTAGGAAATTGCAGAATGTGCAATTCAGCCTTTTGGAAATGGACTCCTGACAATTGCTCTCAACACTCTCCTCAGGGGCACCTAACTATTCCTTATTCTTATTCAGTGTTATTCAACATTGTTACCCCATTACTCCCATTTCTCATTCTAAACTCTAAGACTACACCAGAGCAGTTGCCTATCACTGAAACTCACTGCCATGATCAATCAAACTCTCCCCTGGATTTCACTCTTAAAGTGATAGTATTGTCTATTTAAAATAAGTTGCCTGAGCCTTCTGTATATTAAAAGGAACATATTGCACTATGTCTAAGTGCTTACTTCTTCTTAGTTCAAATGGTTATGAAGCACTGAAGATCCACTGACTGCCCCTTCTCCCCACGTCACTCAAAAGATGCAGGCTGGTCGGGATGGCTGCAGTGAGGGACAAACTTCAGTAAGCAAAGGGAATTTCCCTTATATTTACTTACTGAAGTTTGTCCCTCACTACAGCTGTTGAGTCGCATGACCCAATCTCAGATTCTTGGGGGGGGGTTTGCAGCCAGAAAGGGGCGGGCGGGGGTTCTTCAGTGCTTCATAACTTTTGAACTGCAAAGAAGTAAGCGCTTAGACATAGTGCAATATGTTCCTCTAATATACAGAAGACTCGGGAAACTAATTTTAATGAGACATTACATCCGTAATGCACCCTGTGTTTCACCTGTTCCCCTTCTCCCTCTAGACTGTAAGCAGTATTCCTTCTAAGTTGAGCACAGATGAGCAACCCAGCACTGAACCAGTTAAAAATAATTAAAACTGGTCTGGGTAGCATGGTGCATCTGTTATTCCAATGGAGCCCTGCACAAACAATCTTCTTTAACTCTTTCACTGCTAGATCACTCACCTGTGCTCACCTTAGGGAAACACTATTTGTACATTTTTGCAGGCAAGGTCCTCTTCACCATTTATATCCATTTGTTAAATGTGTTATTTATTTTTTAGTAGTTTTAATCAGTTTCCTAATTGTGCAGCTCTGTGTAATAATAATAATTCATTGCATTGAATACTTTAACCCTTTGAGTGCCGGAGGCTTATGCAAAGCAAAGAGTTGCATACCCATCCAGCATTCAAAGGGTTAACCCCTTGAATGACAGAGAGGTCTCCTTCTAGACAAGTTGTTGTAAACCCTATTTGTGTGCAATGCTTTGGGCACCCCCTCTCACACTCAAATGGTTAAATCATTGGTGATTAATTTGAGTACATTTATTTGTCTCCTATGGTGCAACTGGTTTGCTCCAAAATTGTTTCAGTTCATTTTAGTACATCTGCCTCATCTTTTTCTTTACCAAATGTTTAAAAATAGAATGCCAATAGTAAAAGGAATCCCTAGTTTGGAAGTACAAGATGGTATTTATGAAGCTTTGTATCTTAGGTCTGGAAAGGGCAGGTTTGCAATTGCAAATGCCATTGTCATTATTGTTATATGGGTTAACATGAAATCAGCTGACCAAAGAGCAA
This sequence comes from Rhinophrynus dorsalis, assembly GCA_037306005.1. Classification (NCBI taxonomy): domain Eukaryota; kingdom Metazoa; phylum Chordata; class Amphibia; order Anura; family Rhinophrynidae; genus Rhinophrynus; species Rhinophrynus dorsalis. The sequence continues at coordinate 226,086,584 of CM074718.1, read as the reverse complement.
AGAACAAAAGCAAAAGGTTGGATAATATATATTTAGTGGTGGATGGAGCTGTCCCTCTTGGGACTAAAATGAAATAACGTTAGATATTATATATATATAGTGGTTAGTTGAGCTGACCCTCTTGGGAATAAAATGAAATAACATGGTGGGCATACAATATGTAATAAGGTTGATTGATATCTTCAAAGGGAAACAGTCATGTTTTTGTACCCTGTTTACTTAAATAAAAATTCAGTCTTAAAGGAGAAATATACCCTAGGAATAAGAGATTCTTATTTTGTTTAACACATTGACTTGGTAGGTGTCCTTCATGAAGGAGACAAATATATCAGCAGTTTCCTGTATATAGTGATATCTGTTGCATGTAGGACTCATACGAGACACCAGATTTCCAACTGAAACAATTAGCTTTAAATACTATATATACTTTATATACTATAACAGCGATCAAATGCAAATAAAAGCAGTTACTGTAAATAATTTACTGCTATTTGAAGGACACCTTCCTAGGTAACTCCATCTGATAATCAAATTAAGAGACACTTACTTTTAGAGTATAGTGTTCCCTTTTAAATGGTGTAGTGCAGGGCTACCATTTTCAGTCAATTTGCCCTAAGAAAGGGCTCTAGTTTATATAGAATCATATAAGGTAATTAAGAGCCTTATGCAGGAGTCTTAAGAGGCCGAATGCTGGAGCAAACCAGATGCACGATAATTGCAAATAACGTTTCCCACTGATTTAAATGAGTGTTTAACTCATTTTAATGCTAAAGAGATCTCTCATTGCAAAACAATGCATTGGAAACCTCTTTAGTATTCAAGTGGTTAAAATCTCTAATTAAATGGAATGTTAGTAATTGTGTCTCTTATGGTGCAGTTGATATGTTCCAGAATTGAACATTCCTGCATGAGGCTATATTTTTATAATCTGGGTGCATGGGTAAGGGGAGTTTACTGATTGCGAAGTGTATAAAAGGCCTAAATTGTGGAATAAAAGTCTTACTTGTAGCAACCCTGGTTTAGAGTAGATTACCCATTAATACATGTTCGTTTTCTTAGAATTATGTTTGCATTTTTGACAGCTGCATTTTTGTTCATATATTTCTGTCTAGTGTTCCTATCTCTTCTACACTGCTTAAAAATATCTCCATCTGCATTGTTGTCATTAGAGTACCTGGGCTCAATTTGATTCAATGACCTGCACATAAATAAATTGGCATTAATGGAAGTTTAAACTGCTATGTAAGGCATTCAATGATCCATCTTATTGTAATAGCAGGCCCTTCATTTAGAAAATGGCTGCTAAAAAAACCACACCATAGAAATAAATAGAAAGCCATACCTGCTGAGCACTTCAATAACCTGCTCTAACACTTAGTGCACAGTAAATGGATACATTTTCGGACATACATTTCAGACTGTCAGCTTTCTACATCTATAATCCAGTAGACTTTCTAAGCTTACTTCTACAAACTGTACAAGACTAAAATCAACTGGCACATATGATTTGGGGGCTCAATACTATTAGGGTCAGTATAACAATTGTTAAATCAAAAACAAGTACTGACTGGAAAACATACTAGTGTTAACACACAAAGTAATCTAACCCCCCTTCCCCCTTCAAAAAAAAAAATAATATTTACCAAAATGAAATCCCCATCCCCCAACCCTCCCAAAAAAGAAAAACTAAACTGTCAAAGTAATAGAGCCTCCCTTTCACCCCACCCACCCAAAACAAATGCAACATTGGCCCATTTCCCCACCCCATGACCAACAATGAAGGTCCCATTCCTAATCTCCACGTTTTTCCCATTTAAAGCACTTACCTTAGTGTTGATATCACAGTGGTCACTACGACATCCTGGTACTCATCTACAGTTTCTTCCACATTTGATGTAGAAATAAAAAAAACCCTAACAATCTTCGACAACTAAAAAGTTTAAACCTCCCCCTATCCCACAATCTGTCTTGGTCCTTTTCCCAAGCCAGTGTGAGGAAAAAATGACCAGCAATTAGATTTTATATGACAATCTTTTTCAAATCCTTTTCCATGCTCCCATTGCCTGAGTGGGAGGGTTATGCAGGGCATAGAATGGTCCCTAGAGAAAACTCACCTCTCAGCCAGTCACCATCCAGATGAAAGTCGTGCATGAGTGTATCGACACCCCATTGGCTGGATGTAGTGGTGATGATACTATCATGCATGATCCTTACTCCAGGATGGAGATTGGCTGAGAGATGAAATTACTCTAGGGCACTTTCAGAGTCCTGAAAATCCCACCTCCCATCCAATAGGAGCATGGGAAAGGATGGTGGGGAGGCGGTGTCATTGAATCGCTCACCAGGTATGGCTTTCTATTTATTTATATGGTGTGTTTTTTTAGCAGCCATTGTCTAAATTAAGCACCCACTATTATACATGTAGATGGGTTACAGCTTACATGGCAGTTTAGGCCACTGATAACACCAATTTAGTTTTGTGCAGGTCATTGAATGGAGCCAGTAGAATATACACACATTACGTTTCAATTAAGATTAACATGCTTTTGTGGTGTATGCCGGTACTTGTATATAGTGCATGCTATCCGGAAGCTGAGGAATTGAATGGCATCACACAGCATATTTATTTATTGTGTGCTAAGGATTTTGGAAATAGACTAAAATTAGCACAGTCATCGAATCAAGTTCCCCTGTGTCTATTTAATACTGTTAAGCAACCACCCTTAATAAATACATTGACACTGACTAAGAATAGTTCTGACTTAAATGGATATTTTTGTTATATTATTATTTTCCAATTTGCTGTTACATCTTTCTTCCCAGTGATTTCTTTCCTTATGGATTCTTCTTCTGTTGAGCCAAAGTCACTCTGGGCAACATTTTCAGATATAAAGGCATAAATTCCATTGCACTGGATGAGTTTTATTATTTGTTTGATCTAACAGATTCCCATTGAAGTCTCTGGAGAAATTTGTAAATAAAACCCCATTTATCAACCACATTGGAGAAAATCTGGGGTAAACTGATTACTGAATAGAATGAATAAAACCTCCAATTAATTTATACTCCTGGGGGAGATGGATTCAATTTCAATAAGGTCTCGGGATGGTGATGTAGTGTTGAATATGTTTCACCAATTCAACATCATCACCATGGATCCTTCATGCCTTTGACAGGTTTATGATTTTGCACTTAATACATCAACAATGGTTCATTTCCATGTGGAAATGTGGGGTAATAAAGTCATTGATGTATTCACGTGGGTGTGTTTATATGTTAATGTGTCACTTTGCCACATGCACTAAACTCTAATAGCAGTGTCTGCTGTTGAAGTTCACAGTCCCAAAATCCCCTATCTGAAGATGGTGATATTGTCATCCTGAAGTGGATAGTGATCACCACAGATGCCAGCCTGATGGTCTCCGGGGTGTCCCTGGGTCCTATGATGGCATAGGGTTTCTGAACTAGGGAAGAGAGTCTTCTTCCTATTAACATTTTGGAGATTTGGCTATTCGACTAGTGCTTCACCACTGGTCCTATGTTCTCACAGGAACACCAGTGAGGGACCAATCAGACAATGCAGCAGAGGTTGAATATACCATTTGTCAAGAGGAACCAGTCAGTTAGTCAGCTTGAATGGAAGTTCTGGAGCTTCTTCAGTGAGCTGAAGCTCACGTGTCTACCATCTTGGTGGTTCACATCCCAGGAGTGGAAAACATGGTTGCAAACTTTCTAAGTCATCAATGTCTGGATCTAGAAACTGGCAACTGTGCTACAAGTTAAGAAGCTGGTTTTCTCCAAGACCTCTAATAGTATTTGATCCTTATAATGCCAGTGGTGCACTGGTCTTGATACCCCCACAGACACAGCCTAGTTTCAGTCTTCCTTTGGTTCTGGCCTTTCTTCAGGATAGTGTCAACAAGGGTCTCAGAGTTCTTCTTCAGAAGTCTATTACTTTTCTTTTCATGTCCTTTGTTCAGGAGTTTTCTCATGCCTACCCTATCTTTAGGAATTCCATTCCACAATGGGACTTGAATTTGGGGCTAAGAGCTCTTCAGAAACCTTCTTTTGTGCCTCTTGCAGATGTTTCTCTGAGTTTTCCTTCCCTACGTTCTCTGATTTTAAAGGGATAGTAATACTTCATTATTACTATCCCCCATGTTGTAGCCCTTAAAATTCTGAATTCAACAATACCAGTGGCATCTCTCAAACCTTTATGGCTTGAGCGATATCCGCTTTCAAAGTTCCCTCTTTTTGGCTTTTCCCCTGACGTCAGCATTCTAGCTGAGAGCAGGGGAATCCGGTCACTGAGCTAGTGGAGGCTCTGCAGGAGTCCTGAGATCGCGTTTTAGAAACAGAAATCCTTGGTTTGAAAACACACGTAGAAGACCATTTTAGTGAAGGATTTATGTTTCTATAATGAGATCTCAGCACTGCTGCAGAGCTGCTGCCGGTCCCGGGACCGGATTCCCCTGCTGGCAGATAGAATGCTGACATCAGGGGAGAGGGAACTTTGAAAGCAGATATCTCTCAAACCATAAGTTTGAGAGATGCCTCTGGTATAGTTGAATTCAGAATTTTAAGGGCTACAACATGGGGGATAGTAATAATGAAGTATTACTATCCCTTTAATATCAAACAAGAATGTGCTAATCCTTCTTTTTATCCAGATCCTTCCAGCAAACAGGAGTGAGACCTCCATTATTTGGTTGTAGTATGCTACCTGAAGTACTATGTTCATTGTACACAGCCTTTTAGAAAATCTGGCTCCTTTTTTGTCATCCTTGAGGGCTCCCATGTAGGCCAGACTGTGTCTAAGGTTACCATTGCTTCCAGGATAATGTTTATATCAGATGTGTGTGCTCAGAAACAAACCCACTCCTTTCTGTGTCACAACACACTCCACCAGATCAGTGGGTGCCTACTTCTGAGCAGCTGTGTAAGCAGGCAACATGGTCATCTCAGCATGCCTTCACCAAACACTGCTGTGTAAATGTCATGACCTTAGACAAGGCCAGTTTTGGCTGGAAGGATTTTCAGGTGATGGTGCCTGTTTAAGGCTTCTTGCATTATTTCTTTCTACAGAATTCTGAACCCTGTTGGTTCTTGTTTTTTGTTCAGTTGTTGTGGCATGCAAGTTTGTATCCGTTGACATCTGAGGTTTACATGGGGCTAGTTAGTCCTGTGGAATAATGGTCTAGAGCGGAAGTTTGTTTTCTCTTTTTACCTACTAAGAATCTTGGTGGGTGCTTTGCTATATCCCCATGATTCCTTTGTTTCGCATTGCATGTAAGTGAAAAGAGGATTTTAGTAAGCTTGCCATTAAATGCTTTCTATGGAACACACGACTCCCACCCAGAGAAAAAAAATGTAGTTTAAGTCCCCTGGCAGAGGGGTGCTCCTGGGGTCTTTGTTTGTGGGATTTCTATCTTCCCTCTCGCTTTTCTCTTTTTCTGAATTGAGGAGGTGTGGGGCGGGGTAAATCAAGATGGAAGCTCCACATGGACTAAGAGAAAAGTATTTAACGGTATGTTCACTAAAATCCTCTTTTTATTGATTTCACCATTTATTGATAGACAGGTGCTCAAAAACATATTAAAGTAATGTGATGGAGACCTCTCTAGCATTAAATGGTTTAAAAGCCCCATTCCAATCAATGACCATGCTTATATGCTACTATTTAATTTGCCATTACAAATAAGATCCATTTTTCATGAAACTTAAGTGCTACAATTCTGGAGCATACCAACAGCAACATGCATGACAAACGAAAATTTCCATTTAATTCAATTGAGCTTTTAACACCTTAGAATACTAGCGTTCTCCAGCACATTACAGAAAAATGAATTGGATACCTTGCCAGCATTCTTTAGGTTAAATGTCCCATTTAAATCAATTTTGGTTAATTTTCATGTATCCCCTGAGATGTAGTTGGCTGAAAGAATACGGATCAGAATGCTTTTCTCAATGCACTGACAGTTAGAATAACTTATGGCTTATCTTCTTTAACTGTGCTGCCAAATTAGAATCTAGTTAACCCCTTAAAGACCGGCTGTACACGCACGTGGCCACCACTTAAGGTCCAGGGACCATTTTTTTTCCTTGAATCTGATTCCGGACTCCGCGAATGGCATACAGCCGAGCGGTGAGCCCGGAATTCCATGACGGTCCAGGACTGTCATGGGTCCTTAAGGGTATAACAACCCATGACAGTCCAGGACCATCTTGGGTCCTGAAGGGGTTAAGGACTGGAGCAATTCTGACCTTTTTGGATATGTCTTTGTTCAACAGTGTATTCATTCTAAGGCTTTGATTTCAGCCACACAAATTATATACCATTTTTCACACATAGTTAGGGCTTTCTTTTTATACCACACTTATATGGCTAACCCACCATTTTTTTAATTAAAATTGAAGAAAATGTTAAAAAAAAAATATACAAAAGCACCATTTTTATTTTTTTCTGTTGTTTCTGTTGGGTTAAATTTTTATGAAGACTGCATGAAAGGTATGAACAGTCATTCCTACCTACAAAATGGGCAGATTTAAGTGGGCATTGTCTCCCTGGGGTGAAAATCCTCATGTTCCTCTTTTCCTCCCTATTTTCCCACTTTTTAATGATAAGACTTGATGGTGTATACTAGTGTATTACATTGCTCCACAACAATAAAATTGCCATTAATGTTTGTTTAAACTTCATAAGATGTGTTTATAAAACAGTAAGTCTATAAAATATTTTGCTCTGTATGATAATTAAAAAATAAAAAAAACAAGTTGCTCTTAGCAGGTGAGAAAATGACCTGCTTTTATTCTCCCCAGTGCTCTACTGCTGAAGGGGTTAATACCCCCAACTCTGGCCTCTGATGCTTTATTTATGTGTCTGTTCTCTGCTTCTCTCCCCCTTAGTCTCATAGTAAGTAAGAGAGAGGCAGAGAACAGTCACAAAGGCAATGTGTCAAACACAAATGCCTTTGTGCACCGAGGTGCGCTGCTATCATTTAACCCATGACGTGCTAGGACCGTAATGGGTCCCTATGGGAAGTTTACCCATGACAGTCCTGACATGTCATGGGTTGTTAAGGGGTTAATATGTGACTTTCCTGTTTATAACAATACACGTTTTACACTTAACTAAATAATAGTGTTGAGCGAGCGTGCTCGGCCGATGCTCGGATCGGCTTGAGCATCGCTCTGCTCGGCACATGGCGGTACTCGTCGAGTACCGCCATGTGCTCGCCCGCCATGTTCGGGTGGCGGGGATCTGTGCCGGAAGAGGCACAGATCTGAAGACGCTCCGCTGGACCACCAGGGACTGGAGGTACGGGGGCATTGCGGAGATGAAGGGGGCATTGCGGAGATGAAGGGGGACATTGTGGAAGAGGGGCATAGCGGAGATGAAGGGGGACATTGTGGAAGAGGGGCATAGAGTCTATGCCCCTCTTCCACAATGTCCCCCTTCATCTCCGCTATGCCCCTCTTCCACAATGTCCCCCTTCATCTCCTCTATGCCCCTCTTCCACAATGTCCCCCTTCATCTCCGCTATGCCCCTCTTCCACAATGTCCCCCTTCATCTCCTCTATGGCATAGAGGAGATGAAGGGGGACATTGTGGAAGAGGGGCATAGCGGAGATGAAGGGGGACATTGTGGAAGAGGGGCATAGCGGAGATGAAGGGGGCATAGCGGAGATGAAGGGGGACATTGCGGAGATGAAGGGGGCATTCGGAGATGAAGGGGGCATAGCGGAGATGAAGGGGGGCATTGACCAGGCACCCTCCCCTCATCAGAGCAGGGGGTGCCTGGTGTAATGCTCGTGTCGCCCCATGCATTTCAATGGGGCTCGGGTGCTCGGCCGAGCACTCGAGCCTCAGGGGGTGCTCGGTCAGAGCACCCGAGCACCCGAGCATCGGGGTGCTCGCTCAACACTACTAAATAACCTAAAACATTAGTCTACTCTTTTTCTGCTGTGCCAGTTCACTTAATGATCTGTAATAAATGTGAAAAGCTAGCTGCACTTATAGTCCAAACTTTCAAAATAACAGATGTGTGTGTAAAGCTTTCATCACATTCAAATGCCTCCATTTCTCTTTTAATAGACTATACTTCTGCAGGTGATGTTAGCTGCATAAATCAGCTGATCTTTGACTTGAGTGAGGGAAATGTGTGATGGCCACATTAACCCTTTAGGAACTGGAAGGGTGTGCAGTAGATTGCTTTGCAATGTGTTGAGCACTGCTCTCCTCCGGTCCTTAAAGTTTTAAGAAATTAATAAAACATTTCTCCAGATGTGGTCTACAATATATCGTAAAATCTCGGGTATAATACGCACAATTTTACCCCACTTCACCTTATGTGAAGTGAGGGGTTCGTATTATACATGAGAGTTTTTTATTTTAAAAAAAATTAAGCGTGCCAGAACTCTTCCTTCCCTCCCCCGGCACTATCCGATGCTAAAATACCAGTTACTTTCTTCAAAAGTCAAATCCCCGCATTTTCGATATCATCAGGCAACAGATAAACGATGCCAATCTTCCTCTGGGGGCGGCATGCTTCCATTTGCCGCCTGCTTCCTTCAATTGGCTTTCAGGACCTACTGGCTCCAGCCAATGGTAATGCCCTGTGAGGATCTGGAGGTCCTCACAGGGCAGTACCATAGCCGGAAGGAAGCGAGCGTGAATGGAAGCATACCGCCCACAGGGGAAGATTGACACCGTTTATGTGTTGCCTGATATTCATGAAAATATAGGGACTTGACTTATGAAGAAAGTAAGTGGTATTTTAGCATCGGATAGTGCCGGTTGAGGGAGGGAAGGGTCCTGGCAGGCTTAATCTTTTTTTTTTTTTCGTAAGAGGGGAAAACAAGGGTGCGAATTATACATAGGCACTCTTGTTTTCCCCTAAAATCTTGGGTATAATATAAACCTGTGTATTATACACAGGTGCATATTATACCTGAGATTTTACGGTAACACATCTTTTCATATTAACCATTTAAAATGAACACAGTCAAAGTAATGGAGCCCCTTTCCCCCACCAAAACAAATCCAACATTGCCAATAATGAAATCCACTCTCTCCCCACCCCCAAAAACAAATTCAGCATTGTCAATAAATAAGTCCCAGTCCCCCTTCTCCCCAAATAAAACCAACATGTCAAACAATGAAGATCCTGATCCCTCCACCCTCCCCAAGGAAAACCAACATGTCCAACAATGAAGATCCCAATCCCTCCACATTCCCCAAGGAAAACCAACATGTCCAGCAATGAAGATCCCGATACCTCCACCCTCCCCAAGGAAAACCAACATGTCCAGCAATGAAGATCCCAATCCCTCCACACTCCCCAAGGAAAACCAATATGTCCAACAATGAAGGCCCATTGCTGCTACCCTCCCTTAGGAAAACAAACATTCCCAACAATGAAGAACCAGTTAACCCTCCCCATATGTTTCCCATGTGAAGCACTTAAGCTGATATTGACAGTCCAGTGGTTCCAACTATGCTCTGCTCCTCCACTACAGTCTCCTCCACAGCTGATGTAAAAAAGCAACAGAAATCCTAACAACCAGCTGTCACTGCCATCACCCCTGAGAAGTTTTAAAAAACAACCCCCCAGTCCTTCACTGGCCATTGGCCAAGCCAGTGTGAGAAAACAATGTACATGTATTGGCTTTTATATAGCTAATCCCACTTCAACTCATTTTCCATGCTCCCTTTTCCTGGGACATAGGGTTATGCAGGTCATAGAACATGCTCTAGAATAACCTCATCACTCAGCCAATCACCATTCAGTTGAAGGGGCCATGTGGGCTTATATTGTCACCCCATTTGCTAGATGCAGGTGTGATGATACATGCATGCATGACCCCTTCATCTGGAGGGTGATTAGCTGAGAGGTGCAGTTACTTTAGTGCACTTTCTGAGCCCTGAACAAACCTACCTCACAGTCAGTGTCATACTATTGTTAAGAGTGCTGCTAAATTGGAATCTAGTTAATTTTTAAAATGCCTGGTTATAACAATGCATGTTTTACATCTCACTAATTAACTTATAAACGTATAACAGTCTACTCTTTTCCCGCTGTGGCTGTTCACATACTGATCTGTAATAAGTAAAAAATGTCATCACAATTAAATTTCTTTTTATTTCAATAATGTATTTTAATAATAAACTCTCTACTTCTGCAGTTGGTGTTAGCTACATAAATCAGCTGATCTTTGACTGCTGATTGGATGAAGTGTGTGACTTTCTGTCTGTAAGCTGGAGCTCTCTCATTGGCCAGAAATCGATCTCTGCCAAGGAGAGCTCTCTAGCTTACAGACAGAAAGTCTCCGTCATCGGAGGAGGCTGGCTAGAGAGAAGCAGAGCTGCAGACTGCGGTACAGATCAGCTGTCTGCAGTCTGCCTGGAAGTAGGTGCATGGCTATATTTCTTCTTTTAATTTTGTTAAACAAGCGTTTTAAAAATAAAAGTTAATGCACTTTTCATTATGTTAGATATATAAGAGAACAATTTAGGCAAAGTTTTGTAGGAATGATAGATCCCCTTTAAAGTTCTAAGAAATTCATAAAACAACATAGCAATGTTCTATGGACGTTGTCTTGAATATAACAGCATCGGTTCTCATTTACCATTTGAATGAACATTAACATGTCCTACGTGTTGCACCTTACATGGGTTTTGTGTTGGTGGCCATTTCTGCTTATATCAGGGCTTCCACACTACTTTCATTACTATGGCAATCTCTATAGCTGCCTCAGAATTCATAGTGCTGTATTGGCTGTAAATAGCCCCAGATAAGATAGCAGTCTTTCTGAATAGAAAAGCAGTGGGTATTAATCTCTATAAATGAGCTTCATTTACTTTTCTATTTCAAAAATACTGTGCAAACAAAATTAACCAATTGATGACTATGTAGTACAACCTACACATGCATTACTGTGATAGTAATGTTTCACAATGAAAGTAGCTCCAATTAATCTTCATAGTATTTGGGCCATGGAGAGTGTTATTTCAATACTGTCCGAGTTGTAGTTCAAGAGTAATTGAATGATAACGTATCCCCATCCCTCCCATTTTACTGATGTAACACTGCTCACCTCAGAGCAGCAAGACTGTCGAGATGGATATCAGAGAGGCACAAACATCAGTGACCATAAAGAAAGATCTGAAAAACCTGTCAAGGGGGGCAGGGCTTTCCTTATGCTCACAGTAAGAAGATTGTCCCTTGCTGAGAGCTGCCCGGTCAAGGGACCAGATACCACATCTGATGGGAGTTGGCTTACACTAATAAAAGGGGCAGGAGGAGGATACCCTTGAACTACAACTCTGACAGTACTGAAATAACATTCTCCATGGTCCAAATACTATGAAGATTAATTGGAACTTTTTTTGTGAAACATTACTATCCCTTTAAAAATTCAAGTGCAGGATTGTGTCTTAAGGATTTAACAAACAGTCATATATTTTTACTGATGCTAGCTGGTAGTATGGTATTTTAAATTATAAACACAATTTAAAATGTAGGTGTTACTGTCCTTTTAATAAGAAATGTTTAAGCTTTAAACATTATTTGAAGGCCAGTTTTACTGTTTTAACAAATTAAATAACTTTTAAAAACAAAAGCAGATTTTTAAACATGTATAACATATGTGCTCATAAGGCATTGAGTGCAGAGCTTGATTACACAGTACATCTCTCTATCTAATGTTTCACAGAATTAGGCTTTAATCTGACATATTAAATCTGTTCTGTTGTCTGTTCTTATGAAAAAATGGCAAGATTTTAAATCTGTATTCCTGTACAACAATTGCAGTAAAGACCTCATTATTTCTTTTTACTTCGTCTCTTAAGTAAGTCCCATGGTGCCTTTACACTGAACGGTATATTAACTTGAAATAATTTGAAGGTTTTATTTTCATAATGGAATCAGAAAAGTCCCTCAGTTTATTTTAATTATTTTAATGAGTTTAAAAAAAACACTCAGTCCCATGCAATTAAGTATTAAATATGTATATGCCTAAAATAAGAACCAAACAATAGTCTGCCAAAGGAGCCAACTTCAATTTCATGAAAATAAGTTAACGTGACTTCTAATAATTGAGGCAATATATGTATTTTTTAATCTGTGCTCTACTAGAAATATATAGCACTCTAAATGAAATGTATATTTCTGTATATTTTTCTATATTCATGATATCCCTCCCATGGGAATAAATATAGGTTAATACAGTAAGGAAACACTCTGTTCTGAGAGTTGTATAAGACTTTAGGGGAAAATTCAGTATGTACTGGTCCACTGCCCTGCCAATCACTTATAATCACAATAAGTTATTACAAAAACAGCAATATCTGTGTAAATGAATAAAAAAAATCTAATGGAGATTGATATGAGGAGTAAATGCTAAATAAATTGTTTTAAATTGCTAGCCATGTCCTCCAAACAAAATATAAATATATATAAATATATATAAAAACATAAATCCAGTGTTCAATTAGACTTGTTACTTAGAGGTCTAAAACACAGATGAAATGTTGGTTTAGATCCGTCTTGATGTCTCCTTCACCAAAAAAATGTCTTGATGGTGCCAGTCTTAACCAACTGAATCAGAGTTCTTAGTATAACCCTTTTTGACATGGAATTTCCAAGTATGACTATTCTGGAGTGATCCCTTACACTCCACACACTTTAGCTGAAGACAAGATGGGGGAAGGCAGCTTACAAACACTTAGTGCAGGTCTGTCCAAGTTCAGCCCTCAAGGGCCACAGGATTTAAGGATTTCCCTGTTTAAGCAGGTAAGTGAGTCAAAATGAATGAGACACTGATAAACTCAGCTGAGTTTAATCAGGGAAATCCTTAAATCCTGGCCTGTTGGTGACTCTTGATGACTGAACTTGCACAGCCCTGTGTATATCTTTATATATATATATATATATATATATATATATATATATATATTGTATAAACATTGGTAAGAAATGCACTTATATAAGAGCACTTTAGGAATATTACAGACTAAATGCAGCTCTATATCTATATTAGATCTATGGCAGTCCTGAAACAGATGATAGCTTAATCTAGGCAGAAAATCCTAATGACAACTATGAATCAATTCTGTGTGAGGAACTGGTAAAATGTATATCAGAAGCTTCTTGGCCAGCATGTTCAACACTTGGATAGTGACATTACTCACCTCTTGAAGGCCACTATGAGTTGGTTACATTTAATGCTATCCAAGTTATTAAGGAGTGGAATAAAAACATCTAACTCTAAAAATGGAAGAAGAACTGAAATAACTCATACAAAGCTTTTTGAAATAGGTCCTCTGATCTTTTACATGTTCAGTATTATGAAGTCTTCAGTGTGTAGTGTGTAGTGTAAAATAAAAAGAGGGCACTCAATGGGGCTATATCATCTACAAAAATATTTAAAATGAATAGATAAGAATTGCACTAAAATTTTTAGATGGTCAGAGTAAGGAGCATTGTTCATGAATCCTACAAAAAGTCTTGAACAATTATTATTGGCTACTCATACCAAATTTCCCCTTTTCATCCCATTGGGTGCCATCTCTTTGTATTATATGTTGTATATATAGGCCATTGGGGGAGTGAGATCAAGAGGAGCAACCCTTCTGTGTTGAAAAATAATTTGAAAAAGTGTTCCCATTCTATTAAGCTCATAATGCTGAGGAGTATATGTGTAATTCTCCAGCTACAAAATTTTGTGATTTGTGATTATATCACAACTGAGTGTTATGGTGGTAGTGATTTGGTGCTAGAAAATTCCACACAAGAGGGTACCTTTTCTTCCCTTATTTTGTGCTTCAACAACAAAGAATCATGTCTGCCTCCATGATATCCAGCACCAATAAAATATTAATTTTGTAGAGCAATCTAAACAAAATTGATTCATAAATGGCATTAGGATTTTCTGCCTAAATTAAAGCACCTCTGTTCCAGACTGCCAAAATTCCAGTCAGAGACATGGAACCGCCCTTCTTAGCTGCATTTCGTGTGTGATATGCCTGTACTACTCTTATATTTTGGAAGTGCAGTTCTTACTGCAGGTGTATATCCATGTTTATACAATAATGCACCAGGTGTTTGTGTGCTGATTTTTCTTATGATCACATATATTTGCATTACATGAATGTGTGAGATCAGCGGGGCAATGCACAATGATGTGAGATTGGTAAGGCAGTATGTGAGACCAGGAACCAATGCATTATTATGAGACCAGCAGGGCAAAGTATCAGTGTGATACCAACACCTCACTATTATAGTTATGCATTGCCTGGCTGATCTCATGCAGTGGTACATTGTCTTGCTGAGAGGAAATGGTGATTTAGCAATTGTATTAGTGGTTCAGAAGAAACAAAATTAGAGTCCCGAAAAGCATTTTCTAGTCTCCATAGAAAACTGGTGTGCAGATTTTGTTACGGGCCAGGTATATATAACTACTTACCTCTCTTGTGTGAACATGTAAACATACACATACATGCACACATACACACTTTGTTTATAAACTTCCTCCCCCTAATTGGTGCTGGTCATCATCACTGACCTACTTGGCTATCAAACTTTATTCAGTTCCCAGTAGAGAAATCACATCAGGAGACCTCTGTGACCTGTAGTATATGCGATAATGGTTGATGAAATGGTTAAATGTGTGGCAATCACTTCACCATAGAGAATATGACACACTGCCGTATGCACTAATCATATCTATACAAGGGAAGGGGGAGACACTTTAGTGCCTTGCAAGTCTTATGTTTACATGGACCAGCTGATCAGCAGATAATCCACTGTGTACTTCAAACAGCTGTTCATTTAAAGGCAGATCTGGCAGAGAAGCTGTTACATGTAACATCTGCTTTGCTGGTTCTCTGTGTCTTTTAATGAACTGTGAAATGGGTCAGGGGATTCCTTATGTTGTATCCCTTTCAGTGGCAAAGGACTTTGCAGTGCATTGCAGAGAAATGTCTTGCTTATCTCTATGGCTCTCAAAGGGTTAATTGAGAGCAGCTGTTCTCTCAACTCTCCATTATTGTCCTCTGTATCACCATAGAAAATTATGGGAAGATCTCAACTTTACCATCTCTGTTTGGCAAATTTGGGACTGTGTACTCCAACAGAATAGCCAGCTGTCAGAGCTTACTGAATGTGGAGTATGGCCATATTAATATGTAAGCAGACCCACAGGAATATGACAATAGCTTATTAAGCTGCATTTTAATATGCAAATGAGCCTTTGTCAAAGTAGATACCTCAAAATTGGATATCTGGTTAAAATATGACACCAAAGATTTTGGTTTATGTGTGGCATATTCACAGAGATGTGTTGGTGAAGACATCTTAGTGCACATTGGTGTAATTATACCACAATTTCACCAACCTGGACTCATTTCGAACCTTAGTGCAACTCCCCCCACATCCGGTGTCATAGAGTGCACTTTTAAAGGGACAGGGACATACTTAAGGGCATATTACAGATAAAGTGGGCATGCTATTGTTACAACAAGACTAGTTAAAAAATCCCACACATAACAATTCTATTTTTTGAATGTATTTATTTATTTTACAATAAATGGTACCCTGCCCCTTTAATCACATATTTTGAAAATTATGTTGAACAGCAACACAGGGTATTTTTGTAAATTTCTGAGGTAGTGAAATGTCATTAGCACCATTCTTTGACTTTGCACTACCTGCAAACTAACAAGCTGGAACAGAATCATGAAACATTTTTTTTTAGCTGACTGAGTTTTATGCCATATTTTTTATATTTTACATATATAACAATAAGGTATATTTACATTTACTTATTCATCCTCTTCCAAAAAAAAAATAATGATAAAAAATATATATATATTTTTTCATGGGTGCACACCATAATGAAATGGTGAAACCATGTTGGAACTGATGCATACTAGGAAATCTGCCATTTTTATGGTCATAATGGGGAAAATAGCCCAGTTCTTAGGGAATTAACTTTGTCTGGGCTAAATTGCTAACTTGCGCACCTTAGAAGGGACACTGTCCCCTGGACACCTGACACTGTTACAGACGGGATCCCTGTATGCCAATGTTTGGAGGAGATCTCTATAATGACTGCCTAAAGTTGCAAGCAATTGGCTCCTCACATTGCCAAAAGCCCTTGGTGGTAACCTAGTTTGCCTAGTTCTTACTGTGCAAATGATTGCTCCAAAATGCACATAGACTCCTCTATTGTGCACGATGCAAAAAGAAAATCCTTTGTGGTGTAAATGGCTTAATAAATTGGCTTGAGGCAGGCACAGCATCCTATATTATAATTCGCTAAGGATGTTTGTCAGAAACCGTCATGCTCATTAGAGGCGGCTGCATGCGCTGCAGTCATGCTCAGTACAGACTACCCTTGTGGCGGCTGATACAGAGCCAGGAGCACCGAATTCAGACCGGAGTCCTCTGGACTCCGGTCTGAATTCGGAGTGCCCCGCTCCGTATCAGCCGCGGTGTGGGCAGTCTGTACTGCTCATGACTGCAGCTCCGCCAGTGTTGGCCCGTGTACACGCGCTTTAAAACTAGTATAAAAATATTTTATTTCGCCTATTTTAATGTGGAATTGTATTATTACATCACCCCTTTATATTTCCAGCAAAAGAAAAAAATCTATAAGAAAATTCTTTACAACGTACAGACATGTTTTGATGATGTATTATAATTCTGGAGCAAACTAATGACACAATAGGGGAAAAATAAAACTCCACAAAATCCCCATTTATTTAAATGGGACTTTTAACTTCTGGAATGCTTGAGAGTTGACCAATGCATTGCTTCTGTAGCATGCAACAGGTTAAAAGTCCAATGTAAATTAATGGAAATATTTTATTGATCCCCTTTGATACGGTTGGTTTTCTCCAGAATTGCTCCAACTCTTTTTAGTACATCAGTTTTAATGTTTTATTAGCAGCATTGTGCATAATAATAGAATTCTTGCTTGCTCTTTTCTATAATGTTCACACGTTGGTATCAGCACAGAACATGTCCCTATTTTATTGTAATGTTATTCTTTATTTTTCAGGTTCAGAGAAATCCTGCAAGTACAGAAGGATCCATTTATAAAGCTATCAGACCTGTGCATTATCAGTTTAAAACCAACATCTGGACACAAGATGCACTCCACTAATGTATTCACTTAAATATCATTAAAATATAATAAGCTCCTTATTCCAAACAATTTAACATCTACAAGAACTATGCTGCTAAATTGCAGTTTTACATTATCACGAAGGAAAATATTCTTTTTTGACATTGGTGTACAGATATATTTTCATTGCAGGGACTTTAATAGCTAAATAAGTGTTTATTTATCCCACTGGGAGAGAAATTTTTATATAATAATTTAAAATACTGAGGACCATGCACTTGGATAAGAAGACAGCACATTTTTTTAAATTTTTTTTCAACTGTACCAAATATTCCATATTTATCATGCAGCTGTTATCAACACTGTGCTGTCTAATCTGATTTTGGTGAATAATTTTGTAAAATATTTTCCTTCTGGATATTTCTGACAATAATCTGAATAAAATGATTGCACAATGCAACTGATAAATTATTCCATTAAACAATTAAATTTGTAAACTATGAAACAACTTGCATGGTATTTTTTAAGGTAAATCGGGTATGTGTTAAAGTTACTTTGAGCAGCTGCTATTGTCTCAAACTGTGTTCTGTGAAATCCCAGGGGTTCCTGGAGAAGTGCACATGGTTCTGGGGAACAGAAAAAGAAATGTAAAAAAGCACAGGGGTTGCAGAATTTGAAGTTCACTATATTGGCAGATTTTATTTATAGCACATAGTTCACCATATGCATTAAGAATAAGGTGTGAAAGGCGAGTTGGAGAGATATTGGTCATTAGTATATAATGTTAGCCAGGACTGTTTCTATGCAAAATGGCTAGCATTGCAACATTCTAAAAGCCCCCCCCCCCATACTTTTTTCTTTCTAGTGGTTATGCATTGTGTGTGACACATGTCCAGGGAAAAGAAATGTATCTTCAGTGTAGAGCCACATAAGACAGTAGGGGGGGGTGCACTAAGGTGTGATACAGAGGTGATAGATGATACAGATGAGATCACTTGTACAGTGTTTTAAACTCTCCAGGTTCTATGTTATTCTGTTGAGCCAATGCATTAAGATTTCTCAAGCTGAAGGCATTTTAGTACAGTGAATCCATAAAATAACAATGGACTTTGAGAAGTTTTTATGTAGAAGTGATTGTCTCCTTATCCTGTTTTTATCACACCTTAGTGCATCTCCCCTGTGGAGTGCTTATACATCACAGAAACAATAGATATTTGCACCATAACATGAAACCAGCAGAGAAACACACTTTTAGAGAACATCAGAGTATTATATTAGACCAACAGAGCTTTATATCAGAACATGAAACAATTAGAGCATTGCACTAATATATGAAATTTGCAGGTTATTAAAGAATTACATGAGAGTCAAAGTAAAGGAAAAAGGTTGTGGCAGTCAGTGGAACAAACCTGGGGTGATAGACAGTGTATGCATGGTTCTGTGACTACTAGTGGAGGGTGGAACAAAGCTGGCATGTCAATGACAATGCATGTGTGTTTCTGTGTCTACCAGCAGACAATGAACTACCAGTGGAATAAAGCCAGGGTGTCAGACTGTGAGGCTGTTGTACTAAGACTAAATTGAGCATTACTGGAGCAAACTAATTGCACTATAAGGGACAAATAAAAAATTCCTACATTTTATTTGGTTTAAATTAGGCCTTTAAATCCATTCAATGCTAGAGAAGCCTGTAAAACATCCTATATAATAATTCGCTAAATTGTGTGTAATGCTGCTGCGCGTGCTGCACTCATGCGCAGTAGAGACTGCCCGCGCCACTGCTGATACAGAGCTGGGCACTCCAAAGGAGCATCCAGCTCTGTATCAGCAGTGGCGCGGGCAGTCTCTACTACGCGTGACTGCCCCGCGACCGGGTGGCAGTGGCACTGTGGCCCGTGTAACGGGCTGTTCAACTAGTTTCTCAATAATGAGTCTCTAGCATACAAAGGGTTGTGAGCCCCATTTACATCTGTCAGCATTTTTCTGTGTCCACTATGGATACGTTGGCTTGCTCCAGAATGACTCTAGTGCCATGTAGATTCCATAAGAATTTATAAGAAGCTGCTGCACAAGTGACTAGTCTCTTCACTAAGCTCAAAATATCTCATAAGAGAATTACCACACGTTTTATAAGGTACAAGCTCTGTGATGCCATGAGGGTCACCCACATGATACCACATAACTAACAATTTACTATGGCTCACATGACACTACACCTTATAATCTATAATGTATGTAACACATCTCAAAATTGAGCTTATAGTCTGCAATGTTTGACCCACATGACATCCCAGAGCTTTCACTCTAAAATGAATTACCTACTGTGGGTAAGTAATGAAGTACAAGTTGTGCCATAAGAGTCACATAGATGGTACCACAGATTTTACAGTACACAATGTGTGAACCACATGATACCACAGAACTTACTTTTTAATAGGAATTACCCACTGTTGGTCATATCCTATGGAGTGAAAGTTCTGAAGTGTCACCAACATAGCATAATACAGTGTACAATCTATGACCTACTTGACATGACAGAGCTTAAAATATTTGATCCATATTATACCAAATAGCTAAGATATCAACCTAAAAGGAGTTACTCACTGTGGGTCACATCATGGGATGTGTTTGTGAATGTGATGTATGGGTAATTTCTTTTGGATTGTAAGCTTTGTGGTGACATCAGGATCACCAACATGATGCCAAAGAGCTTTTCAGTTTATACTGAAAGCATGATAACACCAAGAGAAGAAAAATGGATTTGGAAAAATGTACCTTAAACTCCAGTTTGTAGCTACCCCTGGCCTGCAATTGCACACAGCATATACTGTACCTACTGAAGGTGCAACAGAGTGCCACTTCCTGTCCCAATATCTCAGCTGCCCCTACTCCAACTAGCACTCTTCCCTTTCCACTGATACCAAACATATGCATTTTTAGAAGCAAGAAAGGCTGAGAAATTCACTCTAATATGTGCATCTCCATTCCTTTTTTATTTTTTTTTATTTAACCTAAGTTCTTGTTCATTTTTTTAAACAAATATCTTTTTTTTTCTCTGCACAAATGCCCATAGGTGTGATATGCCATGATGTTAGCATAAAGTATTGTAATGAAGTATCTGTAATCAGGCTAATAAACAGTCTGATGCTAAACTACTTAGTAGAAATGTACTGCAAATGTATTCCTGGCAGTTTGATGCTAAACCTAACCCTTTCAGGATTATGTGAGGTTTCACAATAGATAGCTATGGAAAAGTCTGAAACATACTTCTGTATGGATAAGTTTGAAATACCCATCTGAGGAGAGATTTTACATATGGTGATCTTTGAAATATGGGAAAACTGTGAAAAGTAGGGAACTGTGAATCATAGTGAACTATGAAATGTTGTGAACCTTACACTAATATGAAACACAAAACACAAAGGGGCTATCATAGTATAAAACTGTATCAATCAATAAAAACCTCCACCAAAGCACCAGGGTACTCACAATAAAAAACAGAATGATGACTTACATAAAACAAAGAACCAGTTTTCCAAAATCAACCGGTAATATCACTTTCAGGGACTTTAATCTGCCCTGCTCCAGATAACCTGCTCTCACTCACACTCGTCTGGACTGTAGCTTGTACAAAGGAATCATGGTTTGTAAAAATGTATAATGTTACTGGGTTTCTGAAGAATGCTCAGTAACATGTTGAACCATTTATATTAACACATTGCAAAACAATGTAGTGGAGACATTTCTAGCACTCAAGGGCTTAAAAGCCCCATTTAAATAAATGGGAATTTTGGGAACTTGTATTTGTACTCTATGATGTGTTTGGTTTGCCCCAGAATTACCTCACTTCTTTTATGCATCAGAGCCACTGTATCGCTTATATTGGGAACTATCCATGTGCTAGAGGGAAGACCACCAATTTTCTTGCTTTCACCAAGATATTTACAGAAATTGACCACATGATACTTTAACCCCTTAACGACCCTTGACGTACCAGGACCGTCAAGGGTAAATTTGCTTTAAGGACCAGTGATGGTCCTGGTACGTCAAGAGTTAAATGGTAGCAGCGCGCCGTCGTGCACGCTGCTACCATTCAATCCAGGCTGAGACTGAGTGGTCCAGTACCGGACCACTCAGTCTCAGCCTCTGTCGGTAGTGCCGGGTCATGTGATCGCTGCGTCAGCGATCACATGTACCGGCATTCTAAATCTGTGAAATAGGCAGTGCTACTCACTGCCTCTAGTGTCTCCTCTCTGCTAATGCGTCCCTTACATCAAAGTAAGGGACACAGAAGCAGAGAGGAGACACCTAGTGGAAATACAAAATACAGCAGCTGGGGGTGTTAACCCCTTCACTGCTGGTACAGGAGGATGGCTAAATGCAGGTCAATTTCTGACCTGCTAAATACACTTTTTTTTTTTTTTAAAACAACACACTTTTTTTTTACAAATAAAATATTTTATTTAAAAAAAAAAAATATCTCAAGAAACAAAATTGGAAGTGTGACTGTTGTGGAGTCATGTAATACACTTACACACACCGCCAAATGTAATGAACAAAAAAGTGGGAAAATAGGGTGGGAAAAAGGGACATGGGGATTTTCACCCAGGGGGGACAGTGGCCACTTTAAACTGCACATTTTGTAGGTATGACTGACTAGTCATACCTTTCATGCAGTCTCCATAAATATTTAACCCTTTGCACCCAATTGATCCCAAGAGAAAAAACAAAAATGATGTTTTTTTTTACATTTTTTTTACCTTTTTCTTTAATTTTAATAAAGTAAATGGTGGGTTATCCATATAACTGAGGTATAAAAGGAAAGCCCTATTTGTTTGTAAAAAAACAGTATATAATTTATGGGGGTGGAATAAAAGCCTAAGAGGGAAAACACTGTTGAACAAAGACATAGTCAAAAAGGTCAGAATTGCTCCAGTCCTTAAGTCAAATCCACCTCTGATTTTCCCGGTCCTTAAGGGGTTAAAATGCTAGTTTAAATATGCATGCTACAATAGTGTTTAGTGTAAAAGGAGGGATGGTTAGTTACATATTGTACAAGGAATGATTATGCTGAACCGTCCCCAAGCTCAGTGTATAGGCTCTGAAGAAGAATTAATGTCTGTTGTTCTTTACTGGACAGAGTAATCCTTCAATCTACATAGCCTAGTTTATATACATGGAAAATCCAGATTAGACATATTTTTAGTTGGGGACAAAACACAATGCAATAATCAAAATAAAAGGACAATCATAGCGGAAATATTACGCTGAAAGCATTGAGAACAAATTTAATTTTCTCTGTCATCCAATATAGATTACAGGTAATTCTGGGAAGGTGATTGCCCCTTTAAGTAGGCAGGAACAATTCTTACAAAGAATGCAGGGTGGAGCCTTCCTTCCCTTCTTAGCTGGTCACCAGCCAATCCCCTCCAGTTAGATTTGTTCCTTGAACAAGAAAGGGAAGAGTACAGTTGTTCTTAGTTTTTAGTTTATTTTATTGTTAAATAAATTGTATCTTAATTAGGGGTGGGCAAAAGCTCTCGCCATGTTCCCATGAGAAATCCTGTGAAAACCATGTTGCTGTCTGCTTTTTCGCTGGAAAATTCACTTTAAAACCAGTGTCTCGGAAACCACCGGGCGCTTGGCTCCTGGAGGGGCCTGGGGGCCAGCCCCTTTCCTACAGACTATGGACTCTATGCATGGGAAGCGGCTTTCCCAGATTCCCAGCCCTCTCGTGGGTCTAAGTCACCCTGTGCTTCTGGTGGGCACAGGGTGTCACAGAACAGGACTATAACATTTGAAATATAGCTCATTGTATTGTACATTGTGTGGTATAATGTAATAATGTGTGGTGTTACACTATAAAGTCTGTAAAGACATTTCAGGGAATAGGGGTTGGGCAAAGCTTGCAATGAACTTCAGGTCTGTGTTAAAGAATGATTGGAATGTTAATTGATTCCTGCTGTGCTTCCTTGACCAATCAGGGGAGGTTAATTACGATCCAGTGAGAATGTCCCTTTTTCAAGCCCTAATTTGCCTGCTTATCTTGATAAGGGTGTTGGTGGATGATTAGTCAAGGGTAGTGATGATCGAGCACCCAGATGCTCGGGTGTTCGGGTGCTCTGGCCGAGCGCCCCCGGAGGCTCGAGTGCTCGGCCGAGCACCCGAGCCCCATTGAAGTCAATGGGAGGACTCGAGCATTACACCAGGCACCCCCTGCTCTGATGAGGGGAGGGTGCCTGGTTCATAGGAAAAGGTCAGAAAATGATGGAAACACCACAGAAATGGTTCAGGGACAGCATAGGGAGGATGTCTGGATGCATCTTGGACTCCAACGTCGCTGCTGGGAACGATGTTTCGCCCGTAGTACGCCATTTTTACAGACTGACCGTAAAACACACAAAAAGGAAGATAAAAACGATTTTAGGCGAAAAATTGTTACCAAACAGTATTTGCTGTATATTTACTTGTATATCATCTGCAAATTCTGCAAAAAATTTCATCGATTTTTCGGAACTGGGGCCATGATTAAGAGGGAAACGTGCGCAGCGTAAAGCAGGTGTTCAACGTGGTTATGGCCCGGGTAAGGTACAGCATTCAGGAACGGAGGCCGCAGCTACCACAGGTTTTACAACATGTCCGTTTGCCCTTGTTAAGTCCAAAATTTATAGTCGGAACAGTGGGGTCTGATCCATTGAGTAAAAGTGACAAAGTGACTTAGTGGATGAAGCCAAGAACTACCTTCTGCTCTGTCGAACACCCCAGCCCTATTTAATTCAATGGGAGGACCTGAGGCACTCCGATACAACCTGTATATCACAAAATGGAGGGCCTCATTCACAATGTGGTACAATAGTTCAGGTAGTGGTCCAACACTCATAAAGCCTATGCACTAAGTGAAAGGGCTGCCAAAAATTAGACTGAAATGTCACTCCAATACACCCTTTATTACACATAAAGGAGGGCATCATACACACCCTTGAAAAATTAGGATTAATAGCCTGCTGGTGACCCTCTAAAACATTAGGGGCGAGGGCATGCCGCTAAGCTCACCATCTAAAACATTAGGAATGAGGGTCTGCTGCTGAGCCGACCATCTAAAACATTATGGGTGAGGGTCTGCTGCGGAGCTGACCATCCTAAACATTATATGCGAAGGCCCGCTAGTGAGCTGACGCTATAAAACATTATATGAGAGGGCCCGCTAGAGAGCTGACCCAATAAAACATTATATGAGAAGGCCCGCTGGTGAGCTGACCTATACAAAAATTGTCAAACAGGGCCCGCTGGTGAGCTGGCCCTATATAAAAATTATATCACAGGGCCC
This sequence comes from Rhinophrynus dorsalis, assembly GCA_037306005.1. Lineage (NCBI taxonomy): Eukaryota > Metazoa > Chordata > Amphibia > Anura > Rhinophrynidae > Rhinophrynus > Rhinophrynus dorsalis. Next base: position 226,062,127 of record CM074718.1, on the reverse strand, counting down.
GCTGGTGAGCTGGCCCTATATAAAAATTATATCACAGGGCATATGGAAGAGGAGGAGGAGGATGAGAAGATTAAGAGTCAACCATATACCCGTTTTTTGGGTGGAAGGGGTGAATGGGAATACAGAGTATTCCCATCATTGTAAATAACATATCTAAAGTGACTTTATGTTCACCCGGGGCTTTCCTCCAGTGGAGTGGAGAAGTCAGGGGAAATCCAGGCCTTGTTCATTTTTATAAGTGTCAACTTATCAGCATTTTCGGTGGAAAGGCGGATACGCTTATCTGTTATGATGCCACCAGCAGCACTAAATACCCGCTCAGACAGAACGCTGGCGGCAGGGCAGGCCAGCACCTCCAAGGCGTAGAGTGCCAGTTCATACCACGTGTCCAGCTTGGACACCCAGTAGTTGTAAGGCACAGAGAGATCAGTGAGGACGCTGACACGGTCTGCTATGTACTCCTTCACCATCTTCCAAAACTTTTCCCTCCTTGTGACACTAGGCCGCGCATCAGGGTGAGGGTGCTGGCGGGGTGTCATGAAGGTGTCCCACGCCTTGGAGAGTGTTGCCCTGCCTTTGTCGGAACTGCTGTGTGCTCCCCTTTTCTCCCCTTCTCGGTTGGCCAAGGTAGCACGTACTCTGCCGCCAGCGTTGTCAGATGGAAAATTTTGGAGCAATTTTTCGACAAGAACCTTCTGGTATTGCACCATTTTGCTTGTCCTCTCCACCGGAGGAATGAGAGATGAGAAATTCTCTTTGTAGCGGGGGTCCAGAAGGGTGAACACCCAGTAATCCGTGTTGTCTAAAATGCGTATAACGCGTGGGTCACGGGAAAGGCAGCCTAACATAAAGTCAGCCATGTGTGCCAGAGTACCAACAGGCAAGATTTCGCTGTCCTCACCAGGAGGATGACTCTCAATCTCCTCATCCTCTTCCTCCTCTTCTGCCCACCCACGCTGAAGAGATGGAAATAAAGTTCCATGGCTACCCTCTGTAGCGGAGGCAACCATGTCTTCCTCCTCCTCCTCCTCCTCCGCCTCCTCCAATTGTCACTGAGAAGACGAAGTGAGGGTGCTGTGGCTATCACCTTGTGTAAGCTCTTCCTCCCCCATTTCCACCTCTTCCACATGCAAAGCGTCGGTTTTAATTGTGAGCAGCGAGCGTTTCAGTAGACACAGAAGTGGGATGGTTACACTGATAATAGCATTATCGCCGCTCACCATCTGTGTCGATTCCTCAAAATTGCGTAAAACCTCACAGAGGTCTGACATCCATTCCCACTCCTCACTTCTGATTAGAGGAAGTTGAACGGAGAGGCGACCACCGTGTAACAGCTGGTACTCCACTACTGCCCTCTGCTACTCACAAAGCCGGGCCAACATGTGGAAGGTGGAGTTCCAGCGCGTGCTCACGTAACACAGCAGCCGGTGAGCTGGCAATTGTAAGCGCTGCTGCAGCGTCAACAGGCCGGCTGAAGCTGTAGATGACTTACGGAAATGTGCACACACGCGCGCACCTTCGTCAAGAGATCATGCAAATTGGGGTAGGTTTTTAGAAATCGCTGAACCACTAAATTAAATACATGCGCTAGGCATGGTACGTGTGTGAGCTTGCCGAGCTCCAAAGCCGCCACCAAGTTACGCCCATTATCACACACAACCATGCCTGGTTGCAGGTTGAGTGGCGAGAGCCACTGCTCCGTCTGGTGACTAATCCCCTGCAACAGCTCTGAGGCCGTGTGCTTTTTGTCCCCAAGGCAGATCAGCTTCAGCACGGCCTGTTGACGCTTCCCCACTGCAGTGCTAAACTGCTTCCAGATACCGGCTGATGGGTGAGTGACGCTGCGAGCAGAGAATTCGGAGGTGGAAACGGAGGAGGAGGAGCCAATAACGTAGGTGCTGGCGGAAACCCTGATGGAGGTAGGGCCCGCAATCCTCGGCGTGGGTAGCACCTGTGCCATCCCAGGGTCCGAGTCGCTCCCAGCCTCCACGACATTCACCCAGTGTGCCGTCAGGGAAATGTAGCGTCCCTGGCCACAAGCACTTGTCCATGTGTCAGTCGTTAAGTGGACCTTCCCAGTAAATGCGTTGGTCAGGGCACGGGTGATGTTAAGGGACACATGGTGGTGTAAGGCGGGGACGGCACACCGGGAAAAGTAGTGGCGGCTGGGGACTGCGTACCGAGGGACAGCTGCTGCCATCAGGCTGCGGAAGGACTCAGTGTCCACAAGCCTAAATGGCAGCATTTCATTGGCCAGTAATTTGGAAAGGTCTGAGGTTAGTGCTATGGCCTGTGGGTGGGTGGCTGGGTATTTTCGCTTGCGCTCAAATGCCTGGGGTAACGACATTTGGATGCTGCGCTGGGACAGGGAAGTGGATGTGGTCGCTGATGGTGCTTCAGATGGTACAGGTGCAGGGCGGGAGGTATGCGGGCCTGCGCCTTCGACAGGCGATTGGCCGGCACCGAAAACAGGGGAAGAGGAGGCAGTGGTGTGGCCTGCAGACACAGATTGGCGATCCGGGCGTTCCTCCCACTTATTACGGTGCTTGGATGCCATGTGTCGGATCATGCTGGTGGTGGTGAGGTTGCTAGTGTTCATGCCTCGGCTCATTCTGGTATGGCACAGGTTGCAAACTACAATTCTTTTGTCGTCCGCACTTTCCTTAAAAAAACGCCATACCGCGGAACACCTAGCCCTTGGCAAGGGAGATTTATGCAAGGGGGTGCTCCGTGGAACATTTGCGGGCCGGTTTGGTGCGGTCCGCCTTCTTTCTTTAGCCACACCACTGCCTCTTCTAGCCTGTTGCGGTGCTGCAGATGGCTCACCCTCAGGACTGCTGTCATCGCTCGGCTTTCCACCTTCCCAGGTGGGGTCAGTGACCTCATCGTCCACCAAGTCCTCCTCCACTTCCTCACTCTGATCATCCTCCTCATTTCTTGATCCCACCACATCCTCAGTCATTGACAACTGTGTATCATCCTCCTCATCAAGGTCTTGAGACAGTAATTGTGGTTGATTTGATGGCAACTGTGTCTCATCATCATCATCCACTTCCTTTGACCTTAAATGCCGTTCCCCTCTGTCATCTTCTTGTGATTGGGTACCCTCTAGAGGTTGTGAATCAGTGCACAAGATCTCATGTTCCTCTGCAAGCGTGCTTGGAGAGAGGTTCAAATCAAGGATTGGTGATGAGAAGAGCTCCTCACTATATCCCAGTGTGGGATCACTTCTTTGGCCAGACCCTCTATGGTGGGAGGAAGGATGATCAGGGTGAGGATTATGTTGACCAGACTCTTGGCTAGTGAGAGTGGACTTGATGGAAGACAGGGTGGTGCTTAACCGACTGGAAGCAGTATCAGCTGAAATCCAACCGACCACCTGTTCGCAGTGGTCTGACCTTGAGAGTGATGTCCTGCGATGCCCTGTAAACTGAGACATGAAGCTAGGTATGGTGGATGTCTTTCTTTCTTGTGCTCTGGCACCAGGCACAGTTTCTACGCGTCCTGACCCGCGCCATGAACTATCAGGATCACGTCCACTTCCCCGTCCCTTTTTACCCGCCTTCTTCATATTAAACGGAATATATGCCGGTAATCTGCGGCTAGGCACACGAAACAGAATGTGACGCTAATCTGCGGCTAGGCACACTAAACAATATGTGACGCTAATCTGCGGCTAGGCACACAAACAATATGTGACGTTAATCTGCGGCTAGGCACACTAAACAATATGTGACGCTAATCTGCGGCTAGGCACACGAAACAGAATGTGACGCTAATCTGCGGCTAGGCACACGAAACAGAATGTGACGCTAATCTGCGGCTAGGCACAGTGAACGGAATATGTGACGTTAATTTGTGAATTTGCACACTAAACAGAATGTGACAATAATCTATGGCTAGGCACACGTTTAAAATGGCCCTTTTTGTCGCTGCGTTGTAAAATCATTGGCCATGTGCACCTAACAGAATATGTCAGCTTGTCACTGCACTGTGAAATATTTGTCCCTGTGCACCTAGTACAATGTCACCTTAGAACATGTCCCCCCCCACAAAAAAATGAAATTCTGCCACCCCCCAAAAAAATTAAATGCTGCCCCCACACACAACAGTCCTAAAAAGGACTTTTGGGTCTTGAAAGAGTTTCAACAATTTTATTCTCCCTACACTGACTTCCTGTGCATCTAGTATTATATGTCACCTTACAAATATCCCCCCCACAAAAAAAAGGAAATTGTGCCCCCCCAAACAAAATATAAATACTGCCCCCACACACAACAGTCCTAAAAAGGACTTTTGGGTCTTGAAAGAGTTTCAACAATTTTATTCTCCCTACACTGACTTTCCCTGCCTAAGCGCATCTCTCCCTGGCTAAGAATGAGCCGAACTCGCGCGTCGGGTGCTATACAGCACCCGATCACGGGTTCTGGCCAGCCAATCAGTGTAATGCCAGCAGCCAACATGGCTGCTGGCATTACACTGATGTCAGAGCCTCCCCGTACGTTTATTGGCTGCGCAGCAGCTGTGAAACGTGCGGGGAGGAGACCCGAACATGGCGGGCGAGCACATGCGGTACTCGTACGAGTACCGCCATGTGCCGAGCAGAGCGATGCTCGAGCCGAACCGAGCTTCGGCCGAGCATGCTTGCTCATCACTAGTCAAGGGTAGAAACACTGTCCCAAATACTGGCTTACATGCTGATCTTGATAAGAGTCTCTGTAAGTGTATATAGGCTGCGTGTTCTATTCAATAAAGAGAGCTGATTCTAAACTAGTATACTAGTCTTGCCTGGTGACTGTGGGGGAAATTATGATATTCCAGCAGAGCAGCCTTGCTCAGGATCGAAGGAAGCAGCGACTGACAGGGACACCCAGATGGGGGGGTCCACTGGTACCGTCACTCTGGTGGCAAGCGGTGGGATGCTTCCTAGCCTTATGGAACATCCAAACCAGCACCGGGATTGTTTCACCTGAAATGGAGGAAGCGTCGGTTCACCTGAACCGGAGGAAGCATTACTGCAGCGGGCTTGGCAAAGCCTGTGGAGTATCTGCTGGAGTCCAGAGTGCAAGGGGGGCCCCAACCTGCGGATAGCTAAAGCAATTCTGATTTCTGAACTGATGGAGGGCACTAAGTTAGCAACTCCTGCTCTGTGGCTACAGACATTTTAGAATTACAGCGAGAGGTCCAGTGGCACCTGGCCCTCTACGGATCTACTCCGCCCCAAAAGGTGATCACTCGACTCATCAGTGAGGCCACCAACATGCAGATGGCCGAACTCTAGGTGGCAGAACTCCAGGCAAGCTCCGGAGGCTCTACCTCCCCAAAGGTACAGCAGAGCAGCCTTGCTCAGGATCGAAGGAAGCAGTGACTGACAGGGACACCCGGATGGGGGGGTCCACTGGTACCGTCACTTTGGTGGCAAGCGGTGGGATGCTTCCTAGCCTTATGGAACATCCAAACCAGCACCGGGATTGTTTCGCCTGAAACGGAGGAAGCGTCGGTTCACCTGAACCAGAGGAAGCATTACTGCGGCAGGTTTGGCAAAGCCCGTGGAGTATCTGCTGGAGTCCAGAGTGCAAGGGGGGCCCCAACCTGCGGATAGCTAAAGCAACTCTGATTTCTGAACTGATGGAGGGCACTAAGTTAGCAACTCCTGCTCTGTGGCTACAGACATTTTAGAATTACAGCGAGAGGTCCAGTGGCACCTGGCCCTCTATGGATCTACTCCGCCCCAAAAGGTGATCACTCGACTCATCAGTGAGGCCACCAACATGCAGATGGCCGAACTCCAGGTAGCAGAACTCCAGGCAAGCTCCAGAGGCTCTACCTCCCCAAAGGTACAGCAGAGCAGCCTTGCTCAGGATCGAAGGAAGCAGTGACTGACAGGGACACCCAGATGGGGGGGGTCCACTGGTACCGTCACTTTGGTGGAAAGCGGTTGGATGCTTCGTAGCCTTATGGAACATCCAAACCAGCACCGGGATTGTTTCGCCTGAAACGGAGGAAGCGTCGGTTCACCTGAACCGGAGGAAGCATTACTGCGGTGGGTTTGGCAAAGCCCGTGGAGTATCTGCTGGAGTCCAGAGTGCAAGGGGGGCCCCAACCTGCGGATAGCTAAAGCAACTCTGATTTCTGAACTGATGGAGGGCACTAAGTTAGCAACTCCTGCTCTGTGGCTACAGACATTTTAGAATTACAGCGAGAGGTCCAGTGGCACTTGGCCCTCTACGGATCTACTCCGCCCCAAGAGGTGATCACTCGACTCATCAGTGAGGCCACCAACATGCAGATGGCTGACCTCCAGGCATGCTCCGGAGGCTCTACCTCCCCAAAGGTACAGCAGGACAAACTGGTTCAGAGGGATCATGCCTGCCAGCAGCTCTGTAAGGATGTTATCAAGGTGCACCAGGAATACCTGGGAAAGGTCCTCTCAACCTCTGAGGAAAGATACTGGCTCCAGCTGGACTTGCGGATGCCGTTCCTGGGGGAGCACCCCCTGGAGGAATGGGTGTCAGAGTTGGAGGGGCTGGTCCAGACTGAGATGGTGGTAGATGATGGATACAGAGCTCTATGCTGGTATGCAGCACAGTTGTGTTCAGGGCATAAGGAGGACGAGCCAACAGAGGGCTATGACTTCGGTGGCCTGGGATTATTACTTGAAAACCTCCAGGAAGATCCAGACTTTGGTAATGTAGCAGAGTGGCAGAGGTGACACCTCCAGGATTTCAGGGAGCTGGATATTCCCGATATACTCGGGTTGAGAGCAGACCTGAACTTTACAGTTCTTCAAGAATGGGAGCTGGGAAAGTCATACAAAAAGTTGTTTGACCTCATTCAACAGCATGCCCCAGAGATTGCGTATTGTCCAGATTTCCCATCTGAGGATGTTGACCCAGGAGGGGTGGATTGGACCACCTGGGACACAAGGATACTGGGCAGTTGGTCCTGCCATGGTGAGTGTGACCGAAGTCCCCACCAGCAGCTGTGTTACCCCTGCCCTGGAGAGTGGGATGCCTATCCTCCCCAGCGGTGCTGTTACCCCTGCCCTGGTGAGTGAGACCAAGGTCATTACCAGTGGCGCTGTTGGCCCTGTCTTTGTGAGTGGAGCTGAAGTCCTCGCTAGTGGCTTTGTTAGCCCTTCCCTGGAGAGTGGGATGCCTATCCTCCCCAGCGGCTCTGTTACCCCTGCCCTGGTGAGTGGGACCAAGGTCACCACCAGCAATGTTGGCCCTGCCATGGTGAGTGGAACCGAGGTCTTTACCAGCGGCACTGTTGCCCCTGCCCTGGAGAGTGGGATGCCTATCGTCCCCAGCGGCTCTGTTACCCATGCCCTGGTGAGTGGGACCAAGGTCACCACCAGCAATGTTGGCCCTGCCGTGGTGAGTGGGACCGAGGTCTTTACCAGCGGCACTGTTGCCCCTGCCCTGGAGAGTGGGATGCCTATCGTCCCCAGCGGCTCTGTTACCCCTGCCCTGGTGAGTGGGACCAAGGTCACCACCAGCAATGTTGGCCCTGCCGTGGTGAGTGGGACCGAGGTCTTTACCAGCGCCACTGTTGCCCCTGCCCCGGAGAGTGGGATGCCTATCGTCCCTAGTGGCTCTGTTGCCCCTGCCCTGGTGAGTGGGACCAAGATACATTTATTTCAAAAGGGAACATACAGGGTTATACTGTTTATTAGTAGACAGATCAGGAAGGTCTGAAAAAGACTAACTTATTTGGTAGCAACATAGCTATACAGTTCTCAAGTCACTAGGGTATGAGGCAAAGGTTGAACTTGATGGACTTTATTCAACCTAATTTACTACGTTACTATATTCCAGGAAGTGGAACACAATAGAAGCAGCTACAGAGTGAGATGGACATGCTGTGCTGTTCTGCTGTGATCTTTTTGCAAAACTGAGGCAGGAAAAGCTCCTAGTGACTGTTATCACTGTGAGAACATTTCAAAATAGTAAAAGTAGGAATTGGAAGGACCCTTATGTGTCCACTGAGTCTGAGGAGGAGGAGGAGGAAATGAGCACTACAGAACCAATGCTGTCCAGTCCCCCTAAATCAATTTAGGGATCTTGGGGAATTAGGAAGGGAGGAAGAAAAGGGTAGTAGTGAGAGCAGGATAGGTTAGCTGCCTGTGGCTGCCAGACGTGCTGCCCCTGCTGCCACCTTTGCTGTACCTGCTACCAGATGTGCTGCCTCTGCTTCCACTAGTGCTGCCCGTGCTACTGCTACCACCATTGCTGTGCCTGCTGTTAAACCTTCTTATCCTGCTGGCACTAGTGCTGTGTCTGCTGTCAGGCATGCTGCCCTGCTGCCACCAGTGCTGTATCTGCTGCCAGTGCTTCCACTGCTGCCACCAGTACTGTACCTGCTGCCAGTGCTTCCACTGCTGCCACCAATACTGTGCCTGCTGTCAAACGTGCTGCGCCTGTTTCCACCAGTGCTGAAGCTGCTGCTAGTGGGGGGGGGGAGGGGGAGGAGAAGATGATGCCAAGTGTGACAGTAGGGTACCCCAAGTCACACTTGCCATCCCCAAGCAGTACTACCAGTGCTACTAAGAAGGTCCAGCAGCTTGTTAGTGTTAGGAGTAAAGCAGGTGGTAATCAATATCCTCATATTAATAGTGACTGTGAGGAGGAAGACTCTGGGGCTGAACTTGACGTGGTTGGTGTTAGTAGTAATAGCAGTAATTGTGAAGCAACCGGTGGGACTAGTGTTAAGGGGGTGGTAGGGGAAGCATTTGAGAGCACCCAGACTAGCAGGGAGCCCATACTATTCCTCTGGCCCTGTGAGTCCCCTTCCCTTCACTACAATGTTCAAGTGGAGCATGATCCTCAAGAGGCCAGAACTGTTGGTAGATAGCAGGCACAATTTCCGCGAGAATAATAATGCCACCACCACCACCACTACCACCAGGAGAACAGATCAGCTGCCTTTGCCTGCTGCTACTGCTGCCAGTGTGCAAGTGTGATATTAGGGGACCCTCTGTCACATTGTTCACCACCTCCAACAAGCAATGAGATGTCTGTAATAGAGCAGCAGCAGCAGATAGGGACTAGTGGTGGTGGTGATGATGATGTTGATGGAAAAGCTGGGGTGGAAGAGACATTGATGGCCTTTTTAGCAGAAACTGAGAAGGAATAGGAGACAGGGATGAGGGTGGGCATCACCAGCACCACCAGCAGTAAGCTTTTGGAATTTGCAACTGCTCCAATTCCTGCTGCTGCTAAGTTACATAGTTACACACATATATATATTTACATAGTAATTTAGGTTGAAAAAAGACTTGTATCCATCAAGTTCAACCCTTTTTCTATTGCCGTTTACTGTCGTTGATCCAAAAGAAGGCAAAAAACCCTCAACAGAGCTATTTCAAATTCTGCTTTGAATGGGGGAAAATATTCCTTCTTGATTCCAAATGGCAATCAGATTTCTCCTTGGATCAACAAGCATTAACTAAATATTAATCCCAATACTAACATACATAGCCGTCTATGTTCTGCTCTTTTAGAAAAGTATCCAGGCCTTTTTTAAAGTCATCTACTGTATTCGATAGCACCACCTCCTCAGGCAGTGAATTCCATACCTTTATTGTCCTTACTGTAAAGAATCCCTTCCCCATTGTAGGTGAAATTTCTTTTCCTGAAGTCTAAGCGGTTGACCCCTTGTCCTTTGTACTGTTCTGTAAATAAACAGGTCTTTGGAGAGGCCTTTGTATGGGCCCTGAATATATTTATATAATGTTATCATATTCCCTCTAAGACACCGTTTCTCTAGTGTGTACCGTTTCTCTAGTGTGTACAAGTTTCACTTTCTAGCCTTTCTTCGTAATTAAAACTTGGTATTCCGCTTATTTGTTTTGTAGCCCTCCTCTGCACTTTCTCTAGTCCCATAATGTCTTTTTTCAGAAAAGGCTTCCAGAAATGAACAACATATTCAAGGTGGGGTCTTACCATGGACCTGTAAAGAGGCAGAATAATATATTCCTTCCGTTAATCAATACCCCTTTAATACATGCCAATATCTTATTGGCCTTTGCAGCTGCCAGCTGGCACTGCACTCTACTGCTAAGTCTATTGTCTACCATTACTCCTAAGTTCTTTTCCTTAATAGATTTCCCCAAAGAAACACCAAACTATATGTTGCATTTTTATTATTATACCCAAAATGCATAACTTTACACTTGTCTATATTGAATCTAATTTGCCATTTGTCTGCCCAGTTACCCAATTTGTCCAAATCCTCTTGTAGTGAAGACACATCTAGTTTAGACCCTACTTAAAGGGATAGTAATACTTCGTTTTAAGTTTATTTTATTTTGTAGGCATTAAAAAAACATGGAGAATGATATAAGTCTTATCTCTCAAACCTTTATGGTTTATGAGATATTCACAAGCAAAGTTTTCCCTCCCCGCCCCTTTTACCTAGTGTAAGCCATCTCTTCTCTGATGTGAATCTGGTTGTATGACCAGACAGATAACAGAAGGGGACAATTTTCTTTGTATGAAAACAATGCCAGGTTGACTAATGATATTCCTGTTCAAGATGAATTCCTGAATATATTCCCTTAGCAACCCTTCAAACAGTTTCCCTATGTAACGGTTTTGTAAGACACTCAGGAGGTTAGAATAAAACACAGTTTTATTAAAAGACAAGGAACACTGCCCACTACAGGCTAGTATGGAAAGACAGGTAAATGATATACAGGTATATGTATGCCCTCTCAGGCCCAGTATATAGAGCAAGAACAAATACTGTCACAGGACAGGCATAAATAAGAAGTAACAGTATCAAATGGGTTAAAGTTCTAGGTAGGTAATCAGTCTCTGTTGGTGTGCTTGACAACGCCCAGTAGATGTTAAGAGTAGCAAGAGACTGTGGTGCAAGATGTGGAAGCTCCTTAGCAGTGAGGCAGAACTGACACACTCCCAGGTCAGGCAAGGAGAGGAGATACACAACACTCTGCAAGAGCTAGCACTACTTGTTGAGCCGTGGGCACCCGTGCGGTGCTGAACAGAGGCAATGCACACTGCTAGAGCTGAGGGACCAGAGCCATTAGCACCCTTCAGGTGCGGTAATGGAGTCACAAACACTACAAGAGCTGAATGGAACCAGAGCCAATAGCACCCTTCCGGTGCGGTAACGGAGTCACAAACACTGCAAGAGCTGAATGGAACCAGAGCCATTAGCTCCCTTCAGGTGCGGTAACGGAACCCTGTACACTGCGAGAGCTGATGGAATCGCCCAATAGCACCACCTGGCGTGGTAACTGATACACTGCGCAAGTAAGGGTTAAGCGGAAGCACAGTGTTAACGGAGGCCACAATGCTCTGCAAGTGTAACCAGGAGGCTCGGTATAACGGAGGCTGCAATGCTCTGCAAGTGTAAACAGAAGGCTCAATAAATCGAAAGCAACAGTGCTCTGCAAGTGTTAACGGACAGGCTCAGTATAACGGAGGCAACAGTGCTCAGCAAGTGTTAATGGAAAGGCTCAGCAACAGAGGCAACAGTGCTCAGCAAGTGTAACGGAAGGCCCAGTATACAGAGGCAACAGGCTCTGCAAGAGTTAACGGAATGTTCAGTCTGCACAAACACTGCTACTATGAAAGTTCAGAATGTCGCCAAGCGACACAGGATCAGGATCGCAGCTGGAACTCTCTCAGAAAGTCAGGATTGCCAGAATCAGGTCACGGAGCAGGAACATCAGTCAGGCCGGGTCAATCATGGAGCAGGAACATCAGAGAAGCCGGGTCAGATCACGGAGCAGGAATGTCAGCCAGGCCGGGTCAATCACGGAGCAGGAACCAATGAGCGTAGTCAGACGGGCCAAGTCGGTACACAGGAACGCAGGAACACAGCAACAGTAGCACTGGTACAGGAACACCACAAAGGGCCCCTGACAGGCGCCAGAGGCCCGGTATATGAAGGCCATACTGGGCGGGCCAAACAAGCTCAGCCAATGGGAGCACACCACAGCAAAGAGGGACAGAGAGATCACGGGAACCGTGATACCCTACCACAGATGTCAAGCTTACAGGTCTGTAATTTCCCGGCTGGGATTTTGATCCTTTTTTAAATATGGGCACCACATGTGCTTTACGCCAATCTGTGGGCACCATGCCTGAAATAATGAATCCCTGAAAATAAAAAATAATAATCTGGCCAGGTCCTGGCTTAGCTCTTTAAGTACCCATGGGTGAATATCATCTGGCCCTGGGGAGTTGTCTACCTTAACACCATTTAATTGTTTTTACACTTTTTCTTGTGTCAGCCAATCCCATGCTTGCTGTGACTGTTCTGTAAAAGTAGTTTGCAGGTTCTTGTCCATCGGGCCTTCCTTGGTAAAAATAGACGTAAAGAAATTATTTAAAATATCTGCCTTCTTTCTGTTCCCACTGACCATCTCACCTGTTTCAGATGACAAAGACCCAACATAATCAGACTTTAATTTTTTGCCATTAATGTATTTAAAGAATTTTTCTGGCTTGCTCTTGCTCTCCTTAGCAATAATTTTTTCATTCTCCAATTTAGGTAATTTAATCATCTTTTTGCAGGTTTTTTTGGCATCTTTGTATTTTGCAAATACCTCTGCTGATCCCTCAGCTTTATAATGTTTAAATGCCACCTTCTTGTTATTTATTTCATGAATTACTTTACTGGTTAGACACACTGATTTTAATCTGCTTCTTTTGTATTTGTTTTCAAAGGGTATACATTTATATGTATATTTTTGTAATGTTATCTTGAAGGCATTCCACTTACCTTCTGTGTTTTTTCCAGAAAATATTCCATCCCTGTCAACAAGACCAAGGGATGCATTAAACCTGCTAAAGCTGTCCTTTTTAAGATTCAGTGTTTTGATGGAACCCATACCAAATTGCTTTTCTGAATTAATCTCAAACGATACCATGTTATGGTCACTATTCCCCAGGTGCTCCCTTACTTGAATGTTAGAGATAAGCTCTTCATTGTTAGTTATTACCAGATCCAAACACGCATCCCCTCTGATTGAGGTCTGTACTAGTTGAGACAAACAATTGTCATTCAACGAGTTCAGAAACGTACTGCTTTTAGGCAGAATTAGTTGTTCCATTTTTTCAATCTATTTCTGGATAATTAAAATCCCCCATAAGTATAGTTCTCCCTATTTGAGAAACCTTTTCTATTTGTATTAATAGCTGTGATTCTTCAAGGTCACAATGTTTCGTGTTTTGTAACAAATACCCACTAATATTTTCTAGGCAGTTTTACCCCCACTGACTATTTCAACTCACAAGGATTCCATATGTTTACTACTGTCATTGCAAAAATTTTCACCTCAAACTGAAATCGGCGAATAATGGCACTTTCCGCTTGGAGAAAAACTTCCCATGATAAGTGCAGTTTTTCCGCTTTTTTCTGCCTTTTCCGCCCATTGAAATCAATGGGAAGAAAAATATTTCTACACCACACAAAAGATTTCTATAGCCACATAAAAGGCTGTCAGGCTCTCACAGCAGCCATTCTGTGTTTGTGAGAGGAGAGAGCAGCATGTTTTTGAGCTAGAGGAGATAGGCAAATAAAGGGGAACTAAAGCTTAGTTTAGGGAGTCACTTAGGTAGGACATTTGTTCTCTGTATTAGGGGAGTCTGTGGCCACTGTAGTTGATAAGAAGGGAGGAAGGGTTTGACCCCAAATACTCCAAAATTCCATGTAACTGACTGGCAAGACACAGGCAGCTAGGGACCTTTTTGCTTTCTGATCTTGCTGTTATCTCTGTGCTGGGTGAGGAAGTCTGGGGAAAGATGGTGTTGATTTTGTTTTTCAGTTATAATTTTTTTTGGACAGACTGTGATAAGACAACTTAAAAAAATAAAAAAAAAAATAAAAAAAAAATATCTTAGGTGACAGTGACAGACAGCTGACCGGGCTTAGGCAAAGAATCATACAGCTGCATCAGTTGTGTTGTGTACCATACAGTAATAAAACACAGTATAGTTGCGTAATGTCCAGCAAATGCACAAGGGAGAGGGGGAGGGTGGAGCAGTACAGGGACATGAAAGTAAAGTAGTAGTTCAAAAACTGACTGCAGCAATGGCTTTTGCAGCGTGTGCAATCAATGATGATGAACCCTCTACTCCAAGGGAGGATGCAGTTTGTCAAGGTCCCAGCAAAACTACTTCAAGCACCACCAGTGCCAGTATAAATAAAGAAGCATATAAGAAGAACACTGAAGATGACAACAAGTCACATTTAAGTGTTGATGATGCTGGCAGCAGCATAATAGAGGAAGGTGTAGCAGCTGAAGCGCCTGCTGCATCAGATAGTGAGACAAACAAGCACAAAAACATCCATCCTAAAAGTAGTAGGGAGCTTTGTTACAGTAAAAGTAAAAAGAAATTGTTTGAGACCTCCAAAGGCTTAGAGGAATATAAGGGTGGTAGTGGGCAAGAACTGTCAGGGGATGCTGATTCTGCTGAGGATGACCTAATGATGACTGATGATGATGAAGATCTAGAATATATCCCTCTTGTTCAGATACAGATAAAGATGAGAGTGCGGATGGTGACAGGGCTATAAGATTAGCAGAAAGTCAAAGGCTGAATCTTCCACCACTCTTAAGGAGCACTGTGCCTGTCTATAAACTGTTTGAGAAAGCCATTGGAAAGTCTGACCTTGGACAAGCACAGATGTCAAAAAACACACAGTCACTCTATCAGTCATCATCGGCATCATCACCTCTTAAAAGTCCAAGTCCTGCTCAGCCACACACACCTGTTTTGAGTACCCAGCAACAGCAACACAGGTTAAAATCCACAGTGTTAAATATGATGAGTACTTCTGGTGCTGCTGCTGCGAGTGCTGCACCTTTGACACCTAGTAGTAGTGGCAGTAGAATCTAGCTCCAGTAGTAGTAGTAGTAGCAGAAACCACACATGACAGACAAAGCCAGGACAAATATATTAACAGCAGCACAGATGAGGTGGTGAAGGACAGATGGGACCACTGCTATAACCAATATGTAATGTGTGTCAATAATCTGAGAAGGAGGATAGAGTATGACAATGGTAAATATACATACACAAATCACACCATGCCAGTCCCCCACCACCAACACTACAATACATATCTGCCACATTAAAGGTTGTACTTATTACTTGATATCATAATGAATATGTTCCAGTGTCACTTAAGCAAGAAAGTGTTGTGGGCAAAGGACAAATGCATTCTGCATGCTAACACATTTTTCAAGCCATATTTTGCTGTAGGACTCACAACTTTGACTTTCAGCCACTTATTTCTAAACTTCAGCCCTCAGAAGAAGTAATATTAGAGTGGGAAATGTAGTACCTATAGGAAATATAGGCGAACAATGTGTTAAAATAGGCGGAAAATGTGTTAACATAGGTGGAAAATTTGTTAAAATAGGCAAAAAGGAGGACATTTTTGCATAGGAGGAAAGGCGAAATTTTTTTTGGGAAAAGCAAAAAATCGGCACGTTTTCGCAAAAATTTTTTCGGGAAATTTTTCACACTTCTCGTCCACCCCTAATAATAATGCTGGTTTGACATACCGACAGACCCCACCACCTGTATGACCTATCTTTTCTAAAGAACATGTAGCCCTCCAAATTGATTGACCAATCATGTGTGTCATCCTACCATGTTTCTGTTATGCCAGTCAAGTCACAGTTTTCAGTTTACTTTTAAAAATGGCCCAGTTAAAATGTTGTGTCTTAAATTGTTGCATTTGTTTGGCTGTGTCATTCCGATTGGCGCATTTAGTATATTGCGTCTAAAAGTGTGGCAAATTCTACATGTAGCGTATTCCAAATGACGCATTGAACATGTCGAGCATTAAAGAGTTGCATAAGGACACATTAAGGATCGCAATATGGGTGCAATAAGGACTCATTAAGGAAGCAATAAGGGCACAATAAGGACGCAATATGGGTGCAATAAGGAAGCATTAAGCACACACTATGGGTGCAATATGAACTCAATATGGGTGCATTAAGGACATAATATGGGTGCAATATGGGTGCATTAAGGATGCAATATGGGTGCAAAACGAACCCAAAACCCCACAAAACCATCCCAAAACCAACCCAAAAACCCACTAAAACCCAACCCAAAACCCCACTAAAACCAACCCAAAACCATCCCAAAAACCCACAAAACCCAACCCAAAACCAACCCAAATCCCACAAAACCAAACCAAAACCCACAAAACCCAACCCAAAAACACACTAAAACTAACCCAAAAACAACCCAAAATCCAACACAAAATCCACTAAAACCAACCCAAAACCCACAAAACCCATATGGTGAATGCGCCATTTGGAATGACACGACATGTATAATTTGCGACACTTTAAAACGTGACATGCTAAATGCGCCATTCGGAATGACGCGGACAAAGACATGCAACACTTTAAGATGCAACATTTTAAGTGCGCCATTTCAAAAGGATACCATAGTTTTCGATTTCAGCTAACAGCTCCAATTCCCCTATTTTACCAGTTAAACTTCTGGCACTTGCAAGCATACAGTTTATGCCACTGCCATGTTTCATTTGTTATTTAATTTTGATGTGGTTTATAGGCTTCTCCCTATTATCTGTACTAACTCAACCCCCAGATCCACCCACCTGGTTACTAACTACATCGCCTTCCTTTTGTATACTGTCTAGCCCAGTATTTATTGGCCCCTCCCCCTCCTTAGTTTAAAATCTCCTCCAGCAGTCTAGCTATCCTCTCCCTAGCACTTGAGACCCTCTTGCATTCAGGTGCCCTACTACAGAGTTTGTACCCCAAAGCAAAATCAGCCCAGTGCTCTAAAAACCCAAAGCCCTCCTTCTTACACCTCTCTTTTTCTCTCTGGTGTAGCGCACAAGTAGTGTCTCTGAGAATACTACACTGGAGATCCAGTTCCTAATCTTACTCCCTAAGTCCCTAAAATTAGATTTTAGGACTCTCCATCTTCCTCTTAGTTTGTCAATGGTACCATTATGCACCAAGACAGCTGAATCCTCTCCAGCCCCTCCCAATAATCTGATGATATTTTTCATCATCATCTTTGTCGCCACATAAAAGTCCAACCCACACCCAGTCCCACTCACTATTATTGACTAAGTGCCAACACTGGTCAGTATCCACAACACTAACTATGAGTGCTTTTTGTTGCTGTTGCCGCTCACACCTACTGATAATAGTATTGCAAAATCTAGACCCAAAATAGTAGTATTAGTAGCCCCGCAGGAACCCCTTTAGTCTATAGAATCTCCATTCACAATTGCTATCTGTTGTCTAAAAATGTGAGCAGGGGAAAGCAGGTTCACATCTAAACACATCCTCATTGAGATCCCACCTGAATCACAACCACAAGACTGACTGAGATGGGACATGGGAAGCAAACCCAAAGCACATCAGAGGTACAATGACTAGCAGCAGTAGAAGCACTCGAGTCAATGGGCACATAACAGCAGTTTTGCAGATGTCTCAGAGAGTGGGACAACATTTTTCATCTGTAACAATAACACCCTTGTTTCCTACTGATGTTGTGAAAATGCAAAGCATGGAGGAGAAGGTGTTAGTTAGAGCTAAGAAAAAGAATCCCCCACACCCACTGCTACAATCAACAACACCACTAATCAAGTTATAAAAATAATTAAGTTGCACAGTTCTTCTATTTGCAGCCAATCCATATTTACTGAGTTCTTAGAAAAAAAATTAACGTTGTACAGAAATGATCCAAAAGTATTCATGTGGACTGGCAAACTTAGCAAATTGTTAGAGATTGACATGCTGCACTACACATTTTCTGAAAACAAAAGGTTTCAAAGAACTGATGTCATATGCTGCACCCAATGGCATATCCCATGCCACAGTTATTTTGCCTGGATTGTGGTGCCAGAGTTGTACAAGCAGTTGGTCAGTGCTTGCGCACTCACTGCATTAGGCAACATAAGAAACGCTTATTGGAAACTACAACTACTCCTCCAAAGTAGTTTTTTTCTTCTCAATCTCTCGCTCTCTCTTTACTTTCATCACTCTCTCTCTATCAGTTAAACCCTGCAGGATGATAGGAAGTTCTGTTTTTTAATAGTATTGCTATAGGAATTCTTTTGGACATAGAAAGCAAAGGCAGAAAATAGAATAGTTCTAATGAGAAATTATTGGTAGTAGCAAAAAGGCAGATATTTTATGTATTTTCTATGTGTGGGAATTTCTGCAGAAAAAGCTGCAAATTGTGTTTTTCCATAAAAATACTTGTGGAAAAAAAATTGGCTTTTTCACTCTTGTTTATTCATAACCTATTATAGAGAGAGAGAGTGCATATTTAAGATATATATTGTAATTACTGTAGTGGCATGTTTGTTTATAATCTTCTTTATTCTTCATGGTCAGTTCCAGGCACACATTAGTTACAGCAAACACCATCTGTCCTGTGATGACGTGTTTGCTATTAATACCAGTTATTCTGTTTATATAGTGTATAACTGACTCATATTAGTATATATATGTCGCAATGAAACAACAGCAACATTATTTCCATTCTGATGCAATATTTATATCATCGTAAAGTGGCACAATTCTTTTGCTAACCAAGTGAATTTTAGGGGAATAAATGAAAACAAAATAAACATTATCATTGAAATAAAATTCTTGAGAGCACTCCTAAGGTGATTTCTGGATCTCTCTCTAGTATTCAAGGAATTAAAAGCCCCATTTAAACTAACTGGAATGTATTTGTTCCCTATTGTCTTCTACCATACTTAATTTCTTCTCAGTACTTTAGTCTTGCAGTATGGGACATGTATTATGACAGATCCATAGAAAACCAGGTAGTGGATCTGATTTCTTAGCACTGTTGCCTAATGCCAATTAACTAAGATACTTATGCCTACACTTCTCCCATTAATGCTGTTTGCACCAAATGTAGGATAATGTTGGAGTGTGTGGGCATTTTGAAATGTTCATTTCCTTAAGGAGTCATGATGTGCCAGGAGTGTCACTCCAGTCCTGGCACTTAAGGACTGGTGACAGTCTTGACATGTCATGGAATTCTGGGATGGCAGCACGCCTACATACCACTCTGCCATCCCAGAATACTATGTGCAAATAAAAAAGAAAGCTATGTGGTCCTTAACAGCCGCCCATGCACCAGACTGGGCGGTTGTTAAGGGATTAACATTATTTATGAAATGAGGCACAGAGTTAATGTCAATTTAGGGGAGGTGTTCAGGCTCTTGCACTGAAATCTTATTGATGGGGTTATATTGCACTACTGATATGTTTCAGTGCAGGGGTATTCAAATGTTAGACCTCCAGCTGTTTGGGACTAAAACTCTCATCAGCCCCAACCAGCCCATGGGGTTGATGGGAGTTTTAGCAAACAGTTGGAGGTCTGGCAACTGACCAGTGACCACCCCTACTCTAAAGCATGCTCAAAGTGCCACAGCTGCTGTTGCAGGCTGCTGACAGTGGAGTTGTGCTATTGGATACATACAATTCTCCAGTGTGTTTTTATGTATGTGTATTTCCTGCTTGCCTTTTCTATTTCACTGAAACTGATGTTCTAAGAAGAAATGGACCAATTCTGGAACAAACCAACTGAACCATAGTGGTCAACTAATCCTCATTTAAATTCCTATGCATTTAAATGGGACATTTAAGCCACAGAATGTAAGACAGATCTCCAGTGCATTGCTTTGTAATGTGATGGTGACCTTTTTGACATTCAAAGAGTTAAAGACACATTTAAATTTATGGGAATGTTTTGGTAGTTCCCAATGGTGCAACTGGCTGGCACAAGTATTGATCTAGTCTCTTAGAATGTCAGTCTCACTGTGTGTGGGCATTTATGTGTCCCTGGAAGTAAAACCTACTCTCTTTTCTATCCTCCTTTCTGTTCTAGTTCCTTCTAAACGTCCGCTCATCCTTTCCTTCATCACTCTATTTTTACCTCCATTGCCCCTTTCCTTCTCTCTCTCCCCAACCCTTCCCTCTTATTGTTTTTCCCTTCCTCATTTCCTACCTATCCTTCCTCGCCAGTGTCGCTACTTCCACCCGTTCCTTATTTGCAGGTTCAGCACTTTCCATTTCTATCTTGCACTCTTGGAGGATCACATATAAACTAGTTGAAGAGCTCGCTACACGGGCCACAGTACCACTGCCAGCCGGTCGCGGGGCAGTCACGTGCAGTGGAGACTGCCTGCGCTGCGGCTGATACAGAGCTGGACGCTCCTTTCTGTATCAGCCGCGGGAGGGCAGTCTCTAGTGCTTATGACTGCAGCATGCGCAGCAGTCTCTACTGCGTATGACTGCGCCGTTACACACGTTTTAGCGAATTATTATATAATAATAATATTCAGAAAACTGAATATTCACATTGTAGTCATCCTATGTGGAGCTCCTGTAAATTATGCTTCAGACTGAGAGCTGATACAATAACACCTCTAATGAGGGGGCCATAGTTAAAATTATACAATTCCCTGTAGACAAAGAGAACATGTAAAACATGAAAGGAGGTTCAGTACTATTAACCCCCCCCCTTTCTTTTTGTTCAAAAATAAGAAAATATATTTCTTGGGGGTACTTCACTATAAACCCCCGTGTATACACATAAAAAAGAATAAGCACATCCACATTGTTTATAACTAAAATTATTTTCTGTTTTAATTGGAACAGGTAATAAAAGGTATGTTTGAAATCAATGTTTCCCATCCATACTATAGTACCAATGTGGCCAAAAAACAGTTCCATCTGGTTGCTAGTTCCAGCCATCTACCACATAAAGCTATTGTTCTATTCATTAACATAACAAAAGGAACAGATAGAAATAATAACTAGTTTTTATATATTGCTTTTCTCCCAGTGGGACTTAAAGTGGTTTTTGGCACATGGTCTTGGAATTAACCAAATAGACAGCTGAATTATTATTACCCAGTCAATGGTACTCATTTATCGACCTTGGAAAGATGAAGGGCTGAGTTGACCTTGCAGGGATTCAAATCAGAAACTTTGATGTTTAACCAGGCTCTGCAGTAAGGGTATTTACCACTGAGCTATATCACCAGCCAGAAATGAAACTAGCTACGGTCAGTATAGGTATCAATTCAGAGAGTTGTTTCACATTTAACTGTGGCTGGGGCATCCTAAAAATCTGCACATAAACACTATCTGATACATAGGTGAATGCAGTTAATCATGACTGTTCTAATGGAACTACACTACAAAGGGTATTTTATGTATCATACTCCATATTTTTAATAATATATATATATATATATTTTTTAGGTTTATTTCATCAACATAACAAGTCTGTGTAGATCAGGGGAAAAACAAAATACAACAATAATTGTTGCAAATTGTGGAATATTTGCTGTCAAATAATTTGCTTGTGAATATACCCAACAGCATAATTCCACATTCTGTGCGCCATAATGTTAACAATAGATGCAAAATCGGTAAATGACATGGATTACCCTCTGCGGAGACTCCAAGTTATATTTCAAAGTAGTTTTTACATACTCCCTTAAAGGCGTAAATATTAGGGATGGGTGAAATATTTTGCCTGAAAATAGAAACCCAAGTGAATAATATTTTGTTAAAAGTGCTGTTTTTTTCTCTTTATTCACATTGCTCATTGCATTGAAATCAATGGAAAGACAGAATTTCTCCCTGCCACATAGCAAGTTTGTCTTCTTTTCTTGCAGGCATATAGAAGGGTGTCAGGTTCTCACAGCATGCCATTCTGTGTTTGTGACAGGAAGAGAAAGTAGCACTTTTTTGAGCTAGTGAAGACTAGCTACTAAAGTGGAGTTAAAGAGGTAGAAATGTTTCACAAAAATAGCAGCTCCAATTAATCTTCATAGTATTTGAACCATAGAGAGTGTTATTTCAATACTGTCAGAGTTGAAGTTCAAGAGTAATAGAATGATAAAGTTTCCCCCTCCCGCCCCTTTTACCTAGTGTAAGCCACCTCTCCTCAGATGTGAATCTGGTCTTGAGAACAGGCAGCTCACAACACTGTGAGAACAATGAAAACATTGTCCCTCTTGACAGGTTTTTCAGGTCTTTCCCTTATGCTAATTGAAGATTGCCCCTCTCTGTGATCCACCTGGACCCCACTTTGCTGCTCTGAGCTGAGCAGTGTTACTTCAGTAAAAGGGGCGGGAGATGGATACTTTATCATTCAGCTGCTTTTATTGTGAAACATTACTATACCTATAAAGGTTTGTTTAGGGAGACTTGTAGGCAGGAAATATGTTCTCTGTATTGCAAAATTGTGTTTTTATTTTGTTAGAAAGTGTAAGGGAAGATTATTTACACTAATATAATCATCAAAATGCAGTGCAAATGTGAGTATTTTACAATAGATATATATAAAAAAATATATATACAACACAAATTCCCTGTTCCATAGAACATGCAGTCTAATCATTGTTTTACAATAGAGACCTTGTATTCCATGAATATATACAGTTTTTCAGTCGTAGTCAGAAATTTAGTATTGGGTATACATAAAAGCACATATTTCAAGCTGTTATCTTACAATACTTTACAGGTATTCATTGAGTAGACAAAGAAAAACATCCAATTAAACATTGTAGAGAGAGTCTCAGTTGTGTTTTCAATTCACAATTTCAAAGACCCTTTTATAATACTATAGTCATTTTTTTTACTTCTAGCTGACAGAACACAGAGAACAGTGAAAGGAGCACACATTCATATATAATATTAATGAACATAAGCAAAAAAGGTAACAGCAAATATAGATGTAAAACAATGCAATTCAAATAGTCACCTTGACATACTCATGTAATTCTTTTTAAAAAGTGCCACCTAGCAGACCACCTGCCACTTTAATAATGGCATTTACCACATGATAAAAAGAAAAAAGTTTTATATATTTTATATAGAAATATTCTTATTTCAATTTTGTACATGTATACTAATGTAACCCTTTCAAGTCAGGTCAACAGGGCACATCTCAAAAGTTAGGACAACTAGCAGATACTGATGATTAGGTGTCAACAGTCTCATAGAGAGGATCATAGGTTTATAGAGGAATGTACAAATCCACCAGTGCACCTCCTTTGGCGCTACACTGCAACTTGTACAGCTGTACTTTGAGGTATACACTAGAGCATCTGATTGCTTTTGTGATCACCAGCACACACACACTGTACTGTTGTCATGACTTTAATATGCGCAACTGCAATTGTGGATTAAAAAGCAAAAACAGAAAACAGAAGGAACAACTGCTAATAAAAACCAAAATCTCCATTCTATACACTCACGTGTTGCTCATGTTGAACTTCAAGCATTTCAAGGATCCCTGCCCCTTTCAGCCAAAGAACTTTACCTCCAGTCCTGACCAACCATTCTGAAGTGTGTCCATCTGGATCAGTGGTGGTCCTGATGCTGTGCAATGTGTTATATGGTTTCTGGTCATTATAAAACAGCAACCCTAAGCTTATCAGAAACCACAAGACATGAGCTAGCTGCAGAAATAAACCAGTCCCTTTTTAGTTTTTCAAGGAAAGGCTAACACCATCAGCTATGAACTGGTAGAGAGGGTGGTATGGGAAGGATCGTTGCTAGTAATGTCTTTGAATGGGGGTTCTAAAACCAAACAGAAGATATAGCGAATCCCTGTGCTGATTAGGTAAGGAAGGGGTAGACAAACTTATTATGGCTACAAATTCAACCTGTGTCTCATAAGCTCTGGACTATACAGTCTGTATCATATACAGCTTGCAATGGCTGTGTAAGAATATTAGGAATTATAGTCCAGCACTTTACAGACATAATATATAAAGAGGTGTGAAAATGAAGCTCACTTGTGATGAAGTGGGTGATATAGGTATTACTTAAATAACAAAAACAAAAATCCAAAATATTTTTTTAATACATATAGAAAGTTACATATTTATTTCCACAGTTGAGCTTGCCCATACCTGTATGGCCTCGATCCTATTACCCCTGAATCCAAAAAAAAACAGCCAACGGTATTTCTTCAAACATGATAAGCAATGCAATTACCAGTGCTATAAAGAAATACTGGTTAAAAAAAACACAACTAGGGTGAAAATTATGTGGGCTTTATCGCCTATTGACACACATCAAAAGAAATATGCCATTCAATTCCATGCTTTGGGCTCTAAGCTATGTTAAGGGACCCACTTTGAGATGTGAAAGTCTGCACCCAGTTTTTCTTTGTGCAAAGTCCCTTAACGCATCTGAAAAGTGCCGACGCAGGAAGTGAACATGACAAAAGTTTTAAAAACATCACCAGTGGATGTATTGATATGGGGCCCTAAGTAGGGATGGGTGAAAAATTTTGCTTCAAACTGAAACCGGTGAATAATGGCACTTCCCGCTTTGTGAATAATTTCCTGTGAAAAGTGCTGATTTTCTGCCTAGTTCATTCCATTGAAATTAATTAGAACATTGAATTTACACACAATATATATAAAATATAATTTTATTTCCCAAAGGCATAGTATAAAAGGGGCATGAGGATGCCTGTGTTGGTTGGGTGGGGGGAAAGAATCAGGTGAACAGGGAATACGTTTGGAGGGTTTTTATTACTGGGATTGTGGGGCAGTTAATAAAAATAAATCCTAAATACAATAAAAAAAAATTAAGACATGGTATAAAAGGGGTCTGAGGAGGGTGCCTGTGTTGGTGGGTGGAGTCTGAGGAATGAATCAGTTGAACAGGGGATTTGTTTTGGGGGTTTCTTGACTGGTATTGGGGGGACAGTTAATAAAAATTTAAATCAATAAAATGAAATAAGAAATTTATATGTAAAGTGATAGAGACAGGAACCCCCAGACATAAGCTACCACTGGGGTGGACTGATACTTGACTTGATAGAGTATTTTGTAGAGGATGATTGGTTAGATTTGTTGTTAGAGGCACAAGCCCTGAGGAAACATTGATTTGTAGGACTTAGGCTTTTTAGAAACAAGCCCCCCAAAATGTTTTATTTGTTTTTGTAGGACTACATTTTGTTTTTTGTTTTTTACATCACAAGCCCTGAGAAAAAAATGCCAGACTGTCCAAGTGCCAGCAGATCATGTTGACCAGTGGCCACTGACCATTGTCAAATGTCCTCCTGAGTCCATAAATGCTGAATTTGCAATTGCTGTTCTTGCTGCTGCTGAGCTGTTTAACCCCTTAAGGACATGTTATACCCTTAAGGACCCATGACGCCTTTTGGGGAGTCCGGAATCAAATCGAGAAAAAAAAAAGCTCCATGGTCCTTAAGTGGCCGCTGCGTGTGCGGCCGGTCGTTAAGGGGTTAAACAACAGGATGATTAGGCAGCTGAAAGAGAATGGAGTCAACAAACATCAGTAACATGGTTGGTGGATGATGAAGGTTCCACTGGTCACGACTAGCTCCACTGATGCGCCTTAGGCAGTAGCAGCACAATAAGTAGTCCCCAGTATATGTGGAGCAAAGAAGAAGTTGGCCAATAATTCTTTTACACCTGCCCCCACCTCCAAAATAATAGGTGTGTTTTTATTAGAATACATTTTTTCCTTTGCGAGCAGGAACTGTGCCTCTCATCAGCAACTGCATTGTTCACAGTGTGTGTGGTAAATAACATCTGGGGCACAACTGTATCCAAACACCACGACACCAGAACCCAAATACTGCCGCTGTCACTATACCCCTTGTCCAGAACTTGCTAAGGACACATGACAACTTGCTGACAATTTAATAGTAATGATGAACTCTCCCTGCCACCATCTTAGCATGTTCTGCGGGATAGAATCTCCTCAGATGCCACTTGATGCCCTGGTTGTGATTCTCCTCCACCACACTGCCATGTGTGGTCAGTACACCAGACAGTGTGTAATAGGTGGAGATGAACTGCCACATCCTAACATCAACATAGTAGCTATCATTTGGCGGGGGAGGTAATGATGAATGAGATGAATTGGCAGAAGATGTAGTTACCCTAGAGGAAGAATGTGATGGCGAGCTAGTTGTTTCACTCATCAAGGAACTTCCAGTCTCTGTCTGGTTTCTCTGTTCTTCCTTCTCTTTGATCTCTGCCTTGCCTCTTGTTTCCTTTCTGGAGAGGCAGGGGGTACAGCAACAGTGGTGCTTGATTTCTGTGGTGGGTGTTTGGCTTTAACATGTTTGACAAAAATGTCATGGTGTCTGTGTTTCATGTGTGATATCAGGGCACTTGTGCCAAGGTGTGTTCCAGGGCACATGTGCCAAGGTTCCCTCCTTTCCTCTTCTCATTGACTTGTCACAAATTGTGTACAGTGCTGTTGGTGATTGCTGTACTGTGCCTGCCCCAAGAGAAAAAGAGTCCCACACCCATGACTTCAGGAGGGATAGGGAACAGGTGGAGAAGAATGGTCTCTTTCTTCTTGTCCTCCACATTCCCCTTCACTGTCTGTGGCAGCAGATAATGTTACTGCTGTTGCTGTTACTGCCTCAGAATCAGCACTGAAGCTAGGATCAGGAGTATTGCTGCCGATGGGAAGTGGAACCTGTCCTAATACCACATCACTTGTTGACCCCATTCCCACTGTATCCACGGTGGTCTGTGGCACACTAACTTGCTCCTCAGTATACCTCTGCCCTTGAATCTCAGCAGCAGCAGGAATTAGAACAATTGCAAATTCCACAAATTCCAAAAGCTCATTGATAATGGTGGTGGTGATGCCCATCCTCATCCCTGTCTCCCATTCCTTCTCAGTTTCTGCTAAAAAGGCCATCAATGTCTCTTCCACCCCAGCTTCTCCAGCATCACCACCATTACCGCAAGTCCCACTCCTTACATGCTGATGCTCTATTACAGACATCTCACTGCTGTTTGGAGGAGGTGATGAGCAATGTTACAGAGGGTCCCATAATGTCAAACTTGGCATTTCTTTTCTATCTGAAGAAGGCAGACTGGCAGCATTATCAGCAGGCACATGCAGCTGATCTGTGTCCCTGCTGGGGGTGATGGTATTAATTATTTGCCTGCTCTCCCCCAACAGTTCTGGTCTCTTCAGTATCATGTTCCACTTGGACATGGTAGTGAGGGGAAGGGGACTCCCAGGGCCAGAGGAATAGTGAGGGCTCCCTCGATCACTAGTCTGGATTCTCTCAAATGCTTCCCCTACCACTCCTCTAACACTAGTCCCAATGGCTGCTTCACCATTACTGCTACTACTACTAACACCACTCCATCAAGTTCAGCCCCAGAGTCTTCCTCCTCACAGTCACTATTAATATGAGGATATTGATTACCTCCTCCTTCACTCCTAAAACTAAAAAGCTGCCTGACCTTCTTAGTAGTAGTAGTAGTACTAGCACTGACGGGACTGCTTGGGGAAGGCAAGTGTGACTTAAGATTCCCTGATTTCACACTTGGCATCATCCTCTCATGCCCCTCCCTCCTGAGTATTACGAGACACACTAGCAGCAGGTCCAGCACTGGTGGCAGCAGGCACATCACTGGTGGCAGCAGGTTCAGCTTTGGCAGCAGGTACAGCACTGGTGGCAACAGGCAGCATGTCTGAAAGCAGGCACAGTACTGGTGGCAGCAGGGGCAGCCCTGGTAGCAGCAGGGGCAGCACTGGCAGCAGGCACAGCACTGGTGGCAGCAGACGCAGCACTGGTGGCAACAGGCACAGCATTCACAGGGTTAATCCGACTAAGTTAAAAAACAGCCCCTGAGAAGAAACACTTACCAGTAATCCAGATGTTGAGTGAAGTCTTCAGCACCCTGGTCAGCTACTGTCTTCTGGTTTCTATAATATTCTGTGTTCTTTCTTCTGTCTTCTGTCCAATCTGTAGTTGAAAAAGGAAACAAATGTAAATGCAAGATTTAAAAAACAAATTCCCCATAGATATGCATTACTTAAACATTTGTGTGCAGAAGGGGTACCCCTCCAGCAAACAAAGGGTTAAAATCAGTCTTGCATAGCTGCTATTTCTGTTTAATAAAAGGGTAAGCCATTGTTTTTGTCAAAAAAAAAGTCCTTCCAATGCTTAACAATGTCGTCGCTGCCGTCTCCTCTGCTGGTGAGACTGGCTTTTTATATGGCCAGTCTCTGTTCAAAATGGATTCCAGCCTACAATTGGCAGGGATGTGTGTTTACGCTCCTACTAGCCAATCAGGATCTAGTAGTTTTCGTCAAGCCCCTCCTAGAAGCTGATTGGCTTGGAAGTGCATACACACACATCCCAGCCAATTGTTGGCTAGAATCCATTTTGAACAGAGACTGGCCATATAAAAAAGCCAGTCTCTTTTGAAAATTCCCTCATTCGGACTCTGGCAATGGCCCATAAGATACGGAGGGGGGCCTGTGTTATTGTCATTTTTGAAACTGTCAACGGAGGCGGCAGCAGTGGGGACATTGCTAACCCTTGGAGGGCTTTTCTTTTTTGACAAAAATAGTAGCTTACACTTTTCTTAAACCGGAATGGCAGTATATTCTTCTGAACAGCTATGCCAGACAGCATTTAACCCTTTGAGTGCCGGATGGGTACGCAACTCAACACAAAAAATGGACGTTTGGCCACAAGTCAATTTCTGTGGCCTAATGTCCATTGTGGTTTCAGCTGGTAGGGCAATTGAAATGCAAGTCTAGCACTTCTTGCTAACGGGCCATTAGCCAGTATTGCCCTACTGGCTGTTTTACCTGCCTCAGTTGAATCAAGGCCTATGTATTGTACAGTATAGTAAGGATTTAGTTTTGTTAGGTTTCCACAAACATTCCAAGTGACACTAATGCTCTACCATTAAAAAGTATGAGAACCAGTGTCATAAACTATTTTTTGAATATCTGATATAAATATATGTAATTTTGAAATGTATTACTGTAGTTGTTATAAAGTGTTAGATACACTATAATACAGATAAAATTGTGACTCCTTGGATGCTTAAGAATTCTCCCACACATTGCAAAGAAATATGGAGACATTTTTTAGCACCCAAGAGTTAATGGTTTGATTGTTAGGGTTTAACTGTGATTTCATCTGAAATGAAAAGATGTCACCATAGCTGAAAGTTTGAAAACCACTGTGTTAATCAACTGCATGCAATCAAGGCCTCCAACATACTGAGAAGCAAAGTGTTGAAGACCTCATTCAACCAAAGAGTTTTCACTGAGGCCTCTTTGTTATAGAGTTTTTAGTCAAACTGATCAAAAAAAGCTTCATGGAATTATATAGCCTTCCAAAGGCTTTAAGTAACTGGGGGAGATAAAATAAATGATGATTAGAAAACTTTCCAAAATCTTTCTGTTATGAGTCTACTTGTACTGAAATCCTGCACATAGCTTTGTGTGGCCCAAGGTACAATACCTATTCCTGATCCTTCTTAATGAATGTACAAAACAATGACACAGGAAAAGTACAATAACTGGAACAAATCACAGCAAAAACAGCTTCTTCCAGCCTTCTTCCAAAAAAATAATGTAATGAAACTAAGTTGGTCATTTACTGCACACAACATTATTAAAGTGGGCCTGATACCTTAAGGCAAGTTTAATTCATTTTAAAGAGAATTAAAAGCTGCCCATCTGTTGGACTAAACATTTGTGTGTAAAATAAATACTTTTTTATTAATCAAAATTTTTTTTGTGGACACAGTGTAGCATTGTATGCTAATCTGTTTATGTGCTGGACTAATATTGCCACACACACTATGCCATGAATTCATCTGGACACAGCCCACACACTGGAGTCAGTTCCAAAATCACAACAAGCTGTAAGTCCATAGGCGTGCGCAGTCAATTGCATTAGGGTGTGCACCCAAAAGCACAAACACACACTTGCGCGTGCATGTGCATGTGTGTGTGTGTGTGTGTGTATATATATATATATATATATATATATATATATATATATATATATATGTATTTATATGTGTGTGTGCTAAATAAATTATTAGGTGTAAGTTATCTTTCACACCCACACACATTAAACATTAACACACTCACTCATGCATCATACATACAAGACACTCACTCATAGCCGAGTCAGAGCCAGTGCCTGCAAGCCTCCTCACCCACTGTTTACTACGTGACATCTTTCCCCAACGTAATAAGCGCTGGAAGGAAGTGACATCACTTCCTCTCAGTGCCACAACGAAGGAGGGAAGGCTCATGCAGGCTTTTGCAGCGTTTGAGCCCGAGTGTTTGTCCCGCCCCCCTTGGTCTCCCCGAGCACAACAGTCAGCAGCAGATAGACTTGGGAAGCGGCTAAGGTACCAAGCCGGTGCCGCAGCTGCATTAATATGAGGAAATGGCCATATAACTTCTGAAAAGCAGGTGCACACGGGGCTGATTAGGGTGTGCCTAGGGACACCCGGCACACCCTGTATGTATGCCTATGTGTAAGTCAGACCTCAAACAGAACTCGTTAGCATAATGCACAGGAAATTAGGATAAAGTGTCACACAGTGTCATCACTAAGACAAACAGGTTCATTTTTTATAATGGGTTATTTTACAGAAACATTACTATTAGAATTTATAGAAATAATTGAATTCTTTGTCAAACAAACTAAACTTATCTTAGGATAACAAGTCCAATTTAAAACTGCACGTGAGAATATCATCTAAAATTACTGCTTCAAGTTAAAATAATAATGTTTATGAAAATTTAAATCTTATATCCTAAAAAATCTTATAATTATTTAATTTCAATAGCTAGGAAAAATAATCCTGAAAAAAAACCCAGCAAAACTTCAGACTTAAAAAGGTTATTATTTGATTTCTAGATTGCTGTTGATGTCCAGAGATTGGACCAAGACAGTGGTAAAAAGTCTGATAGTTAATGGATGGTAACAAAACATCATGCAGCTTCTGTAACATTAAAGTCACTGTTGACACAATATAATGCAACAGATGTGGATGCAAATGTGTATATTATGAAGTTGCATGCATGGCAATTGAGAATGAAGTACAGCCTATCCCAGATATGTTTTCTGTTGATAAAGAGGAGAGCGAACCCATTTTCAGTTTGGCCACAAAGGGAACATTATCCCTCTATTAATCCAGACTTGAAAAATGTATTTCTACCTGGACTATCATAAAACCTGGACTTCAATCAGCTGACCTAACCCTGTATACAATTAACCGCATGACGTTTCATGAAAAATGGATGAGTTTTCTTTCCTCAGATGTTTTCTCATTTTTGCCTATGCAAAATTTTCCTCCTTTTTGCCAATTACAAAAATGTTTTTGCCTATGTTTCTTATAGTGCAACATTTCCCACCACAGTATTACTTATGATAGCTGCAGTAGCTGAAAGTCAAAGTTGTAAGTCTTGCAGCAACATACACCTTGAAAAATGTGTTTCTGCTTAAGTGAAAGTGGCATTTATTCATGATGATTTGAAGAGATAAGAAAAAAAGAACAACCTACAGTATGGCACAGGTCAAATGAGTTAATCAGGTACAGTGAGAGACTTTGAATAGTTAATCTAAGGAGTCCAAATGGAGAGAAAGATGTGGATTGTCTGTCTGGAAAGTACATGTTGGCATCTCATTGAGCAAGTATATTGAACTTTGTTACGCTAGTGTTAAAAAGAGGGAGGTTGGTCTTACTTCTAGTAAAGAGGAATCATGTTTTTCTCTATAATTAGTTAGCATGAACTGTAAGGTGCAAGCAGCATCCATAATGAGTAGAAGGATGGGACATTAATTGAGAACAGAAGAAGCACTGGACCTAGTAGGATAATGCAGTATGCTTTGTATGGCAGATGTGATTTCTGTCTGAAATAAAACAATCAACAGACAGGACTATCACATGTGAATTGTTGAGCCCTCTGGGCCAGAGCACCTCCTGTATGAGAATGAGCTGTGAGGATAGAATTTTACTAATTGAGCCAGAGATCAATGCCAGTTTCTGGAAAGTTTGTAGCTACATTCTCTCATGACAGTGTCTCTGGCAGATTTCCGCAAGTAATTGTTTATAGCCAGCCATTTAGAGTAAGGGAACAAAGTTCCTTGATCAGTCTCCCATTCCCTGGTAAAGTAAGTATATACTGGTTGAGGGGCAAGTAATTTATAAAATGTCACTAGAGAATGCTGCCAAATGATAGGAGAAGAATTCATCTGTTCAAAAGGTGTTAATTACCAATATTCTACATTAAGTTAGGAGGAAGATTGCAACTATGCATTCAAGTGTCTTGGGGAATAGGTCCAGTATTGGGAAGCAGTCTTTTATCTAAAATATGGAAATTCAAATGGAACCATATTTTGAAAGAGTCATCCTGCAGGCATGGTGGGATTTCTGGATTGTGAAATATTGATAGATGTGGAGATGGGTAGGGGTCCAGGTGGGATTTATCATTAATTTGCTCTCAAGTCAAAGGAAGATGTCCTAAAATCGGATGAGCATGACAAGTATTAGGAACACTTATGGAATTGAGTCAAAAAAATTGGGAACGGTCAATATTGGCAGCTTGACTGTTAAAGCATAAGACCAGTTCTTTG
Organism: Rhinophrynus dorsalis; assembly: GCA_037306005.1. Taxonomy (NCBI): domain Eukaryota; kingdom Metazoa; phylum Chordata; class Amphibia; order Anura; family Rhinophrynidae; genus Rhinophrynus; species Rhinophrynus dorsalis. The sequence goes on along the minus strand of CM074718.1, from coordinate 226,029,680 downwards.
GGGTTGCAGTTAATGCAATTTACTGATTTGGAAAAATGTGACAGCTCTGAAATAAGAGGAGATATCCTCTAAGCCTAAATCTACTTGTGTGGAGGTGATAAGCTCTATGTGCCAAGTAAAAAAGCAAGAATGAAGATCTTTGGGGAGAGGGGGCAGCCCTGTCTTGTACCATTAGAGATCAGGAATGTATCAGAAATTAACCATTAACCCTCATTCAAGCAGAATGATTGAAATATAAGCTCATTATTGAAGCAAGGCCCTTTGGACCCATCCCTGTATAAGGAAGGCAGTAATATAACTCTAACTTAATCCATCAAAAGTCTTCTCAGCATCAGTATGGAGAAGAATAGTGGGTGTAATGGTTTGCTCGACTCACAGACACAGTGGTTTAGGATAAAAACACAGTTTTATTGAATTCTCAATACAGTAAGAACCCACACAGGTCCTGTAGTATATAGACAGTATAATACAGACACACAACAGGTTAATTATTCAATGCCCACACAGGTCCAGCATAACATGAATGTACACAGTATATACTGACACAGATCAGGCAAGAGGAGTACGTTTCCAGAACTTCGGTACTGCATGAGTTAAAGTTCATCAATGATGGTAAGCTGTCCCATGTGTGAAGGTACTGGAATAGCACTTATACCAAGCTCCAGATCGCCCAAGGTCAGCAGATAAACGTGAACTGCCAGAGCTCAACAGATGTAGTAATGAGCACTGCTGGAGCAATAACGGAGGCATCCACTTGCAACCGGAATAGCAGTAACGGAGGACAAGCCAATGGCAGTCTACCAGAGCAATCACGGAGGCACACACTTGCAACCGGTGTAGCAGTAATGGAGGACTAGGCTAAAGGTGCACTGCCGGAGCAGTAACTGAGACAACACTGGCAACCTGCAGGAGCAGTAGCGGAGGACAAGCCAAGCAACTGGATTGTCTGCTGACTAAGAATGTAGCTGAGGCAACAATAACTGAAGAAGCAGGAACGCCAATCAAGCCGGGTCGGTACACAGGAACAGGAACGTCAGCCAGTCAGGGTCAGAACACAGGAGCAGGAACGTCAGCCGGTCCAGGTCGGTACACAGGAGCAGAAACGTCAGCCAGGCCGGGTCGATACACAGGAGCAGACACTGAAGTGAAGTCAGACAATCCGGGTCAGGACACAGGAGCAGGAACTGAAGAGTAGTCAGGCAGGCTGAGTCGGTACACTGGGAACACTGAGCAGTAAGTTAGCACTGGTACAGGAACACCACGAAAGGGCACCGTGTGGGTGCAGGAGCCCAGTATATAAAGGCCATACTGGGCGGGTTCAACACAGGGCAACCAATGAGAGCATTACACAGGATAACTGACAGGAAAACAAAAACAAGGGAGCATGGACACCATGATAGTGGGACAGTATATATTAAGGCTATATCGTTGGAGTATTATCTTTGATTTTCTGCCCTAAAGCAAAGCCAGCCTGATTATTATTGATTAAGGAAAGGAGGAAAGGGATGAGCTATTAGCAATTATCTTTGCAAATAACTTCAGGTCATTGTTCAGCAGGGATGTTGGTCCTTGTTTTGTGGATAACCATGTTCTGAGCCTCTAGAGATTGTTTGGGAAAAGAATCACCAAGGAGTTTAATATTAGTTTAATATTAGTTTAGCAAATTTCTTATAAGTCACTGTAAAGGACTCAATTGCTTGTTCACTTGAAGGGTCCTTTAAGATTCAAATTCACATACATAGACATGCATACAGCTGACACAGGAAATACAGTTGATGATATAAATAGGACACTTTACTTAACTTCGGTTGGTAGTTCCCTTTATGAAAGTCAAAAACAAACAAAAACCAAATTTCCTTTACTGGTGAGATCACATCGCCTAGCTTCCCACATACTACAGCTGCAGATCTCAGAAATGGTTATGGAGATCAATCACTAGGGGATCTGTTACTTTACAAGTCACAGGGGATCTAAACTCTGGGTGCAGTGGCAGTGATATTTATGTAAAAAAGGTGGAATCCCTAATCATTTTAAAATATATTGTTGCACAGATAAAAATTTAGTTAACACACCCAGCTAAGCTATAAGCATTTTCATGAAAGTGCTAGCAAAAGAGGAGATATACATTAACTTTAATTAGTAAGACATTATCAGTGTATTTAATGCACTAACCACCCATAAGTTCCTATACTTCCTCTCAATGTTAAAAGCAAGCTGCAGGGGGAAAGCTTCCCCTCTGCTCTTACCTCTGTGGGTTCACTTGTCACTTTGTTTTATACACAGAACAGAAGCTGTCAGCACAGGCAATGGGAAAGTGACCTCCCTTTTTCCCATTGAGAAAACACACATATACATAGATTGCACATCACACAGGTTCAACCCTTTAATGCCAGAGAGGCATGCATTGCACTGGTCTGAAATGTGTTGCTTTCCCCACCGGCAACCAAAGGGCAAAGGTAGACTCCATGTACAGGGCCCAGGATCCTCCCCGGTAGGGTCGATTTACAAGCTTATTTGAGTTCAGATTTTGTGAAATGGTGTTTCAGGCCTGCAATCACATCAGGGTGCGGTGTGGGCATTCCTGATTTAGTTAGGAAATGCTCTACAACTCTAGGGAATCATGGCAGGGCTAGAGGGCAGAGATAATATAAAGAGCTATCTAAAAGCCTGTGCAATCCATAGTAAAGTTGAACAGAGGGACCCCTCTGGATCTCAAACCCAATGTACAAATTGTGATTTGTGTTTGATTGTAATGATCCTGGCTAAAGTTTTCCCACATTTATTGCCACATAATTAGAATATTTTGACCACAGAAGAGACCTATGGGTCCTGCTTTGGAAAAGTTGTGATAATTTACTTTTGCCATGGTCTAATGTCTGTCAGTCTGTATCTAAGCAATTGTGTGTGTATTTTTTCTTTTTGCTTGATAAGATCAATTAATGTATTCACTTCCTGGGTCAGCAGTGTTTTCCACCTCTAATGCCTCTAGTGACCCATTCATGTGCCTCCCAGATCACAGGAGAAAGAGACTCAGTGACAGTATTAATGTCAAAGTAGCTTTGAGATTTTTTTTCATTACTAAAGAGAGAAAATTGGTATCTTCTAGCAACAGTTCATTAAGGCACCACTTAGTGGCCTATATCATGTGAGGTCAGTCGCTCCCTCTGTATTGGAGCATAATCAGATCATGAAATCTATATGCACTTCAGCTAGATTATAGAGTTTGAACTGGTCAGTTAGTAATAGTGCATGTCTAAAACAAGATCTATATGAGGAGTAGTCTAAGGATGGATCAAGAGGAATATTAAAGCCTCTTCCCAAAATCAAAGGCCAGATTTAAAATCCTCTAAAGTTCAGATGTTCTTTTGGAACTAGGGCCCATATTTATAGAACCAAACTAGAGTTATTCTGGACTAAACAGGGTACATATATGCATTTCTGTAATACTAAATTGGTCTTTTAACAATCTGAATGCATAGAAAAGCAATGCACTAGAGCCAGCCCTGGTATTTAAGGGGTTAAAAAGCTCTCCTATCATGTAATGGTCGCTATAGAGTGTCCCCTTTAGAAAAAGAAATCTGACTTCCAAATCAACAAACATCATATCTTGCACCCGGGGATTATTCTTATCTATTAAAATTGCTACCCCTTTTCTCTTGTCATCAGCTGATGCTGTCTATACACTGGGTTTCTTCTATTCCTAAATTTAAAGATGAAGATTGAAAGATTGTGTCTCTTGGAAATATACAATATTTCAACTGTCCTGATGCCTCTTTCAATGCTAATGTTCTTTTCGTGGGGAGTTGAGACCTTTAACATTCATTATAAAAATGGGTGGCTTTTCTACCCAAGTCTCTGTTACATCTAAGTATGCGGTCCTTATCTGAATAATTATGCAGAAAGGATATCACATTGCATGGTTTAGATCCTGGAGGACCTTTAGGTCTTAGGGCCCTGTTCCCTTGCTCTATTTTAACATGAGAGCCAGAAGCTTGACAATGTTGATGGAATTAGATACTTAGCCATAACTGATTCAGCAAAGTCCTTAATCCCTTAAAGGGATAGTAATACTTAAAATGTAAAAAAAAATATGTTGTAGGATTTATCCCCCTGAGTAAAACAAGAGTACTCCCACTGCTGAGAGGTCTTTCATTCAAAAGTTATTAATTTTCAAAGTTGAATTTTTTAGGTGCAATATCACAGTGGCCTGAAATTGTACAGTGGCGCTGTTGCTACACCATCCTATGGAGATTTATGGTCAACTGACCAGAGTTGCCCATAGGATCGTGTAGCAACAGCGCCACTGTGCAATTTCAGGCCACTGTGATATTGCACCTAAAAAATTCAACTTTGAAAATTAATAACTTTTGAATAAAACACCTCTCAGTAGTGGGAGTACTCTTGTTTTACTCAGGGGGATAAACCCTACAACATATTTTTTTTACATTTTAAGTATTACTATCCCTTTAAGGACCCATACCATTCTATGACTATCATGGCAAAACCTGAGTCCCTGTGGCCCTTAATTGCCAGCCACGTTGTTAAGGGGTTACTTCTGATATTGCAGCATCTTCCTCTGTTATCCAGGTCATCAGTTCTGGTTAGTTAGTGATTAATTGTATCATATTGTTAAGCCAAAACTCTTAACTCTTTACATGTCAATACATGCCATATTTCTGAGGAAGCGTGTATGCGAAACACGTGTCAAACTTTATTTTAATATAATGTTGCACTCTGTACTTATGGGTAGGAGGTAGACGTACATCAATACCATGAGGAAGATCTTAGTTAGCACCAGCTGTGCGTTGACATGTAAAGTACTTTGCGCAGCTGTAGATAGGGATCTCTAGGTAGACTAATTTGTTACCATTAGAAAAGATCCATATAAGTACTAGCTGCGCATTGACATGTTAAGTACTTTGCGCGGCTATAGATAGGGATCTCCAGGTAGACATATTTGTTACCGCTGGAAAGATCTCAGTAAGCATTAGCTGCGTAAAGTTCCTTGTGCAGCTGTAGATAGGGATCTGATAAAAGATCATCAGTGGCTTTAGATAGCGTAAGTTACATACTTTACACAACTTCAGGGATCCCACTATCATTTTTTAAAGATAGAATGTATCTGACATGATTATGATAGCACTTTATATAATTGATGGTTATACCCTGTAAAGAGTGTTTTCGATCTTTAAGGGATTATTTTTGTGTCCCCACAGTATTGGATATATTGTATCTAATTCGACTCCCCGGATGGGGGGTTTTCAGATAAAGAGGAAGCGCTTCAGCTATACAATTCAGTTGTGTGTAATAGCTATCTATGAGCAGCACATTATTCTAAGGGCGGGACCTTTTGTCAAGTATTTTAGGTCTTGTATTAGTCCTGTGGCAAGCTGAAAGCGCCCCGGCAGTACATTACATGAATTTGTTGCATGATCAACACAATACATCAGTCATCCATTCTGTTGCTCAAATACAGGTGTATAAACTACAAAGATCTTCTAAACAACATACAGATATATAGTCAGAGTGCTTATGATTTTAGTATAGGATTTTATTCGCTAGATTCGATTTTTATTTTTTATTTGCATATTATTAAAAGTTAAGTTTTAATATAATTTTCTCCTTTTGATTAATGTTACCATTGGACATTTGGTATATTGGGGGTTGAGTGCTAATTGTGCAGGGTTATCTGTTTATCATTACAATTATTCTAGTCCCCTGTAGCACCATTCCCATCCATAGCCTTTCCAAAATTGGTAAATATCACATTGGTAGTTACCCAAGAGTTAGAGTGCACGGGTCTTCCGTTATATGTTACAGAGCAGTTAACCACAGTTTATGTGGAAGTAGCTGCAGGGCAGAGTTTATAACTTCAATTTAGACCAAATAAAGCTTAAAACAAAATAAGACACGTTTAGTCATATTTGATATATAACCTAACTGTTTAGGCTAAGTTATATAGAGGGGATACATCCCCTTTAACATTGAAATGTATTTTTCACCTCATTTGGTATCAAAAGCCACAGAACAAACATCTATACACACAAACACACACATATTCATATAGAATTTCCAAGCAAATAGATCATTCCCTTTAAAACGTATAAACTTTTTAACAAATCAAGTTAAACATGTAGATTTTTCCAAACTTAAATAAGGTACTTTACAAAACTGGGCATGAAGAAAATCTGGCCCGGCGTTGAACATTACTCCTTGCTCACTGTATGACTTTTCTGAAATAAATAACATCAGATTGATGATGGTGTCCATTAGTATTAACAATCAAGTGTTGCCAATTAAATGTCTGAGAACTAGTAAAAAATAACATTTATCTTTCAGGCAGCAATTTTTTTAATAAGGTAAAATGATTAAAAATACTCAAAGGATTGGATATACAATATGGGTATAAGAGTGCATAGCTTCAGTACAGGGGTAAATTGGATTTAGAACACTAGCCTCTCATATTCAAAGAAGAGGTAATTTTTAGATCAGGTCTGTCCAAGTTCAGTCCTCAAGGGCCACCAACAGGCCAGGATTTGATCGCCTAAGGACCAGCTCAGTGCGTCCGGCACTTAAGAACCGTCATGGGTCCTTATGGCAAGTTTTCCCATGACGGTCCTGGCACATCATGGGTCCTTCCTTAAGGGGTTAAGGATTTCCCTGATGAAGCACACGTGAGTTAATCAGTGGCTCATTCATTTTGACTGACTCACCTGTACTTCATCAGGGAAATCCATTCATCCTGACCTGTTAGTGGCCTTTAAGGACTGAACTTGGAAACCCTGTTTTAGATGAAAGGAACAGCTAACACATTGTCACCCTTAACCTACAGAACCAATGACAACAATTTAATACACACTTATAATACATAATTGTTCTAACGATTTATTGCCTTTTAAACACACATCCACTTAAATCTTTTTTTTTTTAATGAGAAGAAGTAAGCAGTCTTAATAGAATTCCCACAATGATGTACAGAACAGTATGTATGGTTATTGTACCATGTTTTCATCTTATCTTTTTCAACAGTTTAGAACAAATTCACAAATATAACAGTTAATTTAATTCCTTGAGAAGTAGAGGGATGTGCAATGCATTGCAAACCAATACATTACACTCCTCTCTCTAGTACTTAAAGGGTTAATTTAAACCCTTAACAATAATAACATAAATAAGTATGTTATGGAATCTCAGGCTTCTATATCAGTCAGCTATTTGGAGCATAAAAACATTTCTTTAAGTATTTAGATTAATCTGGGAATGTGCCACATTACGATAATGAGAATGATGTATTACTTTATAGAGCATAATTATTCCAAATTCCAACAGTGTATACAAATGCATATGTCTGTGCGGATCCAGCTGTGTCGAATTTTGGAGATGAAGAATACTGACTTAACCTCTTGAGTGCCAGAGGCGTATGCAATGCATTGCAGAGCAATGCATTGCATACCTCTTTGGCACTCAAAGGGTTAAGAAAAGAAAATAATTTAATGAATTTGAATCCCTAGATACAATATATGTAAAATATGCATTTAAGTAAACAATCAATTGAATATTAGTACAGAAGAAGATTTCAAAACATGTTTTTCCCTTTTTTTAGAATATGTGGAAAATAAGTACGTTCCCCTATCTGGAAGTGTAAATCTTAATATGCAGCTTCTCTGGAGCTCTCACATGGACTAAATGTGTAAATTTAATGAAAATTATTAAACCATTCAGAGACTGAATATAATTACAAAATGCAGAGATTAAAATAATTATTTTAAATTAGAAATCAAGATATATAATTTGATAAAATAATATTTGCAGCAATGTGCTTGAATATGCTGTATTTTAGTTTAACAGACAATAAAATTATTATTTTATTGTATGTGTAACATATTTAGACTGTTATAAAATCTGCTAATTTTGTATTTTGAATAAGATGCACATGCCCAACCTTGACTCTTTCTAATTTTGAAATCCAATACATACAGAAACATAACAAACTAATAACCAACCTGTTTCACCTAAACAGTGAGCGGAAATTACTTAAGTAAAGATACAAACACCAGTTTTTGTGTGGCAACTAAATAGGCCACTGTTTACTTACCTATTAACCTATTTAAACACAATGTGCTCCTTGGACAATGATGTCTTGGCATGGGACAGTTCCCATAACATCCAGCCAAAATAACCCCCTCAGGTGAAGTGCCTACTGTTAGGCATTCCCTGTCTAGCTTTTCACCCTGCTTGGAAGCTCATCACTTAATTTCCTGGGAGCTGTTTACTTGCAATGCCCCACTACAAAGCAGACTAGAACCTCAGCTTCAGTTGGTTAAGGCACCAGCTGTAGAATCTGTTCAAAGCACAAGGCCACAGGTTCTAGTCCCAGCAATGCCAATTCAGTCTTTTATCCTTCCGAGGTAGCTAAAATGAGTACCATTAAATTGGATAGTAATATATATACCCCCACTACATACTTGAAAACCAGAGACAATCTCAATGTATCCTTCCTGGTAAAATACTTTGATATTATTATAATTTGACCACAGA